>OX377203.1:37405960-37902045 GCA_947396885.1 Heligmosomoides polygyrus polygyrus
AAGTTCACTCCTGCGAAAAAATTCGAATGCTGCCAAGCGAACTGCCAGTGGTCACTGCATTCGCTCTCACTTTTTACGCTACACCTAGTCTGCGACTTGATCACCAGAGCAAACTGAAGCCGCGGGACATCACGAACAACGCTGGTTCCAACTTTGATTGGTCGCAAGAACATTTTACCCATTTCTCTTCCAGACATGTGTGGTCATGGACTATTTCCTTGGTGATGGTTTCCTTTGCGTCTTCCCGTGGAAATCATTCGCAAGTGTGTGACTCCCGAAAGAGCAGCGCGTGACAATCCGCGCCAACCCCAACTCAGAACTTCAGCTCAGATCGCGATCCCATAATGCTCGAGCAGCTCTGATATTGCTGTTGTCTGGTTGCGAAGGTCCACTGATACAGAAATCCGAAACTATAACGCAGTTGGTTGCACGACTGACTATTCACCAATATATCTACATGGCGTCTCTCGCAGGAAGTCCGGCCACCACCGAGATCGGGCGGTGAAGCGACCTTGAACTGGAAAAGTACGAAAATGCCCGCAATTAGAAAGAAAACGGCGAGCGAGCTGACAGCGTGACTTGTGCAGCGAGAATCGCGCGAGCAGTTTACAATCGCACGGTGTCGACTGCTTTCTTAAGCGTCGACCGTAAATTCCAGACGGAGAGCCGTCGTCGGGATCGGCGGACGCCGGCGGAGCCTCGGCCGACGGCGAGTGACGCAACTCGTCGCCGTCGAGCAGCGGCAGGAAGACGAATCTCTGTGGCGCTGATCGCCGAGCGTTGCGCAACCCGGAGATGGTTGGCCGCGATTAGGAAGTGCAGGGGCCCTAATGTCAGGAGATAAAAAGCTTGGCTCCCAGCTGGGGCTAGCGTGCATAGGTCGAGCTCTAAGCCGCCTACGTAGAAGTGGTCCATTTGTAGCGTGATCGACAAAGAGTGCTGCCCATTCCGACGACAACATAGGGACACCAGTTGAGCGTGGGCACCCACACCCAACGAGACTTCGATTGAAGACTCCATGAAAACAGGTCGATCCGTGGGAGATAACGTATGAATCAATTTTAAGCGTGATGTTTCGTAAACTCATCTGCCCAGTGCTGGAGATGAATGCGAAAGGTGCGAACGATGTATTCAACACTCACTTCCTGAAATGGTGGTTTCCTAACTTTAAGTTTCCACAACACGTGGAACCAAGTAGCCAATTTAGTGGGTCGCTTTATTGTCGTTGCCCAATGGACCCATACCCACGATCTGACAACGCTTTCATAACGGTACTGTCAACGTGAAGGGACGATTTCGCTAAGGGAAATCGTGCGCCGAAACTCTTCATTACCACACTCGAAATCATCAGGAAAAAGGAAGAGGATGACATGAGAGTGAAGATCGACGGCCGGCAGCTGCACGATCTTCGCTTCGCTGACGACGTCGTGCTCATAACACCGAGCATCAGTCAGGCCGACTTCGATGGCGTATGTGGAAGTGTTGGGCTGCAGCTGAATATTACGAGGACGATATTCATGAGGAACGGACGAGTTTCTGATGCTCCATTCTCGCTCAACGGAACGAACGTCTCCGAATGCTCCGATCGTGAAGTCATTGTGGTCAACGACCTAGTGCGAGAGATGAGCATGAGAAAATGACCACTATAGGGAGTTTTCAGGAAGGTTCAAGCAGTAATGAGGAAGGCGAGGAACTTATTCGCCTCCACCTCTGTTTCGGCAACGACGTCCACCTCAGAAACCCAACTCTTCAAAAACAGGCTGAACGCGCGTCTTACGTGTCCATCTCACTTCCAGTGAGCCCAGGTTCCCACACCAAAGAATTCAGGGGACAATGTTCGGAGCGACGCGATTCACGCAAGACCTGCGACCCGAGTCGGGCAGGTGTTGAAAGAACGGAGAGGCTGTCTTGTACAGCGATCGACAATTAGGTGTGCCGATCATGAAGCGCGTTTTGGATCAGCTGGATATTAGGACTAGGGCTCAGGCGCTGACTAGCCACAAGGATGGCGAATTGCAGGTTCAGGTGCGCATTACTTTCCCTTCATCCTGTAGCAGCCTCTTATTTCAGCGCAGTTAGCCTTCAAGCCCTCGGTGTTATTCAAAACGCTTAACCACATTACCAACTGCCCTTTATAAATGCGTTCCACAGCTAGGCCAGGCAGGAGTGCGGTCAAGGAATGCGTCCATAAACAGGTGAATGATGAACATGCCGAGCGTTGCCTTGGGACCACGAAAAGGCAAGGTAAGCTCGGGCAGGTTCATAGCATTGCCGAGGATTACGTTGTACATCACCACTTCTACTACGGCGCAGGGTTTTTTAACTGTTCGAGTCCTACTTCTGCTCCGTTGAGATCTCTTTCAGTTCCTCAGACGAAAAACACATCACTGTTGGGTGGACGCGGCCAGTGGCCTTGCGAATGCGTCATCGTTCAGATCTCTTAGTCATCCAACCAAGCGTGATAATATTCTAGAGGAGCGGCGTCTCGAGTTTAGCGGACTGCCGCCGAATTTCTTAAGACTGGTCACTCCCAGAAACCGACTGACCCTTTTCGAATCGTGCAGTGTGAAGGTCATCAGGTGTGCGCCTCTATCTTTTGGGCGAGCCGGCAAGCTGACTGAGCAGAAAATGAGTCATATTTTCGCTCTTCAACTTCTTCAGAAGCAACTTAAGGTCAGCTCCACATCTCACGACATTACATATTGGGCAATGCGAAGAGTACAAAGACCATGGGACCAAGCAGTTCCACTCTTTAACTCAAACGATAATAGGACAGATGGTGGCGTCGAGCAAAACTTTTGAGGACTGTCCTTCACGGGGAAAACACGTATTCGATGCCTCCATAATACCTCCACTACTGCCTCAGTTGCGCATTCATTTGAATACGTGTTTCTCTGCACTTCGAGTGATCGGGCGATGGACTGTTCAGTGTCTTATGCCGTTCAGATTAGCCTGGCACGCCTAACCTGATGAAGAATACTTGCTTGGCGTGGCGTGACCCGAACCTTGAGTCAATTCGGCGAGAACCAGCGTCTCGTACGACTGCTCTACACTATTCTCCCTCCCATCGAACAAACAAGATGATGAAGTAACGATAGAGCAGAATAGCAGCAGAGATAAAGAAGAAAAGTAGCAAGGTAGAACCAGAACAGAGAAAATGAAGACCAGGGAGCGCTGTTTACGCAAGTCGGAAGAAAAGTTCATAACGACGAAATAGGCTCGATTTCGACCTCATAAAGATTGACCGGCCTTTCGTGTTTCCTTGGGAGAGTCGTGCGGCAACCTTCACCATTCAAAGGAGCACAACCAATTTGGCTACACTGAGCTATGACGTGAATGCCAGTGTACGTCATACTCATCGCTCAGGCCTTTCGCGAAGGATCGGAGCAAACTATTCGTGGCGCTCCGATGTCCCCTTGACACGCTGCGAGATCCATTTAGTTAGGGCTTTCGTCCATTCGGTGTCACCAAAACGCTTTGCGCTGCTAGCTTACCTCATTTGGAGTCTAGATCTAACCGTTAGTTTTAAATCATTAGCTAACACTGATCCGTACATTGCAGTCCGCTTAAGTGGAAGGTCGAGAGGAATTTTAAAAAAACTTCCGCGACGCAGCGGCAGGTGGCGCTGCTTCTAAAGCCAGGAGTCATCAGCAGACCGATTACTCACGACGTAGTGAAGACGACCACTACACTATGGCGGCTAATGGACGCAAACGTGACCTAACTGTCATACGGCCTGTACTCTGATTGGCTGACAAGTGTTTGGTCAGTGCTCTGCTTTGCTATGATTGGCTGGCGCGTTCCGACTTATCAATGGTGCCCAACTTCGCGACATGAACCAGGAATCAAACGCGAATCTAAATAACTCCACGCCAAAGACCCACTCTGCCCTCTATTAGCAGCTGTGGCGTTAGATCCAAAAGCCCATGAACAGTAACTCTTACAACTTCATGCCCCGTGGGTGCGCAAAACTCAACTTGCTGCATTGAAAAGCTTTCAGGCCTGCTATTACCTCAGATTCATATGGACAAGCTTCAGGAAGTGTGCTTGCAAGCGCGCACTCAAAACGGATGGTGTGAACGACGCAGCCGCAGGAGGTCCTATGTCGCTCTTCACTCGAATAGAGTATAGCTTCTTTGCATGCGCTATCGAACAAGTCCCTATTGCTCTCCTGGGTCGACGAATCAGTGTCGGCAACGGAATTTCCACCGACTCGGTCACCACAAGTAATTGCGCCAACCAACTGCGCGCGCAGTGATAAGGCAGCCCCTATATCTTACTATATAATAACGCGCTATGCGATGAATCATATATCGATCGGCGCCGCCGAAATTACAAAATAGGGGGAAAATTACGACACAAAAATAGCGAAAAATACCCAGACGTCTTCTCCCTACCTGGGAACATCAGCCCTAGAGCAATCGAGGTCGCTGAACAAGAATCTGAAGTTCGCTTTTAAGGTATCGATTGTCAACAATCGATATTGATTTAATTACGTGGCGCGAAAATAGTGGAAAATACCCAGACATCTTCTATGTGTCAGGGGATTTGGAAGACATGCCGAATACGTCGCATGACGTGCCTGGGACTCAGAAGACGTGCCAAAGACGTCGCTCAACGTGTTTGGGGATTCAGCAGGACTCTGAAGACGTTGTCCGCTAAGGGTGGATCATTGAGGGGTACCAGTACCAGCAATGGGGGACCGTTTCATTAAGGGAGGACCAGTAGTGAGGTACCAACAGATCGCCCTATCATGCTATACACTGTACGTACCGCGAGCCTTTTGTATTCCTAGGTAGGGAAAAAGCTGTACAAGTAGAGCAGCTAGCTCGATGTGATTGTCCTTACCTTAGTGATACTGCAACATAGCGCGAAATGCGCAATTGCGAAGCACGCCGATAGACGTGACGGAGCACTTGCTTTTTTATATATTTTAACATCTCTGGAGAAACAACAAGCGATAAAATCGCAGCTGTTAAGCTCAACCAAACGATTGATTCGAAACGACTGACCGAAATAGGGACCCACTCAAAAGCCGTTGTGTCCGACACAAGACTATTGAGAACAACCAACTATGTCGGGTTTTCAAAAAGAGAGAAGTTGGAGACCCAGCAGCTATTGTTCTTGCGACACATTCAGATAAACTTTATATGGCAGCAAGCGAGAAGCATTTGAAATTGCTGAGCTTTCCTTGCAAAGGGTTTCACGGGTGAGCACAACACTTGCAGCGCAAGTGCAGCGAACGGACAAAGCGCCGCAGAGTTGTACATCAGCAACTGCTTAGATGTCTCGTTGGTTGTCGCAATCCGCAGGAGTATTCCGGTATTTCTCTCGATGCTGAAGGAACAGCAGAGGCGGTGGTATCTTCAGGATGTCCAGCTACGTTTACTGCGAGGAAAATTTCAACAGCGCCGTACAGCGTGAAATAGTTGATAAATTCTTCGTATGCAGCACCAGGGTTAGATCCATGTCCAGTTTTATAGCTAATTTTGGAACATACAAACAGGTTAATCGACCTATCATGCCGAGATAATCTAAAGCTTTGTCACAGGCTCTTTACCAGCCAACGTAGCAGCATGTTCTCAAGGACTAATTTCATGATGCTCTAATGAACGGCCTAAGAAGAGGAAGTGAGGAAAGGAAACAATGTGAAGCTTAAGAGGAACCGCGAGTGCCAGCGAGGTCGGCTCGAGGCGAGCTGAGGAGAGCTGAGTTCGATCTGAGGTTCCTTTCTGGGGGAGGCGCTATCGCGTTCGAAAATGGAATGCCACTCGCAACGAGATTACGAAGCGACCGCAAAAACACTCGGGGTCAAGGTGGTGGGAGAAGCGAAGTGCGCACACCGGGGAGCGCGACAACCACAGCACCGGCGAGCCGAATGGACCGCCGGCCGGCGACGTGTAACGTTCAGGGAGAGGACAAACTCAACCCATTATGTAGCGCAGAAGAGCTGCATCCGCTTTTGAAGCCCCTGAGGCGAAGTGTTCGGCACTAGATGGGAATCTAGCATGGAAATATCTACATTTCGAGAGTGCACCACACATTTTGAAATTATAATGAAATTATTAAACAAGTAAAAGATCTTCAATATATAATATATAGCGATGCACAACACTACCCCTTTAAAGTACGTAACGCCACGGACGATATATGCTGAAGGAAGACGGCTGCAGAGCCATGTTTTCCAGAACTTTCCTTGCCATAGGAATTGCCTAACATTCATGTGGCCAGTAAAAAGCTCTAAGGTGATGCTGAAAATTTGTGGTCTTTTGTATCCCTCAGCATGTAGGTGTTTTGTTTAAATACTATGCCTCAAAGAGATACAAGAAGATAAAAGGAGTACGTTAAATCAACAGTGGTGAATAGGATGGCTCAAAGAAAAAGCTGGAAGATCGGCTGTGAGTGCAGCTGTAACTGAGCAGAGGAAACACGCAATTAATGTAGGAGAGTGTCCTCCGCAGACGTTACAAATAGGCAACCAGAGCAGCTGAGTGGTTTAGGGAAAGCCTTGTGAGAAAATCGCTGTTGAGTCCGACTGGTGGAACGCGCATGGAAAGCAGTGCATAGTTCCACGAGCCCAGAAACATGTGAAATTGAATCTGGCACTTGATTCTCAGAAGTGAATGAATTTCTTCGTTCTGATAAATTTTTTCACTTAAAAGTCAAGCAAGCGCAGGACATGTTTCATTAACAACCGGTGGTATTAAGGGATAAACGAAATATGCCAATGGTAATCAATCTGCTTGAGCTATGCGCCGCTCACTCTTCCTCTAGTGGCGTAGAAGCTATCTGAATGTGCTCCTGACTTACACGGAAAACCACGGTAGCAACCCCATGGGCAGGTCAAGGTTTTCACTTGCAGCTATTAGGCAAACCTGATACCAAGCATCACGCTTTGATGAGATGCTCTGCTTCGTGTAAGCGAACCTTGAATCCAAGTGGGGCGCATGCGGGGGAGAGGTATGATACGCCCCATCCTTAAAATGATTCGATGTGAGCGTTCAAGCGGGGAAAAGGACCTCCGACTGCGGCGCAACCCGCACTAGCAGCCTTTGATACCGCCTTAGGTGTAAGCAGGAAATCCAAGGCTCATTAGAAATGCGTGGAGGCAGTACAGTAGTGGGCCGAAAGTCCTGGGTGATATCATACTCCTTTCACAATCACGTTCAGTTTAATCCTTACGCCACTTGTCAACCCGCCTTTTGCAATCACGCTCTTGTTAAGAGCCGCTTTCGAAGAACTTGAGTAATGAATGGGGAGAGCTTCTCACTGACATAGGCAAGGCTTGATAACAAAGAGGAATCGAGCAACCTGGATGAGCCGAAAACATGCTATCTACTCCAAAACAGCTAATTCCTTCGCGTGTTAGTCCCCAAATTTCGACATAAGACACTGCCGAACTCATGACTCACTCTATCAAGCCGCTCTTCATTTCCTGCTTTGCGAGGTAGAAGCGACGTTACTACTTGCATTCAATCAGGGGTTGAGATTCTCGACAGCGGAACTGGGTTTTGTTGTGCAGTACGAAAGGAGAGGGCTGCATAGACCCTAATCCTTCATCTGTGGGCCTGTGCTCCTGAATGACACGGGTTTCGATCATGGTCCCATTTGGGACAGACGTTTCCAGTGTTTTCTTGGCTGATCATGAGAGAACCTTTCAAAAGCCACATTATTCCTTAGACACGTAGATAGAAAAGATAGAAAAGATCCTCTGCTTGTAGATAGAAAATGCCTTTGGCACATCAGAAATTGTCTGCCAGTCTTCATGGTAGACCGTTTTCGATTTGTTAATTTAGCCTAGCTTCGTCGTAGTTTTAGTGCAGATCTATTTATTTAGTAGAATTATGACGAATTTTGGGCAGGATCAAGCGCATCGCTTAAAAACAGACTTCCCAGCACTGCAGCACAACGTGGTGGAATGCCTTGCTCTCGAAATCACCAAAGTTTGTTGCAGGCGGGAAAAGTTACGACTCCATTTTGCTCTGGCAGCTGTTGTGGTGCTATATGCATACGTGTTCGATACTGCTCACATAGAGTCAGGTCCTCCATCTCGGTGAGGGAGGTCGATTTAGTGCTTGAAGAATTGATTAGCAAGTTTGAAAGCAGTGAAGAAATGACGTTGGATCACTTCATGGGCAAAACAGGCCCGTAAGAATTTAAAATCGGTGTGATTGAGCTTGAAGACAAGTCCTGGACTAATGTCGTCGGCAAACCAAGGGTGATACCATTTCACAGCTACGGTCTGCATTCGTGATGCTCGAGGAAGGGCTAGGGCCTCCAAGAGAGTCCACTGCTATGCGGCGAGCCCAGGAACTCGTCTGGAACAGTGCTCTCGATCCAGCGAAGGTGAGTCGAGTTGAAGTGAGCGCCCGACGTGGCGAACGAGGTCGTGTTTGTCGTCTGATTTTGCCTTCACTACAGAACGGAACCCAGTGTTTGTACGGGCAGTTCGAGGGTTTGCTGAACGAGCCTCTGGATGTAATGGGGAACAGGAAGATCGTCACTCTAATCCTTCCGAGGAATGGAGAGAGGGAAACGAACTCGCACTTTCTATCGTTTCCTAAGGCCACGCTAATGTGGAGCCTTCAAAAGAGATGTCTTTTCTTACATTTGAAGATAGTAACACTGGAGGAAAAAGGAATTAGCTGGGATAACAACAAGAAATCGGCATCAACAAAGACCTCTTTGGGGTACGCCACACACCCCACATAGGCGAAATATCGTACAGGCATGTTGACTGCGTCCTCATCATCGATGGCTTGCGAATAACATTTCTATTTCATGACATAATGCTTCCCAACGGCACTTTGTTCTCATGAAGTCACCTCCTTCCGTTTCCATCCTTATCTTCCCGGCTCGGTATTTATTCTTACCAGCATCTGGCTATCTGATTGTCTACATTACGGACCTATACATAGTTACCATTTCCCTCTTTATGGTGCGTTTTTCATTCTTTATCATTTTTGTTTGGTCTAGGAGGTTCCACTCGTCTCCCAACCAGATCATCACTTTTTTAGTCATTTGCGTTTTTCATTATTTCTACATAATCCTCGATTCGCCACAATTCGTTGGTACTATTATATTTCAGTTCTCTGAATTTCTGTTCAATCTTCTGTTAGTTAGGAATGGTCACATTTATCCATCTGTTCACCTACTTGAAAGTCTTTTTCCTGGTATTCGGCCTCGTTAGGTTCTTTATGAATCTGATCCTCTGCAAGGAATATCCTCTCCCATTTTGTCAAAGTTATACAGAAGAATGTTGTCAAATATGCGGTCAAACATGGCGGCTATCCTAATGAAACCACGAAATCACTAGTTTTATAGGCAGCACAGTCGGCAGCTGAGCTAAAAGGGTGCATTCTGAAATGATCGCTCAAGAAGGTTTAATTCCGCGCTGCGTTGTCAGTAACCCTTTGAGACGGGCGGAAAGTTGAAAAGACTGAGGCCTTCGTAACACAGCAGACAACTGCATCGCGCACTATCCGTTTCTATCAATGCGACAGTTTCACAGGTGCGGAATGTCGCACAGAACAACAATAAGCACAGGAGAGCCGAAAAATCCGGAATGAGGCAACCTCGGGAGAATACTTTTGGAAAGGAGTTATGCATCCACTCAGCAACACGGCGAAGGAGAATTGTTCAAGGCGCCCTCCTTCTGGGTGAGCTACAACTTTCAGATGTTGTAGTAGTTCCACGTAAAGCATGATAGATCTTCTACCGCTGATTTCCCTTAATAGTTCCTTAGGGAGTCGTTAGTCATCTTTCTTCTTGCCTTCTTTGAAATGGTATTTCTATTTAACATGATTTCTTGTAAAAAAATTTCAAAGCATTAAAAGCAGAACTGTTTCACGACGACATGTTCGTTGATGTAAAGCGATGGAATGAATCAGATCTGCGCTTATGCACATCTTGCTTCGTCAGCACAGACATTTTTTGGGGGAAGTTTCATTTCGCTCGGGAGTTCCACAACGGCACATGACTTGCAAATGGTGTGCTCACACGATATCCGGCAGATGACTGTTAGTGTAACATGTCCTGACTCCTTGGAGAGAGCACAGGTCCTTTGCCACGCAGGAGCGATGTACAGGTGTCCGCGGAGCGAGAAAACGACATCTCGGAAACACGAGACGCTGTGGACCACAGCTGAAATGCTGGGATAAAACGAACGAAGGAGCGTCTAGCGGTGACTCAAGAACTGGCTCCTTTCTGAAATCACTGTAAGTTCTGTTCTACTTCATCTAACCTGCAGGGTTATTTAAGCCGGGTAGTCCTGGGACGAAGCCATTCAGCCCAGCTACAGGTGAACGGTGGTCTTCGGCGGGAACTACCTGGCAGGTCAGTCGTCCTTTGTAGCCCCCATCACTAATATTGTCTCTATTTTCCTTAAGAAAATTACTTTGTAATTTGAAATGATGATTGGGCGAAAAGCCGAAAAACTGCCGAAACGTTAGCCGGAGTAAGGCTTAAAATCTTGATGAAGAGCTTTTCAAGAAACATGTCGCAGTTCAGCAACATCATGCCATTACTTATTTAACGTCAAAATTGGGCTAGTGTTTGCCTTTTTTAATTGTTTAAAACACAGCTTCAAAGAATGCAGCCAGATCTGTAAGAACTGTCATTAGGTTGCCGAGAACCAGACAAAGCTCTTCTGATGTCATCGGCCTCCAAAGGAAGAGCCTGAAGCGTTTATCTGGACGACGAAAGCAAGATTGACTTCTATACATTTCCAAGCTTTTCATCGTATGTAGACTACGTACGAGTTTCCGAGAGTTGCTTATTGCCAACTCCTTACTAATGTTGTTTTTTGGTGTTCTTCACGGTCTTGAGAGTTAAAAGGGGTTTGTGATAGGCGATTCCTAGAAACCATAATAGTGCACCATACCATACAGCTTGCAAAAATAGACAACAGCTTGAAAAAGTGCAAAAACCAGACATTAAAACATGTCAATCTGAAGGATGGCGCACAGTTCTGCAGAGAAACCGTTTATTGCCCCGTTGATTGTCGACAGTGTAGAACGAAGAGCAGGTTCAAGAATGACTACATTTTATGTAAATTAATTCATATTTTCATCATTAAGAAACACGTGAAATTTGTAGCAATAAATACGTACTCTCTGTTCTGCTCACAGTCATATCTAATCTGTGCCTTGCTGGAGCCCTAATGCAATAGCGTCGATGTGCTAGCGCTATTGGTTGAAGTCGTGAACAGAATGGACGTCTGAATCGCTCGCTGAAGACCTTGACCCCAAGGCTCAAGAATTCGAAATCTTCGAAACAAATGAGTCATGACGCATGCAACGTCTAATAGCGCCGTCACTTAAAAGGCTTGAAGTAATTGACCTTGAGTTACGATACCACAGCGGTTAGGTAGCATTCGACTCAGTTCACCACAGCGGCTAGATAACATTGAACTAGACTCGAGTTACCTCGAGGGTAGACGATGGCAGACCTCAGCATTGCCATCATACCAACATCTTGTACTTGTTCATTTATGCGCTGAATAAGACGCGCTCTACAATTAGAATAGGAGAACACGGAAGCTACCCATGCTTAGTGAAATAAGGGCAGCACAAAAACAACATCATATTCACGGACAGGAACGGGACCCATTGGCTCACCAATTCTGAGTCCTACAGCACACTCGAGGGGGGGGGGGCGATCAGGTAAGGTTTGGGCAAGCAGGTGCCTAAGGAAGAAGTTGAGCCTCTCAGGTGGTCGGAGCACCAGTAATGTAAAACTCTTTAAATTCATCTGGAAAGAAAACTTCTCATGGGCAGTGCAGTTTGCCAGTTATGAAGAGGTAAGATACCAGAGGTGGAGCAGATGTGTACCAGGGGTGTACATTTAACGGTTAACGTTTTAACGAATTCAAAGAATTAATGGCATTTTTCGTTCTATTCCGACTTAACGGAACTTTTAGCGGACTTTTCCTCACTTTTTCTCTTGGTGTTCACCAATATTGCATGTCACCCTCCCGGTTAGGACTGCTATAGAAAAACTATTGAAATCAGCAGCAATAAGCACGAAGACTCCGTTCTAGTAAATGGCAAGAGGATATCGCTCTTCAACGCCAATCTGTTTCAGTTCTTAACGGAGGGGTCTGCTCTCGTGACTGGCGTCATGGCCCGCGAATCCTTCTTGTTTTTATTTTCATGCCGTTTTTCACACATTTTAAAGCGCATTTGAATTTTTTGAGATAATGCAATTATAAGCTAGAAAGGTTCTCTTTGCCGAGCCGCCAAGCAAGTCAACCACTGAACTGAACAGTCCACTAAAATACTGTTCCGACCCCCTCACATGATTTGTATATCCGCACTTGGCGCGGCTTATCCCGAAATACTTTTGCTCGCTACCAGAAACAGTCGGGACGGTGAGACTATTTCTGGCGCTGAACATATTTTAGGTGATTTGCGAAAAACGCAAAAATAATAGAAAATTCTGGAAGGCTGCTTCCCCTAAACGATAACGTTCAACTGATAGGCACGAAGACATGCAATTTCCTCAGCAGTTCCTTCGGTACTCAGGGGCTGGTGCCTGCATCGAGTTTACACATGCTACATGCTCGTAGAACTGTCACACGAACGGTTTGCGCAGGACCAGGAAGCGGAGCGAACCCCGCGGTCTGCGTGATCCAGCTAACATTTCTAGATGCCCTGTCGGTGCAACGCGCACACCAGCCCATGAAGTACCGTTCTCCAGAACGGTAATTTCGTACCCTTTCTTGCTCCACATCTGAAGATCATTTGTTGCTGAAAGCATTATTTTGCTGAAAACGTCTTGGTAGTGAATTGTTTATGTTATATTGTATCTAGTTGGTTGCGCAACGTTCTTTGACTTTACTAAACCCGAACGTTTTTCAAGTTTTTTTTAAATTTGAAATACTAGTTCAAAGCTAATTGTATTTTTAACAAAACTTAACAATTTACCGCAAATTCAACTAAAATGGCTTCTTAAGTATCGTTAAAAATTTTTAGTCGAAGCCTGATGGGTACGTTGGCCGCTCTATGTAACTGACAGGTTGTTTTCCTTAGAAATGAGAGAAATGCGAGGGCAGCTAAGCTGCTTGGTGGATTTAGGTCTACTAAGGGTCGAAACTTCAAGGCCTGCTGAATAAAGATTCACCTGAAAACCTCTTGTAGCCCAAGGTACAACTGACTATTCTTTGTGCAATAGTTGCATAAAGTTTAGGGGCACACAAGTTCATGCAAAGCCTCTATCTCCTCACGTTTAGAAGGCGATGGGTGTTTAAAATCACTTGGCAGATACTTCCACAGATCCAGCTCCGCGCGGACTTCTCACCGAGCAGGGTTCTTTAGACGCACAGTTGAAGAAGGAGTCAGCAAATCGTCTCAACCATAGCGGCGAGCGGCGTTGCCGCAGAATTGTGTGGGGGTCTTTAAGCGCTTATCCGCGATGCAGCACGCATATTGGCTGGGTGCCTCTCCACTAATCGATGAGGAAATCTGTTGTCTTTCCTAGGTCCTGAACGCCTTTTCCGGCAATTACTCGACTGCAGGCCCGCTGACCCACGTGTCAAGGTCTTTTCGGTAAAATCGCTACGACAGTGACGGCGGCGCGGTCGTCGCTCGACGACACTGATGGACGGATGCTCGCGCACCCGTCTCGAAAAAAGGCAACTCTATCAATCGAAATTGCACGGCTACATTCCAATTCGGCGCTCACCTTGGAGGACACCACGCACTTGAATCAGACGGATGCGCTCATGAAAAGTTTTGCGGCCATTTCGGCTGTGGCGGCCGCAAAGTTCAACTTCTGCTCGTAGAGGTAAAGAGCCTCGACCCTGTTTCGCGTTCGCAGCATGGCACTTCCAATTCGTCCTTATTTCATGGGCACGAGCATGGAACTACTGCCACGGTCTCGCGCAATAAGCCACTAGGCACAAACTGAAGATCGTCTGCATCACCTGTCTTCACATAATCGTCGAATTTCTCCGTAATCGAGCTACCTACGTAGTAGGGCACAGATACCTGAAGCTTACCAATTGTTTTTTGCTTTGCTCAGTGGTCTCGGAGAGGGTGCTAGCTCTTGCGTACACGTCGGTTCGAGTTCCATCTAGACCAAAGAAGAAATCCATCTTTATGAGTTCTGTCGATTAGCACCAGACTTCTCGATGAAAAAACAGCATTTTCGTCGACTCACCCACCAGACCTATGCATTACAAATATATTTAGTCCAATCTCCTCACAATATCCCGTTTAAGTAGAACGCGTGCCGCCACAACTGAAATTCATTAACATGAGCGTTTATCCTTTACATTTCCAAGTAGGATAGGAATGGTGAATGAAAAGCGGAGTAGGTCAGTAGGGAGACAAACATCCTTAAGCATGTTTACTACATTTTCGAAGATTTCATAAACTCTTGTAACCACATGAGGTGTTGCACCGTGGGCGTATGAGGGATGTTCTGATTTGGTTCTGTGCCCTTCTGGAGGGCTAGTACTTCCATACCCTTGAATCCCTTCATGAATACGAATCATATCCGATACCCATTGCCGGTAGTGGGTACGATTCCCTCACGGTATCTCTACCTATATCAACTGCTTGAATCCGGCTCCAGCTGGTCTGGCGCAGAGGCAGATACAGACTTAGCAAAGAAACGAACTTAGAGACGTGCGCAATTTTGACGCATGTGCATTAAATCGTCCACATTCAGTAGCTCCTTGCACACCGAGAGCAACGTCTAGCTATGTAACCCTCAGGGGAGGAGATCTCCTTATTTATTGAGCGGCGTGGAATGTACAGCTTGGCGAAGGGTGTCTACTCGAAACAATAGCGTTTTCTTAGCGCGTGAGTACGGTTGTAGCTCGTGTTGGCAATGAAACACACCACTTTTAACGTTTTATTCAACCTGCCCATACCTACATTATATAATCGTCTGCTTATTTTCTGTAGGAAAAGTCAAAGAGAACCTCAAGCTACCTAGAATCCTTCAGTAAACGCCATCAATTTCTCGATGCGACTCGGAACCCTGACAAGCAACTATGTGGGGCCTTTAGAACTCCTAAGCCAAGGTGACATCCACAGTTTTTTCATAAATTGTCTGGATTGCGAAACATTGGCAGGTATTATCAAGCCCTTTCCTCCCATTTCCTATACTGCGAGGTATTCGGTCTCAACGGCTTCAGCTGCTTTCATTGGTTTTGATCATTTCTATATTTATTGGCCGGGATGTTGTGGAATCCAGCAGATAACCTGTTTCTGCCGTTCATAATACACGCCCAAGCGCTGTGAGGGCAGGGAATCCGAAGTCTGCGGAGGCAGAATGGCATTCCGAAAGACTGGACCTGAGTGAAGGCGCTTGTCGCGCAAGGAGATTCGCAGCCTGCAATCAAGGACATTCAAGGAGGAGTGGACAAACAAAGCGCCTTCTCTGTCCGAATAACTATCGACTGATCACGATAGAGTGAGCAAGGAATTTACACGCATGACCCTCGCATGAAAGGTGTCGGGGAACCAAGGAATCCTTCACAGCGAGGACGCAGCAGAGGAACGAGGGGAAGGAGTGCGCATGTCCCACGCACGATGCCTGCGCTGGAGATACTCGGATAACTTCAGCTGGCTCATCGCGGGCCACCTGGCAGTTTCCCAGTGGGCAATAATCAGGAACCGAAGCGCTACCCAGGGACGCAGCTGGGAGTATGGTTTAATTACCCAAGTTTGAGGGCTCCGTACTGTTACTCACCTAGTCCCGTATTCTACGCTGCACTTTCTATTCCTGCTGTCACGACTCTGTTCATCGCGAGCATCAGGTGGCGTGGTGTGACTAATTCCAAGTAATTCTTCAAACGCCACCTTAGCAGGTCTATTTTCCCAGTGATTTTTCTTTGGTGCCACGGTGGCCTCTTGATTGAATCGATATCTCCGATTCCGGGGTCCTAATCATCTGCCACCAGGGATTGATCATGGCTTGCTCAGTTGCTGCTGCAGATACTGTTCAGAATCAACAAGGAGTCAACGATTTCGACAAGGGAAGTTCGCCGTGCGACCTCGATTATTATATCGAATCCCTTCTCAAGGACATGTCACTCCCAACGCATCTCAGGACGGTGATCTCCTTCCTCGTTGAGGATCGTAAGCGCTCGGAAATGATTTGGAATTTGTGTAATGATCTCTCTGAGCAAATCAAGAATCTCAAAGCCGAGAATCAAAGTCTCAAGAATGCACTAGGTGCGAGTCAGGTTTCGAACACTCCTGCCGATCACATTGACTTGGCTAGACCATCGCCTCCTTTTTGTTCATCGTCACAGATTTCTTCTCCTTCGACTCTGCAACCTACTATCGATAGTGTATGTGATACTGAACAATCTCGGTCGATCATTATCAGCGGTGTTATTGAGAACCGTTCTCCAATACCCTCTCATCGAGTTGCGTATGACTCCAGCTGTGTATGTCAAATACTCGACTTCCTTGATGTTGAATGTAGCCCTGTTTCCAATTATAGGATGGGTCGAGGTAACAGAAGGATCATGAAAGTGATATTGCCTGCTTCATTTTTCGCCAGAAAAGTTCTTAGTAGAGCACGTTATCTAAAGAATTCGAATGATTATCGCGGTGTATTTATCCGTCCTTCTCTTCCGAAAGAAGAACGTGACCGTCTAAAAGCAGAGCGGCTCTCTAGGCGTAGTAATAGAATTGTATCTCCTACTGCGACTAATGTCTATCAGCATTCTCAGTCACAGGGTCAGAGCTCGGGAAACTTCTAGGTCTTCCTCGGAAAGCTAAACCTGTGTTATGTTGCCTAACTAATATTCGTTCCATTCTGAAAAACGCGAACTCCTTGTCGTATCGCCTCGCCACTATAGACTATGGAGTAGTAATCCTAACTGAGACCTGGCTTAAAGGGGATGTAGATCTTTCACCAATCATTGGTCCAATTTTCAGCAGGTACGAAGTCTTTAGATGCGATAGACCAAAGAGGAAAGGAGGTGGAGTGCTTTTCTTAATCAAGTCCTTCTTTGAACCGAAGACTGTTTTTTGCGAATCGGCTCCGGGTGGCTATGAGATCTTGTGCTGCGACATTGATCTAGGCACTCTCCCCCTGCGCCTTATTGGAGTCTACCGATCACCATCATGTCCGAGCTCAGCAAACCAACAACTAGTGAAAACTGTGAGTGATCTGGCAGCGGACAACTACACGTGCGTTATCGCTGGAGACTTCAACTATCCTGACGTTCTTTGGGAACAAATGAAGAGCAATAGTCCAGCGTCCTCAGAATTTTTGGAAATGTGTGCTTCGCATAATTTCGTTCAGCGAGTTGCAAGAGGTACCAGAGGCGATAATATCTTGGACTTAGTCCTCACGAACGACCATTCATTCGTGAGTCAAGTCGTTGTAAAAGCGCCCATTGGCAACAGTGATCATTCAGTTATTGAATTCTGTGTAAAAGGGAGCCGCATTCAACCGCTACACCGTATGGTTAAGAACTTTAGCAAAGCAGATTACCCTTCAATACTAAGCTATTTGAGGAACGTCGACTGGCTAGGTTCTCTTTCCATTTTAAGCACTGTTAATGCCATGTACGAACTGCTGATCTCGGTTCTTAAGCACTGTATCGCACAATTTGTGCCGTGGACTATGAAGCCAATGCATCAGTCGAAATGGCCAAAATATTTGGTATCTCTAGCCAGTCGTCGGGAGATGGCATGGAAACGAGCAGTCCGCTCTCCTTGCGAGAAGAACAAGGAGTACTTCAAAGTTTTGTCTAACAGATTTTCTAGAAAACTGAAAAAATTTTCTGCATCTTTTGAGAAGAGGATTGTAGCATCAGGCGACCCTAATGGCTTCTTCAGGTTGATGAGAATGAAAGTCAAACCCAAGTACTCCTTTCCTGCGTTGGTGGACGACAACGGTGTTTCGCACTTTACTGCTAAGGACAAAGCGGAGATCTTAGCAAAAACATTTGAAAGTGTGTATCAAAATACTTCCCAAACATCCGATTCTGAGCAGACATTATCTGCTTCAGTTGCTTCTACTTTCCCTCAGATGTCGGACTCTTTCTGGTTCCACAGAGATGAGATCTTGGAATTTTTGAACAAGTGGCCAAAGTCTTATGCAATGACCCCAGATGAAATATCACTGAGTTTTATCAAAGCAGTAGCCCAAGACATCGCAGGACCGTTGGAGATCATCTTTAACTTAAGTTTGATGCGAGCCGAGGTTCCGTCGAAATGGAAAGAGGCTTATGTAATTCCCTTACCTAAAAAACCGCCGCTCACCTGTCCAACAAATTACCGTCCGGTGAGCATCATTTCCATCTTTGCTAGGTTATTCGAAAAATGCTTAAAAAGGTCATCATTGCTCACCTTGATCAATACTCCATCATCCCCTCCGAACAGCATGGGTTTCGACGGGGGGGATCCACTGCTACTCAAATGCTGGCGGCACTCAATGACTGGACCGATGCATTGGATCGGAATCTAGGGGTGGATGTGGTATACTTTGATTTTCAGAAGGCATTTGATAAGGTACCGCATGGTAAGTTAATTGAACAGTTGGCCTTGGTCGGTTTGCACCCAAAAATGGTTCTTTGGATTAAAGACTTTTTAGCTAATAGAACTTTTAGGGTCAATCTCATGGGGGAGCTTTCTCTTCCGAAACGTGCAACGAGTGGAGTCCCACAGGGGTCGGTGTTATCACCTATACTCTTTAACATCTATACCAGAAGTATACCTGCAGTGATTGGCGAACGCGGCATTGCCTGTAAAGTTTTCGCCGACGATCTCAAACTTTATAGCACGATCAGCTCTTCTCTAGATGCTATGAAACTCCAGCTAGCAATTTCAGATGTTGTCAATTGGTCTCAGATATGGGAGCTTCCGTTGGCCAAGGACAAAATTAGGGTTATGCACATTGGCAAAAACAACATGAAAACTGATTACTTAATTGGCGACCATCAAATTTCGCATGCAAATGAAGTGTGGGACTTGGGCTTTCTTGTAACCGAGAATCTTGATTTTGAAAAACATTGCAAAGAGATTTCGGCTAAAGCCATGCGCAGAGTGTGCAATATATTCAGATGTCTCTCTACTAGCGATCTTCAAATTCTCCTTAGGGCTTACAAAGTTTATGTGCGCCCTATGCTGGAATATGGCACTCCTATAATTGCTCCTAACAAAATCAAATCTAAGAAACTTCTGGAAAGGGTGCAAAACACAGTTATACCAGGAAAATGTTCCTGCGTTCAGGAGGATTCAATTACAGGACAATTCCTAGTAGCGAGGAAAGGAACTCCCAACTTGGGATTGAAACTTTGGACTTCAGAAGGAGAAAGTTTGATTTGGTCTTGGTCTACAAAATTCTGCATGGACTAATACACGTTGATCGGCAGCGATACTTTCCAGTCAAGTCGTCCATTACCAGAGGGCCTAAACTTAAAGTGATTCTCCCTAGGGCTAGGACCTCAGTTCGTTCGAACTACTTCATCTGCAGGGCGGGGAGCGAATACGTCAAGTTGTGTAAGCGTTTTCAGATACCTTCTAAACTTTCGGCTTTCAAAACAATCATAAATGAGTTTTTGAAATATTCTTAGTTTCCCGCATTCTGCTCTGAGGCAGGGTCACTTGACAGCATTGTTTCCTTTCTTTTCTTTAGTTTCTTGTTAGTTGTTTCTTCTTCGTTGCTTTTTATACGCGTAGCCTAGTAATTGTTTCATACTCTTTTCACAGGGTTGTTGTCTTGGAATCTCGACCGACATGTACTCCTGTCGGTCGCAGTTGCATGTGCATAGATTCACATGTCCCAATAAAGATAAAGATAAAGTATGGAATGGAGTCGTGTTTCTGTGCAACCACTTTTGTATTTGCTCATTGCATTGTGATTCGAACTCGAACCCCACTCATGGAGCTCCCTATGTCGCTTCGCGTGTTCTTCTGGACATCGTGAAATCAACCCCCGAGGTTCGAGGTTCGAGCCTGTTAAAACCTCAGGTGAGGAGCACATTGTGGCTTATCGATAGCGACAGAATTTTTACATAGGCTTAGTTTTCTGGTGGTTCAAAGTGAAGAACCGAATAAGTGTTCTCACGTTCTTCATCTTTTTTCTATTGCATTTCTTCCATTCTCCTGAAGGCTCTCCAAGCCATTCTGCTCCTCCTGCTCAACTAAGGCACTAGGTCGTCGGCCATTTTGACTTCGCATCCTATGTGAACGTAGCTGAAGCATGTGCCGAGTGTGAACTAGTCGTAAAAATGTTCGTTCCTCATAAACACGGCCTTTCCAAGACTGCTGCAGTCCAACGCTTCCAGTAGATGCTCGAAGCCGTGAGTTGGCTATTACTAAGTATTACAAGCAGGACGCCGTCAGTGAAGCAAGGATAATGCAGCTGCCGGCCGTCGACCTTCACTCCCATGTCTTCCCATTCTAGTTCGCGCATGACTTTTCGAGGGTGACGCTGAAGAGCTTCGGGGACATGGTATCCCCTTGCCGAACCACTCTTTTCACGTCGATAAGGACATCGTTGTAGAATGTTGAAATCTTGGTCGTGAATCCGTTTACAGCTCTCGAAGGACTCTGATGTACTGAGAAGGAACACCCTGAGTGACCGGGGCTTCGACGACCGCTTCAGCCACGGCGGAGTCGAACGATTTCTTCAGGTCGATGAACGTAAGGCACAGCGGCAGCTTGTACTCTCGTAACACTTCGACGAGCTTCGTAATGGTGTGTATGTGGTCGTTCGTGCTGAATCCTCTCCGAAATCCTGCTTGTTCGCATGGCTGTCCTTCGTCCAGCGTTCTGCTAATCCTATTCAGGATCACTCGAGTGAACAGCTTGTAGACTACGGGCAGCAGGCAGATCGGGCGATAGTTGCCGATGTCGCGCACGTCTCCCTTCTTGTACGGCAAGACGGTCCTGCTGGTTTTTCACTGAGATGGTACCTTGCACTGCAACAGATAGCGTGTGAAGAACCGCACCAGGGTGTTGATGAGCGTTTGCGGAAGGTTCTTCAGGTGTTCGGGTCTGATCCTTCAGAAACAGGTGTCACACGTTTCTTCACCGCCGAGATGGCGTGTCGGATCTCGGAAGGAAGAACAAAGGGGACGACACGTCCATCTTACGGAAGATGGCATGTGGACAGATGGACGTAGCTATCGAAGAGGTTGGGGTAGAAGTCGTGGATGACCTTCTCCACGGTCCTTTTGGAAGAGGTGACCGCTCCGTCGGGACGTCGGACAGCGGTCATCTTGGTGTTGAATTGGGCGATGTTTCGGCGCATTGCGGATGCTCAACCCTGCCTCTGCAGCTTCTGCCAACACTTCCGCCCTTCTTCTTCTTCTTCTTCTTCTCCTGAGCGTTTAGTCCCGCGCAGTCGCAGGGTCCGCTGTTCTTGTGATCTGTCGCCACCTCATCCTATCTAGGGCGTCATCTGCCGTGGCGCCGACTTCGGCGAGATCTCTCTTGATGACGTCCTTCCATCTTTTCCTAGGGGCTCCTCTCGGACGCTTTCCGGGTGCCTCGTAATCTAGGGCCAACCTTGTGGGGTGATCCTCTGGTCTTCTGAGGACGTGTCCATACCACCTCAGGCGCTGCTCTCTCATCTTCAGCTGGATCGGGGCAGTCTTCATCACTGCCCTAACATCCTCGTTTCGCACCCTGTCCCGACGGGTCCATCCACATGCCCACCTCAGCATCCTCATCTCTGCCGCGTGCAGTTGCCGCTCCTGCGCCTTACCCAGGGCCCAGCACTCACTGCCGTAGAGGAGGGCAGGTCTTACAACTGTTCTATAGAGCTTGCCTTTGAGCGTCCTGGAGCATCTACGGTCGCAGAGGATCCCTGTGGACTCCCTCCATTTGAGCCAGGCTGCGTTTATCCGTCCCCTGACCGCCTGGTCCACACTTCCTTCCTCGGATAGGTCACTTCCGAGGTAGCGGAATTCTTCCACCTTCTCGATCGTTTCCCCTTGGCAGTCTAGGATCGATCCAGCGCACTGCTCAGAGCTGATGAACTTCGTCTTCTTCACGTTCAGCCGTAGGCCGTTGTCCGCAAGGGCTCTCTGCCACAGCTGCACCTTCTCCTCCAGCTCCTGCTGGTTGTCGGCTACTAGGGCGATGTCGTCCGCGTAGAGGATCGTTCTGAGAGGGCCTTTCTCAAGGTGGTTCACTATAGAGTCAAGCGTCAGCAGGAAGAGGAACGGGCTCAGAGCCGACCCTTGGTGTACCCCCACTGTGATGTCCACTTTCCTTGTCACCCCGTGTGGAGTTCGTATCGCCGCTTTCGAGCCCTCGTACATGTCCCTTATGACCGTGATCAGACGTTCCGGGACACCCCTCCCTCGAAGGGCATTCCAGATTACGGTCCGAGCTAGCCTGTCGTAGGCCTTCTCCAGATCCAGGAATGCCAGGTAGCATGGTTTTCGTTTCTCCCGATATTTCTGCATCACCTGACGAGCGATGAAGATGGCGTCTGTGGTGGACCTCTCAGGCATGAAGCCCCACTGCACCTGGGAGATGGGTACCATCTCCCTCAGCCTTGAGTCGACCAGTCGTTCGTAGATCTTCATCGTGTGTGAGACCAGTTTGATCTCTCGGTAGTTGGAGCATTCGGAAGCGTCTCCCTTCTGCTTGAAGATGGGGACTATGGTGCTGTTCCTCCAGTCATCCGGCATCTTACCTTCTTTCGTGATTCTGTTGAGGAACTGCGTCAGCCAGTTGATTCCGAGGTCCCCGAGCACCTTCCAAGCCTCTACTGGCACACCGTCAGGCCCTGCTGCCTTTCCGAGTTTCATCTTCCGTATGGCCTTGCGAACTTCTTCTTGCGTCCAGGGTGGGATGGGTCCTTCCGTTGGCTGTTCTTCCTCGGCCTCCCGACGAGGGAACTCCTCGTTCAGGAGTTCCTTGAAGTACTCCTCCCATCTCTCTCTGACCTCGACCGGCTTCCGTAACACTCTACCGTCAGCACTCTTCACAGTCTTCACTACTCGAATGTCGAGGCTAGCTCTATGACGCGCCTTGGCCAGGCGGATGGCGAACTTCTCTCCCTCTGGCCCGTCTAATTTCTCGTACAAGGCATCCATTTCCGCGTTCTTTGCCTTCGCTACAGCTGTTTTTGCCAGCCTCTTCTGCTTCCTGTAGGCTGTGAGATGCTCGGGTGCCCTCGTCTTTTGCCACAGCTTGTAGGCCTCCTTCTTCCTCTTCACCGCAGCCTGCACCTCTTCGTTCCAGAACCATGCCGATTTATTCCCTCTGGTTCCTCCCTTTGTTTCTCCCAGGGTTTCCTTGGCACATCTCAGGATTGTTTCGGCTACCCTCCTCCAGGTCTCATTCACGGGACCAGCTGGATCTGGAAGGCCTGCTTCGAGCACTGCCCTTCGTAGCTCGTTCCGCTCTGAACCCCGCAGTCTCCACAATCGGATCCTGGGTTCCGTCCTCACTTTGGGCCTGGTGGGTAGAGGTATGCTAAGGTCGGCTACCAAGGGTTTATGCTGTGATGCCACGTCTTCTCCCGGAATGACCTTCACATCCCGGACTGTTTTCAGGGCAGCCCTTCGAACCAGGATGTGGTCGACCTCAGTTCTTCTTCCTCCGCTAGCATAGGTCACCTTCTGGCTCTCCCTCTTCGCGAAGAAGGTGCTACAGACAGCCAGGTCGTGGGCGATAGCCAGATCCAGAATTCGTTCTCCATCCGGGTTTACCAGGCCGATCCCTTTTCCTCCATGAACCCTTTCCACTCCTCTTCTGCCACTCCCCACATGCCCGTTCATGTCCCCTGCTATGGAGAGGTAGTCGCCTTCTGGTACGGACCTTATGGCTTCCTCGAGCGAGAGGTAGAAGTCATCCTTGTCGTGCTCGGAGCATCCGGTCTGCGGAGCGTAGACAGACATGATGGTCCAGTAACCCTCCTTCGTGTCCAGCCGTAGTGACATGATGCGGTCGTTTATTCTTTGGACAGCCGCTACTGAATCCTTGAGGGACTCCGCGACAGCTATCCCTACCCCGTTCCTCTTGGTGTCCTCTCCGTTGTAGTACAGCTTGACCCCTTCTCCGATCTCCTTGGCTTTCGCCCCTTTCCATCGCGTTTCCTGCAGACACAGGACTTGTATCCTTCTGCGCTTCATCAGGTCAGCCACTTCCCTAGATCTCCCGGTCAGCGTTCCCACATTCAGAGTCCTCAGTCGAACTAGCTTCTTTAGCCGAGGTCGTTCGGCCCTCGGTAGCCCTCGCATACTGACCACAGAACTCGGGCGGGGGTTCTGTGCGCCACTTCCGGGTGACGTCCTAGCCTTTACACTGATTCTATTGCGACTTGTGATCATGGTTTTGTGACGAGGTTTCTCCATCAGCCGGCCTGTCAACCTGGGCCTGACGCTGGAACCGTTGCCATTTTTGCAATTTTTGCAGGGCATGGGGTGCCCGAGCCGGGAGTCGAACCTGTGACCGTTTGTGCATGAAACTACACTACTAACCACTAGGCTAACTCCGCCCTTCTCCTCTTAAGATTCTTCTTTAGCGCCTCTCTGCATAGCTTCGCAAGCTCGGGCGTCAGCTGGTAGTTCCCTGTCGCTCGTGCTGCTCCACGCTGGCGTAACAAAGTTTCCGGAGACAGACGTCTCTCGGTGGTCTTCAAGCTCTCGGCTCCCTTAGCGCTGTCGTGGAGGTGGTGAACGAAACGATCGTGCTCCTCAATGACGTTGTCCATGACGGAGTCTTCACGAGAAGTTCGGCAACACAGCTGTAAAGGTCAACCCCACTCTGCATGAGGCCTCTTCGGAGCAGGGGAATGATTCCCTTTGGTGCTGCTGTCTGTGGCTCTGCCAGCGTATAATATAGTGATTGACGTTTCCAAGCAATTGCGGAGAGATATGCGTCCTCACAATCCAACGCGAATACTTCAAGAAGAGGAGGCCACAGGATGCGTCAGTCGATTAGCATTTGCTACGAGCGTCGCTCGCTATACGGGCCATTTCGTGCGCACGAACGCCACTGTTTGTGGGCGGCTCCGAGCCGGTTGATAGACGCCTCATGTGAATGTATTCCCGGCAGAAGAAAGCACAATTTCACTTCCGAAATTCGTCATCGGTGAAGTGTGGAGGGAGCTTCTTATTTTGGTGGCGAACGGTTATTCAACACAACCTAGCTGCTTGGTCTTCAGTCCTTAACTGTATTACAAGATGAACAAAATGTCAAAACAGTCAGGAAGAAGTCCCACATCGTGCGAAATCCACGGTTTCTGAGGTAGTATTGCTCAAGCTTGGGGTGAGCATGACCGTGGTTAACATGTCAAAGATAAAGGATGGCGTTACTTAATCCTGTGTGGTTTTTGGGATGCACCACGCATTCTAGATATTTATTCCTATTTTTACTTCTACGGGATCTCGTGGAAGCGATTTGATTGCGTATTCGACCTAGACAATAACATGACCAGTCGATGGACAACTCAGTGTATTATTTTATGTTATTTTTTCGTGCACCTACTCACTGACTCTGGAAGAATAGAAGGCTTGGTTGGTCGGGGCAGGAAATCCGAACCAAGGACCTAGCTAGTACGCACGCGACTCCAGCACCTCCTCCGACTGCTCTCCGCGCGCCTCGGGTAATCTTCGAGAACAGCGTTCTAGTGAGTCTATGTGATCGAATAGCTGCCTCGTGAAACTGTACACCACGGTTGATACAACACGTGCTCATTTTCCAGGGTCCTAAGATGCCAAAACCTCCGTAACGCAAGCGGAATAAAGTGCTGCATCAAGGTTAGTGCACAGCTTCAAGTGTCCACCATTTCAGAAGGAATAATTATTTGATAAATGAAGAATAATTGTGATTAATGAGCATCTTGACGCCACTGTGGAAACGAAACAAGTCGGCAGTGCATCAAACAAGCAAGTTATTTTACATCCTCCTTCCCTGTCAAGTCTGACGGCAACTCGTCCAACCCGGAGCGACGAGAGTCGAATAGCCTGGGGAGTCCAAAACCATGCATGTATTTGGAGTGCGTCGAGTCCGCGCCAGAGCTAAACCTACCCAACGTAGAATACATGACAAGGAGGAAGGACGGCATTAATCAATCGTTTTTGGTATCCCCAAGCTTTCCACTTCTACTGGACGTCGGGCCGTTGAGGGATTACAGGCTTTGGTGGCTTGGGCGAGAAATCCGAACCAAGATTCAGTGTATCGAGTGCACGCGACAACGGCATCTCCTCTGACAGCGCTACCGCGCTTCATAGAATATGATAGAAATCTCAAAGCTCGGCCAAAGGTTTGGAGGAAGCAGGATCCCGGTCTCTCAGCCAGAAAGGAAGGTAGTTGAAAGTGAAACAGCAGCTCTGTTCTGCTGGAATAAAACAAAATCTCCGAAGCATCCCTGCTGGCTGTGGAGTTGGTAGCACTTGTGAACATACAGGGTGCGCAAAAAGTATTGACGCAGTAAATGATGGTTGTGGAAATAGTATTGAGCAGTAAGTTTTCAAATATTCACTTGAGAAATATGGAAAATGATCTTGCGAACACGATAGAGTAACTCGTAATTGACATTGGCTCCTTTACTGTGAATACAGGAGCGAAAACGACGGAAAAATTCATGAGCACGCGCCGCAAGTACTCGCTTGGATTTCGTCCCGTGCTTTTAACAGGGTAGCCTTCTGCGACTGGTCACTTCTGTTGAAAGTAGCCCAGACCTCGTTCTCCAAAATCGCCTAAAAAGAGTAATCCAGCGGATTCATGTTTAAGCTGTGTTCGTCTGAGAAGCTGTCCACACCTGCGCGCGTTACCTGTTTGCCGTTATCGGACAGAGGTTGATAATTTCGGATTTGAGCGTTAACGTGCGTGAACCTCTTGCAATCATCATCTGTTGTGACAGAGCCGTGGCTGACGTTTAGGTTGCTGACCTCTTTCCTCACCAACCGTTTTGAACAGCGCCTAATTCTCTTGTTAAGGAAATATTCAGCTCTTTGGGCAACAGACAAAAAAGGGCCACCGTAGCGACGATGGTCATGTTTCATCAGTTTTTTTCGTGAGTGTTTTTTCAGCACAATACAGGAAACAAAAGTAACACACAAAAACCTAGAGGTAGAAAGAGAAAGCTGGAGCTGAAACAAAATGTAGGTGCGTCAATACTTTTTACGCACCCTGTAGTTGACTACCATATCGAGGTCTTTTCTGCAGCCGACATGATGTGGATGTCACGCATCTTGAGGGGTGTCCCACAGCAAACTGTTCTTCACATTCGTCATCATAAAACAAGGGAGAAGGGTCGGCGTTTATCACTTTTTGAGTAGGCCGCGCATTCTACTTCTGGGGCACTTCAAAGCACTGTGAATGCAAATTGACTTGTTGGTGCGCTGCCCACCCGGTAGATGTGCTTCACACTCAGTTATCGCTTCCAAGACACGCCTGATAGCAAATCAACGGCGCCGATTGGACCGACTTGAGCACTCCCATCTGCATCACGCAAGCGCACATTTATCCACTATACAACGAAAGTAGGAAGGCTTTGAAAACAGGTGTGTAGGAGAACACAATGGAGAGAGGTCAACAACATGCTTCATCGAAAACAAAATGCAAAATAACCAAAATTACAGAATCACAGCGTCTAGAAGGCAGCGCTAAGTCAACATATGCTAATGATCGTTTTAATCGAAGCCAAGTACAGTGACCTTTGCCTCCCACTCCAGATCCACATAGGTGAAGTTCCACACCTGCGGCTGTCCATAGTGATTCGCAACAACCTTTGTTGTCGACCAACTGGAATCGGGTTTCGTGCAAAGCAGAATGCGTTCGGCTATCACTACGCCTTTTTGTTGACAATACTGTGAAACCTACTCGAAGGGTGGAAGTGGGTCGTATGGTGGACCTCCCCACGCTCGGAACCGCAGTTTTGAGAACATCTCATAATTCGTTCCCTGAAAATCAGTGTTTAGAGACCACAGTTGTTCCTTAGTTACGTCTTTTAAAATTGCAGTTGTAACACAGAGAACTCGGAGGGCTTATAAGGAGAACTCGAAAACGATTTCAGACCTTACAATCGCATTTGATAAGAGAGGTTGGAGAATAAGGGCAGACTCCTGACTTTTTAACAGCATTGCTTTAACCCCCAAAGCTGCTTCAGAATTAAAAAAGCAGTGCATTGATGGCATAACCGCGGTGCTAGAGTAGAACACGTGACTAATATTTACTTTCAAATTTGTTACTTTTCAAAGGAGCTTCTGATCCACAGCCTTCTCAATATGCATAATCACAGAAATAAAGCGCCACAGGTATTGTCTTCCCCTTAGTGCTCATCCATGTTGCTGGGAATGGTTCAGAGAATAGGTTCAGGAGCGAAAGACTGGGAGGAAGGGATATCAAAGAAACTTAAAGAAAATCCGCACCTTAAAGTCCAAGCCGGCATGATCTCGGAACCCCATGCTCTCCACCTCATACGTCCCTCCGGGTGTGTTCAGATCGCCTCTGGCTGAGATGCCTCCCTAGAAGCACTCCGATTTAGTGGTCATTCAACGATGGTTACCGAGTTGATCGGAAGCCTTCGATGCAGAGCTCACCTCAGCTGTGTACGGAAGAGGCGTGCAGTTGCAGCGAGCAAACTCTTCGTGGGTGTAATCGTTGTACCTGAATCACACACTCAGCTTCTAAGCAAATACTCCAGACAATCCAGCACCACGGGAAAGAACGGATTTTAAGTAGTGCTCTTGTATCTCCGAGTCAGTGACCTACAGTACCGCACATGCCGATGCGTCCAACAAGCAGAGGCGGCGCAAAAGGACGCCAGAGAGCGCCGTTTTTCGCTCGCCACGCGTCGCGTGTGACCCAAGTCGCGTTACGGCGCTGCGCCCTCAACTTCTGGACGTTAGGCTGATAGAAGGAGTCTATCCACGCGTTTGGACGAGCATGGCCTACTGTTTGGAACGAACTGCTGGCATGGCGTGCGCTGCGAACAATGCATCTAGGCCCCGGCAGAATCAATCGAGTCGACGCAAAAGAGCGGAGCGGAAAATTTTCGGCAAATATTTTTTGATAATTTCGCATCGAGGAAAAGGCTGCAGCGGAGGGGAGATGATGTCACCGAAAGTCAATATTTCCGAACTTGGCCAAGTAGGGTACTATTCGATAGCGTTTTTGATGGAAAATTGAACGGTTACTCAGAGATAGGTTCGATTGTATATGCATTGTTCTCGGTGCACTCCAGATGCAAGCTGAACAGCCCTAGAGCAACTCCTGGGTAGGGCGGCTGGGAATTTCTGATAAAACTCCCCAAACGCTCATTCTTCAGCTGTCGCGCCCAGTCGATTGAAAGGTTCGATTCTATATGCATTGTTCACGGCGCACTCCAGATGCAAGCTGGAGAGTCCTAGAGCAATGCCTGAGTAGGCTTGCTAGGAAATTCTGATAAAACTCCCCAAACGCTCACTCTACAAGCTTTCGCTCGCTGAATGGACTGTCGCGCACACTCGATTGATTCTGTCGGCCCTATATGCATTTTTTACAGCACGTCGTGCCGGCAGTTAGCTCCAAACAGTAGCCTGCTCGTCCAAGCGCATGGAGCTCGGAGGCTCCTTCTATCAGCCTAACGTCCAGATGTTGAGGACGCCGTGCCCTAAACGATTTGCATCCAGTGCGAAGCGTGGCGAGCGGAAAACGGCGCTCTCCTTTTGCGCCGCTTCTCATCGTTGGCGCCGCTTGTGCTTGTTAGACGCAGCGGCATGTCCGGCACTGTACCACGAACGTTCACTCGTAAACGCATTCTTCTGTGGTTCATCGAAAATGCAAGAATTCACACAAATCTGCAAAGGGTATTTTTTCTTCGACCCACATCAGGAACATTGGCTAAGCTGTAATTTTTACGTAGCTCTTTACGTAAAAATTACAGCTTAGCCATAGCCAATGTTCCTGATGTGGGTCGAAGAAGAAAAAAATTACTCGAAAATTACAGTCAAGAGGTACACCGCTGTTCTGTGGGCCGGAAACTTTTGTTTTGCGTGTCAAAGGTTTCGTAAGGCCGTTAGACTCTTGGTGAAGCCTAGGGGTTGAGGCAGGTGAGCAAGAGGGATGAGAGGAAGATCGCACGCCCCCAGCAGGGGCGGGTGTACCTCCTGACCGTCCCCTGAAGGAATGTGGCATTGTAGAGTTTTCCATTCCACGAATTTTACTTGGGAGGTGGAAAATCACTAAATGCTTTCGTAGACCGTAAGCGTATAATAAAATAAAAGGATAAAGGACGGCGTTACTCAATCCCTTCTGGGATGCGCCAGCGCATTCTACTTCTACGGGATGTCGTGGAGGCGACATGAATGCGTATTTGGCCATACAATGACTTGCGGTGGCCAGCCGATGAACAAGTCAGCGCTTTATCCTTCCCAGACAATCTGGTACCAATTCACCGACCCCGGAGGGATGGAAGGCTTGGTTGGCCTGGGCGAGGAATCCGAACCAGGAACCTGGTATCGGGTGCACGCGACAGTCGCGCCTCCTCCGACTGCGCTACACGCGCCCGTAGACCGACCGTAAGCGTAAAATGCATAAAGCTGAAGCTGTATTTTGATCGAAAGGAATTTTAAGGAGTTTTCGGTGTCAAAAATTTTATCTTATTTACTGGTAGTAAAAAACCTTATCAGAGTGATACTACCCCTTTTATGGCGGCTTCCCCAAGTCTCGTAGAACGAAAAAAAGCACAACACAATGCAGGAAAGATAAAATTGATTGGCAGCGAGCTCTTGAAACTTCATTTACATAACCGCATGCACAAGAAACAGCTTACTGTGTCAGGACCAAATATTTCGCGAAAAAATTCTTTATGGCCATAGTTCTTAAGAAGAGCAAGAATGTCGTGTAATGAACCCTTCACTCCCACCCTGAGCTCAGGAAGTGGGTGACTGCATTTGTATAATATTTTGCTCGGCACAAGATATTAAGAGCATGCTGCAAGACCTAAATCATAGATTAATCTTCTTCTTCTTCTTCTTCTTCAGCGTTTGTCCCGCTTGGCGGGGTCCGCTATTCTGGTGTCATGACGCCACCTTTACCGATTCAGCGCTAGATCGGGGTGGACACCAGCAACCTTCAAGTCCATATGTAACGTGTCAGACCAGCGCTGCTTCGGACGCCCTCTAGGCCGCTTTCCTACCACCTCGAACTTAAGGCCTATCTTGCGGACGTGTCTTCTTCTCCGCGCAGAACGTGGCCGTACCATCGCAAGCGAGCTTCGCGCATCTTGTTAGCTATCGGCGCGACACCGAACTTCTGCCGAAGGACATCGTTTCGGATGCGGTCCATGCGCGTGACTCCTGCCGTCCAGCGCAGCATCTTCGTCTCCATGACGCTGTGGCGCGTTTCAACTTCTCTGGTCGCTGGCCAACACTCAGCGCCGTACGTGGCTACTGGCCGGACGACTGCTCTGTAGATCTTCGACTTAAAGCGCTATGGTATCTTCTTGTCGCAGAGCACGCCAGTCAACGAGCGCCACTTGGACCAAGCTGCACTCACGCATGAATTCACTTCGACCATCAGTTTGCCGTCAAACGCGACTGCTGATCCCAGGAACTTAAAGACCGCAGTGCGTGGAAGCTCGATGCCGTTAACCTTGATGGAGCTGGACTCAGTAACGTCCGTCGTTGGGTATTCGGTCTTCTTCACGTTCAGTTTGAGTCCAAGTCGCTCCAAGCGATCACACCAAGCTTGCAGCTCTCGCTCTAGTTCCTTTTTCTTCGCTAGCGAGCATCACGTCATCGGCATAAAGCAACGTCCAGCGGACGGGCTTCTGAAGATTGCGTGTGATGGCATCCATGACGACAACAAAGAGGAGTGGGGAAAGCGCAGAACTCTGGTGTACTCCGACAGAGATGGGAAACTCCATCGAGATTCCAGCTGCAGCTTGAACTCGACTCTTTGGACAAGAGTAGAGAATTCGCACCCACTCTAGGAGCTCTTCAGGAACTCCATGTTGACGAAGGGCGTACCATATCACTTCACGCGGTATGCGGTCAAAGGCCTTCTCCAAGTCGAGAAAGGCGATATGCTCTGGCTTCTGTTTCTCGCGATGCTTCTCTAGCAGGAGGCGGACGGCATGTGTGGCATCAACGGTGCCACAGCCAGCCACGGAGCCACACTGATTGCTGGAAAGCTGGACGATGTCCCGAATTCGTCCATCGACAACTCGCTCAAAGATCTTCATGCTGTGCGAAAGCAAGCGAATCGGACTGTAATTGGAGCAGTCTGCAGGACTGCTCTTATTCTTCCAACTCGGTATCGTCGTGCTTTGGCGCCAACACTCAGGCACTTTCTTCTCCGCCACAACCTGATTAAAGAACTTCGCCAACCACTCAGCAGGTTACCAGTACTTGGACTTCCTAAATCAGCTGCCACGTCGTCGGGCCCAGTCGCTTTACCTGGCCTCATCTTCTTCAAAGCCGCTTCAATCTCCTCCACGGTGATCATTTGAACGGGGCCATGGGTTGGAGCCGTAGAAGGGACGGCTGGATGAGGAAATTCCACCGTAGAGATTTCTTCAAAGTAGTCGTGCCATACTAAAGGGCCTCATTCCCCTGACCCCGAAAGAGCCCCCATTTCTGCAGCGATGGGAAGGACGAGTACGGAGAGGCTGCTAAAATCTCAGGGCCTAACCAGGCTGCGCAAACTGAGAAGGACTAGGATGACGATCTGTACTTACAACGCCCGCACGCTTGCGTCCGAAGCATCCGTCGAGGACCTGATGATGCAAGCCTGGAAGATCAAGTACGACGTCATCGGACTGACCGAGACGAGAAGACACCACCCCCTACACGCCGCCTACGACTCCGGAGAACTGTTCCTCGGAACATGCGACAGCAGGGGAGTAGGCGGCGTTGGTGTCCTCGTCAACACGCACTTGGCCATGAACATCGATTCGTACGAGTCTCTGACAAGCCGAATCGGACGTCTGCAACTGAAGCGATGTGGCTCCGTGCCAGCCTTGACTGTGTTCGTCGCGTATGCCCCAACATCCGACTACGACGACGAAGACGTCGAGGCCTTCTACGTGGAGCTGGAGAAGTTCTATAAGGAAGATCACACCTTCTACAAGGTGATCGTCGGCGACTTCAACGCCAAGATCGGGCCACGAAGGTCGCCGGAAGAACTTCACATCGGAACCCACGGTTTGGAGTGGAACAAGCAAGGTGAAAGGCTGTCTGAGTTTATCATGTCGACCAAGACCATCCATGGAAACTCGCAGTTCCAGAAGCCTCCCTCCCTACGATGGACCTGGGAATCCCCCGGTGGCCAGTTCCACAACGAGATCGACCACATCATCTTCAATCGCAAGTATTGCCTGACCGATGTCTCCGTTGTCCCCAAGTTCTACACGGGATCGGACCACCGCCTCCTTCGCGCGAGGTTCCGCTTTTCGCGTCAAGGAGAGAAGGCCGCGAAGTTCAAGAAGAGGAATCCCAGAACGACCATCAACTGGGATCTCTACACCTCTCTTGTCGGCCTTTGGGAAGATGCCGTCATGGACAACGTCGACGAGGAATACGATCGCTTCGTGCACCATCTCCACGATAGTGCTAAGGGAGCCGAGAGCTTGAAGACAACCAAGAGACGCCTGTCTCCGGAAACTCTCGAGCTGATACGCCAGCGTGGAGCAGCACGAGCGTCAGGCAACTACCAACTAACGTCCGAGCTTGCAAAGCTATGCAGAGCGGCGATAAAGGAAGATCTCAAGGAGAGAAGGGCGGAAGTGTTGGCTGAAGCAGCAGAGGCAGGGCTGAGCATCCGCAATGCCCGCCGGAACTTCGCCAACTTCAAGACCAAGATGACCGCTGTCCGACGTCCCGACGGAGCGGTCACCTCTTCCAAAAGGACCGTGGAGAAGGTCATCCACGACTTCTACTCCGATCTCTTCGATAGCTACGTCCATCTGTCCACATGCCATCTTCCGTAAGATGGACGTGTCGTCCCCTTTGTTCTTCCTTCCGAGATCCGACACGCCATCTCGTCGGTGAAGAAACGTACAGCACCCGGTTCTGACAGGATCAGAGCTGAACACCTGAAGAACCTCCCGCCAGCGCTCATCAACACCCTGGCGCGGCTCTTCACACGCTACCTGTCCGAATGCAAGGTTCCATCTCAGTGGAAGACCAGCAAGACCGTTTTGCTGTACAAGAAGGGAGACGTGCACGACATTGGCAACTATCGCCCGATCTGCCTGTTGTCCGTAGTCTACAAGCTGTTCACTCGAGTCATCCTGAATAGGATTAGTAGAACGCTGGACGAAGGACAGCCATGCGAACAAGCAGGATTTCGGAAAGGATTCAGCACGATCGACCACATACACACCATTACGAAGCTCATCGAAGTGTCGCGAGAGTACAAGCTGCCGCTGTGCCTTACGTTCATTGACCTGAAGAAGGCATTCGACTCCGTCGAGACTGAAGCGGTCATGGAAGCCCTGCTCACCCAGGGCGTTCCTACTCAGTACATCAGAGTCCTTCGAGAGTTGTACAGTGGATTCACGACCAAGATCTCACCATTCTACAACGACGTCGTCATTGACGTGAAGAGAGGGGTTCGACAAGGGGATACCATATCCCCGAAGCTCTTCAGCGCCACCCTCGAAAACGTCATGCGCGAACTAGAATGGGAAGACATGGGAGTGAAGGTCGACGGCCGGCAACTGCACCATCTTCGCTTCGCTGACGACATCGTGCTCATAACCCCGAGCATCAGTCAGGCGGAACGAATGCTGGCCGACTTCGATCGTGTATGTGAAAGCGTTGGACTGCAGCTGAATCTTACGAAGACGATGTTCATGAAGAACGGATGGGTTTCTGATGCCCCATTCTCGCTCAACGGAACGAACATCTCCGAATGCTCCAGCTATGTGTATCTGGGTCGCGAAGTCAACATGACCAACGACCTAGCACCAGAGCTGAGCAGAAGGAAACGAGCGGCTTGGGGAGCTTTCAAGAGCGTCGAAGAAGTCGTGAAGAAAACGAAGAACGTCCGACTCCGTGCCCACCTATTCGACTCCACTGTTCTTCCTGCCCTAACATACGCCTCAGAGACCTGGGCTATACGAAAGCAGGATGAACACGCGATCAGCGTCGCGCAGTGTGGAATCGAGAGGACGATGCTCGGAGTGACACGAGTCACGCAAGTGAGAGAAGGCCTCCGGAGTTCCGAGCTTCGCCGAGGTTCGAAGATCAGAGACGCTGTCGCATGGGCCAAGTCGTCGAAAATTAGGTGGGCCGGCCACGTAATGCGATTCGCAGACACCCGCTGGACGAGAGCCGTCACAGATTGGATTCCGCGGGATGTCAAAAGAACACCAGGACGCCCACCAACGCGTTGGTCGGACTTCTTCGCGAAAGCCCTGAACGACCGATATGACGCTCTTCGTGTCCCTCGAGCGAGGAGGATCCATTGGACCACTCTGGCACGCGACAGGGACGAATGGAGACGCTGCTGGCGCCCGCTCGAGCAAGTCGATGATCAACGGGACGACAGGTGATACAGGTGATACAGGTGAGTCGTGCCATCGCTTCAATGCCTTCTTGCGGTCCGTAAGAAGATGGCCGTTCTCATCATTGATGCCGAAAAACTTCTCAATATCCTCGGTCTGCCAATGGCGAAACTTTGCAAGTCGGTACAGATACCGCTCACCATCGCGCGACTCGAGCTTCTCGTTGACATCTCCATAATGAGTGGCTTTTGCAGCAGCCACGGCCTTCTTCGCAGCCTTCTTGGCTTCTTGGTACTTCCGCTAGTTATCGGCCGTCTTTTCGCCGAGAAACACATGATAAAGCAACTTCTTCTCTCACACTTTTGCTTTCACGTCATCTGTCCACAGCCAGGGCTGCTTGTCGATCTTCCGTCGCCCAGGCTTCGTAATGCCGAGTTCCGACTGTGCAGCTTGACGAATCGCGTCAGTCGCCTTCTTCCAAGATTTGTCGACAGTCGTGACTGTCGGTAACCGCACGCGAGAAATCACAGCTGCTTCCTTCTCTTTCATTCGCCACCTCTTAATTATTGCAGCACCGCATCGCTCGACCTGCTTCAGCCTCGGAGGGGCAATCTTCAGAGTGCAGATCAGCGGTCGGTGCTGTGGGGACTACCGTCTCATACGGCACGATCTTCGCGTCTGTGACAAGACTCCGGTCGCGATCTCTCACAAGGACAAAGTCTATCTGAGACGTGGAGCTCCCACTATAACAGGAGATGAGGTGGGAGTCGCGTTTTCGGAAGACGGTGTTCACTATGGTGAGGTTATGCGATTCCGCGTAATCAAGAATGCGCTCCTAAAGCATAGATTATTCTATTCTAACAACTTCAGCTGGGAATTTGAAAGCGTGAGGAGAGTATATGTAGTTGCGCTCGAATGACCTATTCCAATAGTCACTCCAACGATTTTCATTCCAGTTTCAACATTCCAATTCGAATATTCAAAGTATCGCGTTTTTTGCATGTGCTCGATATCGAATATTCAAAAATTGCGTCCTTCGAATGTTCTTGAATTCGAGTATTCAGAAAACCGCTTTTTTGAATATATTCGAATTCGGGTATTCGAAATTTGTGAGCATTATTGTATCCATTCGAATCGAAAAATTTCGAGAGCACAGCTGTAGTCGAGGGTAGAACTAACTCGCGCAAAAACGAAGATTCATATCTAGAGTAGGTGCAGGAAAAGCGTGCTTTTGGAGATAAAGCTCCATTGTGCATATCAAGCATGCAGACTTGCAACGACAATTTCGTGTGTCTTCGAACGGAAGAAGACTAATTTAAAGACTCATTCATGAAGGATTTGCAATGCTCCAGAATACTGAATTCTCACCTCATCAGTTTGGTGAGCGTGTCCATGTCTTGCACCTTGTGATGGTCCCTATCGAATATTCTAGCCCGAGGTGTCGATCCCCACTTGTACCAGTCGAACTGCCTCGCCTAAAAATTAGTCGCTTCTGCTTTAATCAAAACCACTTCCGCCAAATAAGAGGCTAGACGGACGTTCGCGACCTCGCGGCGCTGTGCACTGGGAATATGTAAGGCACTTTGTCCGCTGCTGTTCTCTGTATCTTCCTTAGACCTTCGCATCTGCTTTAAAGAAACTAGTCAAACGTAATGGATTAAAGGAAAAAAGACAGTGTTTGCCATTCCCTAATGAGACGTGCCACGCAATCTACCTCGACAGGATGGGAAAATTTGAATGCGTTTTGGCCTATACAATGACTTACGGCGGCCAGTCGATAACCATCAGTATTTTACCCCTCCCGGACAAGTCTGGAACCAGTTAGCTCCGAACCCTCGAGTGATGAAGGACGTGGTTCGCCTGGGCGAGGACCCAAACGAAGAACTTGGAATCGGGTGCACGCTACAGCCGGCGTCAAACCCGACTGCGCTATCTAGCGTGCTCAATCACATATAATAGAGCTACATGATTTTGCTTTTGCCATTCTCGTATATTTGAACACAGCATTCAGAAATTACGTAGAAGTGAAAGACAGAAATGAACATCACTACAGTACCGGACTGTCTTTTCAAAAACAAAAACAAAAAACGGCAAGAACCGCAGTTTTGTAGTTTTTGCGCCTTTTGGACTCGCCTAAAAGTCATCTGTTTGAAAAACCAAGGGTATGTTTGAGCTCATGAGCTCGAGCGCTATCGTTTGGTATATAGTTCATAGGAAGTCATGAAAATGTTCGAAATTGAGAACTCGCGGTATATTGCCAAGGGCGACCGTGGATGACGTGTTCCTCGCAAGCCGTCCTAAACGGTTGCACGCCCATAATTCCTCTAATTTGAGGCTTTTTGAGAAACGGCTGAAAACTTCGATTCGTCTCCTCATGACCTAGACAAACGTATATATAGCCTTACCAGATCACCCTGTTTTCGCTGTGGGCGACCAAAAAATGACTGGAGCAGGCTCTTTGCGATTGGAGCAGCTTATTTCCCTGTTCTTGCATGTTATCGGAGTATCTCAAGCATGGCGTACGTCGCCAGTGCTCTGCCATGCCAGGAATGCTCCGAGAGTGCATCGTGCCCAATGCATATAGGATCGAACCTAACAATCGAGTGGGCGGAAGCATGTTCACTCCGCTTCTATCTTCCCTTACAGGAAAATGTAAAGCCTTCAAGACCATTTCGAACCGTTTGGAGAATTTTGTCAGAAATTTCCAGCCGTCCTACTCAGGAACTGCTTACAGCTTTGACTTGGGAGTGCGCCATGAACAGTGCATATGGAATCAAACCTATCAATCGAGTGGAGCTACCGCTCGCAAATTGCGCGCACGTATTCGGAGCGCAATAACTCTGTAAAATTCGAATCCTTAAGAACACAACTCGAGGATTTTGTAGGCAGCACACGGTTCTTGAAGTACACTAAAGCTGTTAGGCTCATGAAGAGACTAAGTTATACCGGTGCGAAAACGCGGGTGAGCCTTGTGCGACCAAAATTTTTTTTCCGATTTCGGTCGACCACCTAGAGAAGACGCGAAGATAAACGGCATGCAAATACACAGAACACATTCGAACAGGTGATCGGCAGAAGTGAACTCAAACGGACACAAGGTCATAATAACCCTAACAATTGCAATTCTTCTGTGCACTTCATCAAGAACTTGGATCGATTTATCGTGGTGAACGACTCCCCATGAGCATTGTTTTTTGATATTGGGATAATATAGTCAGAACAAACTACTGTAGAAGATTTCAGCGGTGCAGCCTCTTTTGAAGCCTGAACAGGGCCGCTGACATGCTCAAGGCCGGCATCAGTGCCGTTTCCCTAGAAGTTGTTTTCGATAGGGCTGGGTTCAATCAGTGCGATTGGGAGAATGCAATTCTGCTACCTTTGTGTTCTTCATTGATTTCCTGTAAGGAGCTAAAGAATACGATTCCAAGTGAGTCTTGGCCAACGCGGGTTTGTTGAACATCTTTTGGAGATTGAGATGTACACCACAACCACAGTAAAAGACAGCGCTCACGTCCAGTCACGCCCGAAGCACCCTGCTGTTTCTGTCCCACGACAACTATACGTCACCTTCTCGCTGAATCCTGCGACCCTGGTAATCTCCTTTATGAAAGGCACATTGTACGATGGCCAGTAGGAGTACTTCTTCAGGAACCACGTGACGTCTTCCATTTCAATTGATCCACTGAAAAGGCATATTCAGTAAAATCTTCCCGCACTACTACATCTAGTGACGGCTACTGGGAATAGTCGAGCTGCAGTTCTACTCACGGAGTTTGCTCGAGAATCCAAAGCACGTCCTTGTCCGGTATCTCCTTGCCCGGCTTGAACGTCTTGTAATCCAACACGGTCCACTGATTGTTGTAGGTGCCAGAATTGTAACGTGAGAACAGCTCCACCCACTCCTTAGCAGTTCTAAAACAAGATCAATCATGACCGTTTCGAGTTTCGAGAAGGACGCCTGCGCATGGTTTTCATTGGTTATGATGGAAAACAAGAAGCAGCGTTCCATGCCATTCCAATCCCAAGATTTGCAATGTTCTGTGACGAGTGGTTTTGTTCAGGAGCTTCCTCGACACAGCACTTTTACCCAAAGGGACTGCTTTGCATACGATCAAGAAAGGAAAATGTAATTTCAAAGACAACGAAAATGTATTCAAGAAATGACATAAAGAATAAATAGAGAGAATGACGTTAACTAACTAATGGTGTGAGGTGCACCACGCCTTCTGGCCACTTCTACGGGATATCTTAGAAGGAGATGGAAAGGCTACTATTATAGAAACGATGACGACTTGCATCAGTCCACTTGTTTGTGATCCTTTGCTAAAAGACAATTCAGCATTCGGGGCAATAACAACACTTTCTGCTCTTCATCAGATATCACCTTCTTCATTTCTGTGTTGCTGAAATGTGCCACGTTTAGTTTAGACTAAATGGTCTTTACAATACCCTGTGATGGACGTCTGATGAACAGCCCAACAGGTCAGTGTTTTTGCTTCACAGACAAGCATTGAATGAGCTCATTGACCACGAAAGAAGAAGGGCTTGACAGCCGTGAAGGACCCGATCCCTGACTCGATCGCGATAGATGAGAACCTTCAGGGACTGTAAGTCAACGGATTAAACCACAGCGAACTCCGTGTGACAAAGCCTTCAGCGGCATAAAGCAGGAATGGGTCGAAGTGGGTTGTTATCTCACAGGAACTCTCCAGAAAACAAGTGCCGAAGTAACCTGATCGACGCCGAGGTTCCGCTACATTCACAGGGCTGGACTACATCATTTGTATGCGCTGGGCGCTGATGCATGTTCCCGGCATAAGACAAACCGCATGTTCGAAAATGCGATCCACAATTCGCTCCTCAGGTCCCTTCTCGACAATGTCACCTGCTTCATGCACGCTTGGAGGTTGCGAATATAAGGATGTGAAGACGATGACGTAGTTGTTCTCAGAAAACATCGCGCGAAAAGGTGTGATATTGGGAAGCTGCTGCTTGACGTAGCTCTTGCTAACCTAGGTGGTACAGTTCAATAAGCGACATCTTTCACCTAATTGACAAGTGCTCTGCCATCTGTCGCGCTCACGCTACGCCAGTGTTTGTTCATCATTTTTAGGCCGTTGACAATTACTGACTTGGTCAAGTAGTTCGAGATCGTTGAGCGTAGCCAGCAGTGTACCTGGCCTTCGGGTTTGATATACTTGTCCGTGTAGAGTTCCTTGTTGAAAATTGCGATCGTCGTTTCAATGGAACCCTGCAAGAAAAATAAGGTGTCTACAGAGGCTCTAGATTTGTTAACGAGCGCTGTTCAATCCCTACCAATCCTGCACTGGTTAGAGTGTAGTCGTCGGCTGACGCAAGCTGTCCAGGATAGCCGGAGAAGGACACAGTATGGCCGGGCACCTCATTTTTATCTGAAAACAAACTTCGCAAATATGCAGAGCAAGCCGAACATGGAAGTCTGTATAGCGCATGAGTGCAGCAAGGACCTTTCCCTCAGTCTAACTGGGTCCTAAACCTCTTCGAAGGAATGTATAAGCTGCAGCTCTGGAGAAGATGCGGCCGTTACATCGTAGATCCCGATTCGATCCAATGTTCGGTTAGCCAATCAAGCATTCCACCGTTCATTAGTGGGCTACCAGTCTGATTGTGAGATGGATAAAACGCTGACTTCGTTCAGCAGGCGGCCATGCTGTTCTGTAACCATGTACGCTTTCAGAGTGCCGTCGTGACGTCCCGAAACGAAGGGCGTCGCATCCCAGAAAAGAAGGCAAAAAAATCGGGAAATAACGCGAACCCTTTCCTGTTCAGGATTTCGATAGTCAGGGCAAAACCTCAGCATTGGACCAATACATTCTAAAAAGAAGCTCTTCGATTACGATTTTGATGCCCCGAATTACAAAAGCCTAATTGTAAGTCAATTCGGAAAGGAATTCTACACTTCAGGGATCCCCATGAGTCGCAAGTTTGAATATCGGAACGCGAGGGTTTTCTACCTCAGCGTTTGATATACCCCGCTTCTCAACAAGCACATGGGCTTGGAATAATCTTCTATGTTGGACGTTTCTTCAAAGGGAGGCTTTTGTGCAGTTAAAAAATGCTGCGAAAATGAACAGATTCGAACAGCAGTGAAGAATAAACTGCGACTCGTTGCCAAGACTTCTGGTGATTTAAGCTATCCGGCCCAATCTTAAGAGGTCACATTATAGAGGACAGAACTTTGGCCTCAACTTCATAAAAAATCCTTCTTCTTCTTAATTTGAGGAGTGTGGGGCCCTGTTGCTGCTAGGGTTCTCTGGTTGTGTGGTGACCCCATTCTTCTCCACTAAACACTTGAATGTGGAAAATCCGAGCCACTTCAAATACGCTTGCAAAGCGACAAGTCAATACAGCTTCAGCCGACTTCCATGCCGTTCCCCGGACACTCTAATGTATGCGCCAATCTTCCGCTCTGACTGGCGTCGTCGCTGGCCCAGAAGCATGGCCATTACCGTAGCCGAACTCCATATATATACATATATAATCGCCCGACTATCGGAGCGACATCAGTCTTCTAATTTCATTGTGAATTCGAAGCGGAGCCTCCAGAGCATCATTCCTGCCTAATTTACTCTCAGGGAATCCTACTTTCTTGGTCGCAGCTTAGCACTGAGCACCTTTTATCGCTGCTGATCTGACGAGTACACTATTGACTCGATTTAAGGCGTTTGGGATCCTCCCACAGCACATCAAGCCATCCCTCGATCCCCTCCTCTTGAACAATGCTGTGCTCAAGATTGCTTTAACCTCAAACATCAGCAAGCATCAGATACAAATACCGACTCAGAATACCTGAAGTTTGGACTTCGTAAGAGAGCGGTGCAAATAAGTGGAACCATCGCCAAACGCATCAAGCCTGCGGTTGTCTTGCGAACTTGGAATTTGTATTCGATTACAGATACAACGTCGCCCGGAAAGAAGCATGTTGAAAGAAGTGGTTTTTGGAGGTCTCATGAAACGGAACAACAGATGGGGCAACAGATGGGAAAATGCGGAGCCTGCTTAACATGGACGGAGATGGAAAACTCCGTCGAGTTGCAGGTTGGCGATTGACTCGACTAATTAGACAATAGTAAAATACTATTCACTCTATGAGCTTTTTGAAAACATTTTGATAAGCGCACCATGTGAGCTCGAGCGATTCTAGACCAGATGCATATCTCAACTCGTGAAAGGAACGGTGCAACGGCTTTTGCTTTCCTCAATATGTCTCTGCCAGAAGACGAGCAATACCTCGTATAGCAACGAAGTCACCCAACCAAGGCGCATTAGTTGATGTACAGTCGTACCATACCATACCATATCACAAGTACGCACACCCACAACAGAGGACTTCTTACAGTCAAAGCAAGTCAAAGCAGGCAAAATGAACTGTAGATTTGCAGTGGCCAGGACTGCCCCCCCCTTCAAATAGGAGTCGTAGTTCTATGCTAACTAACTACCAAGTACATTCGTCTAGGCAATAACCTGGCTGAAAAAATTCTTGGATCACTCAACAGTGTGTCAACTCCTCTGTTTTCGTTATGTCGGCCGTTATATCATCTGGAGCAGTTGGTCTTCCCGACAGCGCCCTCTTTAAAGGAACCTCTGTCTCCATCACTTTGATTCTCTGAAGAAGAGCCGTGAGTTGCCGAAACCTTGAGAGATAGAAAGGCAATCAGACGCTCTTGCTCAGCATTCCTAGAAATACTTGGGTTATCGCTTCAATGCCCCCATGTGGGTTCGTCAAGGCTCGTGCTTATCATTGATATTGACGTATTTCCCGTATACCTTCAGACTATCGTCGGTGCTGGTCTTGAGAAGCAAGTAAGGATGTCGTTCACCTATCGGCTTGAGTTTCCCTGTGGCATCTTCACAACGAGAGTGTTTAAAAAACTGCCTTCGCTTCTTCGTACGCACTCACATACACCTTGTCGACGTTGTGTTGTTGTCGAGGAGAACGCGACATAGTCTTATCTTCTGTGGGGTTTCACCCAACATTGTCATCCATATCTATGCCAACAGGACGATCCTGTCAGACATTACCGTTGCCGTTTCAGAGTTGCGTCGTCATTGAGTAATTGGCAGACACCGAAAGGATAAAATGGCAAACATCGACTCTCAATTCCTTAGTACTTATTGGGATGCGCCATGCATGCTATTTGTATCCGGTACCGTGTGAGGCATTTGAACAAGTATTCGACCTATACAAAGGGCGCGAATGACAGGCGATGAATAATTCGGTGAATCAAGTCATGAGAGGTTAGTTCTTCGACGGGAACCGAGGTTTAGATCGACGGCAGTGCACATTCATCAACGGATCTCCTTCAACTGTGCTCCATGTGGTCTCAAGAGGAGTTAGTGCCAGTAAATTTGGTCGTGAATGCTGCAAAAGAACAGAGGCGTCTCAGACCACACTGAAAGGGGTCTATCTTCCTCTCCTAGTTGTGGAGCAGCGGCAGCATTAGTTGTCGGATAGAATGTCGAAGGAGCACTCACCGAATGCGAACTTGTACAACTTCAGCACCCTGATCATCCAACTGAGACTTGACATTGCAACGTGAGCGAAGAACATGTCCTATAATAGGAGTATCTTCGCCCTTAGAGAAGCTATTTAGCGAATGCAACAACATAATAGGAACTGATCTAAGAAATTCTGGTTACCTTGTTACCGGGCGCGAGCTTCACGAACCCCGAACACCGTCCCGCTTCTGGGTACTCCTGTGGATCAGGGGTTTTGTTGAGGTACTTGTTAAGGTCGAACAGCTCGCCGGAGAGTTGAATCATCCTGCCACGATCAGCGTTTTCAACCTCGCCTTAATTTCAGCCAACTGACGAGAACTCACATGATAGGCGACAGGTCGAATCCGATTTCAGGCGTGAGATTCCTTTTCATGTATGCGTCGTATACACCTGTCATTTGTGCGAAAGTCAGATTCACCTGAGAGAGTTCTTGTCACTGCCGAATAACAACGTAATTTGAGAATATTAAGAAAGCGTGCTTCGTCGACGCACACCTAATCCTTAACCACTTCTCTTATTATTTTACAGGTAGCACAACACATTTTCGAAAATCGGTGTTCTTCCTGCGCTACCACTCGTCTCAAGAATCTGGGCACCCTCTAAGCATGATGTGGTTAGCGTTACGCAGCGCAGGAATCGAGATCACGATGCTATGAGTAAGACTTTTAGCGCATGTGGAAGCCTCGGAGTTCCTGGCTTTGGCGACGTTCGAGGATCATACACCTTCGTATGGGAAAAGTCGTCGTAATCAGAGTGGGTCGGCCACATGGTGCGTTTCGCAGCTACCTGCTGAAAAGAGCTGTAGCTGATTGGACTCCGATGGATGCTGAAGGACTCTCATCAACGTGTGGATGAGCGGCCCACTTTCCCTTTACCAACTTGGTTGAGGGTTTTCGGATAGTCCGACAGAAAGGACATGACGTTGTTCCTGTCCCAGAAAGGAGAACTCACTGGTCCGCTGTCAATGAAGAGACGAATGGAGACATTGCTGACACCTGACTCCCAGCGGAACCGCAGGTAACAAGGGCCCTAGTCCATACTTGGGAGTAATAACGATCAAGCGTGGAAAAATGGTGGCAAGAAAATCTAGCGTACTCAGCGGGAGTGGGTTCTACGGCATGCTGCGCAACAAAACGACAGCTTCACGCTCAAGTGCCGTTGGCCTAACGGATTGTCCTAGCCAAGCAGAGCTCATGTGTCGCAATAAACTCTTTCTAGAAATAATCTCACAGCATCGTGTGTGTCTGACAGAATGAAATAATCCATTAAAAAAGACTTTACTCACATGTCTCCAAAAGAGATCCGTTGGCGGCTGCGTCAACACTTGTGAGCGCATCCAGTCCAAATTCTTTGTCAAATACTTGTACAAGCGCTTGCAGTAGATACTAAATTTCTCGCTCATCTCGACCGAACATTCAATAGGATCCATATTTTAAAGACGCACGTGTGATTCTTGCACAAGTTTTGCACGGTGTTTTGGTAATGATAATGAATCTGCAACCGAGTGAGTTCACCTAAAATAGAATTAGAATGGAATCAGTACTAAGGAATAATGTTGGGTGGAACTTACCTTCGGCCACTCCAGCGGCATAGGCTTGTACATCGTATGGGTGACCCGGAAAGGTCTCAATTTCCAGAATACCCCATCTGAAATAACACGTTTATCAACAAGGCGGCTGGAAATGGAAACAGAGTGGCCTAAGTTTGGCATTGAACGTGGGGCGAAATAAAAAACAGCATGGAGTGTAACCTTTTGTTTAAGATTGGGTAAATGAGTCAGAATCAGAGGAGTTTCTGGAGAGGCATTTTAGATTAGAGCTTAATTGGGCTCATAAAGACTATCAGACCTTGGTGTTAACGTCTTCTATTATTATTACTATTATTGAGAGCTACGAGTTTTTGAGCAGTGGTTTTTCATCTGAGCTTCCTGAATTCAATGCAATAATTCACACATAGCTCAAACCTACTGAACTATAATATATAAAGTCCTATCTGAAAATGTCACAAATGAAGAGACGGCCTCCTAATGCGACACCTCTGCAAATACAGCGCTCTTCTATAAAAGGAGTTAAGGGAGTGGCATCTGTTTGCGATCAAGTCTGGCCTTCCCCGTACTCATTACTGCTCCGCTCCTTGTCCATTTTGTTGCTCATGAAGTTGTCCCCACTCTTAAGCCGAGAGAGCTTTCAACGTGCGACTTACCCGGTTGTGTTAACCTGATTCGTGTATCTGCCAAGAGCGACCTGCGACTCTTTGTCCTCGCACTGTTTTTCGTAGACGATGTCGAGAAGATTCTCCTCTGTGCCGTTTATGCAGACAGAGAGGTACGTGTACTGGAACTGAGACGTTCCATGTGGATTCTTCCCTTTAGGGAGTGGAGGAACTCGCTGAAAACAAACCTTGTGATTTGGGCCTTCAATTCCAGTTTACACAAGCAACTGTTGTACTAACAAGGGAAGCGTTGTCAACCAAGCTGAAGCTGCCGAGCCGTTAAACCAGATCAATAATGAATGTTTACTATGGGATCGTGGCGGCAACGCCTGGTATACCGCACTTGTTAGCTATGACCTATGTTATACTTCGGCGACGCTGTTGTCAGCGACGTTGGCGACAACAGCGTCGCCGAAGCTACCGCACATGGCATGCAAAGCTGCCGCACATGGCTACGGTGGATCAGCAGATAGTGAACTCGCTCTCAATAGTGGGCTGTTCGGTTCCTGGGCAGGCTGTCTCTTTTGCACTTTCACTGTTCCACCTATATGTGGATAGTGTCTGGCTTCTGCACATGTTTCGAGTAGTTGCCGCTCTGACAGGTTGATTGTCACCAGCCCATTTCATCTTCAACACTATGACTAAACCTTTGACATAATGATGTATGAGCCTTTTTGGGAAAAACTTTAGCCATGCCCTGCCTTGTGGTATGATGGAGGCGGAGAGCCATTTGGGCTGATGTTTTGAGGTCCGTCTTTGCTACGACGTTGAGGTTTTGCAGGTTGCTATGGGCGTTGGCAGTTGGGAGGCGGCTTGTTTCCGGAGCTTTTAGATAATCACTTGTAATCGACTAACCGTTGTCGTTCGAAATGTGAAGAATAAATGCTGGATTCATGACGCACACTCCGTATCCCCTCCGCCCCACCAACGCTTACTCCCTAACCGGAAGCTGCGCGAAAATTTTCTTCAACATTTGTAGACCTGTAAGAACAGTGGCGGCCCAATGGTTTTATGCGCTTGTTGCCCTTGTACTACTGGGTTAAAATGTTCGCACTTTATTATGTCAAAGGACCTGTTCACGGTCCATTAAAGCAATGAAAAAGGATTATTGAATAGCAGCCAATAGAAAACTCCTGCTTGATATCTTTCAGGGGGCAAACGCTCGCAACGCGTGTCGATGCGAGGCCCTTCTGAACACAACGGAGCACTGAAATTGCCAAGAGGGCACCGTGGGACGGGAGCCCAACCTCCGCGTTCCAACCACGAAGCAGGGCACCTGCGCGGCTCTACCACTATGGCGAGAGCAGTGCCTATGGATTTCTACACGTGCCAGTACCGCGTACCAGGTGTCGCCGGCAAGATGCCATAGAACGGTTTGAGGACCGCTTACTCGTTTAAGGGAAGGACTTGGTAAAAACGAAGCATACATCCACATCAATTGAAGGGTGGAGATTCTTTATTATGACTCGCTTCCGCCCTTACGAGTTACACTTCTGAACTTTCCGTTGCAAGTTTTATTTCGGGTCCATCCCTAGGTATGTTGGCACTCCAAAATTCGACAGCCTCTCTTCCTGTCCTTCGTGCAACTTTTTTTGCTTCTTTTTTCTTTTACAATAATCTCCACCACATTATCTGGTTATGGCAAAACGTTTCGGATCAAACGCTCCAAAAAAGAGCAAAGGTTATATTTGCAGACGTCGAGAGATGTAAACACTCCTTTCTACTAGGCGGTTGCATATGCATTGGCCGATTGAGCTACCTCAATTTCTGTTCGATTTTTCACGATTTTCAAAGTAAAATTAGCTACTTCATATGGAACGACTTAATGTGTATAGGGCGATAAACTGCGTGAAACGTAGAGTGGAATCGGAGCGAAAACCATACTGCACTTTCGAGGAATCATACTAGGTATTCAAACAATTAACTCAGTAGCAGCGGTGTGCAAAATTTTGTGAATGTATCACCGTAGTATGCTGCTCTAAAAGTCGAATCAATAGGCTACAGTCGAAGAGCGGAATTATATTCGGTTTGTCTATTCGATTTAAATTTTATTAGGTCAGAGAAAAATAAGGCTGGCCTATCGAAAATTAGATACATTTGGTTTTGTACATAATTTCAATCTGTTCTCAAAATTGAAGAATTAAAGAGCACGATTCATTAGGAAATTTTCCCTCATCCACAACACCACTTACATTGTCCTTGAGGTAGTCCCTGCTCTCTCGAATCTTGACGCACGTAGATATCACCGCACATAGCGCCAGCGAAAGCAGTAGGCGCATACCCTAAAAAGCAGTAGTACTGAGAACGCGTATGCTTCCGAACACGAAGAAACCTGGACTACAGCAAATGGGCGGAGTGGAGCGGTCACAAAGATGCAAGACTCAGGGTAAGAAAAAGCCCTCCACCTCCCTGAAAGGGTGGAGAAAGAAAACACCTGCAAGTATTAGGTTGTCCCATAAGTCCCCGCCGTTTTTCCTTCAACGATTCATTGCGGATTTCGTCGGCGGTCTCCTGCATAGCGCTATACAGCTTTCGAAAGAGAATGATATACTCTATCATAGCGTATATTGCATTTCTTTTTTCATCCTGAATTTTGCCAATTTTTAGGTCGTTAAAGTGAAAATGTGAGGTGAAAAAGTAGCCATTTGCGCAGTTGCTTCTCTCGCTTAGGTTTGGAATTTTTTGCGCAGTTTTTCACAGCTTTGGGAAGACAGTGTTCTGTAATACTCCTATTTCCTCATTCGTTCTTTATTGAATTTTAGGTCACCAAAGTGGGACGTCCGAAGAAGAGGTTTTATTTTTACCGACAGCTCCTGCTGTGCGATACCAATTTTTTGCTCAGTGTTATATGTCGTTCGAAAGAGACTATCTTGCTCTATAAACAATTGTTTTGCGTTTATTGGCTCATGCTGATTTCTGTCGAATATCAACAAATTGCCAAAAAGAGAAAAATCGTCTTCACCAACAACTCCTTCTCCTTGTTCAGTCTGCCTGGTTCAGTTTTATATAACACTCGAAAGTGGATGTCTTGTTCTACCAGACTATATGATTTGTTCTTTGGCCGTTTAAACTTTTGCTAATTTTCAGGTCATAAAAATGGAGCAGTGCCAGGTCGATAAGGAGGAGCACTTTTGGCACCTTCTTCTCTTTAATTTCAACCAGGATTCTAGTGCGGCTAAGGCACTAGAACCCTGGTTAACCATACAAACACTATTTTTCATAGCCAGTTACAATTCTGTGCAAAAGTCGTTGAATACGTCCTTTTGATGAATGATGACGGACAAGCAGGAATGACAAAACAAACAAAAAACAAACAACAAATGACAGCATCAGGAACCAGCAGCAATCGTCACTCGCTGGTTCCTGATGTTCTTTCATCACACAGACATATTCAACGATTTTTGAACAGAATTGTAACTGGCGATGAAAAATAGTGTTTGTACTGTCAACCAAGGTTCTATTGCCTTAACTGCACTACAACCCTGGTTGAAATCAAAGAAAGGAAGGTGCCAAAAGTGCTGATCCTTGTCGACCTGGCACTCCATTTTGATGACCTGAAAGTTGGCAAAAATTCGAACAGCCGAAGACAAATCACATAGTCTGGTAGAGCATGACACCCACTTTCGAGTGTCATATAGAACTGAACAAGGCAGACTAAACGAGGAGGAGTTGTTGGTGAAGATGATTTTTCTTTTTTTGGCACTTTGTTGATATTCGACAGAAATCAGCATGAGACAATAAGCGCGACATAAATTCTTATAGAGCAAGACCTCCTCTTCCGAACGACATACAACACCAAGCAAAAAAGCCCAGCCACAGAACCGAGCTGTCGGTAAAATTTCGGACAGAAAAGTCGGACGTTTCAATTTGATGGCCTAAAATCAATAAAGGACAAACGAGCAAATAGTACCAACACGTACTCTTGTAGCACAGAACATTGCCTTCCAAATGCTATGAAAAGCTGCGCAAAAAATCCAAACCTAAGCGGAGAGAGCAACTGCGCAGGTGGCCACTTTTCACTTTTTCACTTTTCACTTTAACAAGTTAAAAATTGACAAAATTCAGGATGAAAAAATGCAATACATATTCTGATAGAGCAAATCATTCTCTTTCGAAAGCTGTATAGCGCTATGCAAGAGACAGCAGGCGAAATTCGCAATCAATCGTTGAAAAAACGACGGGGACTTATAGGACAACCTAATAGTTAGGGCAACACGGAATGCCCTTTTGACACGTGCTGCTAGAAGGCTCAGAAAGAGGAATAATGAGAGCAGTCCCAAAATTCAGGGTAGAAAGACGATGGGAGCAGTGCTCAGGTCTTGTTCTAGAGAACATGTCGCGAAAACATCGCTGTGCACAAGTGAAACTTCTGGAAGAAGGAATTCTGGTTATTCTTGGCTCGCCCGTCGTCCACGATCTAATCGTAAGTCTGATGTACACACATAGACATTGGCGTTGGTGACCAAGTTCATCTGCAGCAATCCCGCCGACTCTCATAATGCGAAGTTCTTGATTTCTGGACTGAGCTAGCCACAGCGAGATTGGAGGAATGCAGCGAATCATTCAAGGCGCGTAAGTACGCGTACGCTCCAGACCGCCTATCTCTATTTTTTCTTGAATCGTTTAAAAACGAGGAAATTTCCTATGGGCGCTCTTGAAAAAACGAACAATTTTAAGAGCATTCCTCCACACGCTGGACTCCATCATGAAACTTCACGAATCGAAGAGGGATTATGTGAAAAATCAAAAAAAAAAACTAATTTGAAGAGAGAAGTATGAATATAGAGGGAGGCGTTGATTAATTCCATCGAAGGACACGCCATGCATTCTACTATAAGAAAATATCCAGGAGGCAGCTTGAATGCGAATTTTCTCTGAATCATAAACTGCAGTGCAATCGGATCATTTAGTTTTTTAGTATTTTCAGACAAGTCTAATACCATTTCAACGAACTCGGAGGGATGGAAGACATGGATGGCCTGGGTGGTAAGCTAGATTGTCGGTGGTTCAGTTTATGTTCTTCGGTACATACATACACCAGTTGTTCGACACAGTTTACCCCAAACTTGGGTAATTAAACCAGGACTGTATTTTCACAAATACGATGCACAATAGAGCCTACAAGAGAATAAAGAATAGAAAAAGGAACATGAGAGGAGCGCCATGTGAATTTTCCCAAACGACTCTCTTGTATTGAGTTTTTTGTTTGCACAGCAACACAATCTGATAAAGCTCTAAGGGAAAGTCTTCTACAATATCCCACGAAATCGCGATAGGTGGGATCCAAACCAAGAACCCTAGGTTGGATGGCGCTTTCAGGCGCGCTATCATAAGCCCGCTTTCGCTATATTCTACAGAATTCGGACCTTCGAACTACTAGGTTGAGTCATAAAATTTGCAACATTTCTGTTTTTTCTGGTATTCAAAGTAAACCCGTTGAAGTATTAAATTTTGTTTGAGAGCTTGCTTCATAGCGATCATTTTGAGTTATGAATCGTTAATTTTTATTGCGCTGTTAAAATATTTCATCCACTAGAACGATGACCAATCAAAGTGGAAAAGTGTGCCATTTCATTTTCAATTAGTTCAAAATTGGCAGCAACTGGGGTCAAGCACATTCAGGAAGTCACCGCCAAGTTCACTTCTAATCGAATAAATCATTGGGGATGGTATCATAAGTTCATTTCCGCCCAGAAAACAACAAAGACAAACCACCCCGGGAAAGATCAACTGCTGTAAACAAATGGCGCCTGCGCCAACCCATCCTATCAAGTCGAATTCTTCTTAAACCACACTAGGACTGACCGCTGATCTCCACACCTCCCAGCGAACCACCGCTCGTCGAATGCAGTAGATTGGAAGCTCGCCAAAATCACCTTCATTAGTGCCTCATGCTTTGACGGAAACCCAAGTAAATCGCTGTGCTTCCGACTGCTGAGAGCTCCGGCACCAGTTCATGCGGGAGGGGGGGGGGGGGCTGGATCGAATCCTTACAAGCGATGGATGCTCACTGAAACTGTAAAGCCGGAAAGCAACAGCTGGAGCGCAACAAGCTGGAGGTTCTTGCGTCAAAACCGGATCTTCACCGAAAGAAGGTCCTGCTGTGCGTTTGGCGGATGTGTAGGGTCCGGTACACCGGGAGCTGCCCCACGTAGTCAAGCCATCCTCGACGTTTGCCCCTACCAACAAATAGACTAGGTCCAGCAAAAATTAGTGGAGAAAGAAGTCAATACGAGCCAAAATCGCTTCCACTAGGGCAATGGCCGACCGCTTGCGACACTTCAGACGAGGGCAAAAATCAAGGAATCAAGCTGGACCAAAATCAAGCAACCATCATACACTCTGGACATTGCGCAGTCTGAATGCCATCTGTGTCGGTTAATCCGATCCTTTTCAATCCGTTTTGCTCTTCAATCCCTTCGCTTGACCAAGGGCATGATTAGAGAGCGCGACGGCGTCGAGGGGGGGGGGGGGGGGGGGGAGCGTTCTCTTCGAGTAGTTCAGTTGGCCGCTAACTTGACCCGATGACAATTGTTATAGGAGCACGCCAACTGATCTAGCAGGAGCGCGGCCAGGGGAGCGAGAGACGCCTGGCCATTTCGACACATCTGCTCCACGCTGCTCCTACCAGGTTTACTTCTCGCTCCTCCTCGAGCTTACGAGTTTGTCACCATCTCGTCATGACCCGAGGAGGGACATTGGGGAAGCGAGCCAAGTAGTCCAGTGGGTAGCATCGAGGATAGCCGAGAGAGGTAAGGGAAGCAAGACGCACCTAGGATCTCGTCAGCGGCTACGGGTCATGCCATCGGTTTATGTGATTGTTCTTGTTAAGTTGCTGGTAATCACATGCCATGATGTAACCTTGCTCATGGGCAATTTCACGTCAATTGTTTCATAGGTCTAGCCTATAGTTGGGTAGCAAGCTAACGATAGTCGTAACTAAGTCAGATTTCATCATCTGCGAAAGCCTTCATTTGTTCCAATCATTCCGAAGTCACGTTTCGTCGCTCGTATTATTGTGTTAGGTTAATCAAATAGTAGAGGTTTATTTACCCATGTTGGTGTTGTCCGCCTATATTGGTACATACTCTTACCCGCGTGGTGTCACTACTTGTGATTTGGGCGAGCAAGTATTCCGGAGAGACCGCTAATCACGAAAATCTGCTTCGGTTGATGGATCACTTCCTCAATGGTAGGTGCTTCGCCGAAGTGGATGAGGTCACGGCGGTGGTACACGACTTCTTCAGGTCGAAGCCTGCTAAATTCGACAGAGATGTAGCCCACCGAGTTCATGAAAAGCGGAAGAAACTCATTGAGAATAACGGCAATTACTTCGTTTAAGACACTCATTTTTCTCTTGTGGTATAATCTTATTTTGCCGGAAGATAAGTTTTGTTGCAAAATTTATGACTCAACTTAATATGATTTTCTGCAATCAATGTAGGCCATTGCGGGAAAACCAATGTGCTCCTCGAGATGTGCAAAATTTCATGGAAAGCTAAGCCACTTCAGAACCAACGAGCTACTGGTCAGATGTAGTGGTCAGAAGTGATGGGAAGCATTCCGTTTGACGAACTTACTTTGGTTGTATTTTAAAAGGCTTGGACCTCGATGCCGGGCCTAATTAGCTGACACACCATGCACTTCAATGCAGCAAAGCGATATACTCAAATTCATTCACAACAGTAAAGGAGAAGACGAAAGGGGGGGGGGAAGGGGTAATCCCGTCTAACAACGGTTTGGCATCCCAGCTGCTCAGTATCATGTGCGCCAGACCGAGGACCAGACATTGCAATAGCGGCGACGCCGTTACTAAAAGCGTTGGGTTTGTGGCTACTGCGCCTACAGCCACTGCACCAAGTCACATAAAGAATAAAGATTATCTGACTGTTGAACTTAGACAGTTCCCTCTCCTTTTGAAAGGTGGCCAAAAAGCAGCACAAGCCGTTGAGCTTAGCAAGATCAACACTAGAGGTTAGTGCCGGCCCATCAAAACTTCCACCAGAACCAGAAAAGAGCCAGAAATTGAGCGGCGAAATATGAGCAGAAGGACGTCGCTACTTAATCATAAACGCAGTCGATGAGAGGGAAACATCACTCGTAATTCAAACAAAGTAACTGGAATGCTCTGCGGCCAAATCTGTTTATCAGCCTCAGTTATTTGAAGGCGAATCTAGTGCAGAAGAGAAAGGGTAGGGGTTGAGCATCCTCAGGTCAATTAGGCCTTGGCCCAGCTAGTCTGCGATCGTATTGAACTCGACTGAGTTTCTTATACACTATCTTAAAGCACTTATGAAGGTCAACAGAGGAGGAAATGGGCAGAGGCTCTTAATGCGCATTGAAACGGACTGAAAGTCAACGAATTCATTTTTAGCAGAGCATAAAAGTACAAGAAATGCGGATCAATTGGTAGTGCTACTTCCCGTCAGCAGCGTAATCAGTACGCGGTAAAGGCGCAGCGCCGGGGACCGATACGTTATCATCCCACGAATTTATTCGATTAGCATCGTAGTTGTTACGCCGAGCGTGTACCAATGCATCGGAAAGAAGTCACTATTTGAAAGCTGTCGATCCTTCACTTACTGATGGAATCAAATCGACGTTCCCGTAAAGTGTGGATTAAGCGATTGCCTCGCAGCATCGCCAGCTTCGTTTACCACCGAAACAAATTGTCGTGATAAACAGTGCAGTGGCGTTTCACGCTATAAGAAGGCCCTTTGCTTCCTTAAACCTGCACCTCTAAGAGGCGAGTTACCACAATGTCTATTAACAGTAACTGCTAATGAGAACCTCGGTCACTGGTTTGAATTCTTCGGCTAAACATATTAAGTCCTTTTGGAAAATGCTTTTGAACACTGTTTTAAACAGCGAAAATGTAGCGTTTCTTAAGACATTCACGACATTAGAATTTTCAAACACAGGTGCCCTTAAACATTAGCCACACGTTATCCTCATGTTTCTAAATCTACATTTTTGTTCTTGAGTGAATCGGAGGTGAAAAGGGTGAGCCTCTGTAATGTATTTAGACCATCATGTTGGTTGCTCCTTGAAAAGTGCCGAAACAAAGAATTTCAAATTAACAGAAATTTCCACGCTGGTGTGATATCCACAGACTTGGAAAATCCCACTCTAATTGCAACGTTTAGCTTCAAGGCATCTACTGCTCAATTATATGAAGAACCTTCCCAGAAATCTTGATTGGGTAAAAGGTTCTATCAGCTTTCCCTCATCTTTTGAAAATGTACATTAATGCTCAAGAAACTGCGTGGAAATTCTGGTACAACGAATTTATTCAAAAACGTCTGAATATGGGATTACAATGCGGAAATTGAGACATCGAGAAGAGATTTACTTAGACTTTTGTATTAGATCTAGAGAGGATGCCATTCTGCGAAAGCCTGCCAGTGAAGCGTTGAAGAGGAGTTTCATGCATAATTTCAACGAGGCTACGGGACCGCTGTATTCTCCAGCTCATTGGCTTGGAGGAGAAGTTGTGTTACCTTTTCTGACCATATTCTATTAATACAACGTAGGTGATCTATCAGGTAGGTCACATTTCATTTTTTGCCTCAAGTCTGCGAACTGCCAACGAAACAATCCGTGCACTGCGATCCTCAATGCGGTCCCATGCACCAACATGAAATGTTTCAAGAGGACCGCCCAGGTTGTTATCGTCGTTTTTGGCAGTGTCTTGGACGGATACAAAAACCGCACCTCATCATAGTCTGGCTTGCCTGGAATGAAAAGATTTTTGAGGTAGGTTTTCGAGCACAGTTTTCTCCAAACATTCCAAGACCTCTTTTAGCGAAGCGAACTGCGCCACTCTGCCTACCTGTTCTACGGTACCTATGACGAAGAGTCTCACTACATACATCGGGAGACAGCCTCTAGTGCAGTAAAAACGGACAAAGGATAAAGGTCGGCGCTGTTCAATCTCTTTTGGGATGCGCCACGCATTCTAGTACTGTACTTCTACGGGATGTCGTGGAAGCGAATTGAACGCGTATTTTGCTATACAATGGCTTGCGGTGACTAGCCGATGAAGAAGCCTGCGCTTCATCCCTCCCAGACAAGTATGGTACCAATTCAAATGTAGTGACCAGCACAAACCAGCGACGTTATTGGATGGACCGGAAAGAATACCTATTAAGATGTGGTGAACAGCTTCATGCCATAAAAGTGGGCAGCAGAAACAATGCTAGCAGGTTTTATTTTTTTTTTCAATAGTTGTTCTTCAACGCCAAGATCGCCGGAAGAGCTTCACATCGGAACCCACGGTTTGGAGTGGAACGAGCAAGGTGAAAGGCTGTTTGTGCTTATCATGTCGACCAAGATCACAGTATCCTGCCCTACGATGGACCTGGGAATCCCCCAGTGGCCAGTTCCACAACGAGATCGACCACATCATCTTCAACTGCAAGTACTGCTGACCGACGTTTCCGTTGTCCCCAAGCTTTACGATTTACGAGCGTGATGGGATCGGATCACCGCCTCCTTCGCGCGAGGTTCTGCTTTTCGCGCCGAGGAGAGAAGGCCGCAAATTTCAAGAAGAGGAGTCCCAGAACAACCATCAACTAGGACCTCTGCACCTCTCTTGCCGGCCTTTGGGAAGATACCGTCATGGACAACATCGACGAGGAATACGATCGCTTCATGCACTTTCTCCCCGATAGTGCCAAGGGAGCCGAGAGCTTGAAGACCATCAATAGATGTCTGTCTCCGGAAGCTCTCGAGCTGATATGCCAGCGTGGAGCAGCACGAGCGTCAGGCAAATACCAACTGACTCCGAGCTTGCGATGCTGTACAGACAGGCGATAAAGGAAGATCATAAGGAGAGAAGTGTTGGCTAAAAGCTGCAGGCAGGTTTGAACATCCGCAATGCCCGCAGTAACTTCGCCAACTTCAAGACCAAGATGACCGCCATCCGACGTCCTCACGAAACCGTCACCTCTTCCAGAAGGACCATGGAGAAGGTCGTCGACGACTTCTACTCCGATCTCTCCGATAGCCACGTTCAGCTGCCCCATGTCATCTTCCGCAGGATGAATGCGTCCTCCACTCTCTTCCGAGATCCGGCACGCCATCTCGTCGGTAAAGAACGGTACAGCACGGTACAGCACCTGGTCCCGATAGGATCAAAACCAAGCACCAGAAGAATATCCCCTAGCGTTCATCAACACCTTGGCGCGATTCTTAACGCGGTATCGGAGTGCAAGGTTCCATCTCTGTGGAAGACCAGCAGGATCGTTTTGCTGTGCAAGGAGGGAGACGTGCACGACATTGGCAACTATCGCCCGATCTGCCTGCTGTCCGGTCGACCACATACACACCATTACGAAACTCATCGAAGTATCGTGAGAGTACAAGCTGCCGCTATGTTTTACGTTCATCGACCTTAAGAGGTATTCGACTCGATCGAAACTGAACCGGTCTTAAGTCCTCCGCACACTTTTGCGGCAGCCGCGTACGCGGCTTCCACTGCCGCGTGCTAGAGTTCACGCGGCACTCCTCCCGCTCGCTCAATCACCAACGCGGCAATGCGGCAACAATGCCTTGAAGGATTACTGCCGCAGCCACCGCGTCCGTCGCATCTGCCGCGTAGGCGGCACATCAGTGATAGGCCGCTCGAGGCTAGTTTTGGCTCGCGCAGCGACTCTGCGTCTCTGCCGCATGCTTAAAGATAGGGCTGCCGCGTTGGCGCAAAAGTGTGCGGATGGCTTTACCTTTTTCGGTAAATTTTCAACGACCATTTTTAATGAACAATTCTTGCAGTAAAATCGGCAAGTTTGCTAAATAAACTTTCACTTTCCAATCTGACTGCAGACTTCACAAACTTTTAGCTGCAGTCAGTTTCGTTGTATTTTAGCATGTAAAAAAAACGGGACCTTTTCCATTATTCATTTTCCGCTCCATCATACATGGCAGTTATGTGACTAGAGGGCGATGTCTTCATTTTCACAGCAAATAACAGCATCCCATCTATTATAAAGAAAATTGGTAAATGAGAAAAATCAGTAAGATTCTAACACCAAATAGAAACACTAAGACTTCTGAAATAACAAATTTCTTACTATGTCTAGTTCTTTAAGCTTGTCGTCCAGCTTCGGGGAAGATCGAAAGTGCTAAGCACCACAGTTCGGCTCAACGTTTCTGGGGGTTTCATTGTTCTGACAAGCCTTTTTACAGAATAATCGCTCTCCAAGTAGACTTTTACAGCCCAACATTCTTTTAAACTGCCATAATTGTTTCGGAAAATATCAGAATTTTTTAATGAAGAATTAACGTCAGGCAGTGACCACAATGAATTCTTTGGTACAAATCGTCTTTGGAAAATATTTACGAAGTCTATAGATCTCCCGATTTCACAGAAGGTTCCCTTTTTTCGCCAAAAGTGTTGTTCTTACTGCAAACGACAACAGAGAATAGAATAAACAGCCACGGACCATTGACCAAATTTTATTCGAACTGAATTTTGCACAGTATTTTCGTCTTTGCGAGATAGATAACGTAGATTTCAATTGTTACGTCCACACTGACTTTCTTCTTGAAGCACTTGGTACCATACGGTACTGCCCATTTGCTTGGGGTTTGAATGTGTTTTGGGTTTTTCAATTCCTTGCTATTTTTGTAGAGCACACTTTGGGTTGAATAACGGTATTGTAGAAAATGTGCAAACTAGACGAAAAAACACAAAAAATCATATATGAAGAAAATTTCCCGATAGAGCCAGACCTGTATCTCCAAAGATATACCTTTTTCGGAGAACCCTAAAAAAATCCTCATGCACTAGGCTGCTTGTAAAGTACCAGTTTTTATTGTTTTTGTTTTTTTACTAACTTCGTATATAATAACCGACAAAGAGTGGCCATTGGTTTCATCTCCATCTGATTTAATTCTATTGTTTTCATGTGCATATGTTCCGTGTTTCACGTGTATACTGTCTGTGCTTCTCCCAAAGAAACTGCCAAGAGAGCCTGCGGAGAAGACGAAAAGGTCGAGCAAAACCGCTGACAGGCACGGCAGTTAAAGTCAGTTGAAATACAATAAAAGCGAGGCAAGGACAATACAAGCAGCCACGCTGTATTAGTTGGACGGGCTGAATGTTGCCTTAACGTAGTCTTACCATCATCAACTGATGCTGTACTCGTCCTATTACACTTTCTGGAAAACTTGCGGAGAGGAGAGAAGGTGCCTTTTTATTGATTTATTGAGTTATTGGACATGTTTGTTCGCCATACAAGAAAGGAATATAATTGAGAAACAAAAACATTTAACGGACTTGAGTGTTTCTCGATTCCATGTTTGTCTCTGATGAAAAATTCAATGAATCGTAGCTTCGCAGCAAAACAAGTTCTCAATTGCAAAAAAAAAACGGAGTGAAGATATTTTGGAGGAGGGATTATGATAAGGATATTGAGATAAGGATGATGAAGTTGTAATGTGTTAATGCTTCAGTGCCGGAAAAAAAGTGTCTGAAAAAATAAATTATTATTATAAGCTCAAGAAGGGAACATTGAAGAGAGAAACGAGATCTTCTGTTGCGAGTTACGATTCTTATTGTTTGTGAGGTGATGGAACGAGAAGCACCATACAACAATCAAGCCAGGAGCATTGCAATTAAGATCTTTGTCATGTATTCTTCTCCCATATGAAATTCGGAGCTTTATTCTTCCTGCTTTCGAATGGCAGTCAAGACCGTGAACAAATAGTGTGCTCTGGAGCATCAGTCATCTTGCATCTTGTAACTTTGGTGTCTATAAGAATCTAATTGTTAACAAAAATGCTCGATTCTAAATAAGTGCGGAATATCTATCCTCATTAAATTGCGCCTGAAAATGATCACTGATTTCGTCTGGAACAATTCAGCTGGTAGAAGGCTTACACGTCTTGCGCAGCGATAGACAAACGAATTGAAAACAATAGAAAATGTTTTTTATGGATTCTATTATGTTAGACATTGAAGTTGTTTATTCGAGGGCTACTAGCTCGAAATATCCAATATTTGCTTGCAGTCAGTTTAATCTCTCTTTTCAGAATGCGATAGCAAAGCGTCAGATCAGCCAGTAGTCTTCTACATACTAGGCAACGTAAGGAAAACATTTTCAAGCGCTCTTTGTAGTTCAGCAGTGCAGAACGATCGGCACATTTAGTAAATCGGTACTATAAAATTCGGGTAAAGAGTTTTTGTACCTGTTCAATTTTAAAAACATCTTTTTTGAGAACAGGGTAAAAAGCCTACGAGCCGTACTCGATATGAGGCAATACATACGCCTTATAGAGTAGCAATAATAATTGCACATCTGAACATTTGATATTACGGAAAATCATGAATATGGCTTTATATGCTTTTCTTTGTTGCGCAGTCGATATGCTTAGAAAACTTGAGATCAGTGTCAAATGTTATTCTCAGGTCTTTGACAATATTACTTCTCGATGTAGCAACACCGTTGATGTAGAAATCCACAGGAGCAGAGTTACCAATATGCATCACCATAGTTTTGTTTACGCTGAGTGGGAGGTTCCATTGAATAGTCCATATGTTTAATCGTTCAAGTGCATTGAAAAGAGCTTCATGCACCTCTGACCTGTTTAAGCTGTCATATGTAGCGTAGGTATTTACGTCGTCAGCAAAAGCCTTGACACTAGTAGCAGAATGGGTCATGAGGGCTTTTGGCAAAACATGAGTGTACATTAAACAAAAAGTAGTGGAGATAAAAGGCCCTTTGAGGTACTCCGCTAGAGCATCTGTAATTTTCCGAAAAAGAGTGTCTCAATTTAACTGTCATAAATCTGTTACGTAAGTACGATCTAAACCACTCTAGCAGTTCACTACGAATGCCAGCAAAGCTATTTTTCTATCAGCTTCCTATGGCATACCTTATCAAACGCCTTAGAAAAATCGAGGTATATGACTTCTACTGACTTGCCATTGTTTATAGCTTTTCCAGAATCATAAACAGAATCAAATAGTGGTAGAAGCACCAGATAAGAACCCGTGTTGTTCGCGAGGAACAAAGGAGATTCTGTTCAACCAGGCTACAAGTTTGTCTCTTGTTAATCTTTCCCTTTCTGGAGCAGGCGTCAGACTTATAAGCCGAAAGTTACTAAGATCATTGTTCTTCGATGATTTTGGAATAGCTCTAACAATGACATGTTTCCATAACTTTGTAACTTCTCCTAAGGTGAGGGAAAGATTAAACAGATGCGCTAGCGGTTTGCAAAGAGAAAGGTAGCATTTGCGGTACAATATTTGCGGAAGACCATCATGGGGTTCACTTATTGGTGGCTGCAGTTTTTTTTTAGTACGGCAGACACCTCATCAGGATAAAAGCCCAAATCGCTGAGTAGTTTTCGAACATAATTGTTTGCCCCAGTTGAGATTCACTGGAAGGACAGCCGGCATTGAAGACACTAGCAAAATAATGCGCAAGTGCTTCTGGTTTCTCGTTATCGTCAATGTAGCAATTGCCCTTATTATCAGTTAAAGTAGATAGCGATGCAGCAGGTTTCAACTTTTCCGCAGGTACTGGTACAAAGAAATAAGTGATGCTTTTTTAGAAATGCGACGCTCATTATTAGCAAGAATTTTTTTAGATGAAAGTGTAGGTCGGTGCAGACTTTTCTAAAAAGGTGATTGGAGAATGGATTAGGCAATTGATGGTAAAGCCTTGCTTTTTGATCCATAAATTTGTGATGTGAAGAGGATAGGTGATGTGTAAACATTTTGGAGTTTTGAAAGGAACAAAAAGAGCAAGTGCATTATAAAGGACTAGACAGAATCGTTGATAAACGACATTTACAGAGGAGTATCGATCAAACAGTCTGAGCCAATCAATTTTAAATAGATATTGATTCAGCGCAGAAAAATCTGTTCTCAAAAAATCTAGCATAGGGAAACTTTTCATTCGACAAAGGTCGAGTTGACTTCGAATTCAACGATAGCATGATCAGATGTCGCAAGTGGTGGAAGTAAACGTACATTACGAATGTTGAGTGTGGACGAGAAAACGACATCAAGGATTTTGTTTCTGTGTGTGGGGTCCTTTACAAACTCCGTGAAATCCGAATTCCGAAAAAAGTCAAGGAAGGCCATAGCACTTGAATTTAAAGGCGTCACAGTGACCCAGTCCACATCGAGATTAAAATCTCCTAGCAAAACAGTGCATGTATAAACACAAGACAAGTCTCGAAGAAGCTCGAGAAGTGAACTGTCATCTACTTGGGTTGAATTAGGAGTATGCCTGTAAACTGTGGTGAGACGTATGCGGGAGTATGCCAGTGGAAGGAAAAGATCTACGCAAAGCACTTCCGCTGTTTTGGGAGCTGGATGTTCCACAAAGTCAGCATATAGATCAGTTTTAACAAGGCAAGCGAATCCCCCTCCTTTACCAAAGTTACGGTCAGACCTATAGATAGAATATGGAAGGCCACCTATCATTTCTGAGTCATTAATTTTTTCAGTGAGCCAGGTCTCGGTAATGAATAATAAATCGAGGTCATTAATATATAAAAGCGAATGTAAATGATCGATTTTGTTGCATAAACTACAAGCATTAAGTAAACTACATTTCACTGTAGGGGAGCAACCGTGCGGGATTGAGCGTTTTCCGCATGAATACCATGAATTTCAGAAATGCGAACAAGTTTTTCCCTGTGTACCACCCATTCTTTATAACCAAGGCCTCTATTACGGTCGCGTGCCATTTGGCGCAATTCATAATCTCGTTGCCTTTCCTCAGCTGTCATACTCTTTCTTATGTAAGAATTTTCTAGACCGGATCGGCGTAGCAAGCGAGCATTTGCAAGCGCTATACGCCAGGGCGTATGCGGAGACAAAACTACCTTGACTAAACGTGGAGCCTCGGATCAACTTTACCCATACGGTAGATTTCGGGAGGACGGCCTTCAATGTTGATGGCATCAAGAACCTCGGAGGTTTTCTCTTCAAGAACGCGTTGACGTTCGGAAGGCCGCATTTCCATTGATTCTTCCTCGATAACGCTTACAACGATAGTTCGTTCGCGCTTTTCACGCTCCAAAAATTCCGGGAATTCATATTGAACCTTTTCCTTAGCAGGAATGAGAAGTTGTTTAACAGCTGGGTCTTTGTTAATTTCTAGTGCCTTGTTGAGCAACACACTAATGGACATATCAGCGAGATTGAGCGACACTTCAGAATTCACTGGCGGCGTAGTAGGCCTTGGCGTGGAGGGTTGAGACGATGAAACGCCAAGCTTCAATCCTCGCTGCGTCTTAGGAGGCATATGTATTAACCGACAAGGGAACTGAACCTGAAAACAAAGAAACGGTAGAAATAGCGGACTTACAGCTGACGAAGGGTAGCACACGACCGCTCACGGTCAAGGTATAAGTGAAGTGAAGTGCGTCGTGCCCATTTTCTTTCTTTGTTTTGCCTCTTTTCCTTCTTTTTTCGCATAGTCAAATTCTCGTAGCGATTTCTCGTAGCGTTTTCAACGGCTTTTCAACCCCACTTATGAAAAATTATCAGAAAAACTGTGAAAAAAGTGAATGGTTGGTAAGTACGAAGAACTGATATGTAGCAATCAAGGCCAGAAACTGCTAAGGAGGTCTAACAACGGAATCTACGGTGAGATAGGGAGGGGCGCACGCAAATAAATTGGTCAAGAACAAGAAAAATACCAACAATTGTTGAAATACGAGAACAATATCGATTGCCTATTTCCACCGATTCAAGTAAGTAGAGCTTCCTTGGTGCAAAAGCCCATCCATAAAAATTCGTGCAAATGCATTTACATGAAGAAGAAAAAGAAGAAGTAAATTTTGAAAAATGTTGCGCAAAATGTCATTCATGCAATCTAAGGGAAATTTTCGTCGTTAAATTTTCATTAAAAATTTTGAACGAAAAATGTCGGTAAATCCGGTAAATCGCTAAATCGTTAATCGCTAAACGCACACCCCTGGCTCCTACTCACTACTCAAAGTCCTTCGAAAGCTGTATAGCGAATTCACGACTAAGATCTCACAATTCTACAACGACGTCGTCATCGACGTGAGGAGGGGGGTGCGGGGGTTCGGTAAGAGTATATCATTTCCCCAAAGCTCTTCAACGCCACCCTCGAAAACGTCATGCGCGAACAAGAATGGGAAAACATGGGAGTGAATGTCGACGGCCGGCAACTGCACCATCTTCGCTTCGCTGACGACATCGTGCTCATAACACCGAGCATCAGCCAGGTGGAGCGAATGCTGGCCGACTTCGATCGTATATGTGGGAACGTTGGACTGCAGCTGAGTCTTACGAAGACGATGTTCATGAGGAACGGAGAGGTTTCTGATGCCCCATTGTCGCTCAACGGAACGAACATCTGCGAGCGCTCCAGCTACGTGTATCTGGGTCACGAAGTCATCATGGCCAACGACCTCGCGCCAGAGCTGAGCAGGAGGAAACGAGCGGCTTGGGGAGCTTTCAAGAGCGTCGAAGAAGTGGCGAAGAAGACGAAGAACGTTCGATTCCGTGCCCACCTATTCAACTCTACCGTTCTTACTGCCCTAAGATACGACTCAGAGACCTGGGCTATACGAAAGCAGGATGAACACGCGATCAGCGTCACACAGCGTGGAATAGAGAGGACGATGCTCGGAGTGACACGACTCACGCAAGTGAGAGAAGGCATCGGGAGTTCCTAGCTTCACCGACGTTCGGAGATACGAGACGCTGACGCATAGGCCAACTCGTCGAAAATTAGGTGGGTCGGCTATGTAATGCGCTTCGCAAACACCCGCTGTACAAAAGCCGTCACCGATTGGATTCCGCGGGATGTCAAGAGAACGCCAGGACGCCCACCAACGCGTTGGTCGGACAACTTCCTGAAAGCTCTGAACGAACGATATGACGTGTTCATGTCCCTCAAGCGAGGGAAGAGAATCCATTGAAGCACTCTGGCACGCGACAGGGAGGAATGGAAATGCTGCTGGCGCCCTCTCGAGCAAGTCGATGGTTAACGAGACAACAAGGTGATACAGGTGATTGTTAGGTTAGTGATGCTCCAAAATCGCGCCAAGCGAGCAAGTGGAGCACTCGTTTTGAATATCTTTCGCACTGCCTATTTGTAAGAAACCGGTCGGAAACAAAAAAGTCAAAACATGGTTAGTTTCCACGGCAAACAGCTGGAAAAATCTGCCGAAGGCGTCTGAAGTACGTCAGGCGTCACTGCGTGGACGTCGGGACCCCTCAAATCTCACCCGATCAAATGTTCTGCAGGACACTAGAACCGGACTCCCGACTTCCATCCCGCGAAGAGCACCACTATCCATTGCGCCCGAGCTTTCGTGCCGTAACAGGCATCACGGACACACAAGTAGCCGCTCGAGGGGCCGCCGCGACACCGTAGTAAATTCTGCGTGTTTAGTTTAACGACTCGGCAACGAATCAAGGCGTTATAATCATTCAAAGGTGGAGGTTCTTCCCATACATCTCAATTTCCCACTTCATGCATACGCTTTAGAGCATTCAACCTAAGATACTGTCGTCCTCGTACAAGTGATTAGGGACTAGGAGAGGTACTCAAAAGGCGCATTAACTGGCAGCTTTATCTTATTCGCGGCAAATTTGGCTGTCTTCCAATAATCATCAATAATCATGTCTCCTCCAATAAAGATTCATAAAGTTTTAGAGTAAAGATCATTCGATTCTATGACTATAATTCATTTATCTGCAAGTTTCTTGGTCCCCGGCGCAGCTCATTATTCTTAGAGGCAAAAAGAATTCGCAGCGCCCTTTCTTGACTTCATCTCCGTTGTTAGAATTGCTCCCACGAAGGTAATGCCGTAAGGGGCAACTGTCGGACGGCGCAACGATCGGACTACATATGTGGACTATGGGGAAGGAGCGACATCGCGCGAAAATTTTGATATTTTGCCTGGTTCGTTTGCCAGGTCTTGCGTTGCCTTGTGGCAGAAGCACACTGCTTCGATTGACCAAAACGGGGCACATCCAATCAAGTAAGGCACAATAGGGGGTCATCGATGGTCCGCCCACATGGAAGCAGTTGCAAATGAATTATGCCTTCGAAAGTTCACCAAACACGTTGGGCCTCCCTCGTCTTGGCATTTGTTTCGCCGTGCTTTGCTATGTTACGTTCATTACACAAATGGTTATCCACCCGTGTGAGAACAACTCTGCAGTAACAATAGCCAGAGTCAGCGTAAAACAACGAAATTCCATACAGCCCATAAACGAACCCTAGCTGAAACTAGTTAAAACATACATAGCATAAAACAAGAGAAGCGTTAGACAGCAAAATGAGCAACGATAAAAGGAAGGGCGAGAAGAGAAACGTGCGAAGAATCAGATATTGAGGACCTTGGATGTCAGACGGTAGCTAAAGCCGAAAGACCCCTTTTTTAGCCAGCCCTTAGAACGTGACCGCTGCTCTATTAATAAAGTGAAATCATCTGCAGCTGAGCCTTGCGACCTTGACCTGGGGTCTAGTCGAGCCACCCATAGTGGACCTGGTTTTGTTTAATACCAGGTTCTCAACTTTAAGACTGCAAGCACCATGGATGATTTTATGAAGCAAGGGCATGTCGTTGACTTTCGTTCTATGTACATAACAGTTGGATGGACCCAAATTTGAGTTAGGTTGTGTGCTGGAAGGAATTACGTCATACAGGAACCCGATGGCTCTATGTGGTCGCTGGTTTTCTTGAGAAGCTGTTTTGAACTTTTACCAGTTTTCCAACACTACTACATATGTTTATGCGGAGAGAAAACAGAGGTACCATACCCCAATATGGCCGTACGTAACTTTCGAAGGCACGAAGGACTGCGTACCATGTTGACAGGACTCTGAACATATTGCTCACTACATCAGAAGCTCTGCGAAAAATAAGTGACTAAGTTCAGAGCTTCGAAAACCAACATTGCAACACGAAATACGGCATGATCGGACATGGGGTCTATTAAGTTCACAGTGTTCATCAAAGCAGAGATCCTCAGAAACTAAAACCGAGGACCCGTATTTTCCTGACCACTGCCAATTTCAACGCCCGCAATGGTTTTAAGTGTGGCTTTGATTGTTTGACACCAGGCGAAGGATCCTAGCTCTTGCTTTGATTAAAGGTGGATCCCATTTTTTGGCCTAGAAAGCCATAAAAATTATTACGAGCTGAGTTGCAAAAATATCACCCTCAGAGTCTACAGTCCAGTAGATTTTAAAGTCACCACCAGAAGCTGAAACACCCACTCCAAACGCCACAAGTGCGTCAGTTAAATCATGAGTATAGGTATTAAAGTGGACTTGAGAAAGGGCGTCTCCCTGGGGAGCGCTCTGGTAGTTTTCCAAGGAGCAGAGAATTTGGAGTTAACACGAACTGAGAAGGTCCGGGATTGTAGGAAATCTAAAAGCGCTGAACTATCCTCGGATGTGTACCAACTTGACCAAGTCTCTCATTCAATTTAGAGTGTAACACCCTATCGATGGCCCTAGAGAAACCGAAATGAATGACATCGACTAATTTACCATCATTCAGCGATGCTGTGCAATCGTTAAGGTGTTCGAACATTGCCGTTACTGTTGGTCTTCCCTTTTGACATCCACGTGTTTCGGCGAAATTATAGAATGTGTGCCAAGGTGCAGAACTATGTAAACGCTTCTTCAGTATTTGTTCAAATAGCCCTGCAAAGACAGAAACGATACCAACAAGTCTGTCCGGGGCTCATCAATCGCACTGTTTGTCTTTTTTAGTGGAATAAAGTCACATCTCGTCAAAAGACACAATTCGATAAATGAAGCGGCGATCACGAGAATTTTCCAGCAGTTTTCTGCAAGTGTTGCGACTTACGGGCTATTTTAAAGACATCAGGACATCGAAAGGTGACAGCACTACAGCGCAGGTGTAAGACGTTTTTAAGGAAGGCAAGCTGTCAGGCGGTTAGTTGTGTGAGTCCCCGATAACAGTTTGGGCGGTCGATTTTGCACCATAAACGTGGATCACGCTTGGAGCACAGAATAATGCATGCGGCGCACCCCAGTGCATGCGTTCGGGTCAGGGTTACACGCAAAGTTCTGTGCGTTAAATTATTTTAACGAATTTTTTTAAAGAAAATTTTTCGTTAAATTTCGTTTAAAAATACAATTAGCTGCAAACTATTATTTCAAATGAAAAAATCAAGGAAAGCGTTATATTATATATTCCATTCAACTTCAACAGATCAACAACTGAAGTTCAAGGAATGGAGTGTAACACTACAATGTAACTTAAACAAGTCATTATCAACAAGGTGTGGACATTAAAATAAATAAACCTTCGGCAACAATTGTCTTCATTGTGTGGAATAACACCTGGTATGGGATTGTCAATCAAGAGAACGGTACTTAGTAGGCTGGTGCGCGCATCGACAAGGTATCTTAAAATGTAAGATCAGGCAGACCTTGAACTTCCTCCCCCCTTCCTGGTTCTTTGCGAAACCGTTTTGTGTGACTGTTACACGAGCTTGTACACTCTCGATGCGGGAAACAGCCCGCTAAGTATCGAAAGAATACAATTAAAAGCCTATCAGTGGAATGTTAATACTTTGACGAACGTACGATTTTCGCGTGCCTTATGCGCAAGACCAGTCGACTTTTTTACACCGTCGAAACTCTGACTTGACATCGTGTCACACGGTCTCACAAGGCCGAAGGGGTGTGACACGATCGTTGACGTGTTAACGTTCAAGAAAGTAGCCCTCCAAATTTATGTTATTAGGCGTGTGTTGCGCAGTCGGAGGCGGTGTTGGCTTTTGCATGCATATCCTATATCAGGTTCCTGGTTCTGATTTCCCTCCCAGGCGGACCAAGCCTTCCACTACTCGGTGAATTTTCGGTCGCTGAATGTTGGCACTAGACTTGTTTGGGAAGGATAAAGCGCTGACTTCTTCATCGGCTGACCACCACAGGTGATTTACTGCATGGACAATTACGCATTCAAATCGTCTCCAGGACATCCCTTAGAAGTAGAATGCGTGGCGCATCCTGAGAGGAATTGAGTATCGAGGTTCTTTATCCCGATACTCAATCCCTCTCAGGATGTGCCACAGCGTATTTCTCAAATCATTTAAAATAGGCATGAGAACAGCATAAAAAGATGAAAATATTCCTGCTGATTTCAATAGTTTTTCACAAATAGTCCTTGGGAGGATGAGGTCTACAATAATAGTAAAGACTGAGGGGAAAGTGATAAACTTACTTAGAAAAAAGGTCCGTTAAAAATTCCGTTGAATTTCTAAAAATTTTCGTTAAGTCGTTAAGCCAGATTTTAACGGAAAATGCCGTTAATTCGTTAAATTCGGTAAATCGTTAACCGTTAAATGTGCACCCCTGGTTCGGATCTTTTCACGATCACATATCCGCCTCTGCTTGGGCGCCTAAGGAAGTTCAGGTTGTGACGGAACTTAGCACGGATACGCTGGCTAGATTACCCCGGTGGGCCTTCCCTTCCCCAGTGCCGGGCTCTCCTCAAATCACGGGGAGAACGAAGGGAATCCATTTATGGCATTGTTTCGTGTGTTTCCTATCAGCGGAGTGTCTCGCCTGTCTAGTCTTCTGCAGAATTAAGATGTCTAGAGAGGTCCTTCTAACACTGTTACCCAAACCTCCATTAGCCTGACATGTTGGAAAGGGCCTTTGAGCCGAACTAACGGAAAGAAGGTCGCCACTTCCCTATTAAGGAAATCGTTGTACAACATTTGAGAAGAAGACGAGGAAGCCGTAGTTCACGTCTAAAGCCAGGAAGTCAATGATGAAGCAAAAGGGAAGCATTCAGATGGAACAGGAGACGAGGGCAAAGGCGGCGAACGGTGGGACTGGCAGAGGTGATCAGGTGCTCGTGCGGATTGATTGAAGATGACAGCGGCCGGTGCCACGGCATATGCCGGACCGTCGTCGTCCGTGTCATCAAACAATTCGAAACTCGCGCTGGAAACATCGTCTGCTCCGGCTTTCGCCGCTCGGCACTTGGCATGGTCCACTGTCGGCACGATGGATCGATCACCTGGCTTTTTTGTTCCACCATCTGGGTTTCTGTTGAAGAGAAGTGCTCGACATTAACCAGGACCAGGACTGCGTTGGCATTTTCAGTTCCGTGACCTCGAGCACTTCAAAACAACCATTAACAGCTGATTCGTGTTCTTCGGAGCGCTTTGTGTGTACAGAAAGATGAACTGACCTGAGGTCTAGAAGTATCAGACCATCTCCATAAATCGCAATTCACCTGTGATCAAAGAAACCCTCTAAACTATGATAACAACTCCACTAACGCTGACAAATGTGTCATTCAGATACCTATTCTGCCATGCTGTCCTGCACTTCTAACACAGCAGCTTTTGCATTTTCATGTTGGTATTCGGACTGGTGTGAAGTCACTCCAAAATCCTGGTGGCCGCCCGAGTGATTCTAAAAAGGAGCTCGGCCCGTTGTATGCTCGTGGTATAGTCTATCTGCAATTGTTTGCATTCCCGAGGTAAATTAGGTTGGTGAAAAAGTGTTGCACAAAGTTTTGAAAATTTTCAAGATTTAACAGGAACTTCGAAAGACTTTTTGGTGCCACGTAGTTGTAGCACAAACATTCTAGGATATTTCGCATACGTGGCAACTTGCTTCTGAGGGCATATATATAAATACAACGATTGCAGTGAAGACTGACCAACTCCGAGACTCGGACAAGGCTTCGCGACGGACTAGCGCTCAGTTTCTCCCTGTTCGTTTTCGTAATAAGGACTTTCTCGAGAATGTCGTCAGATGAATCCTGGGTCTTCCTCGTAAACCATACTCGGAAGACCCAGTGGCACCCTCAAGGAGAACCACAACCTCAAGGCGGACATCCGCCAGAGGAAGGTAGTGCTGTGCTGTTGGTCGGATTCTCGAGGAACGCTCTATCGTGAGCTTCCTGACGCCACCGCAGTAACAGCGAACATCTACGCTACACATCTGCAGAAGCTTGTCGAGGCCATGTCGCGCAAACGGCGAGGGCGGAGGGATGTTTACCTTCTTCACGACAATGCTTGCCCCCACGATGCAAGGTCGTCTCGCCAGGAGCTGTAGGAGCTTAGATGGGGTGCTGCCCCACTCGCCGTATTCGCCATGTCTTGCGCCATTGGACGACCACCTCTTTCGAGCTCTTAAACAGAGCTCGAAAGGAATAGGTGCTTCAACAACCGAACCGAACTGGAATCCGAGGTGGAGCACTTCTTCGAGTCACAGCTAACTTCATTCTGGAAGAAAGGATTTCGTGATCTCCCCATCAGATGGCGGAATGTTGTAGATGTAAAGTTACTTTGTAGATTGAAGTCGCTCACAAAAGAAGCAATAAAATTTTGAAAAAAATACCGTTTGATGCAAGACTTTTTCACCAGCCTAATCCCACCATATATAATAGAGGAGGGTTTTTTTGTCTCAACGTGACCGTGGGAAAATTCGTAAACTCCGCGGGCTCGATGGTTTAATCACCCAAGTTTGAGGCAGGTTGTCGACTTCTCTCTCCGAAGGGAAGCGCAGGGAGGTGAGCAATCGCCGCTGCCGAGGAGGACACGTGAGGCGTTGCGAAACTGGCCGGCGCCGCGGCTCTGCCCGCGCGCGTGTTGGGTGGCTACTGCTTCGAACTCATCCCCTTGAAGGCTCCTGTCCTTGCTATCGGTCAATTAGTGCTTGCAATTAGGTGCTGCTACAGTTGTGTTATCGCAGGGTACAACTCTGCCGCCTGTGTGCATGGCCGAGGTCACTGCTCATTCCTGTTCTTGCTACCTTCTCTGTGTTCGGGCATAACCTTCTGATGTGTACGAGCTTCCGCCTTCCCTTTTTTGAGAACAGCTCCTGCTGTGTTAATCCATACTGCCGCTCTTCATTACTGCCTTTGCCACCGTTTCACTTTGTTTCTCTTCGAGAGTCTTAAGTTGATGTCAGTGTTGTGGTGAGAATCTGCGGCCCTATTCTAGTGCTCCTCGCTGTACACGTTAGAGTATGCCCCTTGGTAGGAAGGCACATATATGCCCGTTCACAGCAGAAGTGAACTAACTTGGTTCACCATAGGGCTAGAACCCACCAGTGCTGCTGATAATTTTGAATTTTCATACAGCACAAAACGACGGATTGGGCGTTCCTACATCGTGGACCTCTCGCCCCAGCCTATTTGATCCCCACTGCTAGTTGTACCACTTATATCTACTCGTGTGCTTCTTAAAGGGACTGACAACCACTTAACACGATGAGCCCTGTCCACCCGAGCCGTTTTGCGCCTGATTCTGTAGGCTGTAAGTAAGATTCTCCCATTCTAATCATAAGTTGGTTGGATTGAGCCCATCAGTTTCTCCAGCCCACATAAACTTCCTACTTTCTACACCTTTCCAAGCTGTCGGATTTTTATTCGTGTGATAGCAAAAGTTGAACAACAAACACAACGGTGAGGAACATACATATCCCACCTTTGTGATTAAGTGGCTTATACACTATCAGTCGATTAAAAGCTGCGGTGAACTTTTCGAAGGCATGGTGCGACCTCGTCTTTTATTGCGCCATATGCTTGCTCATTAGCTAGGCTGTAAGTATGATTCTCCCATTCGAACTTCGTTGTGTTGAGCGCATGCAACAAGTTTCTCCCACCCACTCATGATTCCTATTTATCGCTTGGCCCCCCTTCTAAGACGTTGCGATATTTATTGATAGCGTAAGTTTAACAACAAATACAACAGTGAGGAACACACATATCCCCACTATGGTGGATCAATTAGGTGGCATTTTTGGAGTGCATGGCGCGATCTCATCTTTTAATGCGCTATATGTCTGCTTCTTTGCTGCGGGCTGTAAGATTCTCCCATTCGAATTTATTTCGACTGAGCGATTTTCATTCGATTGATAGCGGTAGTTGAACAACAAATACAACAGTGAGAAGCACACATATCCCCACTTTGGTTCAAGTAAGAGGCATTTACGCTATCAATCAAATAACCAGTGGTGCTCTCGGACCTAACCGATCGGGATTGGAGTTGCCCGGTTATGTTGGCCGACGGGAGCGTTCCACAGTAGATTGGGCGTTTTGATCAGGCAGTCGATATCGATCGATATTATCGATCATTTGAGTGGTGCTATCGGTTTTTTCTCAAACTGAACCGACCACGATTTCTATCTGACATATTGGAGATAGGGAAATCAGAGACAGAAAATCTCACCATATATATAAAGGAGGGAGCCTTAAGTCACTGTCTGTAGTGTTTCTTCAACAGCGGAAACCAAGTTCCCGTCTCACCCTCAGTTTTCGACTACACTAGTTTCTCGGAATAATTCTTCCCGTACGTTCCCTCAAAATTAGTGGCTAATGAAGTCACCTCTGGAATTCGCCACACCTAGCGACTCGAAGCACGACGACTGGACAGAACTGTCATACATTTCTTTAGGCTTGACAAGCTGCAATAGGCTGTGAACTCAGCGCTAGATGAAGAAGGAGTGCTGAGAACATTCTTCTGCGTGCTATACTGAGTGAGTGGTACGAAGCTAGGAATCAGTCTGGAGTAGGCGTAAGTTTCAACGTGCTCGACGCTACGGATGCTTCCTTCCTCCTGGAGCCGGCGAACGACGCTGGGTGAGGAAGCATCCGTAGCTAGGTTGGGCTACGTCCCTAGCGTGGCCGCGGATGCGATGCCGGCGAAGCCGGCTAGCCTGGCGTGGCCCGCACACTCCAGCGTCGGCGCCGGCGGAGCCGGCGACCGACGCTGGTAGTTAATATTTGGATGTCACGGCGGATGGTAGCCAGCTGTTTCTGGAAGGTTTGTCGGTTTGCTTTATTCGCAAATTACCGTGTTGATAGGCCGGAAAAGAAGAAGGCGAAGAGCGTCCGACTCCGTGGATGGTCGACTCCACTTTTCTTCCTGCTCTGACAACCGGTCAGAGACTTGGGCTGTACGAAAGCAGGATGAACACGCGATCAGCGAGAGCGTGGAATCGAGAGAACGATGCTCGGAGTGACACAACTCACGCAAGTGAGAGAAGGCCTCCGGAGTTCCGAGCTCGTTGACGTTCGAGGGTCAGAGACGCTGTCGCATCGGCCAAGTCATCGAAAATTAGGTGAGCCGGCCATGTAATGCGATTCGCAGACGGATGCCCACCAATCGTAGACGGAGTTTTTCGTGAAAGCTCCGAACGAACGGTATGATGCTCTTCCTGTCCCTCGAGCGAGGAGGGCAGTGTATATCGAAGCACTATGGGACACGACAGGGGACGGCGGATAGTCGTTGGATACACCGCCCTCAGAAAGGGGCGAGGCGAGGGGGCGCCGTGGACAAGATGTCCCAGTCCCTGCGTTCACATTGAGGCATCGCATTTCTAATCACTTCCCTTGGTCCTGCAGCTCTATCCTGAACTGATTTCGTTCTTGAGACAAGAGTTAGAATCTTGCTCACCATATTTGGAGGAAAAGAGTTTTCAGCTGCACCAAGGCTTTCTTCAGGTCCCGCCACATGGCTCAGTACTAAGGCGTCGTCCGCATTTTCCGACAAGTACAGCAACATCTTAGCGAGATATGCCATGACAACAACGCGACCATCCACTAGAAAGTTCTTCAACACAAGGAAAATTGTCTGATCCTTGGAAAGAGAGGACGGTGAGCCGGTTTTGCGCACAATGGATAAACGCACGATGGACGGATAAACCTTCAATGTAGGACTCCTGACCGGAATCACCCAGAGTCTCTAGTTTAGGCGAAAATTTAAAAATTGTGGTGAAATTTGAAAGAATCTAGAGAGAAGAGCGACGTTCTCCTTTCTTCAACTGCCTCCATAACCGAACCAACTGGAAAATGACTTCAGACTCCCCCGAGATGCGCACCCCAATCGTCTCCTATCACCTGTTAGGTTTTTGGACGACGCCACACCAGTTAATGACGGTTTCGGGCGCAGCAAACTTTTCCAAATAGGGCGGCGCGGGCAGGGCGGGAAGTGGGCGGCGGGCAGCGCGTGTATCGGACGACTGCCCACGACAGGGGACGAATGGAGACGCTGCTGGCGTCCACTGGAGCAACTCGATGGTTAACGGGGCAACAGATGATGCTGGTTATATAGGTGACAGACCGAAGGAAGGATCGTAGAGCGTTAGAGGTGTCGAATCCCGTAGAAAGCCAGTTGAAAAATTAATGCTCAGAAGGTGGGAAATCAAACAATGCATATTGGATGCTACAGTGAGCGTTTTATTTTCCTTGTTTCAGCTATAATCATTGTTTTAGGAAGCGCAAGACGATTACGAGAGAAAATGCCCGAATTGCGCTGCGTCTGTTCCAGTGCGACAAAATGCCCGCGGTCAGGGGGGAAAATGCCCGCTGCCAGAGGAGAAAATATCCGCGACCACTGAGCGGATCTCGATAGCGCGATCAATCCCGTTCAACAAAACATGTGGTAGTCGCATGAACAAGGATACGAGATTTTCTCATTCCGTCATGGATAGGGCATGTCAGGGGCGTGGCAAATGGAGCCGTGAGGATATGTCATCCACATACTCAAAAAGAGCAATGTGTTCATTTTCTAGTATCACTTAAAGTTCTCGAAATGTCATACGAACCCACACCAGCAAAGCTTAGCAGTTCTCAAAAAGAGTGTACATCTATTGCTATATTTGCACATGGCCAAATTTTCTCTTCCAAAATCATCTAGAGATTATTTGAGGCGCGGCGCAGATTATTTACGAATCCTTTTTTTTTTTTTGAAAATTCCGGTCTCCTGCCGCCCATACCGATAAATGAGGGTGGTCGTTTAGTAACCTAGTGAAATCGATGGAATTTTCAAAAACGGACGTCGGACTCGTAATCAGCGCCCAAAAAAACCGCCTAGATGTTTTTGGACAAAGTTTGCATGAGGAAATTTGGCCAGTTTTGAAAATATAGGTTTTCGATGATGTCATCGTCCGCGCAGGCTCGGCCTAGTGCGCCCACGTCTTCGATTGGAAATTGTCAAAAAATCGATATTTTTAGAATTAGTTGAGAGTGACACCATTCGATAGAGCATTTCGTGATGAACAAAACAGAGCTATTGCAATTGTCTCGAAAACACAAGTATGGGCGAGTGAGAGGGCAGGAAACTTCTACTGCTAAGTCCGCCGCACTAAAATGGAAGATGGGACTAAAGCAGTTTAAGCAGCTGGGAAGTTGCAAGCATATCGTCCTAAAGCACCTTAGGTGTTCTGCTCGCCTACGCATTTGCATGCCATTGGCTCTCCGTGTCTTCGTGCAGTGGTCGATCGAAATCGAAAAAAAAATTGGGTCGCACAAGCCTCCCTGCATTTTCGTAGTGCTGTAATTTAGTCCATTAATGAGATACACCGTTGTGCACTAGAGAACTTTGAAAACCTTGTACTGCCTACAAAGTCCTCGAGTTGCAGCCGGAAAGATTCTACCTTGATAGAGTTATTGCGCTACAAACTCGCACGGGCGTGCATTTGGGAGCGGTCGCCCCACTCGATTGATAGGTTCTATTCTATATTCATTGTTCACGGCGTGCTTTGTAGTTTCGCCGAGACAAAGTACAGCAATTTCTAGGTAAGGCGGACGAAGATTTCTAATCTAATCTAATTTCAAACGGTTCTACCGTATATGCATTGTGCATGGCGCACTCTCCCTTCTCGCTTCATAAAACCTCTTCATTTACATAAGCTGCTGTCATTATGTGCACTAAAGCACCTAAAGAGGGTATGATTGCCGGTTTAGCACGACATTTGAACCGCTTCCGCTCACTCGACTGATAGGTTCGATCCTATATACATTGTGTACGGCGTCCTCCAAAGGCTCGTAGGACTGACTGGAGCAAATCCTAAGTAAGACGGCCGGAAATGTCTTACAAAATTCTCCAAACGGTGCAAGATAGTCTTAAAGGCGTTACGTTTTAAATTAAGCGAAGATAGAAGCCCAGTGGACATGCTTCCGCCCATTCGATTGATAGGTTCGATCTTATATGCATTGTGCACGGCGCACTTCAAAGGCGTCGTCGGATTGACTGAAGCAAATCTTAATTAGGACGGCCGGAATATTTTATAAAATTCTCCAAACGGTGCAAGATAGTCTTAAAGGCGTTACATTTTCATTAAGCGAAGATAGTAGCCCAGTGGACATACTTCCGCCCATTCGATTGATAGGTTCCATCCTATATGCATATGCATCAGTGCTCTGCTTGAGATACTCCGAAAGCACTGCACGTCACATGCACGTCCTGGGAAATAAGGTGCTCTAATCACAAGAGCCTGCTCCAGTCATCTTTTAGGCCACCCACGGCGAAAATGCGGTGATCTGGTAACGTTTTTATACGTTTGTGTAGATCTCGAGGAGCCAAATCGAACGGTGCCAACAGCTTCTCAAAGAACTTAAATTTAAAGGAGTTATGAGCATGCGACGGTTTGCGACGGATTTTTCCGTCGCAAACCATCTTTTTGACCGCGCGACGCGGGCGGTATTGTATGTCATGCTTTTATGCTCCTCCCCTAGAAATTCCGTATATATGCAGCTGTGAATTATTGTTTGTGATAGTTATCAAGTGATAGATCACTTATTACAATTAGCTGCAGATGCACCCCGCAAAACCTCCACAAACCAATCGAAATCCTTATCTTATACTTCAGCCACAGACAAATGCAATTACAGTGGTTGAGTAGATTCACTTGACATGCCCTAGCTTCGAAATTTAGGAGAGGAATATATAATAGAAATTAAAAAACAGTCACAAGAGAATAATCAGTTCCAACCGACCCCAAAATTCCTTCAAACCGAAACCCATCTTACTGAATCGCATTTCATAGGGTAACCTCTGAAAGCGTAGAAATTGATATAGTTCTTGTTAAAGAAAGAGAAATACTACGCTGACATTCTCTGCTCCCACGAGTCCTCACTCCTCCAAAGACCTCCAAGATGGAAAGCTGAATCGCAAAGGCGTGGTGCGGGGTAACAATGCCTTATTTCTTCGATAAGAGTGACAAAATGAAAGTAAGCGGTTATTTCTATTCAGCGCACTAACTTAATCCTCTAGATTTCTATTTTTCGGAATGTGGCCCCCTAAGTTTCAAAGCGCCCAATTTCGTACCCGCTGAGAGGCACTGTGTGCATGTATTCGATTTATTTTGCTTAGCCCCTGCGGAGGCAAATGTGGCAGAAAGTACCGAAAGGGAACCGTTGTCGTGCCCCGGATGAGTCCGCTGCACCGGTGGTAGAACTCGTGCGGCCCTCAACCCGAAGCCACGTGTGAGGCATTTCCGAAGTCGAGGTCTTACCCATGCGCGATAGCTCTTACATTACCTGCCACGTTAGGGGTAGGTCCTTGTTGTCCCGACTTAGCACACCTCATACCAATGCCGGTGTTATTTAGGATCTCCTGCGCAGACTGCACCTGCGCTGGTCCCCCGGCGACTGTCGCCCATCTTCACATCACTTGCGTGATACAATTGAACCAGCCGACCTTCTGCCGTATTTACCACTGCGCTCAGAATAAACCCATTCCCACTCTCGAGTCACATGACAATGCGCAATAGATGACATACTTCATAGCAACCCAACATACACACAATGCACATCAGTATAGGAACACAATTGCCTACGAGTCAAGGCTGAGCCCCGCCACGTTACCCACGGGTCAGCCCCAAGCGCAAGGCGCAGATCCTTCCTCGCTCCTACCCTGGAGCCTGCGCTCACGAGTGCGGTGGCTCGGTCGTTCTCTGCTGTTACTTCTGTTGTCGTCTCTACGTGTCCTGTCCTGGTCGTCCTGGAATCCTGCGCGGCTGGTCGAGTAGAAGTCCTGGTGGAGTGGACACTGCGCTGACGATGGAGTACCGGAGCGGAGAGTGGACCGACCGCTCGGTGCGACGACGAAGCCGAAGACTACCGGGTGCGCGCGGGAAGGCGTTTATAGTGGGTCGCGGCGCGTGCGCGCGACCGTATGCCCTGCGCGTCGGGACCAGGGCGCCTAATAGCGTGTGTGCCCTTGAAGAGTCGTGATGGAGCGTGGCGAACGTCACGACAACCGTCACAATACGGGTTGGGAGTACACCCAACCGCAAACGATGAATGACGATGAATTTTTCGGCGCATTGAAAGAAGGGGGGAGCAGCCCATGGTCTTTAACCGCCTTGAGCGTAGCAGACGGATATAGTGACGTGGAATTTCCCACATTGTACATATGCAAATTAACGTACTAGACATGGGATCCGAATCATGCATTTACGAATATCCGGTCGGATTTATCCGGTTTTGGATTATCCGAAATCCCTCGGTCGAAAATGGCGTTATTTGAATCATCCAAGGATCAGGGCTTTTTAAAAATGCAATGATTTGAATAGAATCGGAAAAAAATCCGTTAAAAGGATGTTAATGCGCCCTGCTGCGAAACTCACCAGGGAAGTCTCTCAGGCGTATGTCTGTCTGCGAAAACGAATCCCATTCTGAGATTCTCCACCCTTCAAATAATAGGACGGGATGTTCGATTTTTGCAAAGTCCTTAAACTCAAGGAGCTACGGGCCCTCAAAGTTTATTATGGAACCACGTTCACACGTGCTAAACTACCGTCATCGGCCGAAATTTCAAAAAAAATATCATATTGGTAATCAGCGCCCCAGTAACCTCCTTAGGCAAAGTTTGAGTGAAGTTTGAGTTTTCTCCCCTTCTTGACTTCGACCAAGGGGCCAAGGATCGTAAAAGTTCAATAGTGCCGCTTCAGATTTACCCTTGACAATCGCATACTCAAGGGAGCGTACACTCATGTCACGGCGAACCATCGTGATCGACTTTTTGAAAGATATTTATGCACCCCTTCTTCAATAAAAAAATCTCTCTATATGTAACATTTTTAATTGGTCGACTCACCAGAGGGAATTCAAGTCGAACCTACCGCCGTCTCGTGAACCTTAGAATATGACGGTGACCAATACTCGCTGACCTGCAGGGACTGCAGTGGCTACCAACCCGTCATCATTAGTGTATCTAGTTCATTAGAACACCTTCAGTAGGGTACAATTGAACTTGTGCAATTGTACTCTACTGAAGGCAACTTCTGATCGGCTGCCCTTCTTTGATCATATGGGTTACATGCTATTTAGATGGCATGAAATTGTCTGGACAGCAATTCTCGGCTTGTGGACTGGTGCTATCATATGCTCTTCTAATTGCTTTATTTATGTCTAGTTGGGAAGGTCCCTCCCCATGTAGCTAAGGGTCCTATCAAAAATCAGCAAAAAATACAAAGTGTCGCATATAGAGGGATCCAGCTGATGCAAATATTTCAATGAACACGTACTTCTCAGCCTTTAGCGAAATACATGCATAGGAAAAGTTGGAAATGTGATTGATACCAAAAAAGAATGAACATTAAAAATGCAAAATTACTTCGTGGTCAAGGAATCGAACATATGACCCTGTGCCTACGATGCGCCGGCACTACGACTGAGCCGCCGAGCTGCTTGCATCGGCAACGGAGCTAGACGTATTTCACCATTTCTCAGATCTATCGTAGTCCGGGGGGGGGGAGGCCACACAACTAAAAAGTATTATATGTAACAAATTCACTTGAGACTTACCGAGCGGCTTCTACAGATCAACATAGGACCCTAAACAAGAAAAATCGCAAGGAAAAAACGAAAAATTACATTTGTTGCGGTTGTAGGTCGGCAAATTCGTGTGCCCTCCTCACCATGTTGCGTTCTGGTTATAACATGTCAGAAGGCGGTCAGCACCCGTCATGCGGCTTCATGCGCCCTATTCACCATGTTAGATCCTCGTTATAACATGTCAGCCGGCGGTCAGCACGCGGCACGCCTCTATTCCGTCGCTCTCTGCCCGCCGAGACGGTTGTAAACCGCGGCGATTTTTAATTTTTGATGGTTCGTTCATTTTTTTCTTTTAGGTTCCAACTCGTTCTCTAGGAGCCGCTCGGTAAGCCTCAATTCATTTTGTTACCTACTTTTTAGTTATGTGGCCTCCCCGGACTAGGATAGATCCCATTTCTCTTATCTCTACGTGTAACGCGCACGTATGTGTTAGGTGCTGACCGTGCAATACATTCCTGGGTGTTCAGGGACCCCATTTCTTTGGTTCAAAGATTTTGCAAAAATGGAAAATCCCTTCCAACTAATTGAAGGATGGAGAATCTACCTGTTGTATTCGTTCAAGCCGTTCAAACCTACGTGCGAGTGCATGCAATCCCATAGTAAATTTTGAGGGTCACTTGCTACTTGGGTTCAAGGTCATTGCAAAAATAGAACATCCGTTCCTACTATTTGAGGGGTGGAAAATCGCGCAGTGGTATTCGTTTTCGCAGTTCAGACATACACCTGAGAGACCTCCCTGGTCAGGAAAATTGATAATCTGACGCTTTCGGGGTAGATTCTGCTATCATCTGACCTGAATTCTCTTACCTTAGAGCAAGTTCTTGCGGGAAGTCTCGTAATTATTTCATAGCAGGGTTTCGTGGTGCGCAACTAACCTGTTTAATAGGAGGACGCTCGATGCGGCCTTACGTTAGTGCTGACTGTTATTTGTTCTGGAGGAGCAAAGTAAGTCGGGGTTGGGGTTAGCTTGTAAGGCAGCCATACACGACGTCTTTTACACAGCACTGGTATGTACAGTGGTGAACAGACAAGGGAAGGATACCAGGTGAATCACCCTAATCAGAATCATCCGAAGAGGTTCTCAAAAAGAAGAGAAAAATAAAAAGATAAAAAAGATAAACATTGGATAAGGCTCAACTCTAACATAGTGAAGCAGAGCGAATTCTAGGTTTGGTTGAATTCCAACCTACCGCAGGATACGCCTTGCATCTTGTTCGGACATATAGGTTAGTTCCAGCCCTTTTGGAAATGCTGACAGTGTGAATAGCCTATTGGCCGATGCTTGTGAGGCCTTGTAAAAGTCATGCTAACTAGCTTCGCTAGGAGAGTTGACGTTGGATATTTCCCTTGGTTCTATCCTGTACTTTAAGTGCGTCTGTTGCATATAGATTCCTAAAGTGTGGCGCATGAAAGGCGATGGTACTGTCCAACACATACTCCTCTACTCTGCTTTATTTATTTATTTATTTATTTATTCAATACGAACGCGATAAGCGCGACCGCTACAGTACCGCCGCTAAATATTCAACCAAACGACGTTTGCGACGCAAAAACGCGTTTTTTACGTCGCATCATGATAACTTTGTTCAAAATAAAGGCTTTCTCACCAAAATTTACAAGGGCTCCTAGCATCACCCTACCTACCAGTGGGCATGCAACCGCCATTAAAAAGTGGATGGAAGCCTGAAAACCAGTGCCGCAATTAAGGAGGGTCCTAATTACTGTGACCTGACCTAACATCGTCGCCGAGTCTCGCTTAACTATGTCCCCAGGCGCAAATAGTGCTGCCCAGTTGAATTTTAAAATTCTTAAACCCAACTAAATTTTATTTTCCTGCTGTTTGTGACCTTCTCCTTGCTGCGACAATTCATTTGGTACCAAATTTGGCAGGAAAATGTGCATGAGTCTGCAGCTGCTTCAACCGATTTTGTTTATTTAAACGGAAGCATTCTCAGTCTAAAGCTTGTATTGTAGCCTGCAATCTTCTCATCTTTAAGGAGGGAAAATGACATAGAAAATTTACGTTTCGAGTTCACTTTGGGCATTTGTATGTTGGTTGCAATTCGTCAAAACTGCAAGTGAACTTTGGTAAAGAGCACTCCCTGTCGCCGATTTTGGCTGCGAATATCTACGTCCTAAGCAAATGAGTTAGTCCAAAATTATGTTGGCTAATCGTAGGCAAAGTAGAGACTGCAAGTATCAAATATCGAGAAACCAGGTGATCAGATGGCCGAATTTCAGCTGGTTAAAGTGAAGACTTCTTTCGAAAGTGCGACTGAGCTTCTACAGCGTTTCATGCTCAGTCTTTGCAGAATGGATGCTGAGAAGCCCAGCATTCATATCAAGAATTTTTTCGCTCAAAATTTTCAACCAGCCCAGATGCCAATATTTTGACGCACCAGATCGAACGTCGATGTAGAGGTCTTCTTCGACCAGACATGCCCTACAGAGACATTGCACTCGGCTGCATGACCAATGAATCCTTCACTTCTCTTTCTCGTAATTACGGGCCTGCTCGACTTTATGCAGCTCACCAATATCGATCCATGCTGCCAAGTCTCGATGGGTTTTTGGGTTTTCGGTATTGCGTACATCATATTAGGTTGTCCGGAGAGTTCTCATCGTTTTGAGTGCTTCACTTTGAACTAACATAACTTTTTCAAATTTCATCGGACTTAGTCGAAATAAGCACCGCTCGAGTCAGCATACTTTTACCAACGGGGAACCAGTCGACTTATTCCATCAACGAAAGAATTAGGTGGTCGGGATTCGATAAAATTCACGAAAGCTGTGGCTTGGTGTTGATTGGTGAAGGTTTTACCAGCGAGAAAGTTCTGAAAGTGTTTGAAAAGATGGCAATCGGTTGGAGAAAGGCCTAAAAAATGACGGGTGGTGAGGCAGAACTTCAACCCTTAGTTCGTTTAATGTTCGTGTGGTGATTTGCGAAACGTGTGGCGGCGCTATCGTGCAAAAGAATTGGGCCTCTTCTGCTGACCAATGCTAGTTGAAGTTGACTCGATTCTCGGTGCATATAGTCGATTTCCTTACAACAGAACTTTGCTGTAATCGTTTGCCCTGGTGCCGAAAAGTTGTAATGGATCACACCAGCCGCTGACCACTACACAGTGACCATTACCTCTTTTGGTGGAGGTTCGCCTTCGGAAAATGCCTAGGGGGTTCGTCGGCGTGCAACCACTGCCGGAACGTTTACTGTTATAAGGCAAAATCCACTTTTTATCACAAGTGATGATTCGATCAAAAAGGGGTCCGTTGTGTTGCGTAAAAGGCGAGAAGAACAAATCTCGAAACGTGGCAATTATTGCCGCTCACTCAACTCTTGGGGCACCCACGTTTTGAGCATTTTTACCTTCCCAAGACGTTTCAAAGCATTCGCAACTGCAGTCCTACTGACGACTAGCTCTTCCGCGATTTCGCGAACTGTTTAGGATGGTTCGGCTTCCACCAATTCCTTCAACTCGTCGTCCAGGATTGCTCTAGATCGACCGCCACAAGATCATCTTTGAGGCTGAAATCTTCGGTCCGGATTTTACTGAAGCACTGGCGCACAGTGGTTTCTTCAACACAATTAGGCCCCACACTCGATTGATTCGTCGAGCTGTCTCGGCTGCGGATTGTCCCAATTTGAAGATGAGATGTCGCTCGGAATTGCTCTTTCGACATACACCAATAAGCCCTTCAAGAACAGAAATAAAACAAAAAGTAAAATAAAACAATGCTGAAACATAATTTTTTAGTCAGCTAGAACGAAAAATTCTGTGCAAAAAGTAACGTTAATGTGCAATACAAGTTGAATTTTTACTTGATAATAGACGAGTGAAAGATAGCAACGCAAAACGCTAAGAGCTTTCCGGACAACCTAATAACATGAAGTTGTTGGCTGAAAATTTTGGTACGATTTCTTTCATGCTTTCATTCACTTACTCAAAAACTGAACACTTCGTTTGAAGTTTTATAAAATTCTCATTTTTTGTAGAAAAACAGCGGCAGTTTTTACCGCCAAAAAGGGACTGCACCATGCAATTGTCCAAGACTTCGCGGTTTTTATTCGGTTGATAGCAAAGTCGCTGTTTGCATAGAGTTTTACGATTGTAAACAACATAACAAAGAAAATTGTAAAAAACACATATTCTCACTTTGATACTTCATGTAAGCAGCGTTCACACTATCAATCAATAAAATTCGCGGCAAGCTTTTCAAGTGCAGGGCGCAATCTGGTCTTTGATGTACTAAATGATTGCTGCCTTGTTGCGCTTCAAGACAAAAGTTATTTTATTATTTTTTTTCAAAAGAAACAAAACTTGTGTAAATTTATTACACTCGTTTGGTCAGCTGAACTTAAAAAATTCAATAAAGTTATATCAAATTTTTCTTGGACAAAAAAATTATTCTACCCTTCTTGAAGTGTTCGTATATTAACCTGTAAGAAGCTCGTTTTAATTTGGGAGATGTTTAATTTCAATTTAATTCGAAAAGTGTCCAACTCGACGTGGAAATGATAAATGCATATTTTACGTTGCGGCTAGACACACAATTTTGAGAATCATAGAATCTGTGTGATCTACGCAATACCGAAAACCCAAAAACCCATCGAGATTTGGCAGCATGGATCGATATTGGTGAGCTGCATAAAGTCGAGCAGGCCCGTAATTACGAGAAAGAGAAGTGAAGGATTCATTGGTCATGCAGCCGAGTGCAATGTCTCTGTAGGGCATGTCAGGTCAGTGCAATTATGGTCGAAGAAGACCTCTACATCGACGTTCGATCTGGTGCGTCAAAATATTGGCATCTGGGCTGGTTGAAAATTTTGAGCGAAAAAATACTTGATATGAATGCTGGGCTTCTCAGCATCCATTCTGCAAAGACTGAGCATGAAACGCTGTAGAAGCTCAGTCGCACTTTCGAAAGAAGTCTTCACTTTAACCAGCTGAAATTCGGCCATCTGATCACCTGGTTTCTCGATATTTGATACTTGCAGTCTCTACTTTGCCTACGATTAGCCAACATAATTTTGGACTAACTCATTTGCTTAGGACGTAGATATTCGCAGCCAAAATCGGCGACAGGGAGTGCTCTTTACCAAAGTTCACTTGCAGTTTTGACGAATTGCAACCAACATACAAATGCCCAAAGTGAACTCGAAACGTAAATTTTCTATGTCATTTTCCCTCCTTAAAGATGAGAAGATTGCAGGCTACAATACAAGCTTTAGACTGAGAATGCTTCCGTTTAAATAAACAAAATCGGTTGAAGCAGCTGCAGACTCATGCACATTTTCCTGCCAAATTTGGTACCAAATGAATTGTCGCAGCAAGGAGAAGGTCACAAACAGCAGGAAAATAAAATTTAGTTGGGTTTAAGAATTTTAAAATTCAACTGGGCAGCACTATTTGCGCCTGGGGACATAGTTAAGCGAGACTCGGCGACGATGTTAGGTCAGGTCACAGTAATTAGGACCCTCCTTAATTGCGGCACTGGTTTTCAGGCTTCCATCCACTTTTTAATGGCGGTTGCATGCCCACTGGTAGGTAGGGTGATGCTAGGAGCCCTTGTAAATTTTGGTGAGAAAGCCTTTATTTTGAACAAAGTTATCATGATGCGACGTAAAAAACGCGTTTTTGCGTCGCAAACGTCGTTTGGTTGAATGTTTAGCGGCGGTACTGTAGATACACAGACACACCAATAGAACAGTATAACCGAAGCGCAACGTCAAAAAAATACTCTGCGAAAAACCAAAAAACATAGCAACAAATCAAATGAAATGATGTCAGATCTGCAATCAAAAATAGTACAACACAACTTACTTAACGAGCAACCCAAAGTTAAAAAACTAAAAAAGAGACACCTCAGTCCTAAACCTCATAACTTAGAAACGATTTTCGAACCGACCGCTTAAGCTGCCCCAGAGAAAAGGAGGATTGCATGCATTTCGCCACCCTAAGATAAGCGCTTGCTGCCCTGTGAGGGAAGAGGTCTACCTTAAACCTGCTCCTAGGGCAGGAGAAGAAAACCTTTCATTGCTCTCCGTTAGCGTGAGAAGCTCGAGTTGTAAAGAAACTGGATTCCCAATAACGCGGTTAGTGGAGTAACTTAGAGACCATGCAAATATCAAAGATTTTTCAACAAGACGCCGGGGAATGGAGACCTAGGTATATATTCCTAATCGAGGCTTTAGGTACCCTGGAGTAAAAAAAAGCTCCCAATACGAATAAGCACCTCGCGAGTAAAGTTATTCTGTACCTTTTCCAGCGCATTAATCAGGATTTTCCTACTGGGGAAAAGACCGTAGTGGAGGACTCCACTAACGGACGCACATACGGCTTGTAAGCCCTTACCATAACAGCCTTATTCTACTCTACTCTCAACTATAAAAAATTCAGTTAATCCGCGTTTCCCGTTGTCAGTCAGAGTGAGGAGGATGAAAGTGAAACGACGTCTTGGACACTGTGGCATATGCCAGCCGGAGGTTTCTTTAGGCTTAAACATGGGCGATTGTCAGTGACTTCATACCCTTGGCACTAGATCATCCAAGTTAGTGATATGTAAGTGGGCCACGCGCCAGGGTACGTATCAGGATCATACGACGAGTGCCGTGATGCAGAAGACGTGCCACGGGCATCGTCCAACGAGCATGGGGATTCAGAAGACTTGCCGCAGGTTCTGCCCAGCGTGCGTCTTGATTAAGAAAAAGTGTCGCAGAAGTTGTTCAACGCGCGTCGAGATTCAGAAGACGTTTCACATGTATGGCTCAGTGCGCATCTGTACTCATACAACGTGCTGCAGACTTCGAGTAACAAGAACCCGGATTCAGAAGACGCTTCATTGACGTCCGAATCTATACATGTCGTTTAACTAGCATACTGATTGTAAAGAGATGTTGTAGACGTTGCGCAACGAGTGGCCAAATTCAGAAGACGAGCCATCTCCGTCATCCTCTAACCTACGAAGTAGCGATAACGCACCAGTATATTACCACCTATATATAAAAGAGTTTGTCCGTCAAGTGATCTAACCTAAGTGAGCTACGCCGCATCATCCACAGCGAGAGCGGTCGGATGATCTAACCGAAGTGAGGTACGCCGCATCATACACAGCGAGGGCGGTCGAGTGATTTAACCGAAGTGAGGTACGCCGCATCATACACAGCGAGAGCCGTTGTGTGATCTAACCGGAGTGAGATACGCCTCATCATCTACAGCGCAGGCAAAATTTGCTATGGAACGTGGGATGTTGCTGCAGCAGGCGAAACGCAGCCCTTTACTGCTTAACACAGCAGCACCTACGCACGTTTCTGAGCGTCCAGATTCAGAAGCCGACTTCGTGCCATTAGCATGAGAAGACTACTGAAGGGGAAAGGGTAGAAGGGGGACTATGAGGGTGGAGAACCGGGTCGATGGGGAACAAGGAAGCAGGTCAGGAGGTGGCACCAAAAAGAGTTTAGGCAATATGTATGAATCATTAGGGAGCTACCAATCAGGGGAAGGGGACAGTAAGGAGGATCAGCAAGGGGATCCATTACCAATAAGATAGATCGGATTTAGAGGATGTGACACCGATGTCACACAATGGGAGCTCGCTCGCCGTCGTCGTGTCGTGAGCGTGGGAAGCCTACTTAATTGGGTAGAGTAGTAGGAAGGATCCCGAGGGGGGGGGGGGGGAAGGAGGAATCTACCTGGAAGAAGGGAGCTGAAGGCAAGATCAGGACGGGGAACCAACAAGAAGGGAGCCGTAAGGGAATTCATACGGGGAACAAGGAATTCGCCATATGCATAGCCTCTTCATGCTCGACACAGCGGCGACTGCGCGCGCATCTGAGCTTTTTGATCCAGAAAACGGGCCGCCTTTGTCGTGCAGCAAGCACCCTGATTCTGAATACGTGTCACTGCCGTGAGCATGGGAGGACAGCTAAGGGGGTGGTGGTGAAGGGCGGTAAGGGGGACTTCTATGGTTTAACAGGAGAGCGACCAGGAAGGAAAGGAAGAACCTGAAGGGGCCAGGACGGGGAAACCAGCAAGAAGAGACCATAAGTGTCAATAGTGGAAGCAAAGAAGAGGGCCAGTAGTTGGGACCAGAAAGGTGAGGACTAAAGAAGGGGAGGGAAGACCAGTAAAGGCGGACTAGCAATTAGATCCAGTAAGAAGAATCGAGAGAGGGGAACCTAGCTTCGGAAGACATGTCAACGATAACTTGAAACGCTAGCTGTTGAGCATGAGAACGATTGCGGAGGAAAAGCCTGAAGGGCAGAAGTACTGAGCAGCACGAACCAATGACATCACTGGCCGGACAGGAAAGAATGTCTATGATGAAGGTACCGAAGTGGTGAAGGGCTTGATGCCGATAAAGTACGCCCCAAGTCCTTGATGCTAGCGAATTTTATGTTTTAAAAAACTACTTTCCATAGGTCAGTGATGCTGAAAGTCGCGCGGAGCGCGCAAGTGCGAGACACGCCGTTAGGCATGTCGGAGCACTTGTATGTGTATATTCACAATAAGGAAATTACCAGTATAAAATCGCTCGCATGTGTCTGCAGCCGGACACCAAACAGTATGGATTCGCAGACAATATCGATTGATTTTATATATTTTCATGCAGATTAGACACCTCCGAGTGGGAATCGCACGATCCTATGTAATAAGTGGGAGCGTCTGTGTGTTTGTCTCCACACAGAGCGGGATTACACTTGGGAGTATAAATCGCATAATTGTGACTGAGATTGGACAATTTGCATGGAATCCGTTTTGAAAACAGCATCATATCATATCCTGCTGTCCTGTCTTACATTGTATTTCGGAACAATTCTCGTCGAAGTAAAGCGAAGAAGGATCGAAGTTGAGAGAATAAACGCTGTGGTCAAGATGCTGTATTACCGGGGTTTGGTGGTGAAGCCTCAAACAGACATTTGGCTGCCAGTAGGTCCTCCATGTCTGTTAAAAAACATAAACGGAAACGAGAGGGAAAATATATGCCATTTTACAACCCACACATGGACGCAACTCTGAGTATTGAAGTCATATGTCCGTTGCGCAGATTAAAAGTGAAAGTACTTGATCTGTGTGCTTGTTCATCAAAGGTCAAGATTTACAATTTACGGTCTAAAATATCTTAAATCGTAGTTATGAACAGTGCCGATGGATACTCGGACGTTTTCGGAGCAAACTTCACAATTATTTGGCGTTGGTTGCTTCCAGATTCCGCATGTGGTCTTTCGCAAAGCAAAATTTGACATCGTGTTGTGGTTCCTTCAAGGACATTTAGCAGCATGCATTACATATGTATTACGTCTAGCACTCATCACCCTCCATTCGACGGTTGATGACTCAAAAGGGGGTTTGCACGGGGTTGGTTCACCTGCGGTATGTAGCGGTGTTACAAAATGACCAACACCCAACGTTACAGCCACTTAATACTGTCTGATGTTTTGTTGTGTCTTCATGTTTGGTTATTTCCTGTCAATCCTAGTTTTGACGAACTTATTAGTCTTTGCTGGCGATCAGTTCTTTAAGATTCTGAAGTACTTTATGATTCTGATGACTGATGTGCTCTTCTAATTCACTCCATACTGAAGAAATTGCTTGCCTCTATTACTACTGTATTATCCGGTGCTATCCGAATCGGATATACGATATCCGATCCGAAGAAAAATCGTTTATCTGAATCATCCGAAAATCCGGGATTTTCAAAATTACCCTTATCTGAATCATCTGAAGATCCGGTGTTTAAAAAAATGGCCTAACCGAATCATCCGGGAAATCGGCCTCGGATCCAATGTCCAGTAGTGCAATGCAAGTTGCAGCGAGAGAGGCCTAGGTCAAACGTTGCGTCACAGGCCAACCAAACGGGTAAAAACTCGTTCTACACGTGGGAAATGCCGCGCATCTCATGCTTGTGTTTGAGTACTGGTGAGCTGCCCCCTCTTCCTTGCATTGCGCTAAGTTTTCTTACTTTTTCGGTGCTAGAGCTCACTATTCTTGCATGGTCATGGTGTAGAGGTCGGCCTCCGCTAGGAAACTAGTATGCTATCCTAGCACAGCTGTATTTCCAAAATTTCCAAGCCTACAAGCTACTGATCCCCCAGGAGAAGATAAGGGGCAAGGAACAACCCTAATTTGGGAGGGGGTCCACTTGACATTCCCGTTGAAATCAATAGATCCTCTTATTCTTCACGTCAGCGCTCTCAATCTTGTCATGTCATGTCCTCACGCGTCTCCTGACCAGACGAGTGCGCGTCAACTGCCTCACCCTGGCGAGAGGGGGAGCTATTCGGTCGCCCAGGTTTTGTTCCATTCTGCCCATCGTTTTCCCTCAACCAGGAATGCTGTCCTGCGAACCCATTCGATCAGGACTAGGGGACATGAGGTTGAGGACTGGCGTGCTTTATGTCGCACCTCTTTATTCATAGCATGATTTTTTGGGACTGTCAGGTAGACCTTCCCCGATTAGACTTACACCAGGGAATAATATCTAATGGTGGACTCGCTGCGCCCTAGGAGGAGCTGATGGCAATAGAAGAGGTCGAGTGAAATGATCGCGGTTATTCTTCCCTCGCTACGCCGCGAGCGCTCATCGCACGCACGCACCCGCCGCAATATTCTCACGCATCTTTGCGACAGAGCGCGAAATCTTTCCTTCATAGCTGTGCGCGCTCAGGGGGAGTGCGCAGCTGGGGTTCTCGCAGCATCCAGGGTGTGTGCCATCCAAACTGCCCCTGTGGGAACTGCTTTTGTCGCTCAGGGAGAGTCCGAGGATGGATTCTGCGCTCTTCGAGCGCAGAATCAGGCTAGGGAAGGGACTCCAGGGTGTGTGCCATCCAAACTGCCCATGTGGGAACTGCTTTCGTCGCTCAGAGAGAGAGTCCGCGGATGGATTCTGCGCCAGGGTGTGTGCCATCCAAACTACCCATGTTTCCACATTTCCACTGCTTTCCACTGCAGTTTCCACTGCTTTCGTCGCTCAGGGAGAGTCCACGGAGCAGTGAGCAGCCACCAACCGACCATCGGCCGCCTTCCACATCGACTGACCGCGCTGACCTCGTTTTCCACGTTTGCCACGTGTTCGCGACGCGACCGCTCTCGGCGCAGCGAAGGAAGAATAGCCGCCATCGAGTGAAATCCCGTCTCCTCATGCGTTGCACCAGTTTGCAGAATGGAAACGCTTTTTGGAGGAATTTGCGGTGTTGCAGCCATCCGTAAGGTAATCGAAGTAATGGAACTCACCATGAAGTATAGTGAAAGCAAGAAGCAGGCGATATGGTGATTATCTCGCACAGTGATTTCCCTTCGGCGGTTTCTCCGGGTGTGGTCCATTCTCATCCAACTAACTGCTTGGAATGGCAAGCCAGTGCGGCTCGTATACTCGTATGCATCCCTCTCAGCTGTCGTCAGGTTCTCAACAGGGCTTGAACATGAGCTTTCAGATCCCTCCTACTCCAATGTACAAAAGAGTGGACAATCCAATGCGAACAAGGCAACTACATCAGGTAAGCGCCTCTACGGGAGCAGCAGAGGTCCCTACTGAACACGGTTGTTCGCTGTGATGCTTCTCAGAACAGGTTGCGGGAGAAACGCTGTGACTCCAAACAAATTTATTCAACATGAAAACCATTGCCAGTTTCATAAGTGAAGTAGGGATGTCGGACCCTTTAGAAGGTTTTCTGTGATCAACACTGCGGAGCGAAATCATTCGTGTACTTCTTGTGAAGATGCCGTGGACCGTGTAGTCGTAGGAAGTGATGCACATAGGTGTCTAGATCGGAGAAAAACAGTGGCTGTGCAGGTCTTATGGTCAGAGAGAGGGGTTCACACCCCTCTGCAATCCGAGGTTGCGGAAGCAGAGCGCGAAGATCTTTCGCTACAACACTCTGAAGTGAACCGCCTGCTGCCATTGTTCTGCCTTGCCATTGCGTGGAAGGGGAGGCGGGCCTTGTTGGTTCGCACTGTCTCTTAATTAGGACATCAACCCATCTTCATCTTCCTTCATAACATCCAGATAACATTCCAAAATCCTTGAGTAAAAGCATTAAACACGCACACATAAGTATTATTACTGAAAGGCACTCGTGCTTAGCTATGCCTTTAAAAGCCTTCCAGATGTAGAAGAAGTACACGATGGGCCTACTAGGATTAAGGGGGGAGCCATTAGAACATATATCGGGTGTGAATTTCTTCAATTTCTTCATTGTATCACTCACGACACGACAGCGGGTTGCACTTTCCATGGCGTCGTCCGTACCATGTCTAGGTTCCGTTGGAGTATGAGACTACAGTAAGAAAGACAGAAAGAAAAATGTCACAACCGTGCACCATACACCTAAAATTGCGCATAGGCTCCCATCACAATGGTGCTCTTCACGCACGTCAGGTGAAGTGTGGCGGGGATGGAATTTGCTGCGGGTCTTACTTAGATCTAACCAGATTCTCCTGATGTCGCGTCACATCGACGTGGCCATTTTCCATATCCACCGACACCATGGCCAGCCGATATGGAGTAGGGTCGGATAGCCATTAGAACTAACCACTTGCTCCGCTGGCAATATGCCAGCTCCTGCTGGAGTACCACGCAAACTTGCACATCAATCCGTGCCAAGAATGCTTTCGTCGCTGAGGGGGACATCGGAGATGTGTTGTGCGCTCTTCGAGCGCACAACTCGGCTAGGGAAGGGACTCCAGGGTGTAGTGCGTCCAAGGTGCTCGTGCAGGAACTGCTCCCGTCTCCCAGTGCTCTCCTGTAGCGGCGGTGGAAGAGCCGCGATCCGCCACCGACCGCTCAACGACCCTCCGGTCTTACTTAGATCTAACCAGATTCTCCTGGGGCCGTATGCTCGTCTACCCCGAGTCTCCCCCGATGGGGGATCGGGGTGTGATAAGGTATGCTGATATTGATTGATTCTCCCCCAACGGGGGAGCACGAGCATACGGCCCCTGATGTCGCGTCATATCGACGTGGCCATTTTCGATATCCACCGACACCACGGTCAGTCGATATGGAGGAGGGTGGTTGAGCGGTCGGTGGCGGATCACGGCTCTTCCGCCGCCGCTACAGGAGAGCCCTGGGAGACGGGAGCAGTTCTCGCAGGAGCGGCTTGGACGCACTACACCGTGGAGTCCCTTCCCTAGCCTGTCTCTGCTCTCAAAGAGCGCAGAACCAGCCGCGGACTCCCCGTGAGCTTCCACCGAGCAGCTTTGGTGGCACACACCCTGGAGTCCCTTCCCTAGCCTGTCTCTGCGCTCGAAGGGCGCAGAACCAGCCGCGGACTCCCCGTGAGCTTCCTCCGAGCAGCTTTGGTGGCATACACCCTGGAGTCCCTTCCCTAGCCTGTCTCTGCTCTCAAAGAGCGCAGAACCAGCCGCGGACTCCCCGTGAGCTTCCACCGAGCAGCTTTGGTGGCACACACCCTGGAGTCCCTTCCCTAGCCTGTCTCTGCGCTTGAAGGGCGCAGAACCCAGCTGCCAACTATCACTGGGTGACGAAAACGTGTTCCAATGACAACGGCTCGGATGGCGTGAGCGAGCGCTGGTACTTTGCTACGTCAGCTCCTGGTTAGGCCTAATGGCTATCGTTTGCCGCGCAACCAGCTCATAAACTCCTCTCCCAAAGAACGACTACGATCTCCCTCGGATGCGGCACTTCTGATAAGATACAGCTTGTTAGTTATCAGATGTAACTAGTGCTGATGGTGGGTTTCAAATCGAGGTTCTGGCCATGCCAACAAGCAACGCTTTGAAGGAAATGATCCTGAATCTACCCTTTACAGGAGGGGAGATAGGGGGAAGCACAGTTAGAAAAGCGATTGGGTGTCGGACTTCAGGTGGAACACTATAAAGCATTCCTCTCTCATGAGAACGCTCAGCGAGCAGTTTCTCTGACTCAGAATATGAAACAGCAAGTGTTCCTTCACGCCGTTAGGCGGCTTTGCAGCAACACAGACCTACAGAAAGTAGTTTTCGTAAAACTTAAAATTCTCTAACATCTAGGATCTGCTGCGTGCCTTATCGGCATCAAGCCGTTCACCACTTCGGTACCTTCATCATAGACATTCCCTTCGGACCGCCCGTAACGCCATTGGTTTGTGCTGCGCAAATAGCCCTCAGATGGCTCCTCCGCAACTGTTCTCATGTTCAAAAGCTTGCGTTTTCGGATATCGTTGACACTTCTTCCGAAGCCAGGTTCTCCCTCACTCGTTTATTCCTACTGGATCTAATTGCTGGTCCGTCGTCACTGTTCTCACCTCATATTCCCGGTCCCAATTCCTGGCCCACTTCTTTGTTTCCACTGTTGAGCCCTTACTGCTCTCTTCCTGCTGGTTTCCCCGTCCTGGTCCCTCCTCCAGGTTGTTCCTTTCCTTTCTGGTCGCTCTCCTGGTCCATCCTAGAAGTCTCCTTTACCGACCTTCTCCACCACCCCCTTAGTGGTCATGCCATGCTCACCGCAGGCGTCGGTGACACGTATTCGGACGCAGGACACTTGTTGCGCGACGAAGAGGGCCCGTTTTCTGGATTCAGACGCTCAGAACGCGCGCAGATGCCGCTGTATCAAGTGGGAGGAGGCTGCGCTTTCACTGCTGCAGCAGCGTCCAATATTGAATTCTGAGAGCGGCCGCTCGTCGCACGACGTCGGTGACACCTCTTCTGACTCCAGACCCTTGTTGCGCGACGTAGGGGACCCGTCTTCTGGATCCAGAAGCTCAGATGCGCGCACAGTTGCTGTTGTGTGGAGCATGAAGAGGCTGCGCAGATGGCAAAATCCCTGTTTCCCGTATGAAATCCTTTACGGCTCCTTCTTGCTGGTTCTCCGTCCTGGTCCTGCCTCCAGGACGGGGAACCAGCAAGAAGGAGTCTAAAGGGTTTCATACGGGACTCCTGGCCCCTCCCTCGCCCCCTCGCTCTCGTAGTCCTCCGTACTTCTTTACCCGCATTAAGATGCCCTCCCACGCTCGATAATGGCACGACAACGGCGAGCGAACGCCCATTGCGCGGCATCGGTGTCACATCTTCTAAATCCGTCTCTCTTACTGGTAATGGATCCCCTTGCTGGTCCTTCTGACTGTCCCCTCCCTCCAATCTTATTGGTAACTCCTTACCGGTCCCTCCCCCTTATTGCCTCCACCCTTGTTCGCGCCACCTCCTGGCCTGCTTCATTGTTCACTCAATTGAACCCCATCCTAAATGCCTCCTTCAGATTGCTCATTCCTCGTCGCTGTTGCAAATTTTGAAGCACTATAGATGAGGAGGCGTATCTCACGTAGGTCAGATCACTTAAAGGTCATCGACCGCTAACTCAATTATATAGTGGTAGATGGATAGATAGACAGTAATGGTAATAGTGAGGGAAAGGGAGCGAGAATAGTCATCGTAACACTACCCCTCAACACGCATTGCGCCGTGTTGGGCTCCGTCCCTGGTGATGCTCACCAGCTCGACGGCATCGATGTCGGCAAAAATACCGGGAAAGGACATTATTCCAACGGCACTGTGGAGCAGGGTCCACTCTCTTCTTTCTTCATGATATCTTCAGAGCTCGTACACAAACTGCATCTACCCTTATCGGCAGAGGCCCGTGGTATATGGCTCCACCATCTCCCCTCATCAGCATGTTCCGGAGCTGTTGCTACCGCATTATATGTGAGCATTCGAGGAAATTAGGAAGAATTAATGGATGCGTGGTATGGGTGGACGCGTGCAACTGTTGCGTCGGAGCTACCCTCTCTTTAGTTGGATGAATCCCACAAGCTCCTAACAAGGCGAAAACGTTAAGCACGGCTATACCTGCACTACAATTGTAGAAGGACACCTGGGCTTCGTGTGTCTAACGAAAGTTGAAGCTAACCCTTATGGAAAAGTGTGGGGTGAACCATCCTTTCACCAGCATCCCGAGGACTACCCTTAGGTCGGCAGGCTACTCTTATCGCCGTAAAATGACTCCGGGAAAGAGGATTACCTTTTATTCTGTGATCATGCACCATCGTCAGGAGACCAATGAACATCCCTACAGCAGAACTGGTCCCACGCAGTCCAGCAAAGGCCTAAACCACTGTGTTTGCTTTATTTTTTAATTAAAGCCACAGTGGTTCTGCATAAAATTTTAATTTCTTATGGGTAGGTATACACAATATAGGTAAACTGCCCTCCTCCGGAGTCACTTAGGGACGTGCTATCTTGTAGTTGAAGTAATGTGCGTTAGGAGGCTCGATGTGCTCTGACTTATGTGCAATGTTGCTCGTATGTGGTTATGTGAGATGTTTATAGACCAGCCGTCCACACAGATCTGTTGTGATAACGCTGTATTGTAGAAGCACTTGAGTATCACAAATACGGACCCCACAAGTGTCCTTACTTAGCAGTGTCCTTGTTTAGCCCAGGTCGAAGAAATTGCAGTTCCCAGCGGCTGGCCATGACATATAACAGCAATCGGGAAGGAGCCGAGTTAGTTCGGATGTCTCGTAACCCAGAAGCGGTGCTGAAGGTGTACGCGTTGACAGATCGTTCCTGTGATTTGGCAGAGGCAGTGGATGATATCAGAAATGACTTCAGAAGGGCGCAAAAGTCCAGGATCTACCGTTGCAGCTGGACGGAGTGGAGACTCCCTTCGAAGGAGTTCCTTGAGCCAGACCGCAAGTGGGGTATGCCCTGCTTTCGATCGTTTTTCCGAATCAGTCTCGGGGCAACTCACCACCGTGACTGTTGTCCATCACACAAGCCCCGTTTTGCTTCGTGACAGGCGTACTAGATACCTCCGGAGTCCATTCCCTTGCCGACTTCTGCACAGGATGGGCCAGCTCCTCCGTTTCGAATCTACTCTAATTCTGTGGAGAAAACGTGAAGAAGTGGATCAATCGTTGTTCGACGGCGACAAGTATCCTCATCGTTTTGCGTATTCGCACTCTTCCAAACGTTCATTGGCTGGTTCAGATGGAGATGAAATCAGGCAATACGGCAAATGTACCGATCCCGAGGCCCTTATGCAAGCTGATGTATTTTCACCGGTTGGGATCATCAACGATGTTTAGCTCGTTTTGCAAAAGGAGGAGGCGCGAGTTGGCAACAAACGCGACGCTTCCGATTTCTTGGGCATATGTTGTGCTTCGCCATCACCCCCTGCGGCCCAAACTGTCGCCGACGCGTGGCTTTGTTCATGGGCGTTGCCAGTACCCGTATACGCCGTTCGTCCCGTGCTTCGATTTTTGGACATGCCTGTCACTTTACGCCACTTGTGGATTACGGATTTGAGGGTGCAGTACACCACAACTCGATTGTTTTCCCGTCCCATCTCGGTGTTGAATGAAGTTTTGTGTTCCCCACCCCCTCTCCTTGCCGTCATGAATGTCATTCTCGGAAATTCAACAAAGGTAGTCTCCCGATCGTTGCTTCAAAAACAAGGTCGGTAAAAAGGAGACAACCGCGTCCAAGAAAAGCACCACCAATCGGAAAAAAATATACAATGCTTGATGAGAGTAAAAAGAAAACCTCTGCAGAGAAGTAAGGCTATAGTTGAGTTCTCGACTACACCCCAAACAGCCGGTTGTTACGAATAAGGAACCAAAGCTAAGGAGGAATCCAACCCAAATTTCCCTCGAAGTCCTGATGTGGGAGGCTTGACGGATTTTAACAACAAATATTACTTTAAAATCCGAACGGATATGGAGGTGCCTCTATGTACCTGCCCAGGAATTCTATGACTTCCAAATATTTCAACACATGCGACAAGTTGATAGAAACAACGAGCGCACATATAGTATATGCGAAACAAAACAGGTTTTATCCCTACAGGTCAAGAGGCAGTGAGCAGTTCCTTTTCCTTCTGAAAACTTACACTTACGGTAATAGAACTGAGCACGCTATTTCCAATTATTTTAAGGATTAACTCAGTCACTTAAATTTTCAGTGTCAAACCATCAGGAGTCTGATCAACCCCGCTCCACGGGAGGTACGTGTTTACTGAATTTTTAACCACTTTTGATCGCTTCCACAGTAAATATTAATTGCTGGCACTGGTGATAAATTTCGTAAACAGGGCATCAAAATTTGTCTTTGGGCCTAGATTAAAGCATGTGGATAAACTAGGCGTTACGGGGCGATATCTGCTCACGCATGCCATTGAAGGTCACAATTCTGGCTCTGATTTCAGCCTCAGTGTAAACGATCAGTTTATGACCGCACAGTTTGTCGTGAGCTTTAAAAGCTAAGCTCTGTACCCTTACTCATGCTCAATTCGCTGGCGTATAAGCTTGGGAAAGCTAAAGAAGACCGGCACTTGGAGTCCGAGATTAACAACTACTTCAGGGAAGGAACCAAGCGACGGGATCCCTCGAACAGCGGAAATGTCGAAGACGGTTACTGAGGATGGAAACGTTCGAAGAACGGAAATCACCGAGACGATTACTGAACGCCAGCGAATCAGAGGTGATACTCTTCATTCTGAGAGGCGGTTGCTACTAGCTACTAGATCTCAGCTCTCTGCCACTTCCAGAGGTTGAGATTGTCGTGGAGGACGATCTGAAAACTGCGGAGCTGCCAACTTCAGCAAGGATTCATACACCAACGACGCCCAATCAGCTTGGTAGAGCTTACGGTAGGCAATTAAAATGAATTTAATCGGTCCAAGGGCCACCTCGAAGGACATCGCTCTTCGCACAGTTTTGTTAACGTAACCGCGTTCTATTTTAATTAACCCGTTCTTCTGAAAAGGTTTTTCAAAAATAACGGATTATATATGCACGGTTCTCTAAAAAAATATCAGCACTGTTTGAAAGGTGATAGCTTTGTTACCAGTAAAAATACTTGAAAAGCTAAAAACTCATGTGAACGCGCAAAAAATACAGTTTCCCGACATGAGAGCGGTAGGGATTCCAAAGTGCACTCGTCTGATTTCTTGCATTCTACACTCGATTGATTGTATGTCTCTTGAATACTTGTCACAATCTGTCCATATAGTGGCTGTATCGATTGATTTGTGCTCTTTCGAAGTTTAAAACAAAATGCAGGTACTCTTTGAACGGTCCTAATATTGCTGCTAGTGAAGCTTTTGAGGATATTGGGAACTCATATGAAAGCACAGCGTAATGAAACTTCCGTGCCGTCCAAATAGTCGGGATTCCTCCACGCATCCTCTGACACTTTACAATTCAGACTCGATTGGATGTGCATGGGCTGAATGCTTGTTGCCATCTTGTTATTAATTGAGGACGTTAACCAGTACAGCACTTCTGTGACAGTGCAGTAGAACTTTGTGTGAATCTTTAACATCTTCAAGACCTTTGATAGCAGCTATACTACAGCGTTTAATATAGCGCTTAAGCTTTTTTTAAGATACCCGGACACTGGGGTAGAACACTGGTGTGTACTACCCCAGCGGTGAACTGATCTAGGCCATTTCTGATGCAACTGGGAATTCATGCGCTTTCTTACCAAGGTGTATAGAAACTCAATACACGGTGGTCCCTCCGAGTCGCTTTGCACCGAAATTCAGACCAGTGAGAGGTGGTGTGGCATTCTGGCACAGATTCCGGAAGTTTCCGAAACCCAAAATGTGTTCATGTGAAGGGACCTTCTTAACTCTTTTTTTTAACGGATAGTCGAACACATCTTTTACTCAGCTTCTACAAACATCGGCCAGAGGCAGTCTAGGACCGTACACTAAGCCTTGAAAGACAGGTTTGCATGGGCAGCCGAGAACTTGACTGACCGAAAGATGTTGGACTACTCGTTGGAATACGGCCATTTGCCAGAGCGACTTAGATGTGATATGTACTCCACTGTGGGAGAGCATACTGCTGGTCCTGGGCCAGGAGAGTTGAGGCAAACAAAATGAGAGCTACATGGACGCAGCGTAGCAAGAGATCTCAGCTGGCCGAGTAAGAGCACCAAACAACAATCATCCCATTGTTGGGTGTATACCTGCGTAGTTAGTAAAAGCATAGTGTGCACACCCCAAAAAAATGGCAAACGTTGTAAGACTTCAGGTCAGTAGAGTCGGTGAATATTCTCTTGTTACAGGCGAAGAACCCGAGAACAAATCTTCAACCAAAACACCTACGACTCCACCACAAAGGCTAACCCCACTGGGATCAGGACAGACACCTCCAGGTGGAAGAGGAGCGCAAAGACATACGCCACCTCCTCACCAACGAGTGCAGCCAGGTAAGGGTGCAGTCGGCGACACCTTTACCATTAACACGTTGAAGAGAAGAATAGGATCACCCCAAAATGCTGTGATTGAGACGATTTTGTACGAGCCATGTTGTTGCGGTTTTTAGGCAGACCTGGGAGCTCTGGGCCGAAGCAAGCGCAACGCCACCCACCGGGACAGGCATCGCGGCAGGCACCAGGAAGAGATAGTAAGCGGCTAATCCAAGTTTTCTTGCAGATGCCAGCTAATCGCGTGACCATTTTCCCTCCCACACCTCCACCACTCCGTTGGGACTCCAACAACATTTGCCCCAAGAGCTTTTAGGAGAGCTCTGTGGTTAAGCGCAAGAAAGAAATTTGTAGGCTTTTAAAGCGCTTGTCATCGGTGAAGAATCCTCCAGCACTACCCGCTGGGCTAGATTCGAACAAATGAATAGCCCTCAGACCTCATCAGCACCCTGGAGACAGACTCATCAACGACTTACAGCAATTTAACAGAGAAAATACTGCCGAAATCCTACCATATATAATCCCTGATAAAGCGGGGAAATGTATCACTATGGGCCGGATTCATCAACGACTTACAGCAATTTAACTGAGAAAATACAGCCGAAATCTTTGATAACGCGGCTTATCAAGCGATATGGTGAGACATTTCGCCGCGCTATCAGGGATTTCGACTGTATTTTCTCCGTTAAGTTGCTGTAAGTCGTTGATGAATCCGGCCCCTAGCTGGCACTACAAACGCTACCTGTCGGAGAGCAATGCTCTAGCTCAGCGGAAGACCACCAGACCAGGGCTGTTCAGCCTCACAAAACGTCGTCCACGGCGTTGGCAACTATCGCCCCAGCTGCATGCAGTCCGTGCTCTTCAAATTGAGATCTCAGAGTCTGTTCAGTGGATTCACGACAAAGATCTCACCATTCTACGATATCATCGTCGTCAAGGTGAGGAGCGGGGTTCGAAAAAGGGATACAATTTTCTCCTAAGCTCTTCAACGCCACCCAAAAACACATCATGCGCGATTCAGAATGAAGGAAAGACCTGGAAGCGTAGATCGACGGTCGGCAGCTGCACCAGTTTCGCTTCGCTGACGACACCGCTCATCACAACGAGCATTAGTAAGGCGAAGTGAATGCTGGCCGACTTCGATTGTTCTTCTTAGAACGTTGGGCTGCGGGTGAACCTTACTAAGATGGTGAAAACGGTACGGTGAATACGGTGAATCTTACGGTGAATCTAACGAAGTTCATGAGGGAAGAACGAGTGTCTGATACCCCAGTCTCGCTCAATGGACGTACATCTTCGAATGCTTCACCTGCGTCGGCATGGCCAACGACCTAGTGCAGGAGCTGGGTGGAACGAGAATAACGGATTGGAGAGCTTTCAAGAGCGTCAAAGAAGTTTTAAAAAGGCTACGGTTGGGCTCCGTGCCCTCCGAGCTAGCACGGGGTGGGAATTCTAGACGATGGCATTTGGTCTGAAACATCTCACGCAGGTGAGAGGACTTCGGCGTTACGAACTTCGGCAACGTTCGGGGATCGGACACGCTGTTGCATTGGCTACCTCGAGGAAATTAAGACTCCCGGCTACGTGACGGGATTCTTAATTTCCTCGATGTGGCTACTCGGTGAACAACTGGACCCGTGTAATACAGATCTTACAGGACGATGAACGTATACGAAATGTTAGATCCTCCTCATAGTCTGGAAAATGTTCGATTCTGGGAGCAGAGCTGAATACGGATATTTGAGTAGAGGCGACTGGCATTTGTTACAGGCCGGCCTATTGAGATTCCATGCCACATCACATAGTTGATGACGTTATGTAAGTGTTGCGATAGTGCTGTAGCGTCCGCAGGAGCCGATGCCCACTCGCAGAGCTGACCTAGTGCGAGAACTGTGCGAGGGTCCCTTATCCGAGGACGGCATCGGGGGCAACTGAGCTAGTTTGAACATCAAGTAAGGTACGTAAGACCCGTGCAGTTACCCTGAATGTGGGTACGTCGACACGCCGTTCGTGCGAGTCGTCGGAAACACTTGAACGAAGGCGAGTGGTCTTATGTGCGGTACAGGAGACGTGGTAGTCCTGCTGCAAGTAAAGGCCATGAGGGAGGCTTTAAGGCCGTTCTATGTGGAAGTCCTTGGACCACCAGTGGTGTCGGAATAATCGTATCCGAATGATGCCATGACTCGATTGTAGGTGCGGAGCGCTTTGACAATTGATTGTTGAAGCTGGGCGAGGGACTGAACTTACGAATGTAGTCGCTAGTTGCGGTGACCTATGGCGCAACGCGGCAAGTCCGCGGGCGTTGCCGCGACGTCCTCCACCGCAGCCGCAACGACATTCAGGTCTATGGAGCAGATGAGAGCTGAGGAAGAGCCAGGAGAGTTTTCTACAACACATTTTAAGGGCCTGCGAATCTTTAAGACCTAAAAGTACTCTTATTAGGTCTCCTTGTAGTCCTTCTGATTTACTTCTACCCGTTCCACTCGCTTCATTTACTTTCTTCAACATTATTTTTACCCGTTCTTATGCTTACAACAGTTTGGCAACACCTTAATTTTCTCCTTAGGTTTCAATCATTAGTTTGGGTTTATTTTCCAAAAATAATTTCATGTCCGACACATTGGTGTATGGTACTCGTTCGAAGCCGTCTTTAGTGCCTTTTCCTATTTCCTTGCCAGTTATGGTCAGTTAGTCTACCCGTCCTCTTTACGACTCAGAAAGTAGCCAGCGGCCATTCTGATGAAAAAGAACCTCCGTTGGCTAAATAGCTAAGCAAAACCACTGTAAGATTTAAGCAAAGTCCCAAGTAATCGACACATTCGCGGCAGCGGCTTCCACACATGCGACGGTGGTCAGTGGCGCCGCAGCAGGGGCTAATTACGGCGCGGCGATGGCTGCCGCAGCCGCGGTGACCATTCGTAAGTTCGATCCGCTCCCCGTTGAAGCTCGTTGTAGCTGCTGAGGAGCGACGCTACGTCTCCGATTAAGCCAAGCATGAATTTTGGGCTCTGCTTGATGAGAAGACAGCAGGGGCACCGTGAGAAGACGTTGTTGTTGTCGCAGGAGACCTCAACGGCAATGTCGGGACTTCAAAAGATGGTTGCAGCTGTCACGGCGGTTTTGGATATGGAGCGCGTAACGCTGATGGCGAGTTTCCTTGAGCATGCGGAGTCGCATAACCTCGTTATTGCGAACACCGTATTTCGAAAGCGTGACCCACATCTTGAGCCTTTTTATACTTATATGTTGTGTGTTGAATGTATATAGTTCTCCCTCCAAAAAATGGAAAGATACGACATTGAGCTGCATGTTCCGAATTAGGTATGACAAAGCCTGAACGCCACACGATGGAGAAGTAGGTGTGTCTGTGGACTAGCTACGTTAGAAGAAAAGGCCGAGATAAGAAAAGATTTATGTACTAGGCGCCGCCCGTGTATCACGCGTATTACGTGACCGAAAAGATGCGAACAAACTTATGTACTAGGTGGCGAGAGGCTAAGAGGGCTAGTCGTTGCAAAAGCCACTCATTATGACGACCTTAACGAGAAACTCTAGCCGACGCGATGGTGTAAGACATTTTTGCCGATTCTCAAAGTAAGCTATCGTCAGACCGAGAAGACCAAGAAATTCCATCAACGATGAGAACGGTCGTCTACAGATGTACAGCTAGAGTGCTATGAAATGATGGCATGGCTACTTCGAGAGAATTAATACAGTGGAGGTTGCTCATCCACCTACCCTTGTGCTGGAATCCTGCTGAGCGGCTAACAAAGTTTTCTAACCAGTTGTTGCGCAAAAAAGGTGTCTGGTAATTGGCAGAAAAGCAGGACGATTCTTTCTCGGGAAAGACAGGACAGTCTTATAAACTGCACGAATTACCGTAAGCATTGCTAGCTCTCGCCAAGTACTGTACCGGACATGTCTTTTGGTCATTGGCCGGAAAGATCGCGCAGATCAACATAGGCCGCTTTGAAACGGTCCAAAGCGGTCTTTTTGAATAACTTCTTTAGAAATCACGCACTTGTGAAAATAAGTATATATTTGAACTCAGCAGCTCGAGCTATATATTGCGACATATAAATCTCAGTAGAGTTGAACAACGCATATGCCCGACAGAATCAATCGAGTGGGCGCGACAACCTGCACAGCGAGCGCTTGGGGAGTTTTATCGGAAGTTCCCAGCCTTCCTAATCAGGAACTGCTCTAATACTGTCCAGCTTGCATTTGGAGTGTGTCCGTGAACAATGCATACATAATCGAACCTATCAATCGAGTGGGCGCGACAGCTTGCAAATTGCATGCGCGGGCGTGTTTGGGGCGCAATAACTCTGTCGAGACCGAATCGTTCCGGCTGCGGCTCGTGTATTTTGTAGGCAGTAAAACGCTTTAGTAGTTTGCAAAAGTACACCGCTGTAGCTTCTAAATCGGCGAAATTATAGCAGTGCGAAAATGCAGGTTAGCCTTGTGTGACACGATTTTTTTCCGAGTTCAGTCGACCACTACGAGAAGGCGAGGCGAGCTAACGGCATGCAAATGGCGAGCACGAGGCTGAAAGCACTTTACGAGGACATGGTCGCAGCTTCCCAGATGCCTAAACTGCTTTAGCCCCATCTGCCATTTTGGAGATCAGCAATAAAGTTTCCTCCGCCCTTAAAAATTGATTTTTTGACAATTTCCCATCGAGAACGTGGGCGCCTAGGCCGAGCCTGCGCGGACGATGACATCACCGAAAATCGATATTTTTGAAATTGGCTAAATATCCTCGTTCAAAATCATCCGGGGGGTGGGGGTTATTTGGTGCGCTGATTATGAATCCGACGTCCGTTTTTGAAAATTCCGCCGATTTTGGTAGGTTTTGGATTTTCTCCTGGATAACTGAGGGGGTCGGGTCAGGATCACCGATTTTACACAATCTTCCCCTAAGGGCAGAGGTTATTCAGGGTGCCGAACATGATGCCGAAGTCCATTTGGCCGAATGTGGCAGGAGACCACCCATACCAATAACTGAGGGTGATCGGTGATCCTGACCCGGCCACCCCAAGCGGTAAGTAGCCTACCAAAATCGGCGGAATTTTCAAAAACGAATGTCGGATTCGTAATCAGCGCTCTAAATGACACCAGGATAATTTTGGACGAGGAAATTTGGCCAATTTCGAAAATATCGATTTTCGATGACGTACTCGTTCGTGTATTCTCGGCTTAAAGCGCCCACGTCCTCGATAAGAAATTGTCAAAAAAGATTTTCTGAAATTGGTTGAGAGTGGAGCCGTTCGATAGAGCTTTGCGAGCTAAACAGAATGGTGTTCTTGCGAGTGTTAAAAACTCAAATTTGGGTGAGTAACGGCGAAAGAAACTTCACCGCTGCCTTCCGCCGTTCTAAAATGGCGGCTGGAACTAAGGCAGGTTAAGCAGCTGGAAAGTTTTGAGCACCTATTCGCAAAGTACTTCAAATGGTCTGCTTGCCTCTGCATTTGTAGGCCGTCAGCTCAGCGCTTCCCACAGTGGTCGACTGAGACTGGAAAAATCGTGTCACACAGGGATAACCTGCATTTTCGCACCGCTATAATTTCGCCCGTTTCGAAGCTACTGCAATATACTTTTGCGGATTACTAAACCTTTCTACTGTCTACAAAATTCACGAGCCGCAGCCGGAAGGGTTCGATCACTACAGAGTTATTGCGCTCCAAACATGCCCGCGCGTGCAATTTGCTAGCTGTCACGCCCACTCGATTGTCTGCTTCCATTCTATATGCATTGTTCACGGCGCACTCCAAATGCAAGCTGGACATATTTAAAGCAATTCGTGATTGAGAGTGCTGTATATTTCCGACAGAACTCCCCAAACGCTAACACTACAGGCTGTCGATTGATTATGTCCGGCGTATATGCATTGTTCAACTCTACTGAGATTTATATGTCGCAAGATAGAGCTCGTGCTGCTGAGTTCAAATATATATTTCTTTTCACAACTACCTGGATAATAAAAGGATAAAAGACGGCGTTACTCAATCCCTTCTGGGAGGCGCCAGCGCATTCTACTTCTACGGGATGTCGTGGAGGCGACATGAATGCGTATTTGGCCATACAATGACTTGCGGTGGCCAACCGATGGACAAGTCAGCGCTTTATCCTTCCCAGACACGTCTGGTGCCAATTCACCGACCCCGGAGGGATGGAAGGCTTTGTTGGCCTGGGCGGAAATCCGAACCAGGTCAACCAAGCCTATCGGGTGCACGCGACAGTCGCGCCTCCTCAGACTGCGCTACACGCGCCCCTACAACTACCTGATTTCTGAAAAAGTTATTCAAAAACGCCGCTTCGGACCGTTCCAAAGCGGCCTGTGTTGACCTGCACGGTCTTTCCGGCCAAGGACCAAAAGACATGTCCGGCACTGTATGAAGCGAATGGACGAGCGATGAACCAAATCGCGATATCGTTCAGCTTTCCATGCACTAATGAGGCTTCGTTGCGGGCTATGGCACCATCGATGCAATATATATATATATATATATATATATATATATATAAAAGAAACGTACAGCACCGGGTCCCGACAGGATCAGACCTGAACACCTGAAGAACCTCCCGCCAGCGCTCATCAACACTTTGGCGCGGCTCTTCACACGCTACCTGTCCGAATGCAAGGTTCCATCTCAGTGGAAGACCAGCAAGACCGTCTTGCTGTACAAGAAGGGAGACGTGCACGACATTGGCAACTATCGCCCGATCTGCTTGTTGTCCGTAGTCTACAAGCTGTTCACTCGAGTCATCCTGAATAGGATTAGCAGAACGCTGGACGAGGGACAGCCATGCGAACAAGCAGGATTTCGGAGAGGATTCAGCACGATCGACCACATACACATCATTACGAAGCTCATCGAAGTGTCGCGAGAGTACAAACTGCCGCTGTGCCTTACATTCATCGACCTGAAGAAGGCATTCGACTCCGTCGAGACTGAAGCGGTCATGGAAGCCCTGCTCACCCAGGGCGTTCCTACTCAGTACATCAGAGTCCTTCGAGAGCTGTACAGTATATTCACGACCAAGATCTCACCTTCTACAACGACGTCGTCATCGACGTGAAGAGAGGGGTTCGGCAAGGGATACCATATCCCCGAAGTTCTTCAGCGCCACCCTCGAAAACGTCATGCGCCGACTAGAATGGGAAGACATGGGAGTGAAGGTCGACGGCCGGCAACTGCACCATCTTCGCTTCGCTGACGACATCGTGCTCATAACACCGAGCATCAGTCAGGCGGAACGAATGCTGGCCGACTTCGATCGTGTATGTGGAAGCGTTGGACTGCAGCTGAATCTTACGAAGACGATGTTCATGAAGAACGGATGGGTTTCTGATGCCCCATTCTCGCTCAACGGAACGAACATCTCCGAATGCTCCAGCTATGTGTATCTGGGTCGCGAAGTCAACATGGCCAACGACCTAGCACCAGAGCTGAGCAGGAGGAAACGAGCGGCTTGGGGAGCTTTCAAGAGCGTCGAAGAAGTCGTGAAGAAAACGAAGAACGTCCGACTCCGTGCCCACCTATTCGACTCCACTGTTCTTCCTGCCCTAACATACGCCTCAGAGACCTGGGTTATACGAAAGCAGGATGAACACGCGATCAGCGTCGCGCAGCGTGGAATTGAGAGGACGATGCTCGGAGTGACACGACTCACGCAAGAGAGAAGGCATCGGGAGTTCCGAGCTTCGCCGACGTTCGAAGATCAGAGACGCTGTCGCATGGGCCAAGTCGTCGAAAATTAGGTGGGCCGGCCACGTAATGCGATTCGCAGACACCCGCTGGACGAGAGTCGTCACAGATTGGATTCCGCGGGATGTCAAAAGAACACCAGGACGCCCACCAACGCGTTGGTCGGACTTCTTCGTGAAAGCCCTGAACGACCGATATGACGCTCTTCGTGTCCCTCGAGCGAGGAGGATCCATTGGACCACTCTGGCACGCGACAGGGACGAATGGAGACGCTGCTGGCGCCCGCTCGAGCAAGTCGATGATCAACGGGACGACAGGTGATATATATATATATATATATATATATATATATATATATATATATATATATATAACTCGTCTCTTGGTAGGGAGGCATCACGAAAAGAAGACACCGCAACTAGTTTTTCTCGACATTGAGAAAGCGTTTTGTCATGGGGTAATATGGCACGCATCCCGAAGAGCTTAATGAGTTGGTGCGTATAATATAGTGTTGCCCACCGCTAACGGGCACCGGGAGTTTTCTATCTCCGTTGGTGTACTCCCGTGCTCGTGCTTTCTCGGCTCCTTTTCAGTGTCATAATAGATTCCACTTCGAGAAATCTTCAGAAGCCCACCTCCATGGACGCTGCTTTATGCAAATGACGTAATGTTCGCCAGCCAAAAGGGCTTGGTGTGACTGCTTGGCGATGTTCGGGCTAAAGCTAACCGTCAAGAAATCCGAGTACTTGACGACATTGAGAGCATCGGCATTAGGCTCGTACACGATGACGAACTTCAAGCATGTTGGTTCTGCGGTGACGGTAGTCTGACCTTCGAGGTGAACTCAATCATGAGAGAAGGAACGGCTTCGAGGATTTATAGAACCATGTCGTCTGATCAGCAGCGACGTACGGAGCTGAGTGCAGGCCTCCAACAAGGGAGATAGAGACTCCCCTCAGAGCGTCAGAGCCGTATTCGTAATGATACAATTCGTCTGAGATTCGGTGTCCAATTGCTGACAAGTTACGTGAAGCTCACCTTCGGTGCTATAGCAACGTTTTTCGCGCTAGTGGTAATACTATTCGGAAGATTGATCTTAGCATAGACGTGCAAAACGGCCTAAAGGGTGGATTAGGCAGCATTGGCTGATACGTTGCATGTAGACCTGGAGATGGCTGGTATCCTCCCGATCAAGCATTTGATCAAGCATAAAGTGGCATCGCCATACCGGAAGAGCGGATCCCGCTTCGATGGCAGACAAACGCTTAAGAAAAAGAAGATGATGATGATGAAGGTATACGAAGTAGACCATTCCAAGTGAATACCGGAAGGACATGCCGAAAGCTCCTTTGAGTGGCGGAGTATAGAATTGCCCACCTCTACACTTAGTCAAGTCTCCGAGTTGCTTGGCGTTCCGTTTTGTTTTTCCATTAAAAAACGATAGAGTAAGTTGGTCTCTGTAGTTTTACCCCCCACCCCCCTCACAGACACACACACAATACGACCCTTCTGTGTGATACCTTACCAGACGATAGTGAACAAACTGATCTAAACTTAAGAATTACAGATGCGACTGATGTGGCCCCAGCTCAGTGTGTGCATGGAGGAGTGTATGATGGTAGCAACCTGATAGGCTCTTGCCTAAGCCGTGAGTAGTTTCCCTCTTGACGAGACGATTTATCACTATACATATAGTGAAGATCAATCGTCATCTCAACAGGACCTATTTAGCTCCACCAGATCATGTTCCTCGGAAGGCATTGATCAGAAGGCAGCCGCCAGGACAGACGACATGTACGTTGCCATTCTCTTCTCGTTTGTGCAAACATCTAGCGCTCGTAGAGTGATGGTGTTTCCTATGAGCTGGTTTTAAGCAAACGTTTAATGTCGTGGAAGGAGAGTGGCCCAACATCTGGACCGTATACAGTGGTGGAGTGGGGGTAGCCTGCATTTAGCTCCCTGTGTTAGCCGTTTATGGTATGTCCATTGCCGAGTGTTCTTCGACAAGTTGGCATGTGTTGTTACTCGTGAGATGTTAGGCATCAACTGAACATCGTTTTACACTACGCGTATAGTCGATGTTCGTATATGCACCAAATGCTTGGCATTCTTCGGTGTGCAGAGGTGTTTTCTTTAACAAGATGTAAGGTTTGCAACCAACCACTTTGCAGCACCAGCAGGGCATCCACAACCTCCTTCTGGGAGCAGATTTGGTTTCGGGAATCACCCTGCCCATGTTCGCGTTATTGAGATTGCCTTAATTCTTGAGGATTGGTAAGTGACGCAATCCAGAGACGATCTTTAAAGGGCGGCGGCCGTACGCCACTGTCTCATTTCTCATTGGAGCGCGCCAACCTACCAGGACAGTGCAGGGGATCGCGATTGCTTATCTAGCCCTCACGACGGTAGAAGATGGATTTGTGTCTGTATGACTACGAAGAAGTTGTGAGAGGGCAAATATTCGGGTAATCGGTTTTCAATACTAGGAATTGCTCAATGTCCATGGAAATAACAATGGAGTCGTGTTAACATAACAAAGTCTGGATAGACAGAAAAGAAGAAGAAGCTAGAAATACATGCTTAGGCAGAATACTACTTTTTCATTTCGTCTGGTGATTGCTCATAAGTAGAACTAGGCTTATCCTCTAAAGCGGAGAGGCATTTGTCATGACGGGTGACTTCTGTTGCGTTCCGTCTACAGAACGATGCTACACCCAGCCGTTCGTCGTATCGCCGCCGCCAACCGTAAACACCACAACATGGCAGCATGGCAGGCAGCCATGACCGCCGGTGTTCACCATCACGACACTTCCACTGCCGGGTGGTCACCAAAGAACACCCACTTGATGAGGTTTCGCAAGGCGTCATCGCAGCTATGACGAGCCGCCGCTGCCGGGTTCAGACAACACGTGCAGCGTTGTGGAAGAGGATTGCGACGCGGCGCTACTCAGACCCCATGATCTGTGATGGAAGACGTCGAGTGTTTCGATGGGGCACTCGATCCTATTATAGCCGCTCAGGCAATCAAAACCGATCGATATTATCCATCGTTTGAGCGGAACTATCGGCTCTCAAGACTTAATCGATGTTGGTGGGTGTTCTGTGATTATGATGGCCAACGGAAGGTCGATCAGGTAATCAGCCGCCATGGTGAGACTTCGATCAGGCAATCAATCTCAACCGATAATATTGATATTTTCAGCGGTGATATTGGTTTCCTCTCAGACATTATATCGATCAATGTTATCGATCGTTTCACCTGTGCTGTCGGTTCCCTCTCAGACTTAATTTATCGGGGCGGGTGTTGGGTCCTTAGCTCAGGCTTCGATCAGGCAAGCGATATCCTATTATATGGATCAAGCAGTCAATATCTCTCGGTGTTATCGATTTTTTGAACGCGATACTGAATTTCCCTCAGATGCAGTGAAGGAAGGAAAATCAAATAGAGACGGAAAACCTCACAATATATAATGGGGGGGGGGGTGACATGAGTCAATTTCTGTAGTGGTTCTTCAATAGCAAAACAATATCCCCACCTATCCCTCCCCCAATTTTTCGACTACACCAGGCTCTCGAGTATAACACTTCCTGTACTCTCCTCAAAATTAGCGTCCGATGTCATAATCTGGAAGGCGCTCTTTTTGGTTTGAAAATTGTTCACTTTGATGCATACTAACTTCGCGCGCTGGGTTACTAAGCTATTTATACCTGTCCAGGTTATCACGGTATAGTGGCCACCACCCTGTAGGCCACGCCCCTACTTGGGTTTGGAACGTTGGCAGTCTCCCCGACTGCATACTTTGTATATGGTTGTGTACATAAATATAAATCTATAGAAATGCTTTGTCGAACTCCCATCTCAGCCAGAAGCATGACAAGGTCCTCGAATTATAAGCGGTGGACCAGGACAGCTCGGCGAAGGAAGTTCTTTGGACCTACGCTCAGTTCGACTACGCTAGCAGGCGTGCGTTTCTACGTGTTCGACTTCGACGCTAGGGATGCTTCCTTACCCAGTGATGGTTGCCGGCGAAGCCCCCACCATACCCGAAGCCGGCAAGCCTGGCGTGGCCCGCACGTCCAGCGTCAGTCGCCGGCGAAGTCGGCGACGGACGACGGACGCTGGTTGATACATATTTCAACACTGCTTCACTGTTGGGCAACCCAGATTTTGCAATAAATCTCTCCAAAATACGAAATAGAACAGATAGGTAAGCAGATGTCGTTGAGTTGAGCAGAGATAGAGATCGGAGGAGATCTGACGAAACAATTAACATGTATGTATTGCAACAAATACAACAGCTAGAATAATGTATGCGTATCGCATTGTGCAGAGAAAGGTAATTCAAGAAACGCTAACAACAACTTGCCCATCAATTCGAAAACAGTAACATAGACATCTGCAATCTCTTATAGTGACAGAAAGAAGGTAATCACGGAGAGGGATCACGATGCTCACTCTTCAAAACAATTTCCACGTTGTCCTAGTTCTACGAACTTCCTGGAAGATAGTAGCTTAAGGCAACTGAAATAATTAATAACAATTCGTGCCATAACCCAGAGGAGGATAACACAGCAATATCAACAACAGATTCGCGATTAATAATTAGTGAATGACTTCCAAAAGATAAAGACTGTAAAACAGTAAGAGTAATGGGACTGAGGTTTAGGGAAAACAATAGGGAGGTTTAATGGAAGGTTTTCAAAGATTTTATGGATATACATACACCACTCTCTGAACATAAAATACATAATTGTGGCTGTTCAATGGTTCCATTGACGCCCAATTAGTTACTGGTATTCCCAGCGTCTCTTCGAAGTGGAGACTGGTCGTTGACTATTCCGCGGTACGAGGAACACAACTTAGATAGCAAGTTTATGGTGAACACAAAATCAATGGTTAGGCAAACAGTGGAGCTGATGGAGTCGTGTGTGAGATCCTTGTCGCTCGAATCTGCTCCTTATATGCACATTCGTTCATCAGGGCGTGGCTAAATTCAAATAGAAGAGTGGAAGACGGTGGGGCAGGCGATGACCTCTCCAGACGGTGGTGTATCCGCCGGTCATTCCACCGTGGGCACCGTCAACAGCATGGATTTCGGTAGGGAAGTGGGCCCAACCCAACATAGTACCCATAGCAAATATTGACGAAAGCTCTTCTATAAGGTAGAGACTGTAAAAGAATAAACAAATAGCGGTTGGAGTTAGCTGAAGAATTATTGAATAAGTGTAAATTCGAGTGGTAGTAGTAAGTCGAGGTAAGGTGGCGCACTCCAATGAGAAATGAGACGGTATAGTGCGGCCGCCGCCTTTTAAAGATCGTCTCCGGATCGCGTCACTTAGCAATCCTCCTAATTCTTCGGCACTAAGGAGAGGAATGCAGGACTAGATCGTACGGGAAGAGCGCGACATAAGTCTCCAAATGTATGACCCCATTCTGCCGTAAGAGGTTTTGGTTAACTTCCAGCAGCACTCGTTAGGGAAACACGTTCAGTGCGTGCCGAAAAGTTCCGATGAGGGAACTTTCACGGAAAAGATACACAGCTTGGGTAGAAATCGGACCGTATCAAACACCTCTCTATTTCTTTGTGTGATTTCCGTTTCGAGAAACGAAAATAGGGCTTCTTCTGCTAAAACACTTAACTAAATGCTTCCAGACTTTGTATATGCAGGACTTTTCTAAGGCGAACTTGGTGGGCAATACAGAAACTAGCAAATCAAGTGGGTTCTATGGGCATCCCCACTGAGTGGAGCTGCCACGGGAAGTATGACAAAGGTTGCTATGCGTATTAGTGAGGAAGATGGAGCGGGAAACTCCTTGCTAAGGATGCGAGAGGAAACGGACACTAGTCTATCAACATTTTGCACATTCAGTTTTTGAATAAGCATGTTCGACAAGAAAACACTATATACATGTAATGATGAGGACGCATAAAAGAGATATAGATATAACCGTATGACATTGTCCCATAGTGTTCACTAGCAAATGGAAAATAGCAAATGGGTGGGGGATCAATGCCAAAAAAATCACGCTATTAGGTGCGATTGATGCTGCTATTGTGGAAGACCCCTTTAAATGAGGAACGGGAATGCTATCCTATGTGCCACACACTGTGTTTTTGGAGATGGTGAATTTTCTTCATGCTTTTTTAGCTCGTCAGCCAAGTCAAACAAGACCTCAGCGTGGCCGTTCCTCAACTCCTCCACCTCCTGGCAAACAAGGGACTAAAGGTAGGTAAACACAGGGTTAAAGGAGAGACAATGCGATATCCCTGCAGGTCTAGAACGCTTTGAAAGTAGATTGCCTGTGTGGTGAATGCCACGTTTGCGATTAGTGTAGCGTGTGTCTGTAGAAGTTTTGTGTCTAGTAGAGGAGGTCCTTTGGACTGGAGGAGTTTGTAAACGAGAGCTTGCTTGTGAGACCAGCAGCTGCCATCTTTACACTTGCTTGACGACTTCTGGAAACTGCAGTCATACACAAAATCAGAAAAGAAGACAGCCACCTAAGTCGGTCTAGTACGGCCTTCTGCTCGCTTTCCAGCGTATTTCCACAACCGCTCCGGCTGTCTTAAGGGGAGAGCAGACTGGACGAAGACGAAAAGTGGTCACAAGTGAATATTGTAAGCATGAGATGCTTCTTGGGAGAGTGGATTGTGGCACGCCTAGATGCTCTGCTAGGACCCTCCCACGGCTACCAGCTTACGACTCGGGGTCCGTCGGCTCCGCATCCGAAGGTCGCAGCTCCTTGCATAGGATTCAAAACAATATGGATCAGAGGTGCATGATATACTACACTGCCACCTATTTATTTACTTATTTATTTATTTACTTATTGGAGACGTGATAATGTCACGTAAATCTTACATTAAAAGACCAGCAAAATACAAATACAATCTTGAAAGCGCACAATTTAAAAAAGGTAAAAAGTGTGAGCAATCAGATTAAAACAAGTTGAAACAAATGAGAACGACAATACAGGGTGCGTAAAAAATATTGACGCACCTATTTTTGTTTCAGTCCCAACTTTATCTTTCTACTTTTCAAAGCTTTTGTGTGTTATTTTTGTTATCTATATTGTGCTCAAAAAACACGAAAAAACTGAAAAAACATGATCGTCATCGTTACGGTGGCCCTTTTTTGTCTGTTACCCAGAGAGCTGAATACTTCCTTAACAAGAGAATTAGGCGCTGCTAGAAACGCTTGGTGAGGAAAGAGATCAGCAACCCAAACGTCAGCCACGGCTCTGTCATAACAGATGATGATTACAAGATGTTCAAACACGATAACGTTCAAATCCAAAATTATCAATGTCCGATAACGGCGAACAGATATCGCGCGCAGGTGTGGACAGCTTCTCAGACGAGCACATCTTAAACATGAATCCGCTGGATTGCTCTTTTTAGGCGATTTTGGAGAATGAGGTCTGGGGTACTTTCAACAGAAGTGACCAGTCGCACAACGCTACCCTGTTAAAAGCACGGGACGAAATCCAAGCGAGTACTTGCGGCGCGTGCTCATGAATTTTTCCGTCGTTTTCGCTCCTGTATTCTCAGCAAAGGAGTCAATGTCGATTGCGATTTACTTTATCGTGTTTGCAAGGCCATTTTCCATATTTCTCAAGTGAATATTTGAAAACTTACTGCGCAATACTATTTCCACAACCGTCATTTATTGCGTCAATACTTTTTACGCACCCTGTAATTAATCACTCCTGCAGAAAGTAAAACTAAATGACGAATTTCATGGAAAAAGTGATTGATCTCCTTTGAGTCGACGGTCAAAAAAGAAGAAACCTTTGAGCGACATTTGAAGAGCGTTCTCTTTTAGAAGGGGGAATAGTTCTGTTAGAAAAGAAGCTGGTCCTAGCCTTACTTTTTGCAACCGGCCCCGCAAGTCTAAGGCCACTATTTCTAGTCCGACTGGACGTGAAAACGAAGAACTGGTGCAACGGAACATATCCTATCCTATCTGGGGCCGGATCCATCAACGACTTAGTAACTTTAACGAAGAATTGTAAGCGAAAAGCTCAGATAACGCGGCTCATCAAGCGATATGGTGAGCGATAAGCCGCGTTATCTGAGCTTTTCGCTTACAATTCTCCGTTCAAGTTACGTAAGTCGTTGATGAATCCGGCCCTTGGGTGTTTCTGTAACCTAATCGCGGGTACGAAAGGGTCCCTCCCCTAGCACAGTTGTAGAAGGACGATGGGCTTGCCGGCCTCCTGCTTTAAAGTGGAGCCTGTGATATGAAGCTCCTATCAAAACCTCTCATGTTCGCTACCACCGTCGCACGAGATGCCTACATCACTTAAGGGGAGCTGAAAGCGACAGATGTGTCAACCAACGGGGGTGATCGCAAAGGCCTCATGAATTAGACTACAGTAGAAGAAAGGTTTCAAGCTGTTGAGCCAAGATTGTTATGAGAGCTTTACTCGGCTTACGTTTTGGCGTAACCGCCTTGTTCAGAGCCTGGTAAAGGCAAAAAGAGTTTGAGAAATTACTCGTCCAAAGATAATTTCGAGCTAAAGGAAACCACGAAACTTAATGAGGCAATCCAAAGATCATTTCGAGCTAAAGGAGCCTTGAAAGCTAATGAGGGAATGAAACGAGTAGGGAGTAAGGCAATACGACTGTCCTTATGGAAACCGCGTTGGTCACCCTCGGGTGGAGAACGGAATGGGTGAATGAGCTGTCTCTTCGGGTCAGCCGCTCAGTGACTCCTCGGCTGGCACAGTCCAGGGTCAAGCCCACAGAGGTCGGCAAATGGGCCAGCTCTTAGGTTGGAGGAACACAGGCTGCGAAGTTATAGTGGCGCATTGGTTGAGATAGCGGTGACGACCCTACCGCGTGAGTTCGATGCCGCGGCGCGTAAAACCTTGGAGGCGTTGTGGATTGCGTTTAAGAATCCCGCGATGAATAGGAGAGAGGAGCGGGTGGCTGTAACCCAGGAGCTGGCCCCATTTGCGACCTCTGTGGGTTTGCCCCTGAGGGCGCCAGCCGGAGGGCCGCTGAGGGGATGACCCGAAGGGAGAGCTCACTCACCCAGTCGTTCTCCATCCCATGGTGACCAACCAGTCTTCTGACTATTTTCATAAGGACAGTCGGGTTGCCTTACTCCCTACTCGTTTCATTCTCATTAACTTTCGAGGCTCCTTAGCTTGAAATGATCATTGGACGAGTAATTTCTCAAATTCTTTTTGTATATTCCAGGCTCTGAAGAAGATGGTTACGCCCTAGATGTATGCCGAATAAAGCTCTCATAACAATCTTGGGCCAACAGCTTCACAAAACTGCACCTCAGTTCTCACTTTTTATTGATCCGCTAATAGTTTGTCTTGTGTTGCCTGTGCTGGACACGCCGATCCTCGGGGTAAAGGTCGTCCTGGGGCCAGATTCGTCAACCGCGTACCGCCCTCTAACGGAGAAAATACCGCCAAACCTGATGGTGATTAGTGTCAGATCAGGGATTTGGCGGTATTCTTAGCGTTCGAGGGCAAAAGCTGTTGATGAATCTGGCCCCTGGTAGGTGACTCGGTCTTCGTTGCTTTATCTATTGGGAATATTTCGCAAGGGGCTAAATCATTTCATTTTGATAATAAAGTGTTCATATTGTAGCCGAGAAAGTATAGATCTTTATTCAGCAACGAGCAGAGTCCAAACGGTAGAAGAGTAGTAAGGCAGTAGACCACCGCAAAATTGAGCTGAACTGAGCAAAATCAGTGGCCATTTACAGTGTTTGAGAGTCGAGAACCTAGCTCTGCTATCATGCCGCAATTCAACACACGCGCGCAAAATGAATCGTAAAGTGTAAAGTCGGACGACATGAAAGCTAATCGAAAATCTCTCTATAACAGCGACTTCTTTATCTATGAGCCTCTTTCTTCGGGGCTCGGCGGCTGAGAAATGAGCGCTACATCGTCGTGTCGGTGTCTAACGAGTTTTATGTTGTCGGTGTCCGGACTGAATACCGGCGATTCGAAGACAAAGCATGTGAGTGTCGGTCTTTGACTCGAGTCTGGGTCGCAGCTGTTTAATGTGGTAATTCCACAGCAAGTTCTCGCAGCGAATCACACAAGTCCAGCTGCCTTTCTGTCTTTGGTAGTTCTTGTCATGGACTGTGTCGTTGACGTCGAAATGGCGACGACATGCAGCATGGTGTTGGTTGAACTGAGCTTCTGTTTTCGAATCACGACGTCATGTGTAGGTCTAATGCAGCGCTCATCCGATAACTAAACAACTCAGCAGGCTAAAGGTACTGACCAGGTTAGGTCCAGGGGCCAGGGGCCGGATTCATCAACGACTTACAGCAATTTAACAGAGAAAACAGCAGAATCCCCGATGGCGCTGCTTATCAAGCGATATGGTTAAACATTTCAGCATGATAAGCCGCGCTATCAGATTTCAGCTATATTCTCCGTCAAACTGATGTAAGTCGTTGACCCAGATTCATCGACGATGCCGCCGGTGTCATCTCATTCACCATATCAGCCTACATAGTAAGTGATACAGATAGAGGGATACAGATACGATAACCGATGTACCGTTAGCGGCCTGTAAGCGGTTGGTGAATCTGGGGCCTGATGGGAGCGATGTCGAACAATAACCAATGAGGAAGGAAAGTAACCCATGCTTACGCATTCTCGTGACTGAAGGGCAGAAAATTTTTGGGCCCTTGCCGATTTAGGGAATGAAAAATGTTTCAGCTCTTTCCTGCGTTTTCTTCCCTTTACATGAACTGTTGACGAAGTAAAGGCAGGATAGCACGGGCTCAAATATACCAGTGTAGCAGGGAACACCGGAAACTAAAGTAGTCTTCAATCACTGTCTGGCAACTGTAGAGATGCCGCATATTCAAGCAAGCAAGCGACTGAATACACAATGGCTTTTGAGGTGTTGTTCTAGTGGAGCGAGGGGTATAGGAAAAGTGGTTAGCAACCTCTTTGAGTGAATGTGTGAAAAAAGCCAAAAAATAGAGCATTTCAAAGACGCAGTCGAACTTCTTTTTTTAGATCAGCACAGGGACACGACACCGCACGGATACAAACGTTCCTCAACCCCTCCGCCACATCATGGAGCTGGTGAGCACGTACACGGTTTGCTCATCTCTCGATGACGACGGGATCGAATCCAGAATGGGGTACGAAATTGAGTAATGATGGCCGCTGTGCCACTGCAAGGCTCGGTCCAACAGCTCAGCTGAAGAACACATTCCCTAGAATACCATAAGCTCAAGTCTAAAATGGTGTTGCATGAGAAAACCGCATTTCGTTTCAATGCAATTCCCCATGAGCAGCGACCGCGCTTCTGCCAGTTTCCAGAAGCAATTAGTGCACGACGGTGCTACCTGTTACCTTGGCTCCATGCTTTAGCTACCAAGCTCAGCAGCATGGGAGACTGCTGCGATTTCGGGTGAAGTGTACCCTTTTTTGAACTACTTCTTATCCGTCTAGAAACCGGCATATATTTGCCTGTTTAAATCCACACGAGTGTACATCTACAACTGTGGGAGTTTGACCACAGCTCAAATATAAGGCGAGGAAGCTACTCGACAGGATTCCAGTGGGTCGATTTTGGTAAGGCTTTCAGTAGGTGCGGTCACGCTCCTATGCATGTTCAACAGCGAATAGGCTATTTGCTGCAATCTTAAGGCATGCAGTCTGCACACTGTCAGTGCGCAAAAGCCACATTGGCTTGACGGTGGAGTGATATCGAACACAAAAACTAACTGCAAAGAAAAGTGTTGCGAAATCTGGCCCTCTTCGCTTCTTGTTATGGTCGGTTGGTTTCCAACTAGCGTCGACTAGTTGCATTTATAAGGTCTTACTGTAATCCGAATAAGGTAAATTATTGAAGCGACTAAATATGAAAGCAGTGAAAGTGAGGATAAGAACCAATTTGAGTAGAATGACGAAGAATGCCGAAGTCTTCTGCCCTCGTAGCTCTCATTTATCCGTAACGTGGGACATGGATCTACATATCGTAGTATTGGGGAGGCCAAAATGTCTGCGATATCAGATGATCAGTAGTTTGATCCAGCACTTCCTTTTCCGGAAAATACCCTTGTGCCACGGTCAGCCCCATGCGTACTTCAAAGAGACTCGTATCCACCAGATGGAGTGTACACAGCTTAGACATCAGTGTTCTATTGTTGACCCAAAATCGGACTTGCTGCGTATTACCTCAACTCTTCGCATGTTCCAGATCCCGAGTACGTCGATCCTGGGCTCAGAGATGGAGACCATCCTGGTATGCAACCTATTATTAATTGCTCATTCGCATAGCCTAAGCCAGGAGTACATCTGGGGCCCGACTCGTCAACAACATACAGCAATTTAACAGGGAACATACAGCCGAAATCCCTGGTAGCGCGTCGAAATGTTTCACCATATCGCTTGATAAGCCGCGCTATCAGGGATTTCTGCTGCATTTTCTCTGTTGAAATGCTGTACGTCGTTGATGAATCCGGCCCCTGGTTACAGCCTGTTCCGTAGATCCATCAGTAATTAAGCTGCTTTACCTACTAAAACATGGCTAAACTTAACAGTGTCTGGCACTTGCAATATTAGTGCTAGCAACTCTCTAAACGTTGCGATGAGCATACATACAGCGCAATTTCAAAAGCGGGACCTTCGACTTATACAGTGGCTGAGCGTCTTTCACTGAACGATGCTGACTGCTGATGATCCACATGAAGAGGACAACGGCGACATAAAGCGGTGATAAGAAGGACTCAAGGAGCCGACTGCTATCACTGAAATTCACAGCCTGCATTCGCCAGACTTCCACATGGACGACTATGCCGTGAACGGGATAGTAGGCAAATCCAACGTTACGATCTACTCACAATGGTTGATCCTAATCCTGTCGGACATTGCGCAACATAAATGATGCATACACTCTCGTTAGCTTAAAAATACCACGAGCCGTGCCGGATAAAATAATAAAAATTCCTTTCGCTGAGGACTGTCGATGTTGCCGTCAATGCCTTAGAGCCTGTCACTGTTGTTATACTGGAAATGAGAACTGAATCTACTACAGATACATAGGACACCTTTGAACGTTTGTCCTCTAGAAAATTTTGGCAGCCGTTTTGTAAAAAAGAATAGTATATGCGCTCTGCCTTCTTCGGATCGCATGGTCGTTCAAGTTGACCTTGTGTTATCCTACTCTCGAATTCAAATTTCTTTATAGGTACCACACCGAAGGAGGCTTCTAAACAAAAGCCACAGCAGAAACAACCCAAAAGACAAACTGGACCACCCTATGAAAGTGAGTTGGACGCTTTGATTACATTCTGACTACGGAGAGAAAAACAGGTCGAAATCCCTTTTTAATCTACTAAATAGATTTGCTGTCTGCTCGTCAAACTGAATCCGTAGAGAAAAAACATTTCGACGTCTAAAGAACTGGGACCTATCCTAGTCGGAAGGGGCACAATGATTTACCCTCCAGTCCCCGCCTTCAGTTTCAAGCACAGCCTCAACTGCTGCAACAGGACGCGATGGTTTGTATTTCAATTCAGGCAATATAGTTTTGTAATAAGGGGATGACATACATTAGGCTGGCCGAAAAGTGTGTGTTGGCCGACGAATGCGCTTCAGCAGGGCAGATGTTTCGATCGGGCAGTCGATATATCGATCATTTGAGTGGTGCTATCTATCGTTTCTCTCTTAGACTTCATCGATCGGGATGGGTGTTGCGTGCTTATGATGGCCGACCGAAGGTTGCTCACCATCAGACATCACGTATCGATCGATATTCTCGTTTAATCGATCGGGGTGGGTGTTGCGTGATTGTGTTGGCCGACGGACGCGCTTCGAAGCAGAGGTGTTTCGATCGGGCGGTGCATATATCGATCGATATTATCGATCGTTTGAGTGGTGATATTTTTTCTCAGAGTTCTTCAATCGAGGTGGGTGTTGCGTGGTTATGATTGCCGACCGAAGGTCGCTCAGACGTATATGTATATTGATCGATATTATTGATCGTTTGAGTGGTGAAGGTCACTCAGACATCTAATATCCATCGATCTTGTCGGTGGTATTGGTTTTCTCCCCGACCTAACCGATCGGCGTTTGTGTTGAGTGATTAAGATGGCTAACGGAAAGGTTTCACTACTTGAAGAAGATTTGATCAGGCAGTCAGAATCGATCGGTATTATCGATAATTTGAGTGATGTTCTAAGTTTTCTCTCAGACATAACCAACCGGGGTGGGAGTTGCATGATTGTGTGGTCAATGAAAGCGCTTCACAGCAATTGGGGCGTTTCGCTCAAGCAGTAGTAAATAAATAAATAAATAAATATAAAATCAATCAGAGAGAGGAAAATCACACCATATATAAAGGAGGAAGGCATGAGTCACTTTCTGTAGTGGTTTTTCAACAGCGAAAATCAATCCTCCCCTCCCCCAAGTTCTCGACTACATCAGGTTCTCGTATATAATTCTTCCCGTATGTCCCCTCAAAATTAGTGGCCAATTTCATATTCTGCGATGGACCAGGACAGCTCATCGAAGAAAATTGGTGGGACCTACTTTCGGATCAGGGCTGGGCGGAAATTTTAAAAATTTTCCCAGAAAACAGAAAACAGAAAAGCCAAAAACGCCAGAAAATCAGAAAACGGAAAACAGAAAATTTCAAAATAGTTATTTAAGTTGCATAAGTTGCTTGAATCTTAATTAAACAGGAAGCCGATTATTATAAAGGTCTAGAAATCGTAAAAATCACTCTGGGGGCATAAAATTTATAAGTAGAGGACTCATCAACGTTTCAGATTACTTCATAAGGAAAATGACATTTAGCTAGCGCCCATTTTCGACAGTTCCGTTTTCATTTTGATTCAAATGTTGTCTAAACGTTTTAGAACTGACAATGTTTAGCACTACCTGAGTGAAGGCTGTTACAAATTGCTACCAATAAAAGCCTTCAAGCTCACGAAATCGCTTCACAAAAGATAAATAACATGAGGAAACAAATGAACCTATATACCCACCTTCAGTTCAGGATCAGAGATTTACACGTAGTGACAATAGGAGGTGGACAAAGCTTAGGGCCTGTTCATACTTGGCGACAAGACCGTCAAAAGCGACAAGAGCGACAGGGGCGACGGACATAGTGTGGTGTACGTAAATAATTGCATACTCCACACTCTGTCCGCGACGAATGTAGTGTGAAATGCGTAATTATTTACGTACACCACACTACATCCGTCGCCCAGGCCGCTCCAGTCGCTCTTCTCGCTCTTGTCGCTCTTGTCGCTTTTGTCGCTCTTGTCGCTCTTGTCGCGAGGTATGAACAGGCCCTTAGATCGCGTTGAAAAAAAAAAACAGCCCGCGCAATCGATTCGGTCAGGTGTTCGCGGTGGAGCGCGCTTCCGCAACGCACTAATGAGGCGACGCGGGACGAGGCGTCCGGCGCGTTTGGACTTCAAAAATTTTGAAACTTTCTGTTTTCTGACCCAATTTTGTCCCATTTCCCCAGAAAACGGAAAACAGAAAAAAAATCGTCCAAAATCGCCAGAAAATTAGAAAACAGAAAACAGAAATTCCGCCCAGCCCTGTTTCGGATCGACTGCGCTTTCAATCAAGTTTTGCCTGACATAGCTTTTCCTAGTTTCCATACTACTATATGCAGAAGAGGATGTTTTTGTTTTATGTCACCTTTTCCGAAATTTATCACCCCTCGTGTTATAAAGCACGACGACTGGACGGAAACGCGAGACATTCGATTAGGCTTGACGAGGTGCATAGGTTGTCAATACAACCCTAGGCGAAGCAGGAGTACGGCGGACATTTTCTTGAGTGCTGTACAGGGAGTGACACTCAGCAAGGAATCAATCAATCTGCAGTAGGCGTTCTTTCTATAATACTTGTTCGACGGTAGGGATGCTTCCTTACCCAGCCTTGGTTGCCGGGGAAGCCGGAGACGGACGCTGGTATTTTTACTATATATAATCAGTTTATGTCACTTGTCCGTCACGGGGAGGGAGGCTGAAGCCAAGAGAATGCTACGACACTGCGGAGATGCCAGCCGGGCTTTCTTATAGCTTAACCATAGGCGATTGATGGCGAGCTTATAACCTTCACGGCGGGTCGTTCAGGTTAACAGTATGGCAGGTAGTCGTAGAGCTGTTGTGCCAAGATTGATATCGAACGTTTAGTCGGCTTACGTTTTGGCGTAACCGCCTTCTTCAGAGCCTGGAAAACACAAGGGGAGTTAGAGAAATTACCCGTCCAAGAGTCATTTCAAATCTCAGCCATCGCGGAAGCTAAAGGGAGAAAGAGACGGACCGTGACGAAGACAGCCCAACTGATCTTATGTAAACAGCCGAAAGGCTGTTGAGTCACCCTTTGGATGGAGGCAAATCTGGGTGAATGAGGTCCTCCCTTCGGGTCAGCCCCTTAGCGACCTTCTGGCTGGCGCCATCCGAGGTTAAGCCCACAGAAGTTAGCAAATGGAGCCAACTCCTGGGTTACGGCCACCCGTTCCTCCTTCCTATTGATTGCAGGGTTCTTGAATGCAATCCACAACGCCTCTAGGGTTTTGCGCGTCGCGGTATCGAACTCACGCGGTAGGGTCGTCACCGCTATCTCAACCACTGCGCCACTATGACTTAGCAGCCTGTGTTACTCCAAGGGAGTGGTGACTTTGCACCTGTCGAGCCCATCCACATGCTCCTTCATCCTTATCCAAAGTAGTCTGCCCGTCTCACCAATGTATTGCTCCTTGCATTTAATGCAAGTTTTGAGGTATACTGTTCCTGAAACCCTACAGACGCCTTCCCTGAAAAAAGTTGCGCCTTGAGATTAGCCGGAAGTACCTCAACGACCCTAACGATGTCATCCAGGTCAGCCTTACGAACGCATTCCCGTACTTGGGCGCTGAGAGCGTTCGAGATAAAAGATACCATGAAGGCGATTTGACCACGCAATTGTGCCCTGTGTATGACTGCTGGTGCCCGTAGTTGACGACCTTTGGGCATGTTGTAGGCAATATACCCTTTGGATAAGGCAGTGCGAGATGCCATTTCCCTAGATGAGGACTCAAACTCGCCGTTAGAGGGCACCATGTCAGCTGTTTGAAACATATTTCGGACAATGACCCTCTTAGTACTGTATGGGTGTGCGGAGCGATAGTGCACAATGGTCTTCTTATTGCTGGGCTTCCGGCACCACCTAATTTGGAAGGTGTCCCTAGAGAGACGAATTTCCACATTGACGAACGGCAGCCAGTGACATGTCGGTTTCTCCCTTGTGGGCTTAATATGCTCAGCTTGATGGTTCAGCAACTCGAAGCAGGCATTCATTTCGCTCTGCTTGGGACATACAATGAAACAATCATCTGTATACCACAGCAAAGGTCTGCATTCCATTATGGGTCTATTTTTGACATGTACGCTATAGCTACCTTGAACCATAGCTAGGCCTCTAACCTGCCTACATATAGTACTGAACCATTTGAATTGTTGCACTGAAGGCACTCGTCTATGAGCACCATTATTTGGGCAATGTTGAGTCCAAAAAGGACCAGCTGGACCTCTTGCTCAACCAGGATCAGGTTTACACGATATTTTAAGCAGGCAACGCGTCAGGGTTTAGATGTGGACCAAGTGCGGAGCGTAGGGATTCAGTAGACGTGCCCAGACGTCGTCCAACGTGCGTAGGTATTCCGAGCAAGGGGCCAGTAGGATGGGACCAGTGAAGAGGGGATCAGCTACGGGAGGACACTAATGGAGGAGAAGGGAACCAGTATATTCCTTTAATATCGTCCAGTGTGTCGGGTTTCAGAGGACGGGTCACATAAGTCGTGGCACGTGTGCCGGGGTGCAGAAGGAGTGTCAAAAAAGGCGTGGCAACGTGGTGACACGTGAGTCGAGACTCAGTGTTACATGTACGTGCTTGACTCTCAATCTGTTTCTTTGCCAGGTAGTATCACCGAGGAGGGGGAGGGGGTGGGTGAAGAAAGAGGGAGGAAGAATGACTACGGGATTCGGAGGAGTACAATTGCCGTCGGGCAGTAAACGATGTCGACCTGTTTTTCATTACCGATTAATTTTAATTATGTTTTTGCAGATTAAGCTTTTCGGATCGGGACTTTCATGATCTGTTTCTCGATAGGGGTTGACAGCTTCATAGAAGCAGTAAAGATTTTGCCTACTATATTCTGATCCACTGATCTATAGTAAAACCAGTTTTTTAATGTAATAAAATTAAGAATGCCTAAGGAAAAAAGGATGAAGATTGGGGTTGTTCTATTCCCGGGGTTTGGGGGCGAAGCCTCCAACCAGACGTTTGGCGGCCGCTAGGCCAGAAAATTCTGAAGTTTTCCAAATTTTGTTTCAAGACTTTCTGCCAGCCTAATATGATTGACACTTTGCGGTTGCCCCTCCCCCCACTACGACGTGTTTAATTGTTCTTGCAGGAGGGTAGAATTGGCTAAAAAGTAGCATGATGATGACACACCTGCCGATGAGTCGCACGATGCTGCCCAGTTTTATTGAAGCCATCCATTTTGTTATCAACTTTCCATGACCGATTGCTCTAGAATTTAGTGGCCGTTCACCAGAAGGACATTAATTCACAACGATGTTTCGTTGCGATCAAAACTTCTGGCGCCAGGCGGACTCGAACCCGCACCTCCCTCTGACCGGGCGGGAATGCTCTACGCCTTTACACCACCGGCTCCGTTTGATCGAACGCAACATCCACACCTCGTGGGACCGATCAGCAGTCACCCGTATCCGGGATGACCTGGCCGCTGATGCCAGCATGGAACCAGTCAAGCTGATGGTCTTGATAGAAACAATTCAAATCAGTTTCCTTAAGCCTCAAGTGGCTGGTATCGAGGTAGTAAGTTGTCACGACGTTGTGACAACTTACTACCTCGATACCAGCCACTTGAGGCTTAAGGAAACTGATTTAAATTGACATTAATTCACTTGTTACCTGTTACAGGCCCCGTTTACGTTGATCCTGGACTCAGGGATGCGGCTGATCACGGTGAGTGGTTTGTGCAAGATTTTTCAGAGCTTTTTTCATTCATTTTTATTTCGCCTACATGTGTTTCTCGGAAGAGCAAAAGACAAATTGGTCGAAATGGAAACAATAAGCATGAATGCGATTTTTGGATGATATAAGATAACCGTATATAACATGTCTAGAGAGTATTCAGCAAGCGAGGCGGACTTTCCGTGCGCACTAAATTCCGGTGCGCAGAACATGAAAGACGGAAAGTTTTCCATCCTCCTTCTTCCTGCAATTCGTCATGGATGTTTTATATTTTACAATCGAATCCTGAAAGACTGACTGTAGCGAAAGAAGTCACTCATAAAAATCAGAAGAAATATCGTGCCACCGCAACTGGTGCCCTATTTGGACGCGGTTCTTACGCTTCACCATCTCAAATGTTCGAAGGGATCCCTGCCATCCAGAGAACACTGGAAATGTGCACTAGTGCGCACTACAATAGCGCTCCTAATTCGTGAATAATCGACGCTTTGCGACAGATTTTTCCGTCGCAAACCGTTGCAGTGCCATAACTTCGTTCAAATTCAATTATTTGAAAACTAAATTGCAAAGTTAGATTTACCTCTCTCCTACCAATCCAACTACCTGCATGAACTGTGGAATTGGATAATCTTGACCTAGTTGTTGAGCTCGTCCTCCCAAACTTCCGCTAATTGATTCACGACCCCTCCACGAGGGCCACTCGTCCATCGTTACAGAGCTAGAAAGTTTTAGAGAGTTTCCAATCATAAAAATTCTTAATCACATCTGTGTTTTGTAGAGCGCGGTCGTCATTTTGATAGTAGACATTGTAAAGTTATTCAAGTCTGGAGTGTCGGCCTGTTCATACTATGAAAATTCGTAAACAAGGCTTATAAAAACTCAGAATTCTCTACTTTCTTCGGTAAATTCGCGCTCGCTACGTTTTGTGTATCTCTGTGGTTCTGAACTCCACCAAAATTTGAATAACAAACGCTCCGCTTTAAATGGGCACGAGAACACGGTAACCTATATTTCAATCAATAATTACCCAACTAATAACCTCGAGTGGAGGATATTTTTTGCTGTTATATTTAAGCAACGGCTTTCTTCATAAAAATTTGCAAAACTCTCTCCACAAATGGACGGAAATTTCTCAATTTTCTCATTCCCAACAAGGGATTTGTCACATCTTTGTTTGCCGCATACAATTTCTCTCCTATTTAATCATCTGTAATTTTTGGACCGGATGAGTATCGAAGCCAAGCTGTTTCTGATCTATAAGAGACCTCTTGCACTTTGACATCTAGAAGAAACAGAGATCATAATCTCTTAAAGTAGACCTCTATGGGAACAAACGTCGACGAAAACGCAAGCAATATTTGATTTAGCCGCTAGCTCATTCACGAAGAAGTTTCCTCAAGAACAAATTGAACAGCGTTTTTCAGCTTATCTCGAGCTTTTCATAAACGTAATGTTGTCCGTGTTCAAGACGGAAATCTATTTCATCTCTTTCGCGGAACAGTTTGGTTCTGCGATTCGACCCGACGCGGCCAGGGCGGCGTATATGCCATGCTCTCAGCTGGGTGCGAAAATCATTGGAGTTATATCGCTCCTACAGGCTCGTTAGATGATTTTTGCTGGTGATATTGCAGAATATACATATAAATATATATAAATAAATATAAATATATATACTGCAAAATCAACAGCAGAAGGAATTGAACTTTCCACATCAGCAGAAACTGGAATAGGTGGACATACTATTTTCAGCTCCACTGGTCCATCGTCATAGAGATAACGAGTTTGAAAAAGTATCATTACTATTTTTTTATCAAATATGTGTTTTGTAGAGCATGTTCATCGTTTTGATAGTAGACACTGCAAAGTTTACCGAGTTTGAAGTGTCTTCGACATGAATTCTTCGAAGGTCAACATCAACTCCTAGTTAGCAGCGAACATTACGAAGGAACTAGCTCATTTATCATAAGAAGTTGAATGCCCTTTCTTTCATAGATTTATACAGGTCCAGCAATTGTCAGCCAATTTCAAGTTCTCAAGCCTCAAAAAAATCTTCCGCCCTTGCTCGCCCATATTTGATTTCGACACTTCCAATAATAGCGTTCTGTTCACCACAGAAAGCTCTATCGAATTATGTCAATCTCGACCAATTTCGGAAAAATCAATTTCTTGACAATTTCGCATCGAAGACGAGGGCGCCCTACGCCGAGCCTGCGCTGACGATGACGTCTCCGAAAAGCAGCGTTTTCGAATTTGGCAAAGTTGGATACCATTCGATAGAGCTTTTGATGGAGAATTGAACGTGTTATATAGATTAGCGAGAACTGTAATCTGAGTGAGTAAGGGCGCGGGGAACCTCGACCGTTGATGTGCCAAATTGCACGCGCGGACGTGTTTGGAGCGCAATAACTGTGTGAAGTTTGATTTCCTCCGGCTACAGCTTGTGGCTTTTGTATCCAGTAAGAAGATCTAGTAGCATTCTAAAGTGCAGCGATGTAGCTTAAGAACGGACAAAGTTACGGTGGTGCGAATATGCAGGTTAGCTTGTGTGACAGGATTTTTCCGATTTCAGTCGATCACTGAGATAAGGCACGGAGAGCTAATTTAAAAGTGCGTAGACAAACAGAATAGTAACAAAGTTCTTCACACTGACGTGCTCACAACTCTCCTACTGTCTCTGCCTCAACCCGAGTTGCCATTTTAGGGCGAAGGAGGCTTACAGAAGCACAATTTCGCGATTTTCTCACGTTTTCTTTCATTTACTCTTCGGGTTGTTCCTGTCTGAGAAAATGGTTAAGTTGGTGAGGCTAGTGGCGTCATCAGCTCTCTAACAGTATAATCTGGCTCGAATCCGAATTGGTCGATATTTCACCCTTTTTTGCAGACAGTCGAATTACGAGACCCGCCGCTCAGCGGCGGGATCATCGGCGACCCCTATGTGGTTCGCGCCTCGCTGCTGTACCCACTAGCAGTGTGATACTCCGGCGGCGCCATAAAACAAAACTGATCGATATTTGGGAACCTTTCGACGTTCACTCTTCGCCTTTGAAGTCAATCTCGATCCTTTCTTAACAACTGGAAAACTCCAAACTTTCTATTTATTTGGTTAGTCCAAAAATTATGTCGGATTTGAACTGCCACTAAAGATTAAAATGTTACAACGCAACAGTTTCTTTTAGTCTTTTAGAAATTTTTTGGGAATCATTTATGAAAATAGTATGTCCACCTATTCCAGTTTCTGCTGATGTGGAAAGTTCAGTTCCTTCTGCTGTTGATTTTGCAGTATATATATGTTTATATGTATATTCTGCAATATCACCATCAAAAATCATCTAACGAGCCTGTAGGAGCGATATAACTCCAATGATTTTCGCACCCAGCTGAGAGCATGGCATATACGCCGCCCTGGCCGCGTCGCGTCGAATCGCAGAACCAAACTGTTCCGCGAAAGAGATGAAATAGATTTCCGTCTTGAACACGGACAACATTACGTTTATGAAAAGCTCGAGATAAGCTGAAAAACGCTGTTCAAGTTGTTCTTGAGGAAACTTCTTCGTGAATGAGCTAGCGGCTAAATCAAATATTGCTTGCGTTTTCGTCGACGTTTGTTCCCATAGAGGTCTACTTTAAGAGATTATGATCTCTGTTTCTTCTAGATGTCAAAGTGCAAGAGGTCTCTTATAGATCAGAAACAGCTTGGCTTCGATACTCATCCGGTCCAAAAATTACAGATGATTAAATAGGAGAGAAATCGTATGCGGCAAACAGAGATGTGACAAATCCCTTGTTGGGAATGAGAAAATTGAGAAATTTCCGTCCATTTGTGGAGAGAGTTTTGCAAATTTTTATGAAGAAAGCCGTTGCTTAAATATAACAGCAAAAAATATCCTCCACTCGACGTTATTAGTTGGGTAATTATTGATTGAAATATAGGTTGCCGTGTTCTCGTGCCCATTTAAAGCGGAGCGTTTGTTATTCAAATTTTGGTGGAGTTCAGAATCACAGAGATACACAAAACGTAGCGAGCGCGAATTTACCGAAGAAAGTAGAGAATTCTGAGTTTTTATAAGCCTTGTTTACGAATTTTCATAGTATGAACAGGCCGACACTCCAGACTTGAATAACTTTACAATGTCTACTATCAAAATGACGACCGCGCTCTACAAAACACAGATGTGATTAAGAATTTTTATGATTGGAAACTCTCTAAAACTTTCTAGCTCTGTAACGATGGACGAGTGGCCCTCGTGGAGGGGTCGTGAATCAATTAGCGGAAGTTTGGGAGGACGAGCTCAACAACTAGGTCAAGATTATCCAATTCCACAGTTCATGCAGGTAGTTGGATTGGTAGGAGAGAGGTGAATCTAACTTTGCAATTTAGTTTTCAAATAATTGAATTTGAACGAAGTTATGGCACTGCAACGGTTTGCGACGGAAAAATCTGTCGCAAAGCGTCGATTGTTCACGAATTAGGAGCGGTATTGTACTACTGGCTACTGTACTTTACAGTAACGCTTAAAACCTGTAACGTATTCGTGATTAGTGCCTTAAAAAATATGAAATATGCATAGCGAGATATGGAATCAAAACCCACTCGTACCCAGTCCTACGCAGTGCCTACAGTAGCGTACGTAATCAGTTGAAATTTTAAAAACGGATATCATATTTGTGATTAGCACCGCAAATAACACTATTAGACGAAGTCTAGCGGATTTTTTTCGACCTTATGTGCTGAGAAAGAGCTGAGAACGCAATGACAGCGAATCTGTTCTCCTCTCTAGCTACAGTGCCGGACGCGTCTTCTGAATAGACGCCGCAAAAACCGCGATTTTGCGGTTTTTGCGTCTTTTTGATAAAACTCGCCTAAAAGTCATCCGTTTGAAAACCAAGGTCATATTTGAGCTCAGCAGCGCGAGCTCTATCGTTTGGTATACATATTTCATATGGAGCCATAAAAAGGTTCGAAATTGAAAACATGCGCTCCATTGCGAAGAGCGGTCGCGGACGAGTTGTCGGTCGCAAGCCGTCGAAAACCAGTGTGCTCACAATTCCTCTAATTTGAGGTTTTCTGAGAAGTGGTTGGCACCGTTCGATTCGTCTCTTCGAGATCCACACAAGCATGTATACAACTTCGCCAGACCACCGCGTTTTCGCAGTGGGTGGTCAAAAATGTCTGGAGCGGACTTTTTGCGATTGGAGAAGCTCATATTCCAGGACTTGCATGTCTCGGACTATCTCAAGCATGTAAAGTGTTTTGCCACGCCAGGAATCCTCTGAGGGTGCGCCGTGCACAGTGCATATAGGATCGAACCTATTCATCGAGGGGGGACAGTTTGTAGAGTGAGCATTTAGAAAGTGATTCAAATCAGTTTCATTAAGCCTCAAGTGGCTGGTATCGAGGTTGTGAGCTGTCATAACGATGTTTTGTTGCGATCAAAACTTCTAGCGCCAGGCGGGACTCGAACCCGCACCTCCCTCTAACCGGGCGGGAATGCTCTACGCCATTGCTCTACACCATCAGCTTAACTGGTTCCATGCTGATATCAGCGGCCAGCTCATCCCGGATACGGGTGGGTGCTGAGCGGTCCCACGAGGTGTGGATGTTGCGTTCGATCAAACGGCGCCGGTGGTGTAATGGCGTAGAGCATTCCCGCCCGGTTAGAGGGAGGTGCGGGTTCGAGTCCCGCCTGGCGCTAGAAGTTTTGATCGCAACAAAACATCGTTATGACAACATTTAGGAAGTTTATGAGAAATTCTCAGCCACCCTACTCAGGAATTGCTGTGCTCTGTCCCGGTGAGACTTTGGAGTGCGCTGTGCACAATGGATAATGGATCGAACCTATCAATTGAGGGGGCGCGACCGCTCTCAAATTGCATCCGCGGGCGGGTTCTAAGCGCAATAACTCTGTCAAGTTTGAATATTTCCGACTGCAACTTGTGGATTTTGTAAACAGTGGAAGGTTGAAGAAGTGCGCTGAAACACAGCGACGTAGCTCATGACTGAACAAAGCTACAGTGGTGCGAAAATGCAGTTTAGCCTACTATGACACTTTTTTTCGAGTTCAGTTGACTACTGCGGGAAGACAGACATTGAGAGCTAATGGCATGCAAATGTGTGGGCCAGCAAATCAGTTAAGGTACTTTACAATGAAGTACCCATGAAGTACAATGCATCCAAACCCCGAAAAGGCAACACCTTGGCCACAGTTATTCTTCTCCTTCTTTTTCTTGGGCCCAGAATACATAGTAGGATCTGGTGGGGGGGGGGGGGGTGGTCTTTAAAAGGATGCCTAGGAAGCCTGTTCAACATCTATTGCCCTCCTGCGATCCACACTCCAAAGTTGTTTTACGTCTCTATGAGACGCACACAGAGGCTTCACCACTAATTATATTAGATCGTACAACTCCCACTTCGAACTGCCTGATCTGCAAAATGAGGTTCGGAGTAGATAACATCGATCTATGTCGGCTGTCGATAATGTTCACTATCCGAAGACAAACCCATTCATCTGATTCATGCAGTGGTGATTCTCTCCCATGCCCTCTACGACATGCATACATACGCGCAGCCGAGTTTCCGCCTTCCAAATTGGAATAGTCGATGACGTCTGCGGCATGCCTTCTGAACCCGGACGCTGGTTGTATGGGGCGTCTCCGCTGGATCCGATCGCTCGCCGCATGACGTCTGTGGCGCTGCTTCTGAAACCGAACACTCGCTGCACGATCATCATCATTACCATATATAATCATAATTACCATATATAATCGGGAGAGGCATGAGTCACTGTCCGACGACATGTTTGCACTCTTATGTGAAGCCAATATGCACTCTTATGTGAAGCCAGCATGCACTCTTAAGTGAAGCCAACATGCACTCTTATGTGAAGCCGGCCGCGCACGCTGCGTTCGCTGGGTCCGCTGCGTTCGCTGCGTCCGCTACGTCCGCTGCGTCTGCCGCATCCGCTGCGTCCGCTACGTCCGCTGCGTCGGCTGCGCTGAAGCTTGCCACGTCCGCCGCGCTCAAGCCAGCCGCGCTCGCCGCGTCCGCCGCGATAAGTCCGCCGCGTTCGCTGCGCCCGCCGCGTTCGCTGCGCCCGCCGCGTCTGCCTCGCTAAAGCCCCTTTCATACTCGTCCCAGGGGCGGCGGCGGCGGCGGCGGCCCAATGGTTTAGCATAGGAAGGCGGCGGCGATGACGTGCCCGAGCGGCGGCCACGGCGGTGGAGGGGTTTTCATACTGGCAGCGGCGACGTCGCCGCGGCCACGCCCCGCCACGCCCCTGGCGGCGCCGCCGCCGGGGCCGCTGCCCGAGATGGCTTAAGCTGCGCCCACCGCTTCCGAGGATGTTTACTGCTGACGACGCATGAACTGTCGATGGTGGCATGTTGATCCCATCTAATGTGTTTATGAACAGACTGCCAAAGGGATGCAAAGCAGAGAACATTGTGCGATTGCTCTCGGTACGGGTTCATTCACCTTCACCCTCCATTTTCACTTCATTTTTACATCCGTCCGTTACTCCATTTTCGTCTGCATTTATGTAATTTCACACTGCCGTTGACCTTTTCCTCACCCATTTTCATTTCTGTTTCAAGCTATGCACATGCTATGGACTACGTTCCTAGCATGGCCCGCCATACCCGAAGCCGGCAAGCGTGGCGTGGCCCGCACGTCCAGCGTACGGCGACGGCGAAGGCGGCGAGGGACACTGGCTGAAGAAGCATACCAAACTATGTTTGGGCTACGTTCCTAGCATGGCTCGCCATACCCGAAGCCGGCAAGCCTGTCGTGGCCCGTAGGTCCAGCGTACGGCGCCTTCGAAGCTGGCGAGGGACACTGGCGGGCTACGTTCCTAGCGTGGCCCGTCATACCCGAAGCCGGCAAGCCTGGCGTGGCCCGCACGTCCAGCGTACAGCACCGGCGAAGCCGGCGAGAGACGCTGGCTGAACAAGCATCCCAAACTTTGTTAGGGCTACGTTCCTAGCGTGGCCCGCCACACCCGAAGCCGGCGAAGCCGGCAAGCCTGGCGTGGCCCGCATGTCCAGCGTACGGCGCCGGCGAAGTCGGCGACGGGCGCTGGTCTCCATATAACAGGTTACCTAAAATGGTCGGACGACTCGCTGCGTGGTGACACACGAATTAACGGAATTATGTGGGCTAGGACAATGCGGCTGTTGCGAGATCTTACGTAGTTATTGAGAACACGGATTTTCATCATCCACTCCGTCGAACCACTCCGTCGAATCTTTCCTTTCCACACCTATCAGCAATACCGCTGTGCGCCTATTGGCTCATTTTTTAGGTCAAAAGAGGGACAAGGCTCTCCATGGGCACCGAGATTCTTCAACTCCTCCACCAGGTCACCGAACTGGTGAGTATTTTAAGAGCTTGACGTGCTGCGTAAAAGGGCTTTGATTATTGAGTTAGCACTGCTTAGTTTCTAGGATGTCACGTTATTGGCTTCTATTAGGTTGTCCGGAAAGTTCTCAGCGTTTTGAGTGCTTCACTTTGAACTACCATAACTTCCTTAAATCCTATCGGATTTTGTCAAAATAAGCACCGTTCGAATCAGCACACCTTTGCCAACGGGACACCTGTCAACTTACTCCATCAGCGAAAAAATAGGTGGCCGAGATTCGACACAATCCACAAAAGCTGTTTTGGCTTGGTCTTGATTGGTGAAGGTTTTACCAGCGAGAAAATTCTGAAAATGTTTGAAGAGGTGGTAGTCGGTTGGTGAGAGGTTTGGAGAATATGGCGGGTGAGGCGGAACCTCAACCCTTAATTCGTTCAATTTTCGAATAGTTCTAACACATTTGCTTAAGCCTGGAGCGGCTGGTAGAAAGGCTATGTATTGTTACAGGATGTTTTGTTGCGATCAAAACTCTTGCGCCAGGCGGGACTCGAACCCGCATCTTTGGTTTTCGAACAGTGTTTTGTGAAACGTGTGGGCAGGCGTTGTCGTGCAAAACAATCGGGCCTCTTCTGTTGACCAATGCTGGCTGAAGTTGAAACAATTTCCTGTGCATTTCCTCGATTTCCTTCCAGTAGAATTCTGTTGTGATCGTCTGGCTGGTGCCAAAAAGTTGTACTGGATCACACCAGCCGCCGACGACCACATTGTGACCGTTACTTTTCTTGGTGGAGGTTCACCATTGGAAAACGCCTAGGGTTTCGTCGGCGTCCACCCACTGTCCTAAACATTTCATGTTATCACGCAGAATCCACTTTTCATCACAAGTGATGATTTGATCCAAAAACGGGTCAGCTTTGTTGCGTAAAAGTGGAGACGAACAAATCTCGAAACGACAATTTTTGCCGCTCGCTCAACTCGTGGATGGGATTGGATGTTCAGCTACCACCAATTCCTTCAACTCGTCGTTCAGGATCGGTCTAGGTCGAACGCTAGTGGGGTCATCTTCGAGGCTGAAATCTCCGGCCCGAGATTTACCGAACCACTGGCGCACAGTGCTTTCTCTAACGCTATTAGGCCCTCACTCTTAGTTGATCTGTCGAGCTGTATCGGCTGCGAATTGTCCCAATTTGAAGTTGAAATGAAATATCGTTCGGAGTTGCTCCTTCGACATACTTCAATTAGCCCTTCAAGAGAAGAAATATAGGACAACGTCGAAACATAAATTTTTTAGTCAGACAGAGCGAAAAATCCTGTACAGAAAGTGGCATTAGTGCGCAATGCAAGTTGAATTGTTATTTAATAATAGACTAATGAAAATAGTAGCACAAAACACTGAGAACTTTCTGGACAACCTAATAGAATGTCGGCGGACTCTATCAGCGTGCCCTGACTAAAACGGTGTATTTCGTTAGGTCCCAGGGTTTCTTCGATCATCACTTCACGCGGTTCAGCTGCTACCATTTCCTACGGCAATTTCGGAGTGCATGCAGATTTTGAGACGACGATTTTGTTGGATCCAGCCAGCGCAATCGTAATTCCTTATTTAGAAGATGACGGAATCACAGTTTTTTTAGCTTGTGACTGTGCTCAATAGTCGCACTGGGAAGCGAGGTTCTTTACTCCCTGGTACTCCCACGGACAGTTTATCCTAAAGAGGGTAAGCTCGATCACGGATCTATTCAGATCAATGGCACTGTCGCGAGGTACATCTTCCAAGTATCTTGGATCAACAGTCGCGTCCGATGGCAGCCTAAAGTTGGGCGTGATTGCGCGTGTTAGTGAAGCCTGGTCCATATGGCGCTCGCTCACTGGGGTGCTCTGCGATAGGACAATACTTGAGCACCTCAAATCGAAGGTGTATAGAACAGTCGTCTGCCCAGTAGCAACGTACGGTGCTGAGTGCTGGTCCGTGGCGAAGGAAACTGAAACCCGCCTCAGTGTAATCGAAACAAAAATGCTACGATTGACGGCCGGAGTTACGCGTTTGGGCCGCGTTCGCAACGACACCATACGACAGAGATTCGGTTTCGGTGTCGCCCCGATAGCTGAGGAGCTGCTCGAAGCTTGTCTTCGATGGCACGACCACCTCCTTCGCGCTAAGGACGACACCGTCCGTAAGATTGGCCTGAACGTTGAGGTCTCTGGAAAGCGGCCCAGAGGATGCCCGAAGCAGCGTTGGTAAGCTGGATCGGGCCGACCCAGGGCTCTTCCCCTTGGCTAGTTCTCCGCGTCAGCGGAGGAGTGCCCGGAGGTGCAGCAGCAGTGTTGTGTGATTGTCCTAGGTGCATGTGCAATCTGGTTGCAAGCACCAACCCGATATCAACCAGCAGCGAGTTCAATCTCGCTGTTAACTTGGATACTCAGCAAGACACAGAGCTAGCAGCAGCGGAACTGCTTGGTCGCCCCCATCCCCTTGTGGTTGTGGGCACGAACGCTCGCGTAAGTGCTATGAGTTGTGCCGTAGAGCCTCTGTAGAGGGAGAGGTGAAGCAGGCATTGTGAGCAGAAGCTTCACTCAACTACTTGTCCATTGTTATCATTCGATTCCACTGCTATCGTGGTCGAGCTGATCCGTCCGTGCGTGTCGATGCGTTACTGCTTTTTAAAGAAAACATAAATAAACACATCAAGTATGTCGAAGTCGTCGCCGTTTGCAGGCTGTCAGCCCAAGCTGAGTCTCCACGATATATCGAACAAATCTATGGTAAATCGATATCGATCGATAAATTGACACATAATTTTCGTCGGGAGTTATGTCCTTCTTTTCATGCTGACTAGGTCATCATGGTCCGAGAAGCAAGGATATATAAATTTTTTGAGGGGAATGATACATGAAAGAAACTGACTCAACACTAACCGGATGGGTGAAGTTTAATTTAGTGCTAACGGGGCCTTCATAGTAGGCTACTCTCACTGGAATTATGTGTTGTCATTCAATGTTCAAATCGTTAATAGCTTTCTGTTAAACGAATCTTAAAGACCATGCCCCCAAATTTTCATCAGTAAATAGTTCCGTCATCTTCAAAAGAACGATATATGGAGAACCAGTACAATACCCCGCCGTATCTGTTAGTCTTTAGGCGGAAAAGTGCAAAAAAGCGACTTTTACGCCGCTTTTTGATAGCGGTGTTCAAATTGCGTGCTTTAAAAAACAAATCCGATTTTTGGGATCACCATCGCATGACCTATTCGACGAAGTGGGAAAAGCCCTGTAAATGCTATGAATGTTGATACTATAAGCTCTATTAGGAAGTGACCTTCGCGTATAACTCTGTGTTCTCTTCGAAAAATCGTTTATAGGTGCTGTACCGAGGCAAACTCCGTCGAGGCAAGGACCGCAGCAACATCAGGGGCAAACTGCGCCTCATGATGGTACGTTGTGCAAGTCAGTAATGACAAAAATATATATTGGACGGCTTCGGTAAGTTTCAGGAATAGTTTCTCCCCTTTCGCTCTGACGTAGCACACTGACAGCGTTGGTCGCTACGTAGCTATTGTTTGTGGAGAGTCCGGTCAGGACCGCGATCACGAAGCACTGACTGGGAGATCCAAGAAGGTGGTTGACTGGTGGAGCCAGGAGAAACGAAGCCTTATGCACTCAAAGCCGCTCGGTTGGGTCACCATGTAAGGCAGCACTGCACCACATTCAGTATTGCACGAAATTAAATGTTCCCACACAGCATTGCTGTGATCTACCCCAGCGGTGAACTGAGCAGGGCCAGTGCTGATGAAATTGGGTGTTCACGTGCCTTCTTAACGAAATGGATAACCACTTAATACACGGTGACGTAGCCCTTTGTATGCTAAGAACGCGCTGGAAGGAGCGAGGCTCAGGAACATTGGAGAAGGAAACGCACTAGAGTGGACAGAGGACAGAGGAATGGTGTCGAGGTAAACGTCACGTGGCCCCTCAAGGATTCCGCAGCCGCAGTCAGAGGAAATAACGACCATCACCTCTCTGAGAATTCAAGCGCATGGGGGTTACTGGATCATCACGCTCAGAGACGCAAGATAGACCGAGCGCCTCAAGCACGACAGGGGTGACTTCTGTATGATGCTCGAAGAGACTATCAGGTCCGCACCAGAGGAAAAACACCTCCAGATAGTTGGTGTGAGCGGAAGAGTAGGAGCAAGGCTCTGTCGGGGTAAGGGTATTGGTCCGATAAACCCAAATGGAGCAGTGATTCTCGATGTGCCTTTCGCCCACTACCTGGCTGTATCCAACAGATTCTTCGCGAAGAAGGTCAGCTAATGGAGGGTGGCATATGCCTGCGGAAGACGAACGACGAAAATCAGTCACGTTCGAGTGCGAAGATTCAATACTACGAATGAGATGACCCCTCCGGGAGCAGGCGTAGCATCACTGTATAGTGTAGTTCATATAATCACACACATCACTGTGGTAGCCGATCAGCCTATTCGTTTCATTAGAAAATCCATAGCTATGACGGATTCCGAAATCTGATGTGGGAAGCTTCGAAGGAAAGGAGAGCCACGAAGTAAAGTGCTCTAAGCAAGCCTTCAACTGGGACCTGGAGGATGCTGAGTAAAGCGATCCAGGAATGTGGCAAGGAATTCCTCAGAGAAATATAAAATAGAACGGTGGGGACAGAGCGGTATGGTTCTGGATTGAGGAGATGCAAGTAGCGGCGAAGAAGAAAAGAAGAATGAGGTCTGCAGTATCGGGCAGAGGACGAGACCACTGGAGCGTCTCATAACAAGCTTCAGGAACCTCAAGAGGATAGTGCGCCGTAGTGAAAGCGAGGAACGCAGAAATGGATGCTCTGCACGAAAAACTGGGAGTCACACAAAGGAAAATGTTCACCATTAAATTGGCAAAATCACGGTAACTAGCAGGCCTTCTCAGACACCTGTAGTTGTGAACCGCCAAACCGCTCACCGTTCACCGGAGAAAAACTGGCCGAGAGGTTTAAGGCTTTTGTTATCCATTTAGCTCGCAGAACATGCAGGTGACCTCCGCTCAGAGCTCTGTGAAAAGTGAGATCCAGAGAATAACGAATTCAAGGAGGGCACCATTAGCCTCTTCGTGAACATTTGTGGATTTCCTGCTCCACATATTCGAATTCACGTGGCGTTTGCAGTGGAATTGCATTGGGGAGATCGTTAGTTTTCCGCCATCTTCTTGGTAACGACCGTGTTACCTCGAACGTTTACCACGAGAAACGATTCTGATGGTACAGCATGAAGAGGATAACAATGCAAAAAGAACAGTGTGCAGGACCACATCCCTTGATTGTTTGCTGATGACTTCACCTCGGCGATGCCCGCGGTTTCCTGCAAATAACAATTCCCGCGCTTTGGGATTTCGACTGCAACTTTTTCTTTCTGCGTCGGTGAGCAGCCGCTTGGAATTTTCCCTACTTGCGTGGTGGGGTGTCAGATCTCGCTGACCCCTCTGAACATTCTCTATTTAGAAGAATTAACAAGCTCAAAAGCCTCGGTTTCCACTTCCTAAGTCGGTCCAATTTCCTCATCGTCCCTATTCGTTTACTATTTCTCACAGCATATCACATGACTATGAAGAGATGAGATGGTTGATTACTTTCTCGTTCCAGACTCCGTTTATGCTGATCCAGGACTCAGAGGAGCAGATCATCCTGGTACGCATCCAAAATTTTTTTGCTCATTCTTGGTCTGCAACTGCCATATATTTATGGACTGCAATATAGCCGCCGTCACATTTGCCCATAAGCACCTTCGAGGAGGTAGCCGGCTTCTTTGTGTCAACGCCTTTTCTGGACGCCGCTAAAGGCGCTCTGTAATTAACTAAATAATGAAGATTCCGCCACAGCTGAAGCCAGATTCTCTGCTAACGCAGCTCTGATGAATCCCGTCAAACTCAAGCTCCATCACCATTAGCGGAGTGTTACCCGCGATCCGCCTTACCTGGGAGAGGAGCTCTCTAGGACAGATTTTCCCGCCCAAATTCCTGTGACTACTTCCTGACAGGTTCTCTTCCGGCTTCGATCCTGCTTTCAATCTTCCCAATAAGAAATTTCCGTCAAGAAAGTTCACGTGACCGTGTGACCTCGACAGGTTTCTAACGCAAAATGATAGGTAAAGCCTTCGCACAAGACGCGTTTCTATTTCGAGTCAGTCTAGCGCGTGACATTACACCTCAATAGCAGTACATCTTGAGTCTGCTCTGATACCCCTTTGGTGTCTTTGGTGCAGGAACGGCGTTGAGACCATGGAAGCGGATCTATTGGCTGAGCTTCAACGCTGGGATGGAATAGTGTTGCCTTCGAGTCAAAATGCTAGCCCGCTGTTCGTCTTAGGGATGGCACAACTTTGTATTATCACGTGCGCAGACCTGTTTTAGAAACGAGTGATTGTAGGTGGTGCTCCGAAACACGCTCCCGATCACATGCCAAAGGATGTGCAGAGGCAACCGCATACGCAAGATGCACCTTATCGTGACGGTGAGTTGTGAATGTCCGGACTCTGGACTCCTGTAGCACCCTCCTTCGTCCTCCACCTGCCTACTGTAATAATTTCGGAAATTGCAAAGCAAAGCAAACACAAAAATGCTGTGAATGCTAGACTTGTAGGTGTAACTGAGTTTGTATGGGTAATTATTTAAGCATAGTGGCGGTGTCTAGAAATGTTGGAAATAATCTTCAGACATCTCCCAAAACTTCCCTGTCCCTTCATACAGTTACATCCAAAATGTTTTGTTCACAAGTACATATGCCGGCGAATAAGCAACAAATATAGTCTCCCGGTACGACTGTCATTGAATCTCGGCATCAGGGTTTGTTGTCTGTTGAGGTTGATTAGCCAGACGAGATGGATAAAACCGTTTACTGGCCTAGACAAGCTTAGACTTACCAGGAAACTATCCCAACGGTATGTCGGAACGGTCTAAGTGTTGTGTACGGGCAGAATCGCCTCTCTCTGGGAAACAAAAGCAAATATATCGACCCCAATGCAACTCTGCGCAGAGGTAGGGACGATGGAAGTTGAGCGGTTGGCGGCGTTAGCCCTGTGCCTGCAGGTGGTGGGCGGGCTCATGTTGGCTGGAAACAGCAATGACGAGCGAGCGATGGTGGCGCAGTGGGTAGAAGGGCGGCGTAATTCCCATAATCACTGTTTCCAGCCAACTTGAGCTCGCCCTCCGCGTGCAGGCATAGGGCTAACACCGCCAACGGTCCAACTTCTGTCGTCCATAACCCTGCGCAGAGTTGTATTGGGGTCGAGAAATTAGCATTTTGTTGTTTCCCAGAGAGAGAGGCGATTTTGCCCATATACAGCACTTGGGCCGTTCCGACCTACCGTTGAGTAGTCTCCTGGTTAGACAAGCTTGTCTCGCTGGTAGAAATACCACCTGACACTTTGAAGAAGCAGCTTGTCAGGAACCGCATATACGTCCAAGGGTGGGTGACCCTAATTGCGTAATTTGCCCCCGGGAAAACCGGGTGAACCGGGGGCCATCTACTTAATCTCTTGCTGTGCCTGTGGCGACCAATACGTTGGAGAGACGGCGCGACCTCTGTACATTCGGATCAAGGAACACCTGCGGGGCAAATCCAAGTTGCAGCTTACCACTCCACTGGGCACCGATCGGGTTGAAAGGCACGCAGAGGAAGACTTCAAGATTACGGTCAAAGTTCTGGGTCTGGAATCCGACATCACTGCGCAAAAGACATTGCAGACCTTTTGGATCCACTCTAAGAACCCAAAAATTAACCGGAAAAAGGAATGTCTTGCGATCACCAGCGAGCTTTCTCCGTTTTTGGGACTCTCTGGGTTGACCTAGGTCTCTACCGCGGTCTGACCTGAGCCAGCGCGAGGCAGTCACTGCCCTATATAAACCACAGCCTCCAAAATACGGTTAGGCACGACCTGCCTAGCTTGTGGCCTCCTCAACCATCCACTTCTGCGGTTCCACCTAAGGTCGCTTTCTTGAGTTGATCTCCTGGAAACGTCGGCCAATAAACGGATTTCCCAATCTCGTGTGGCTAATCAACTTCAACGGACAACAAATATAGTGCTTTCTGTAGGAACGCATTAGAATCCAATGAACAAACAAATCGTTGAAGGTCGACACGATCCAATAGAAATTACAGATTCCGACTACGCCGATCCTGCTCTGAGAGGTCCTGGTGCGTCTGTTCAATTAGTTGCTTTAAACCGTACAAAGCCGAGCGAAATTTAGAAGCAACTCGTGAAAAAACTACCAAACCTTCGCAGAAGAAAACACCACAATATGCATATCAAAATCACAAGTAACGAACAGTAATGAACGCAAAGAGCGAAACTGATTTGTCACCAAACTGATCTGTGACATATAAAATCGCATGCTGTGGTATCTGTCACGTTAGGTTAGATAAGTGTTCCGTTGTCAGTTTAAACTGGACGCCTTTCATTTTAAACCGGACACCTTTAGAAATAAAAGAGAATTCTCGAAAACGAAATTAGTCACAGTGTCTATACTTTGAATAGACATCGTCTTACAAAATTAGAATTCGTTTTAGAAACTTCTTATTCAATTTCCCTTTTGCAGGATGTCTTAAGAAAAAACTTCACTGTTTGAATAAGCACAAAATTCTTATGCTTTGATTTCAACCAACATTGTTGGGTTTATCATGATGTACTCGAGATAAAGGATCTGCTGGCGTTTAGAGAGAGGATGCGCCGCGCGCTCGTTCATTTCCACACATTACATTGTTTATTGGAATGACAACGTAATTGCTGGTTGCACGCGTTTAAGCCTAGAAACAACAAAACCAATCATAGTAGAAAAGGCATACCACCATTCTGCACTGCACAACGTTAGGTAAACAACATTCATACTTTTCATGAAACAAATATTGCAATGTTCTGGACCACTACGCGGAGCATTCTGCTCATTTGAACACTCTTTACGTAGAAGCACTTTAGAATGCATTTAGAACACTGTTTGGGCCGAAGAAACAGTAATTCTATGTCTGTTAAAAAGTGCACATATTTCCTTCCAAGGAACGCTGCTGAGTTTTTTTTCTCTTGCTTAAAAAATTGATCATCTGGAAAAGTTCATTTTGCCGTTCGACAGGTTTATTATTGCTTAAAAAGTGTCGGTTCAAAATGAGGGAAAAATCCAGTTTATAAAGAGAATGGAGTATATAAAGTATAAGCATTTAAGAGTTGCTGTAACGAGGGGAGAAGCGCACGAAATGAGAAAAATAATAAGGCAAGCAAGGAGAACTGGTCATCTCAGTAACAGAGTTGCGTTATTTTTTCAAAAAGTCCGTTAAGCAGTTAAACAGCTTTTAAGGGAAGATGCCATAGTTCATTGAATTGGTTAGCCGATAAATGTGCACTGCTCCCTACATACCTCTACTCTATCCTGCATCACCAGCGCTCAGTTTTCTACCGAATTAAGTGCTTTCTTGGGCCCTTACCATATACAGGGTGCTCCAAAATTATGGCGACAAGGTATTCAAATCTCCGATATGGAAATTGCGGCACTTCCTAGAACGCAACGATGGGATGGTGTTTATTGCGAACTATACACAACATTAAGATTGGAAGGTATCTCTATCGGCGTCGACATAGGATTTGAGACGCTACGAGAAGGCATTGACGGCGGCACCCAAGTAAAGCGCGTCGAGCTCATCCCACGCCTTCTGGCGAGCTACCTTCAAAGCATCCACCAGGCGGTGAGGTTTCCTGCAGGTTATGGCTTCCAGAACTATCCAGACGGTGTAATCCATCAAATTCAAATCCGGAGAGTTGGTTGGCCACTGGTGGAAGCTGACGATGTCCGGGAGGTTGCTATCGTGTCCTGCCTCATTCGTGCTCATTGAGCTGGAGCTCTCCGTGTTTGAAGTTTTAGGCCTCAAGACCCAGCTTAGATTCTTCTTCACGGCGTTTCCTTAATGCCCATTTCTCACGACATCCGACGGACCCAGCGCGCCGGGTCCCCTGCGAATTCGTTCGTGTAACATCCTGGTGTTGTCCGTAGTTGTCACAAATACGTGTCTTCCTGAACTGGATCTATCACCCTCGGTTCCCAGGTCTTCGTAGCGTCTGATGGATCTATATATAACACTTCGATGAACCCCCAGACGGTGGTGAATATCGTGTGCCGAGAAGCATTGACAGTAAAGGACAATGAGTGAAGCACGGTGGCACGAACGTTTCATCATGTTGAAAAACAATTTATTTTTATGCGTGACTGAGATAAGTGTGAACGAACTGACGCAATAAAAACAATACAAGAACAGAGAGAAGCAGACCCTTTGAATAGGAGGTCGAACAGGATGTTCGCGGATGTGGAGTCGCCATAATTTTGGCGCACCTTGTACATCACATCCGACACTGATTGGGATAGCGCGGATCCGTAATTTTTGCAAACCCCGAATAAATGGATCATGCCGGTATTGGTGTTTGTGAAGAGCCTGGATCTCAAGAATGATTTAGATAAGGTTGATTTTCGCCCGGATCTGATAATTCATTTAGTTTTCTTTTACCACAAATCTGTTATCCTTTTCGAATCGATTGTACGATGCCACGTCTGAGGAAAAGTCAGCTACCTGAGTCAACGGAAAATTCGTGCAAGTGGAAACCACCCTTTTCTGCGTCACCTCAACAAGTTTTGTGCATTTCATAAATGCCAACCCAAGTATCCGCGGTTTAGAAAATGACGGATTCGGTTTATCCGAATAGTCGTCGAATCCGTCATTTTCTCCAAACCATATGTAGGAGGAATGTGAAGATGGTCCGTAACCTCGTTTCGCCATCTCCTTGCTGAAGGGCAACAATTGTTTAAAGTCAATGTTCGATGCTGCATCTCATCCTGCGCATCCAATCTCAAAGTGCCACGATGAGCTCCTACGCGTCCCTTGTAGATTACGATCACAACGGCATGCGGGCTACGAAAAGGACGTAGTGGTCCAGGGATGCTAGGCAATCTTCGCATACACGCATGGTTGGAAAGAACGAGCCCTGTACTTTGCTTTTCCTTTCAATCCATAAAACTTTGAAAGGTTGCCTAGAAATTAATATCTTGCGCCCTTTTCTACTGAAAACTGACGAAAATCTCCCTGACACCTAGTATTTATCAAGCATTTTTCTGTTGTTTTTCCAAATATGGGTTTTACCGAGACGCAAACGCTCTTCATACCATATCACGGTGCTCGCAAATTGAGCGATCACGGCGGAACAACTTTCGAATTTCTAATGCTGCAGGTCCGCACAGGGACGCTACACCACACGGACGTCATGGTTCCTCAACTCCACCGCCACATCGCGGACCTGGTAAGGACGAGCAGGATTCAAATAACCTAACATTGCTGGCCAAGAGTAGAAAGCTTGCGGGAAGCCAAACTGGTCTAGTGGAGAGCTGTTTAAGCTTGATAGTGGTTGATGGTCTGACCTCTGTCCTAAGCTCACATTAAAGGATAGGGGGTAAAGGATGTGGTTAGTTAGCCCTGCCTGGGGTGCGTCACGCATTCCACTTTACGGGATGTCATGGGGGATTTCAATGCGTATCTGGCCATATAGTGACTTGCGGTGGCCAGCCGATGAACACGTCAGCGCTTTGTCCTTCCCAGATAAGTTAGTAGCAATGCACCGTCCCCATAGAGACGGAAAGCATGGGTGGCCTGGGCTGGAAATCCGAACCAACTCCTTGGTGTCGGGTGCACGCAACAGCCGGCACCTTTTCCGACTGCGCTTCGAGCTCCTTGCTTGCGAAAGTAGTTCTGAAGCAGTGGTTGCATATCCAAACCGAGATTCGAATTAAATCGCCTGGGGCCAGGTTCATCTTACCGCCCTCTAACGGTGAAAGCACCGCCAAATCCTCTGGTATGATATTCATCCGCATTAGGTTTGGCGGGATTTTCGCCGTTAGAGGGAGGTAAGCGGTTGATGAATCGGGCCCCAGGGAGTGTGCAGAACCCCTGAAGTAGAGTGGTATGCGAATCGGTGTACATAGGATCTAGATGAGACGTTACCTGGAAGGCAACTCGAATCACGATTGAGCTCTTGGAGAACATCAGCGAACGAGTCACATCGTTTAGTGAAGGCAGTTCAACCGGAAAATCTAAATTTAGTCACATTACCTATTTATTATCTTCAATTTTTCAAGGTGGAGAAACGCTACAATTCATTTGCAAATGTTTCAGGCAAACGTGCAGAGCCGTCCGCTCATGGGGGCAGGGTCTCTTCGACTCCCCCACCGCACCAAAGAACTGGTGAGTACGTTGAGAGCTCGAAATAAGCAGGGTGTGCTTATTAATGATCGCGACAAACGAGACAGTCGGAGCAGTTATTTGGTGGGACACACAGTAGCCGAAAGAAAGTGTCATTTCAGAATTTTCAGTGCTAAAAGATGCCCATTCCCTCCTCCCCCCTCCATGGCTCTAAGATTTTAGTCGATTGATAGCAAAGCTTCTGAGTTCCACACCTGTAAGCGGTATAACGAAAACAGTTGTAAAGAACACACATATCCTAATTAGGATGCTTCATGCAAGTAGCATTTACACTCTCAGTCAATTGTTTGTCAATTCCTGTGAATACACATCACCACCTCAGCAAAAGGCACTAGTAGCCAAGGCAAATTTGGTAGAAAAAACCGCGAAATCTACGAGGTATCGAGAGCACACAAGTATTGTTTATGCAGTGGACTCAATCCTGATGATTAAAATAGAAAAACAAAAGTCAAAAAACGGAAAAAACAGCCTTCTTTTTCGGTGAACGCAAGAACTCCTTCCTTGACAGTCACCACTCCATGACACGACCGCTGACAGCATGAAATGATCGAGACTACTGCATAGAAGTCGGGATGGGATTGTCAGGCTGCTTCACCGCCGTAGCGATCAGCAAGAGTGGACCACCTGCGCGCTTCTACCTACTTGAGCTCACATTGCTCGACTCTGCCTATCCTGGCTTAGCAGCGAATTCAGCATTTTAAGGTGCTGCACCAAGGCAAACGCCAGAGCGAAGGCCGAAACGTGCGCCATCACAGCCTCAGCGGCAAACGGTTCCGGATGGTACGTTGCGCACGTAAATTATGAAAAAGAAGACCTTGTCTGACATTTTAAAGCCCTTTTCGGTACTATTCTGGTCAATAGAGTAGTTTAAACAGTAATTTAACGATAATAAGCGGAGAATACCAAAACCTCCTCCATTAGACTTTCTGAAGAACCTTACAAGGAAAGGTTCCCCACTCATGGTGAGCTTTTGCGATGCCATTTTGGCAGTATGTAGGACCCTGTGAGTGGAGCCTTGAACCACAGTTAGTTTCTGCTGAACGCTTCTTTCAAGACCTGAAAAGGAGGTTTGAAAGCGTGCGCGCAACTATTGTCATCCCCAACGACACCCAATGTGCGTCGGTGGCACATCCGATAACACTGCCGGCTCATAGGAGCACACCGGCGGTATTTTCAACTCGAGTCCGAATGCTGCGGATATTTTTGCACGGATTAGTTTGTTGTTATTACACTTTCTTATGATCGCAGGAGTCAATTTTAGACCATCAATGCTTACAACAATCCAAGGCTCTCCATTTGCGTCTTCATATGTGCTAGCATTTCAACTATGCATATCCGTACCACCACCATATCATACCGTTTCAACAACGATAGGTAATTGCACACAAATACGCTCATCTTGCTGCTGAGTATTATGAACTTGGGCCATATCGGTACATAAATGCACTAAAAGTATCGTTCCCACCTAAACGTGTTGTCGGTCGACTACTTTCCTCCTTCACACCGGATTTCACTTCTCCGACAAGAGAGATTGCGGTTGCGGATGCAATAAAAGGACTTCTCCTGGAAGCCATTTATGGAGATATCAACTGGCGGGAAGAAGAGGCGGCACAGGTTAGAGGTAGCGGGTTAGAGGCTATCCTTTATAAGGCTTTGTGAAGAACCTTAGAAAGCACTAGTGCCATCGTTACAACTGTACCAATACGAGCAACCACTCGTTATAGCTTAATCGCAGGTGCGCAGGTACGAAACCTCTCTGATGCTTTTTGCTACTCAAAGTTGGGCATGAATGTGATGGTTTTGTGGTTTCTATGCTGCCATCCTCGTAAGGATAGGATGGCGGTTTGTCCTTCTACACTTCGCTAGCACCGTTGTGTTAGTTGCAAGGTTGGTGTACCTGTCATCAGGAGTTGCTGCTGTAAGCAGTATTTGGGCTCATTACGAGAAATTTGTTTCTGGGTTCATCCTAGCACTTCTTATTCACCTGCTCGTTGTTGCTTATGCTGATGCCGTTTCTCCTTGCGGACCGACAGTAGCTCAGCATCTAAACTTTTTATGGAACGCCAAATGTAATAAAAATTGTTAATGTAATTATAACATATATAAGGGATATCAGATGACAGACGGCGTTATTCAAACCAACTTGGGATGCGCCACGCATTCTACTTTTACGGGATGTCGTGGAGGTGATTCGAATGCGTATTTGGCCTATGCAGTGACTTATGAAGGGCAGCCGGTGCACATGTTGCACTATGTTCCATCCTTCCAAAACAAGTCTGCTCCCAATTCACCAACTCCGGAGGGATGGAAGGCTTGTTTGGCTTGGGCGAGAAATCCGAACCAAGGTACTGGTAGCGGGTTCACGCGACAGCCGACTCCTCCACCAACTCTGCTCCACGCCTCCGTCCTGTGCGAAGAGTGAAATTCGTGGACAGCAGGGGACGGCCTAAGGCGAAAGCATTTGCTACGCTACCAAATCGTATATTTATCTAAATGTTTATAATGTAAAAAAAACAAGAAATCACTAACATGGTGCACACAACATGAAACACCAAAAAACTTGAGAAGAGAAAACCGATGTATTTCTGTATCGAGATGAACTACTCACATCAATGTCTTATCAATTGGCTTAAACTTAAGACAAGGCGGGAGAAAAGGACGAAAGGAGCGAGGAAACCCACCATATGCCGTCAGAAGTATTTCTTTAATTGTTGCATATTCAGATGCCGTTTACGCCGATCCAGGGCTTAGAGAAGCAGATCATCCTGGTACGTAGGCTAATTCTATTAGTTTATTCACCTGTTCGGGATCGTTATGAATCAGAGGATGCAACATTAGGCGTAGTTTACTTTACTCGTTAATATACATATGTTTGACGACATCGGCTTTTCCAGCGTTTTCAACTGTATGATTTTCAATCGCTTCGTTCGTCGTGGTGCGTGCAAGTTTTGTCTGATGGCTATTCCAGACGGAACTTGCATGCAAAAATCGTGCGCCAACCTAAATACGAGCTGCGAATACGTACCATATACCGAATACCGAATACCGTTTCAACACGAATTGTGTGTTTCAATTCGCAAACCTTACAATAAGTCATACATTGCAGTCAGACTTTAGAAGTTTTTGGTGTACATATAATTGAAAGGGTCCGAGTCTAACTAAAAGTGTCCAATTTGACAAGGAGTTGGTATATGGATGCACTTTTCCTCGCTAGGCTTCATTTGAACAACTCACTGACATCTAGATTAAGTGACGCAAACAGCGGGCAAAGCGAAGGAAAGAAACCAGTTGCTCTGTCCCTCAAGTCTTTATTACACTTATTCTGCTTTTGAGCCTACATAGAGTTGCCTACGCGATTATAATATTGTAATATTAATATTGGATTCTATTTACAGGGTGTCCGGAAAGTTTCGAGAATTTTTGGTCAGTTTATTCATGGCATAACAACTCCAAACAAAACGAAAGATCAGTAGACGGGATAGTGGCCCTCCTCTGCCATGGCGTTTCTCTATCGATTGGACAGAGCAGCTATACCGCTGTTCCAGAAAGAAGAGGGCTAGATGAAACCTATTCGTCGACTGCAGACCTGACCTCTTGCCGTTTGTGGAATTTCTTACCCCTTGTATAGGCCTCAAAATTCCTGATTGCGTGATAATCTTGACGAGGAATATCAGGAGAATATGGAGCATGGGGTACTCAGATAAAGCCGAGCTTCCCCAGTTCGAACCTCGTCGTCTTCGCGTGATGAGGTCAGGCGTTGTCCATGTCGATAAGGAACTTGCTGCGGTACTGGTGCGAAACCGGGAGACTACACTCCATCTCTTGCAGCTGCTCACAGGAGACGTCGGTGTCACAGTAGTGCCCGCCCTCGGGAAGGATCTCGTAGTAGACATTCGTTGGAGTAGAAGAAGAAGAGATCAACCCCTTTTTTGCGTGGTGACTTCTCTTTCGGCGGGTGGTGGCTTCTCTTCCAGTGGATGCAACTGTAATTTCCTATCTGGATTTTTGATTAAGATCTACTTTTCGTCCTGAGCATTAATGATGTTTGTCCAACTTGTCCTTTGCTCACGTCGAGAAACTTCTGACGCTTTGATCCTCGTTCCACGATCCCTCTCGGTGAAGGACCGTGGAATAACTCCGGGGCGTACTCTCTCGATCCTTCCTTTTTTCCTCCTTTATCCACTTCTTTATTTTGTCGCACTGCCATGATTCAAATTGGATAAGGGAGATATTCTCAAAACTTTCCGGACACCCTAATAATAACACTCTTCAACCCGGAGCGACTACTTACAGGCACTGCAGCTTCAAAGCAGAAGCCAAGGGAAGCACCCAGGCATCCGCAGAGGCAGATCGGAGACCATCCAGACGGTGAGATTCAAAAGTCGCACTCAGAGGAAGCATAGGAAGAGATTAATGCAGTTACCATGCGTTTAGTCCTTTTTGGTAGTCGAAATGGAGTAGGTCAATAGCAACAGCTTTGGTTTCTTACGGGCGCCAAATCTGACATTTATCTTTGCCGTTCTCATTGCTTGAAATAATCGAGCTGAGAATGCGTAAAAGAATACAACGTTCACTTCGAAGCCCTTTACAGCTGACACTAATTCAAGGCTATCTAACAAATTAAAATGCTACTGCTCAGAATAGCGTTTACGTAAGCCCAACAAGCCCTCGGCCAGGCCAACCAAGCCTTCCATCCCTCCGGGGTCGGCGAATCGTTACCCCACTTGTCTGGGAAGGATAAAGCGCTGATTCATTGGTTAGCAACCGCAGGTCATTGTATGGCCAAATACGCGTCCAAAATTCACGATATCCCGTAGGAGTAGGATGCGTGGCACGTCGCGAAAGGGATTGAGTGACGTCATCCTTTACCTTTATCCTTAAGCTCAAGGCAATGTTTAGAACCACCATAACGGCATAACCTAGCGTTTTTCGGTATTAAAAATGCTACTAAAATACTTCCAGGTGGCTTTAGACCACGAATCTCCCTCGCTAGAGACTCTCTTGTTAAGAGGGATCTCAGGCCGCTTGTCGCAAGGCCACGTGGCGCGTCCCCGGGTGGTGGATAGGGGAATTAAACGCGAACCAAATGCGACCGTGTACTGCCCAGAGACGCAGGTGGGATGCAGGGGATGGACTCCTTGCTCCTGCTGTGTCGGGTCGACGCGTTCCTTGTGCGTGGGAGCGGCATGTTCGTGCACAGCGTGCGCGGATGTGTCCGTGACTGTGCGGATTGTAACTGTGTCGGCCCGGCCAAAAGCTTGCACTTGGTAGACTGGGAGTACATCGTAAGGCGATTCGAGGCCGCCTCAAAAGTCTCGCCCCGTCCCTTTGGGCAGTCTGGCTCGCTGCCCGGAGTTCCTCGCTCACACGACAACTTGACAACCTACCCGTGTGTTCTCGAGGCAAGCAGAGCAACACTGAAGGGTCTCATTCCCCTGACTCCGAAATAGCCCCTATTTCTGCAGCGATGTGAAAAACGAGGAGGCTAGAGGCTGCTAAAACCTCAGGGCCTAACCAGGCTGCGCGAATTGAGGAGGACTATGTTGACGGTCTGTACCTTCAACGCCCCCACGCTCGCATCGGAAGCATCCGTCGAGGACCTGATGATGCAAGCCAGGAAGATCAAGCACGACGCCAACGAACTCATCGCAGCGTGGAATCGAGAAGACGGTCGTCGGAGTGACAATATTCACGCTAGTGAGAGAAGGCCTCCGGTGTTCAGAGCTTCGTCGATGTTCGAAGGATAGACGCTGTCGCATGAGCCATGTTGTCGAAAATTAGGTGGACGGCATCCTTTGCGCCTCGTAGACACCGTTGTACAAGAGCCGCTATCAACTGCATTCCCGGGATGTCAAGGGGACACCAGGACGCCCACCAACGCATAGGCCGGTCTTCGCGAGAGCCCTAAACAAACAATAAGACGCTCTTCGTGTTCCTCGCGAGAAAGATCCTTTGGAGCACCCTGGCATGTGACAGGGACGAAAGGAGACGCTGTTGGCACACGGAACTCGATGATCTATTGGACATCAGGTGAAGCAGGTCACATACAGGAGTTCTAGGCCAAAAATGTGTTCATCTGTAAGGACCTTACTTGCGTTCTTATAAAGAGTGGGAACAAGAATCTCTGTGACCCCTTAGGGCATTAAACTAAAACACAGTCGGTCGAAACGAATCGTTAGGTGTTTCAGATTCTGTTTATGCCGATCCAGCGTTGAGGGGTGCAGCAGGTACGTCATCAAAATTGCTAATTCATGCAAGTTGCTCACCAGTAAGTGGTCAGTAAAATGTTCTGAGCCAAAAGGTGAAAACATAAAGAAGTGGCCGCCTAATGATCGCCTCCAACTAGTACTCATGCTAAAATTCTTAATACGAAGAAGGGAACGCCACAATGCATTTAGCAAAGAAGTATACTGAATGAGCGCGCAGGCAGCGGGAAAGACTCCTTACACCAGCGATCTGTTGTGCTTCACTATCCTGGACATAGCATGTAATGTGTGCGTAATAGTGCCTGACATACATACACATACTGCAGGTGCTTAAGTAATACCTTCTACTGTGTGCATGCATAGTTCTCTTTACGGGGCTCCGTTCTTCGGTTCTCCGCGCGCCATTTACGTAGACACAAGTGTTGCGGTACACCTACTCAGCAATGCATCGTGCGCTTGCGTTTGGCGATCTTGAGTGTCTCAAAAAATGCAGAAAATTTTGGAGTCTAGAGAGAGAATGCTCTGTGCTGCCTCCTGTACAGCGAGGAATGCTAGCTGGCGAAGCCCATTTTTGCGATTGGGAAAAGATATCAGAGAGCTCCTTCTAAACATTCATTCCTTTTACAAAGTGGTTTTCATTTTTTGTGTTATTGCAACTACTGTAGCATCTGCGTATTTAAGTGCTATTAGATCTTGAGTTCATCACACTTATCCAACAGTTTGCTTTGCAGTTACACTGCCAAACATGAGTACCTCTGCCAAATGTGGTCGTACCTCAAACCTCCCGTCTTGTTCAAAATCCGTGGAGGTACAAAAGAATTCAGTGATGCAGTAAGCAAGAAATAGAGTTGATCAGAAATGGCTTGCGCTTAACACGTTGACGACGAGAGGGATTTTCGCGTGTCTGTCCCTTGGGACGAAGCGCACCACGCAAGCAAGAGACGAGATCCTGTGACCCAGACTTCTTCTAAAGGATAATTTTGGATGATGAACACGATGGTGGTGTCTGTTTGGATGGTTACGCAATCTGATCTCCCAAATTGATAATCGATAGGGTGGTCGCGTCAGACTCACTGTTGTACTGAAGGTCGTCTAAGGGGTTATTGGAGGTGCTCATCACGAATATCACACTCTCTTTTCTTAAATATCAGCCAAATAATAGGTAACGGTAAGCAAGCCACGTGGACTACGTGAACTACGTGATGTGGTTGGGAGACGATATGACGGGGCAGGGTCACCGATCTAGCCAGATCTTCGTCTGAGAGATTATTTTTGGTGCTGTGATGTGCGATTTTTACAATTTCAACAAACCAACTAGGGCATGTTACGATGGATATGGGTAACATTCACCCAGCTAATACCCAGCGTGACATAACTGATCATAGCCTTCTTTTCCAATGGATCGACGCAGAATGCAGAGAAAGGAGGGGAAGTCCAGAGAGGGGAGAGGAAAAGAGGAAAGCTGCTAAAGCGCTAAAGAAATTAGACAGATGTGATAATAGATGTGAAATCTAACGAAATTCCGAAAAAGAAAACGTGAAGTTTGTGACCAGCTTCTCGAATAACCTTCCACACGCACTTTGTGCGAAATCGAAGGTTGCGACAAGAAAACTACAGTTATCGATTTGGAAGAAAACCGATCAATCGATACAAAGAACCTCGGCAAGATCACCATTCCAAATAACGATTCCAGACAAAATTTGGATCGACTTGAAGTCGTCCTTCTTTTCTTAACTAATAGACCGCCGCGCAACATTGAGCGGCATTGTCGTCAACGTGTTAAACACCTGGGTACACAGGGTATGTGAGGTGGAGATCATTGCTTCATCGCAGGTATCTCTAGCCCTTAGGGGTCATTTAGTGTGCGCGAGATGCGCGACACGACGCATGTGTAGGGGACAAAGTGATCGAGCGACGCGATTGACCAATTCGGCCAGTACACATGGCATTGCGTCGCGCGTCGCGCGCACACTAAACTACCTCTTATATCACGCATAACCGTGAGTTTAATCGATAATGAAGGCGACCCTGGATTAATCCTATTATCTTCTTATGTGTTTTCCTGCCGTGTGAAAAAAGGACTAAGCTTATAAAGATTGGTTTGTTCCGCGTAGCCAATATTGATACAAGTATTTATTGCGGGTTACGTTTCGGCGTAGTCACCTTCTTCGGAGCCTGGAAAAGTCGAAGTCATTTGAGAAACTACCCTCCCAAATGCCTTTTCATTTTGCAGGAGCCCATCAAAAAGGTTAAGAGTCAACGATAAAGTAAAACCGCAGTAAAGATTCGCTAGGCTATTAGATTCAAAACGATGCCGTTACCAACAACGTTCTATTGCTAATCAGTTAGACCATAACGGACTGACGCTGGAGGAAGGGGGAAAGACTTTTGTAGCCCACAGGTCACCGTCATAGGTGACATTGCATTGTCATCGGGCGCACTGTCGGTCTTGAACTTGGGTCCCAGTTTTGCACCGCTCGTTCTTTGTGCCCCGCTACGGCACATAAGGTTGCGGGAGTCTACAGAGATTGCAGCATCGCTGCGGCCTAGAGCGACAATTGATGCGCTGGGTACTGTCTTGGACCCAGTGCGTGCTACAGCCATACCAACACCACCGTTCCCGTCTGCATATCTGAGCCACATGAACCTAATGGGGCGGTGGATTCAATGTTCCGCGTGTTCACCACGTCCCTCTTGACCGTTCTGCGTAGTTTCATGAGTAAACGTGTGCCCCTTAATCTCTCCCCAGCCCAGCAGCAAGGCCTTAGGAACATCCGTAATCTCTCCCTGTCGGGAGCCATAGAGATCGGCATAAGTGATAAAGGTGGAGACTTTGTTTTGCTGTCAGCTGGACCGAGCAATCACTCGTTGCACCTCCAGAACGCGCGGGTCTACAGACGTTCTAACCCAGAGGAGTTTAGACGACAGTACCGTAGACTGAACAGAAAATGGGTAGAAGTGGCACGTTCCGCAAATCTACCTATGAGACGATAACAAGGTTGCGTTGCGATCTGCCTACATATCCGATGCGCCTACACGCTCATAAAGACGCACAAACTCCCTTCAGAGAGTGCCTCTGCCGACGCCCCTCAGTGTTCAAAGTCGGGACCATCATCAGCAATGTTGGTGGTCCCACTGACCGTATTGCTTGGTTTCTCAACAGCTACTCCAGTTTATATCGGCCCACCTACCATACACGAGCCATTTTCTCGAAAAGCTGAGAGAAGGTAGTTTGCAGAAAGAATGCGTTATGGAGTCGTTTGACGTAACGTCGCTTTACACTAACGTCTCTATCAAACGCGCATTGGAGTCAGTTCTGGAAATTTTCAATGAACACCATATCAGCATAAGTATGTACGAACTATCTATACTGCAAGTGGTGGGGTTCGTCAATGAGTGTCTGCAATGCAACGTGTTTAGGTGATCGGGTGACTATCACAAGCAGATAAGAGGTCTTGCCGTCGGCCAAAGGCTAGCCCTAGTTCTCGCGGTTGCACTCATGGTACATGTGGAAACCCCTGTGCAAGATCTAATGCCCACTATCTACCGCCGATATATTGACGACTGCTTTACCGTCTGTCCCACTCAACTCGAGATGGATACTTTCCTTAAGTTGCTTAACCGGCAGTCAACACGCATTAAATCTACACGGGAGAAGAACTGACTCGCTTTCCTTAATGTGCAGGTCAATCTTTCTGAGAAGGCTTCCCGAACCAGGTGGTACCAAAAGCCGGCAAGCAAGAATACCATTGTTCACTGCGCATCGGCTCACCCGTTAGGTATGAAAAGAGCCGCTGTTCAGAAAACGTGCCGCACTGCTCGAACGGTTTCATCCGAAGTCAGGGAAAAGGTCTTCTCTGTGGATATGGCGCACCGCATCGCGATTCAGAATGGATATGCTCCCACTGACAGGCATAGTGCGCAGAGACAACAGCCAAGAACCGCTGAGCAATCGCAGCGACAACGGTCAAAAGTGATATTCTGTGCTTCGTTCATTTCGGACGCTCTGACCGCTTCCATACGTCGCTGTGTTAAGAAGGCTGAGCTGCGAGACGATTTGAGGGATGGCACTACCCCCAGCAGCCTTAAGAAGCAGCTGGTCCGGAGCCGTTTTTATGACCGCCTAGGACACCAACATGTGTTGCTTGTCCTTTTTGGGAAGGCTGGTGACTGTCTAATGCCTGGTGGGATGTACGTAATCACATGTACGGAGTGGGGAGAGGAGTATGTGCGGGAAACAGGTAGACCCTTGTGCGTAAGAATCAAGGAGCACTTGGACAAGTTGCGCAGGTCCCATGTTTCCACTCCCTTGGGCGAGTGCAGGGTGCGGCGGTACGCGAACAGCTGTTTTGGGGTGGAGGTGACCTGCGCGTGAAGATGAGGTTTCGGCGCGCCGAACTCTCGGGCGCTGTATATTGCGGGGAAGTCCCCACAGATCAATAGGGATGACGAGTGCTTGGCTGTGACCCAAGAGCTGGCGCCGTACGTCACCCTCTGAGTTTTGACCTCTGGTTCATGACCGTTAGGTCCCTAAGGCGGATGATCCCAAGAGCTCTAAGCTCATTCACCCATCTTTCGCCCAGTTAGGGTGGCGATGGACTCTTCTGTCCACATCTATGGTTAGCCATGTTTTCGACTTCTTACGGCATCGTTTTCATTGTCTCTTCGCTTTTTGGATGGGTTCCTGCAGAGAAATGCCACTTGGAAGGGCAGTTTCTAAATGACTTCGACTTTTCCAGGCTCAGAAGAAGGCGATAACACCGAAGCGTAAGCCACAGTAAAGGCTTGTATCTTGGCCACAATGAACAGACTACTAGTCTTGCAACATCAAAGATGCCAAGGTTCTTCGAAAGTCGAACATGGGCATATATAGAGGAGAAAGAACGGAAATGTTGTTTTTGCTCAAAATCGAATTGTGTTATAAGAATAGAATAACAAAATCTCAATACAAGAGATAACCTTTCTCACTCCTAATCAGATGTCGCTAAGGCGCACGCGAAGAGTGGATACCCTTTCTGAAGAGCTGCGGTTCGAAGAAGTTGGACGCCGACATTTTCACTTCCTCACGGTCCTTTCCTGGAAAGGAGTTCTGCATTAATCGCAAAAGGTGGTGGGCCGTCGGCACAAGGTGTTGGCTATATGGCAGGCGGAGCAGAAGTTTAAATCCGAATCTTCAGTTATTTCTGCGTGATTTTTGTAGCGTGAGGACGGTTGTTGCCATAGAGGAAATTCACATTCGCTGTGTTCACTCCTCATTGACGCAGTGCTTGGTCCACTCGGCTCAGTATATCTTTGTAGAGATCTGTTGTAACTGTTTGGCACTGATCCAACACCTCAGAATACTTCAGATCTCTATCGGTCCATAAGCCCAAAGCGCACAAACCATAATGCTTTTTCCATGGGTGTCTTTTTTCGCCAATGTTTTCGAAATATCGCCGCGCCCCAATCGCTGCCGCCTTCTTGTGGTGTTGTCGTAATGGATCCACTTTTTACCCGACATGATGACGGAGTCACAGAATCCGCTGTATTTGGTTTTGGGTATGAGAATTTCAGTGATGGCGACTTGTTGCCATGATTGCGTCGCTGAGTTGATGTGCTGGTGTGGCAGTCATTTTCGACAACGATTTACTTCTCAGTTGCATGCAAAGGTCCTTATGTGTGCGATAGTAACTATAAAATGAACTGCGTTAAGAGAACTTGATGAGCAATAACTTAATAAGCAATAAGACAATAAGACAATAGACAATAAGCACTGAGATACTATAAACACGAGCTGGCGTAACACAAGGAACTGAAAGCACTTCGAAAAAGAAAATAAGTAATTGTTTAGAAGAATCTCATATACATAGCACTTGAACCGCTCTCAACGAGAGCATTCGCGAATCGAGAGCGAAATGATCTTAACCAGGTAGCACTCCTTCACCGCAGGAATACGATGTAACTGACCAAGCAACGATCGGCCATCGTGAATTAGAGTGGAAGGCCGAAGCACCACGCAGACTTTCAGAACGCGAGCATGCGAGCCGCTTGCGCTTTGCTCCTGCGCAAGGAGCGGTATTCAGGAATGTGCGGAGGTTCCCGTGTTATGAATTCCGGTTTCCGACCATTTTTAGTCCTTTCGTTCCGCTCCGTGCTCTGCTCTCTTTTGGGCCGAAAGACGGAACAGAAATGATGACACATCACTCATCGATTGCTTTGTCTTCATTCACCTCTTGAACTTGGAAGGCTGAAGGAAGAGATTCACTATGGCGTCGCCTTTTTTTTGTGATTGTATTGCTTTCAAGCCAGTGGTGCATTCTGATGTCAAAACAGTGCAAAAAGCAGATTGGATTCTTTTTTCTTCTCTTGGAGCGATGTACTGTCGAATAGTGTAGATCCACAAAGGTTTCATGAGTGTTTGAATCAAGAATCAAGTTCCTTATCCAGAGCATGCTTACCTTTTTCCCTAATAATTTTTAGGTCGGGCTTGGAACACTAATTCTAAACCAGAGCTCTATAATGCATGTATGTATGTGGAACTGTTGGAACTGTTCTATAAACACTCTTAGGTTGCTAACAATGCTTTCCATGGGGGACATTGGATCTGTCCTAATCAGAGGAGGGCATTCGGTGTCTTTCCTCTCCACCCTCCTCTGAGTGTGCTTCGGAGCTTCAGCTGCTGCCAAGTGATACAATGGTACCCATGCGAACTCAGAGAGTGGGTGTTGTGTCGAGGGTGCTGAATGCAACGGTAACCTTAGCGCCGCCCCTCCAATTAGGATAGATCTGGGACATTCAACAAGATCGGTTAAGTGTTATGAGTGACATAATCTCATACATCTTACTCGTCAACTGGATTCATTGCGTTTCAAACACTTTCTTTCTATTTAGAGAGGTTTGGCACAAACTTCGATTTGCTATACTAGTAATGTTTGAAAACGCATATCAGTACTGAAAGGAATACAAGGATTTTTTATTGTTGTGTTGCCGCAAAGGAGTCGGATACTTTCTCGCCCACTTCCTAAATTCGCTAACGGCAACTAAGTTATATATTACCATTATCATCATACTATATATCATCATACGCGCTAAGCGCTGAGTCATACTATCGATCGGCGCCGCCGTTGAAATTAGCCATAAATAGGAGGAAAATCGGGGGGGGGGGGGGGGGGGAATGAGGAGAAAGTACGGCAGGAAAATAGCGAAAATACCCAGACGTCCTCTCCCTTCCTGGGAACTTCAGCCCTGGGGCAATCGAGGACGCTAAACACGAATCTGAAGTTCGTTCTTGAAGTATCGATCGCCATCAATCGATATTTATCAAATTACGGTGCGATAAAATGGCGGAAAATACCTAGATTTCTTCTACCTCCCTGGAAACTTTAGCCCTGGGGTAACCGTGGTCGCTGAACACGAATCTGAAGTTTGCTTTTGAAGTATCGATTGCCATCAATCGATATTGAGCAAACAATTGCTTTTTTGTGGGTGTCGTCCAGGCGGTCCGAAACTTTGGCCCTAGGGGTAGACGAGGTTGCTAAACACGAAGTTCGTTTTTGAAGTATCGATTGCCGACAATCGATACTGATTAAGTCACGGGGCGCGAAAATAGCTGAAAATACACAGACGTCTTCTACGTGCCAGTGGTTTCAGAAGACGTGCGGAATACGTTGCATGACGTTCATGGGACTCAAAAAAGTGCCAAAGATGTCGCTCAACGTGTTTGGGGATTCAGGTACACGTGCCGAAGACGTCATCTGCTAAGGGGGATTATTGGGAGGGGGGGGGGACCAGTACCAGTAATGGGAGACCGTTTCGCTAAGGGAGGACCAGTAGTGAGGAATCAATAGATCGCCCTATCATACTATATACTGTACGTAGTGCGAGCCTTTTGTACTCCTAGGTAAGGAAAATGCTGTACATGTAGAGCGGCTAGCTTGATGTGATTGTCCTTAGCTTAGTGATACTGCAACATTTGTGGATATACATCTATCAACGAAAAATTAGACGAAGTAATGAGTTTTGAGTCATTTCCGTTTCCGTGTTTCGTATTCACGTTTCCACCCATTTTTGAGCTATTCCGTTCCGTATTCCGTCTTCCGCTTTTCTCGAAAAAAATTTCCGCACGTCGTGTTCTAGTACGTGGCCATTTTTAACACAGACAAACTGAAACCCAAGCCATAAGCCCAGAGCTCCTTCGCAACCCATTTCTGCGTTTTCCTCCGCTGGAACGGAGAAGTCAGCAGAATACAGTGCGTCGCCCTTCACAATTTCCCAATGGAAGATATTACAGTCACTTTCACAGAACACCTATGAATTGCTTTCAGATAGACAGAAGGCCCCGATTGGACATGGGCGCCGAGATTCTTCAACTCCTCCACCACATCAACGAACTGGTAAGTTTTCAAGAAATTTATGTACCCAATATATTGGTTGCGACTTTTAAGCCATTTGCTTTCCATTTCCAGAATCTTGCAGAAGTGGTTGCACAGAGCATGGTCTTTTGGCTTTTGGCGTCTCCTCATAAAGTTAAAAAACACTTAAAACAGGGCTGTGGTGCAATCCTATGCGGGGAAATCAAGAATATCTGCCCCTACTGTGAATCTGTTCGATGGGCCAGTGACCAGCTGGGCTCAGAGTTCCCAGACGGCGACAGTACACTGTATGCAATGAGGCACAGGAGTGGAGACAGTTGCCTCCATTGTGGGTGGTTCCTTCAAACTAGAATTCCACCCACACTAGTCATGAAAATAAACAAGCAATTTTACAAATAGGTTTTCCGGGATGGTGCTCTGGAATTGGGGTCCAATGTTAGTGGTATGTTATAAAAACACACCGTTTTACTGTGGATATTCAATCGCATGTTTATCTACATATCAGCGTACTTTAATTTTTTCGTTTTTTGGATGAATACTGCTGCAAGCTTGCGTAATCATATCATGCTAAAGAAGATATAAGACTGGAAGGGAAGGAAATGTGAAGGGATAGAATTTTCGAAAATTCTGGAAGTTTTAGTCTCTTTTTAGGCATCGTGTATACATCTCCAGGCCGCGATGGAACTGCTGCTATCGATGTGCGCGTCATTCTGCAGGAGAGCGCGACAGCAGTTCGCCAAGGCCACGAAACACCGCGCAAAGGGCGAAGCAGTATGCCATGGCGGACTCGGGAAGCCATCGCGCATGTCGGCCGGCACCGTTGCGACGACCGCGATAGAGTTCCCTTTGAGCATTCGGCCGCACGCGGCGGGACGCCGCGGTGGCATCGCGACGATCGAAGCAGTGTTTGCGGCCTTAGTCGATAGGACTTACAAGGGAAAGGTCTGAAGCGCATGCCTGAACGGGCACAGGGGGTCATATAGGAAGAACCCCTACCGCTCAATTAGTGTAAGACTGTGTTTCTTTTTTGCCAAGTCGTTAGACCCAAGGAGTAGGGGGTCCTTGAAGTTACTATGCAATCGGCGCCTCACGAGAGCTGGGGTCTGCTGCGCGCGCGTTATGCCAGTAGCTGCAGGTGGCTCGGGTGGCAGTGCGTAGTGAGGTTGCTTCATGAGAGTGAGTTCGGTGGTTCGGTTCCTCTGTGTTGCGTTATTTTTGCATTTCAATTGACCTTTTGTGATTTGAAGGGTCCTGATGACTCCGCAATTTTTTTGCGTTTTCTGCGTATATTTTTCCAGTTGTATGCTTTGGAGAGTAATTTTGTTGCGACCTCTTTGTTACTAACCGGTTTCTAACCAAAAGGCAATGAGGAAGGTATTCAACACGTGTTCGCTCTGCTCTCCTTCCATGCTATTCTGATATGCCCTCCTTTGAGCATGTCTTCGTCCCACAAATGCCCGATAGCTGTACTCGTATTCTGGAGTTACGGGTCGGCTACTATACCCCATATGAAAACCTTGAGTATTCCGACTACACCTTCGGGTGCCACTAGTCAGACTCAACCATTCGACGTGAGCTCTTCAGTTACATGTAGTCGCTCATGAATGATTTCACTCCTACGCCATTGTGCACGTCCTTACTTTTGATCTGCACAATGGACAAAATCCACAAGGCAAGTGTCGAAGTTGCGGGTAGCTGAAGGAGAACAGATTTGTTGTAGTGGCATTGAAGGTCGTGTCGCAGGTGTACCGAATCCCGTGCCGTCCTAAAGTTGAACACCTGGTTGTGATGCTTGGTTCAAAGCTAGTTATACTACGTCGCATCCTGGTTCCTTTGAAAATCCGAGCAGGATCGTTTTTCTCGATGTCATTGTCCACACAGGAAGCAGATTGTGAAGAGCCTGTAGCTTTTATGCGCTGTCTGTAGACCCGTATGACCAGTCCTGCTTCCTGCCTTTGCGCTTGTGTATCTCTCACGTCGAGCGTCCATATATCATTAAGTTGGACACCGTTCTCGTTGTCCTTTGGTTAAAAACCTGTCAGTAATAAACATATCGCAATAAGGTTCCTCTCCACAGCATACAGCGGGAAAAATTCGCAGAGAAGGCCTACAAATTGTGAAGACGTCAGAATCCCCCAATTCTCAACAAGTGAATGGAATTGCAAAATTACCGCAACACTGGAGAACCGAACTTACTCTCACGAAGCAACCTCACTATGCACTGCGTCCGAGCCGCCTTCAGGTAAGGGCATACAAGACCACCCTGCGCAGGTGAGGCGCCAATTCCATAGTAACTTCAAGGACCCTCCTCCCTCCCCTAGTGGGGATTCTTCCCATATGACTCGCCGTTCAGAGATGCGCCTCAGACCCTTCCCTTGTTAGGTAAAGACTGATTTTAGACACTCCCACTTCTAATCACAAAATTTGAAGGCCGAGATAGATATGAGTGTGTAGGAGTTTGACTCGGAGTGCTGTACCGAAGATAACTAGCGGGTTTTCTGAGTTAAAAATTGTTTATTGACGCAATGCGATATAAGCAATAAACGACGAAGAACGACGAACGACACAGGCACACAAGGAGGCTTCGGTCACGAAGGACTTCCAGGGCACGAATAAGGAATTGACATTCCCTTCTTCGCCACCGCAAAGGTCCACGTGGACGAATGGCAAGCACACTTATCGTTAGTACTCACACGCAGAATAGCCGAAAGAGCTAGCCACCGCTCGGCCCAGCGGGCCTCAGAAGTGTGACTACTTCCCTCCAATCTCTGACCACTTACTTCTTCCCGCCTAGACTCACGGCGCAATCCCTAATGCCGAGCTGTGGCCACCCACATGTCTCTACCGCGCAACTTGTATCACTCACAGAGATGGTTGCTCGAATATCTTACTGCGCCCGCCCCGTTAGCGGAGGTCTGTAAACCAGCAGCAGATCCATAGGCAAGGTGTTGCTTTGGGTCGTTCGTTGTCCAGGTGTGGTGAACGAAGACTGTGCCGTTGCTTAGGCTTATACTAGCGTTCAGCTCTTAACAAAGAAATCACCGCTTACAGGCATTGCACCGAGGCGAACTCCAGAACACGCGCCAGAACAAAGGGTAAGACAACCTCAGAGGAAAACTGCACCACCGCATCCGCATGACGGTATGTTGAAAGTGTCGCTGTTTTCCTTCAGTAGCAGGCCCTTATGCTTTGAAGAGTAGCATGCATGTGATTCTCTTCAATGTAATAATGATGTGCGCCACTTTCTTCGTGTAGCCAAGAGCGGTTTCCTACACATCGTGGCACCCATTGAGGCCTTTGTGTCGTTACTGAATCACGTCCATTCTCAGACGCCAAAAGAAGAATTCTAGTTGCGAACTTCCAAAAAGACGTATAAGGCGGAATGTTGTTTTTCTTTAAGAATGTTGACGGACGTTAAGATTAGCAGGGTACTTCCTTCTCAGCGGCGGCTCATTTCTTCAAGGAAGTTCACGAACTTTTGTCAGACGAAGCTCGCGCCACTTGCCGTAAGGTCACATGTCACGTTGGACAGCACGGCATGGATCATACCCCACACATTCAGGCTTCGTTCCAAACACTTCACTGGATAAAATAGCAACATTTTGGAAAGCGATCCTAATCATAAAATAATAGCTAATCATAAAATATAATAATAATAAAAATATATGCCACTTGGGTAGCTTGGATGGTTACACGAAGTCCCGTTCTTGTGAGGCGGCCTCTTTTCTCCACGTAGGTTCGCGAGGTCAGCACGATTTGGTGAGCTTTTAGAAACTTCAAAAAAGTAGTGAAGACGACGAAGGTAATCCGGCCCCAGGTATACACCTTTTTCTCTTCACCGATCACCTTTAGTGCTAGCTGTCTTGGATTGGAGGTGATTCATTCGACAAAGAGACTTCAAAAGCAATTGTTTTGTATCGAAAAACGTCAGCAATATGTGATTCCTTACTCATGCAGAGTTAGAATTCTGAGGAGAAGTACACAAATGCAAGCACTACAAAAAATCTCTGACAGTTTTTAGGAGCACTGCATCATCAGCCAGATGCCGTTTACGCTGATGCTGGCCTCAGACATGCAGATCATCCCGGTACGTTATCCAGTGCGGGTTTCTAGCTCATATAGTTGTTGCTGCAGATATTCATGTACATACTAGTTGTATACTGCATTTGTAAAATACAGTTATGAGTGACAGACTTCAGCAGACATTGGAGATCCGAAGCGTTAAAACAACAATGTGCGAAGAGCGTTATCTAGCCACAACAAATGGGACCGCCTTAGCCTTGTCGACCCTTTACCTTTAAAATGTGCTTCAGCCTTACCCTACGAAAGGCATTAGGCCTGAAAACTTAACCTGACATGAACTCAAAACCACCTCGAAACACACTAACCAGGGAGCTACCTGAAGTGGAGGTCTGATCCAGCGATGCTATCCATATGGGCGGAAGCGCCCCCTCTCAAAGGTAACAATGTGCAAGTCTCTCGACCCGAGTACAACTTTGTGCAGAGTTGGGGCCAGTGAAAGCTGCACCGTTGAAGCGGAGCGAGCAAGAAGGCTCATATCTTATCGCTCTCAAGTCCATTGTTCCCTCTAAGGCGTGTGTCGACCAGACCGAGTGGATAACGTAGCAGACGTATGAGCGAAAGTTTAGGAGTTTGGATTCTGCGTGATGCTTGCCTTTGCGTTATGACAAACCTCATGTTCCTGCGAGGGATGAATGCACCGACAGTAGAAAAGGCAAACCACAGGGTTACGTATTGTTAACTCTTATGAATGTTAGAGGTTGGTGTCACTATATCCCAGTTTTCGATGCACAGTGTGTTCTACTCGCACGGGACACCGTTAAGGCACTTTCGATGCGAATATAGCCTAACAAAGGCTTGCGAATGCCAACCGATGGTTAAGTCAGAGTTTATCCTTCCCAGACACGTCTGGTACAATTCGCCGATCCAGCCGGATTGGAGAACTTGTAGTTAGTCTTGGCATGACCAGATCCGAAAACTTTGAGTTCTGGACATTCTACATGTGAAGCCGGTACGAGGACCATCCTTTTTTTGCTGGAAACTAGCGTTTCGTGATTGCATAGGTGCTCGGAGAGGAAACGGCTTTAGGGACCACTTCGAATTCAAGATACCTGGTTCGAGTCCTGTCGAACCAGAAAGATTCGGGTCCTGCAAAATCAGAAACGTTACGATGATCATTACTCAAAACAAGCAAATGCTGGCCGACTTCCTGTATGTGATAGCGCTAGGGTCCAGGTGACCCAAGAAGTCGATTTCCATGAAAAAGGATGAGAAATAGGACGCTATCATGGGCGTCGAAGAAGTCGTGAAGAAGAACCTTCGGCTCCGTGCCCTCCCATTCGACTTCTCTGATCTTCCTGCGCTAACGTACCACACAAAAGCAAGATGCACACATGTGATCACCATGTGCTGCGAAAGGATGATGCTTGGAGTTACACAATTCAAGCAAGTGAGAGAAGGCTTCCGGCGTTTCGAGCTTTGCCGACGTTCGAGGACTAGAGACGCTGCTGCATGGTCGTCGAAAATTACGTGGACCGGCCACTTAATGCGTTTTAGACACCCGCTGGTCAAAGGTCACCGATTGGATTAGAGCTGGTGGGGGGGGGGGAGGGGGTTCAAAGAAACACCAGGTCGCTCGAAGTATTTCATAAAAGCACTAAACGAGCGATCGTTTTCCTACAGTGAACATAATCCATCCCATCGGACCACTCTGGCACACGTAGGAACGAATGAGGATGTTGCTGGCGCCCGCTGGAGCAACTCGATGATCAACGGAGGATAGGCGGTATGGGCCACGATTGAATGACATGTAAGCCTGTTGTTTGACCATTCCACTGTCGGTGCATGCACCCCTCGAAGGAACATGAGATTTGTGAAAACGCAAAAGACATGCGCCACGCAAAATCGAAACTCCTGGCCTTTCGCTCGCTCGTAAGACTATCCACTCGGCAGTCTGGTCGACATACGCCTTCGAGGGAACAATGAACTCGAGAGTGGTAAGATACCAGCCTTCTTGCTTGCTTCACCGCTCCGTTTCAGTGGTGCTATTTCCACATGGCCGTAACCCTGCTGAAAGTTTTGCTGTACTCGGGACTGTACTCGGATCGAGAGACTTGCATGTTGTTACTTCTGACCAAAGAATACCGTCAGCTTCCCATGGAACTTCGGATTGAGACCTTTTTGCATGAAAGAGTTCGAGATGCTGATCACAGATATTTAGACCGGATTTGCTGAATGGACCTCCTAAGGGAGTTGTGGTCGGCGAAAGCCGCGTTGTTGCGTAGTCAGAGGTGCGGTTGGCAGCGCTGACAGACAGCAGCGACAGCGTCACACTAGTAGAGTGTTCGCTTCACAGGATTGAGGTCATGGGTTCGGTCCCCGTCGATGACGGCGTTTTGGCGTTTTGTCACCTATCTTCGAGGAGGACCTATAATCTCATTTTTAGCACATTTTTGAGCAAACCGCTGATGGCGACTTGCATTTGCGTCTATTAGGATATTTGAAATTGGAATCATGTTTCAGGTAACATATTTTATTTATGACGTGAAGGATGTCAAAAATTTCATCTAATCAACTATTATATATCTGTCCAAATCTTCCTCAACACTGATTGAACAACACAAAAAAATTCTGAAACAAACATGTGTTGACCAATCGCACAACTGGTCATAGGCCTAAAATTACGTTAAAAGGCTTCTAATCTCATGCGTTGTTCAGCATGTAGGCCAAATGTTGGCCTGGTAGATCAGTATTGAAAGCTTCGATGTGCCATTGATTTCTCTTCATTCGATATTCCTTATACCCAGCAAGGGCAGTCTCATTCTGCTCTCTGAATTGCGATCGTCTGAGGATAGCACTGTGGCTACACGCGAAGAAAGGAAGATTGCCGCAAGGCTCGCTACTATTCTCCGGCATTAGTCGAAATCGAGGCGGATGAAGGTTTGGGTGCGGGCGATTCCACTGACAACGACTCCGACTGGACTACAATGATGACGAGGATGGAAGCCATCCAGGTTCGTTTGTTACCCCTGGTGGTTATCTGTTCAACTTCGGTACGGTCGACTGCTTCGTCAGTGATTGTAAGAAGTCGCCCTGCATAAGGTGCAGTTCGTGAAGAACATGTTTGTTTTACACATTTTTTTTTGCTTCGTTCCATCAGTGTTGAGGAAGGTTTGAACAGATGTAGTTGATTTTAATATGTTTGATTATATTGATTAAATTTTGTTGATTTTTGATTTTTTTACTTTTGATTTTTGTTTTGATCTGAATTTTTGACTTCCTTCACGTCATGAATAAAATATGTTATTTGACACATGTTTCCAACCTCAAATATCCTAATAGACGTGAGTGCAAATCGCCATTAGCCGTTCGCTCAAAAATGTGCTAATAATGAGATTATATGTCCTCGTCGAAGATAGGTCACAAAATGCAAAAGCGCCGTCATAGACGGGAACCGAACTCATGACCCCATCCCGTGAAGGGAACACTACCACTGCCGCTGCCCCTGCTGTCAGCACTGCCAACCGTGCCCTGATTACGAAACAACGCGGCTTTCACCGGCCACAACTCGCTTAGTAGATCCATCTAGAAAATTTAATCTAAATATCTGTGATCAGTGTCTCGAGCTCTTTCACGTGATGTAGGTCTTAATCTAAAGTTCCTTGGGAAGCTGACGGCGTTCCCTGGTGACAGGGAAGCGCTTCTGCCCATATGTATCGCACCGCTGGTTCAGACCTACACTTCAGGTACCCTGGTGAAATTTTCATTTTCCAGCGAGAACGCGAACTGTACCAAGTAGAGCATGACTCATTTGGAACGAATAATGGAAGGTTGTCACTTACAAGAGCCGAACAAGTTGATATTAAATTAATCAATTTAAAAAGGAGAAAGTTTACTGCCCTTCTGCAAGGACACTCAATATCTTCGTTCTCCTCCCGATAGCAAAGACCTGAGTCACCGTACTCACGCATCCCTTGTTATCAATAAGGGGGCGAATTGACGTGCGAGGTAAGGTCGAGAGCGTTTAGAGAGACGTATTCAGTTCAGCTCGAGCGAGGGAAACAACTTCTAAAATTGTATGACATACCCCGAGAAAAGGCAGTCATCTATTCTGCAGGTTCTTTCTTCGTAGGCCAATCATGCAATTTTATTGGGTACTGCTTAGGAGTGGAAAAGAACGAAGAAAGGAGCGAGGGACGACGTTAGTAGTGAGGGGATCTTCGGAAGGGGGAGGGATGCATTTTACGGCAATGGAGTTTTTGATAACAAGGGATAGCGTGAATTCTGTGACTCGGGCTTTACAATCGGGAGAAGAACGTGACGCGTTGAGCGTCCTTGCAGAAGGGCAGTAAATTTTCTCTTGTTTTAATTAATTAAGTGATGGGTACTTTGTAGAGCACCGAGAAGTTAAATCATAAGAATAAATGAGACCACTTTAGTCGTTATAAAAAGAAAAAGAAGGAACAATCTGTAATAAGTAAGCCACTGCCCGGGTCATTCCTCGCTGCCACTGCCGCTGCGGCAGCGGAAGTCTGCACACCCACTCACTGCGGACTTCGCTGCCGCAGTGCAACTCCGCCCCGCCGAGCATGCTTCAGCATGGCTGCTGCACTGCCGTTGCGGAGTGTGCGCGCGACTTATTGGGATGCACCGATTTCTTCTTTTATGGGATGTCATAAAGGCAATATGAATGCGCATTTGGCCTATACAATTACTTGCGGTAGCCGGCCGATAAACTGCTCAGTGTTTCATTCTTCCCAGATAAGTCTGCTACTAATTCACTGACACCGGCGGGTTGATTGGTTGTCCTGGGCAGAAAATCCAAGCCAAGAACCTGGAATCGAGCGCATAGGACAGATGGAGCCTCCAACGACTAAGTTATCACGCGCCTGCTGTTGCTGATACAGAAATACATTCGATGAAAGCTTCCATTCCTGAAAGTAGTTGTAAACTCGAATATTCGAAGAAGGAAGGCACACAGATATCTCACATGGAACTAACGTGACGTGCCAAATACTGATCAGCCTTGTATGCACCAGTGGAAAAAAACATCGGTTGCGATAATAAATGCGAGTGAGTGAGCTATAGCTGGTAAGCCTCTTATGAGACACGCAACATAGACCTTGAGAGGCAAGTGCTGTTTGCGGAAATGAAATGAAAGCAAATTGGAAAAACGGAAGAGCAATCAAATCAGAGGAGCACTGATGCACTTAGAAGGGAACGGTCTGAAGCGTATGTATGAAGGGAAAGAGCGAACCATATAAGGAGAATCCTGGCCTCTAAGATACGGGATATAAGAATACTACCATTCCTTAAAGAGGAACCCATTCGTTGACAACAACAACAACAACAACAACAGCAACAACAACAGTACATTTATCGATAGACTCCCACTTCTATCTCATATCCGTTCCAATTCCTTTCTTCAGTTTCTTCATTACTCGTTCCCTTTATCCAAACATTCCAGTTGGTCTGCTTAGACTTGGTTGTGTGCAAGATTTTGAATTGGTTCGCCATCTCTCTATATTTACAGTAAGGCAGAAATCAGCCCTAGGCATCGCGTGTAATTCTTACTCCAGTTGATTCAAGAGGTGTTATAATAAAAACGGTTTGTCTGAGGGGAGGTGGCGAAACGAACCACTAAGGTTTGATATTGTTTCTCCTTAAATTTCAAGTATATTCAAGTGCTTCGCTTTCCTTGACCTTGCAGTAATCAAATACACCCGCATTTATTCGATTTCTGAACAAACGTGCCTGGCTTTCGTGTGTTCTGCATAGTATGTGGAGTGTGGTAGTCAAGTCAGTTGAATTAAGGTTTACATTTTGTCCGATCACGCTTCCTCTATTCTATAGTATCTCTCTCACGTTCACCAATGATGGACCTCGGGGATTTGTTACAAAAGGGATAATGATTGAATGGTCCAACAACGATTTACACTAGAAATGGTCTAGCACAGTTCTCCAAATGGTAGACACACAAGTATTGAAGAATAACACTTTTAATTTCGTGCAGAACAAAGTGTGATATGGGGCTGCTCTAAATGGTGATCCTCGCCCGACCCAATTTGCGCCGAATGTTATACATGGTGAAATAGCGAAGTGCCGATCAGAGTGCGTGCTCCGTTCTCTTCCTCAGTCTCCGCCCTTCTTGTCCCCCAGCAGCGTAATATGATATCTGAAAAAAAGATCGCACGAGTAAGGCTCAGTGGTATGTTGAATGTATTCAGCGTGATTACGACACTTCAAGTGGTGGCGGATGAAAGAGAAGGACGCAGCTGTTGTTGCTCGTATTTGGTTGCCGACGGTTACCACTGTTGAGGAGACAGACATGGAAAGTGCAACCGATTCAATGCTACAACACGTTGCACCTGCACGTTCCGAACTGGGTATAACGAAGCCTGGGCGGCGTAAGATTGAGAAGCAGACTTGGCTGTGGACTGACGACGTCAAGGAAAAAGTCAAAGAGAAGAAAAGACTGTATCACGCTTTTCTCAGCGACAAGACAGCCGACAATTGGCGTATGTACCAAGAAGAGAAGAGGGCGGCTAAGAAGGCTGTTGCCGTTGCAAAAGCTTTTCATTATGATGATGTCAACGAGAAACTCGAGACGCGCGATGGTGAACGACAACTTTATCGGCTTGCTAAAGCATGCCATCGCCAGAGCGAGGACATCGAAAAGTTCTTTGGCATCAACGATGAGAATGACCATCTGCTGATGAACCGCAAAAGGGCTATGGAACGATGGCATGACTACTTCGAGAGAATTTCAACAGTAGAGTTTACCCATCCTCCTATCCCTTGCGTCCCTCCCACACACGGTCTTGTGCAGAAAATCACTCTGAAGAAGACGGAAGCGGCTTTGTAGAAGATGAGGCCAGGCAAAGCAACGGGCCCTGACGACATAGCGGCCGAACTATGGAACTCGAGGTGCTGGAATCCTGCTGAGTGTGGGTGCAACGAAGTTTTTCAACCAGGTCTTTGCGGAGAAGAAGGTTCGGTAGTTGGCTGCAAAACACGACGATCTGGAAGAAGATGGGCAGTCCCGCGGACTGCACAAGTTACCGTCCAATCTGATTGCTCTCGCACAGTATGAAAATATTTGAACGAATTGTGGATGAACGTATTCGCGAGATCGTCCGGCTTTCCACCAACCAACGTGGCTTCGTAGTCGGCTGTGGCGCCATCGACGCTATTCATACTATTCGTCTTCTTGTGGAAAGACATCACGAGAAATCTTGCTCTTGCATCTTGCTTTCCTCGACCTGGAGAAAGCATTTGATCGTGTACCGCTTCAGGTCATATGATACTCCTAACGACAGCACGGTGTTCCTGAAGAACTGATCAAGTGGGTGCGCATTCTTTACTCTTGTCCTAGGAGTCAAGTGCGAGCGCCGGCCGACACATCGACGGAGTTTCCAATCTCCGTCGGTGTTCACCAAGGTTCCGCGCTTTCTCCACTCCTTCTCATTGTCGTAATGGATGTCATTTCGCGAGACCTTCAGAAACCTACTCCTTGGACGCTGCTATATGCAGATAACGTAATGCTTGCCAGTGAAGACATGGGTGAACTTGAACGACAAATGCAAGCTTGGTGTGACCGCTTGGCGGCGTTCGGGATCAAGCTAAACGTCAAAAAATCTGAGCACTTGACGACAGATGTAAACGAGACTGGGTCCATTGAGATCAGTGGCACTGCGCTCGTACGAGCGACACATTTTAAGTACCTTGGATCTGCAATTGCGTCTGATGGTAGTCTGACGTTCGAGGTGAACTCGCGCGTGAGCGCAGCGTGGTCCAAATGGCGCTCTATGACAGGCGTTCTGTGCGACAGAAAGATACCAGAGCGCATAAAATCAGAGATCTGCAGAACCGTCGTCCGACCAGTAGCGATGTACGGTGTTGACTGCTGCCCTGCAACGAAGGAGGTTGAATACTGCCTCAGCGTAATTGAGACGAAATTGCTGCGCTGGACGGCTGGTGCCACGCGTCATGTTCGCAATGTCTCCCTACGCCAAAGTTTTGGCGTCGCTCCAATTGCCGATAAGCTTCGTGAAGCTCGTCTACGGTGGTATGGCCACGTTCTTCTTGCAGATGGCGACACCCTTTGAAAGATTGGCCTTAACATAGATGTGCCTGGAAAACGGCCTAAAGGACGGCCTAGGCAACGCTGGCTTGATACGTTGCATATGGACTTGAAGGAAGCTGGTATCCACCCCGATCAAGCGTTTGAAGTCGCGCCATCATACCAGAAGAGCAGACCTCGCCGCCGCTATGCTGAAAAACGCTGAAGAAGAAGAAGAAGCGTGATTACGACACTATTTCGCCGCGGTTATCCGAATCATCGCACTTCTCCAGGGTCCGGATAATTGGATGATTCGGATAATGGCAATTTCGCGGGCCAGATAATTGTATGATTCCGATATTGATAGGGATGGGAAAAATGATTCATCCGGATCCAGTGTATAGTGAATAGTGACGTTGCTTCACGCGAGGGAGGTGGGGGTTCGAGTCTCCTGCTCTGCCGTGTTTTTGCATTTCATCTGGCACTGACGGGGATCCATCCGCTTACAATTTCTTGGACTAAACCCCTTTCTTCTAACCGCCAATATAGAGTATGCGTTAACAATTCTCTATAGGAGCCTATGCTTCTTAGTTGCGGAGTACCTCAGGGTGGTGTACTATCGCCCGTCCTTTGTATCTACACTTTGATCCGATAAGTGTGACCTCTGACGATCATGTTGAATTTTGTGCGTTTGCTGACGATCTTAAAATCTACGGATCAGCGGACACTACTGCGCACACCAGCGCCCTTCAAAAAGCCATGGATAAGGTTTATAAGCAGTCTCAGGAATGGGGTTTACCGCTTTCTGGGGAAGCGTAGGCTGCTAAATTTGGGAAGGAGGAATAACAACTGTCAATACTCTGTTGGTGGTACAGCACTGAGGGCTGTGGACAAAGTTGTTGACTTGGGATTTTTGATAACTAATAAGGGAAGGGTCTGAACGGGGGGAGCGAGTCACATAGGGAGAATCCTCTCCCCTCAATTAGTATAAAAGTGTGTGTATTTTTTTGCCAAGTCGTAAAACCCAAGGAGTAGGGAGGTCCTTGAAATCACAATGAAATACGGTGCATCACGAGTTTGGAGGTCCTGTACGACCGCGATTCCCCCGGCTAGAAGCGGCTAGGAGCGCAGGGGGAGTGGGCTTGCTTCATGCGAGGAATGTCGTGGCTAGAATAATCGTATAGTGACATGATTGGTAAATTTCAAATATGCATAGCATCCTGTTGAGATCTTTCCACAGATAATCCGAAACAGCGATAGATTCACACTTTCTATTAATCACCGAATTCAGTCATTCCAGCGAAACCACCGAAAGAAGGCCCAGGACACAGGCCAGAGCATGGACCAGCACATCCTCAAGGGCTGACCAAGCCGACTCCGCATCACGACGGTGAGTCGCAAATTTGACCTGGTTACAAATACAGTACCGGCTGTGTCCCTTCGTCCAACCAGCACAAGCGGCGCGAAAGACGAAGAGTGACGCTATAGGGCGCCGGAGTGCGCCATTTTCCGCTCGCCACGCGTCGCGTCTGAGGCAAGTTGCGTTAGGATGCCACACCCTCAACTTCTGGAGGGGAGCCTATGCACGCGTTTGGACGAGCATGGCCTAGGTTTGGAACTATCTGCCGGCATGGCGCGCGCTGTGAACAATGCATATAGGTCCGGCAGAATCAATCGAGTCAGCGCGCTAGAGCGAAGCGGCCAATGCAGATTAAGGTTGTGCGACCCAATTTTTTCCTATTTTAGTCGATTCTTACGGTAAGACGAAGCGAGCTAACGGCATGCAAATCCGTGGGCAAGCAGAGCACTGAAGGCGATTTGCGACGACCTGCTCACAACTTCCTTGCTGCCGAAACTTCCTTAACTACAGCTGCCGTTTTAGAACGGCGGCGAAATTTGGATGAAGAGCGTTTTGAACGACAGCGGTGAAATTTCTTCCGCCTTTGCTCGCCCAAATTTGAGTTTTCAACACTCTTAATAATAACGTTATGTTCATCACGAAAAGCTCTATGGAATGATGTCAACCCCGACCAAGGACAACAAGGCCGCAGCAGAGGGGCGATGACGTCACCGACAATAAGCGCTCTCGAATTTGGCCAAGTTGAGTGCCATTCGGTAGCGCGTATGATGGTAAATTGAACGGTGTTACCTAGAGTAGCGAGAGTTGTGATCTGAGTGAGTAAGGGCGCAGAGAACATCGACCGTTGATGTGCCAAAATAAACGTCCGGGCTTGGAGCACGATAAGTTTTTCAAGTGTGAACCCTCCCGCTTGTGGATTTCTGCAGCTTGTGGATTTTGTAGTCAATAAGAGAGTCTACCAATTCGCCAAAGCACAACGATGCAGCTTAAGAACGGACAAGGTTATAGTGGTGCGAAACTGCACGTCTAGCTTGTGCAACCCAATTTTTCCGATTTCAGTCGACCACTGTGGTAAGACGCGGAGAGCTAACAAGGGGGCGGCAGCGATACTCAAATCGACGCGCGCGGTCGCGCGCGTGCTCCCGCCGGGCGGAGTCCACGCTGCTTCGCCGGCGGAGAGGGCGAGTTCTGCGCGAACGTGCCGAGACTGTTCTCAGTCGTGGGCGGGACGACTATAGAACGACTTAATCTTGTCTTGAGGAGTGGACTAAATGAGGATATGCTCGTGTTCACCAGTCAAATAGGTAGTGCTAAACTACGTCAAATGAGAGGAAGGGGAACTGGTGAAGGAAAATGAAGGAGATGATCCAAAAACAATGTCTCAATAATGGATCATCGATAGGTAGCCTTGCGATACGATAAGGGGAACAAGCCTTTACGTTCAGAGTTGCATGTTAAAAATAGAAAAGTGCAGTACTCTTACTAAACTGGATTATTCGTTTTAAAAGTGAATGTAGCGTGTTTCGAAACCTGCCTGCAACTGATGGGCGATTAACAAAGCATACTGCTCGTTCAGATGCCGAATACATAAAAAATTGGCAAGCCTATTAAATTTGGATTTGATGGTATTTTTGTGAATGTTCCCAAATTTCTTTTCAATTCGTGATCATGATTGCCATCCTTCTTTTCTTCTCATACGTTCAAAGTCCTAAAGTGCATAAAGCATTCATCGAACGTTATTATTCGATATCCCGGAGACCGGCAAAAAGTTTTTGTGATTTAAGGATCCCTGGTGAAGAACTTACCTGATTACAGATCCAAACATCAAATCAGAATCTTAAAGGGATTTTTGGAACCTCACTATAAGCCCACGAAAGGTGCTTCATGTAATAATAAAATTAATAATTAAATTGAATATAAAATTAAATTGAATATAAAATTAATCTGGCAGCACGGTAGAGGCTCTCTGATATCAGTAGACAATCTAATGGAAGATGTAGTCTATAAAAGCTTTCCACACCGGTGATGGACTACCTGTGCATAAGGCATCATACACTGTCTTGGGACGAGACTCCACCATCTTTTTTTCTCTAATAGTGTGTTTCACCATCATTTAATAATATAAGCTATCTTTTTTTTTTCGTTTTAACCCTTAGATGATCTTCGCTAGTTCTGCCTTCTTCAGCTCATTTGACGTAGTTAAGGTCTTTCACCACTCCTGATCGTTTAATTCAGAAGCCCTCGTGTTTTTTCATAGGACTGCGTGGGTGAACCACAGGGCCTTCTATCCCGCCATGATTGCGTTGAGGTCCCCAGTTCTCCAATTGTTTAGATGGTAGGTTGGGTCGTGGCATCGCGCTGTAGCACGCTAGGCGCATCGGACAACTCGTACGCGTTCCTTCCACGGCTAGGCCTATGGTATACTCCCGCGTCGCTCCAGCGATGGGCGCGGGGCAACTGTCAACGGCGCGCCTTCGCTGCAGTGGCGGACGGCGCAGTTGGGCGCGGTTGTCAGTTGACGCGCCATCGCTCCCGCAATGCGTCGCAGAGGGGTGTTATACCTCCGGGTCCCGTGCGACGGCCGTCGCAGCCCGTCGCTCGTCGCAGTGCAGTGCAGTGCACTGCGACGAGCGACGGGGAGCGATGGTCGCGGAGGGGGGAGCACTTGTCGTGCCCTATTCTATGCACTTCCACTGACTTATTTCGACACATCCTTGGTTCGCGACCATACCACAGCAATTTCAACACACGTTTGGTGATGTTGGGTGGTCATGTGATCTCTCTGTTGTTCTCCTCGTAGGGTTATCGTCGTGGCTAGACTCATTTTGGTTTTTTTCGACGGCTTAAACAGCTAGTTTTTTGAGGAGGTATTATTCTAGGCCGTTTTTTTCACTTTTGTGCCGATCCTCGCATTTTTTTCGCCTCTGAGCTTCCTCGCCGGTACAGAAATCTACATTTCTGTGCCGGAGCAATGCAGTTCACGGTTAGAACGTACAGACCGTTGGAAGACGGAGTCTCTGTTTATAACCTTTATACCACTGGATGTGTAGTTTTATCTGCACGTTGTTGAGTTTCCAAGGAATGAGGTAATTGCATCTATTTTCGCTCTCCCGGCACGTGTCTGGATCTAGAAGATTGTTAAGATAGCAGAGAAGCTAGGCAATGCTTTCGTACAATAGCGCTCGCATCGTACGGTCAAAAAAGAGTTGTGACGGATTAGTCCGTCGTAATCCGTCGTATGCTCATAACTCTCCCAGTTGTAGTTTCGAGAACTTCTTTGTTACATGAAAAATCTATCTAAACTCGTTTTGAGAAAGGGAAGACTCGTAGATTGGTTGTCCGACGGCGATTAAAGCACTTGATTCTTTTTCCTATACCTCACGCTCCCCCGTTGCATTTGTCTGAACATTCCTGCAGCACGATGCTCTCAGTTAGTTTGACTGGGCTCTTGAGCGAATTCACGGCAGGACCCACGGTGGGTGTGATGGACAAAGCACGATTTTGTCACTGCACTGGATCAGCTGATTCGCTAGAATTCTGCAAAAGACTCCGTCTGCAGAATTGCGTGAACTATGTCAGCCTCGACGATGGCGACGATGGCGAGCACGACGGCGATCGCGAGCCGTCGCGTCGCTGTGCACTCCCGCGTCGCTGCAGCGGACGGGAGTATACCATAGGCCCTAGAGGTGGCCCGACTGCAGCGCCGCACCGCTACCGCACGCATGACTGCGAGTGAGTATCGTTGCTCGCAGCCGAGTTTACAGTTTGCAAGTGCATAGGCGAACAGAATAGTAAAGGTTCTTCACACCGACGTGCTTACAACTCCTCAGCTGCCTGTACTGCCGTTTTAGAGGGGCGAACGGCAGCGTGAACCTTCCTCCGTCCTTACTCGCTCACATTTCAGTCTTCGACATTCGCGATGGTACCGTTCTGTTCAGCTCGAAAAACTCTATCGGACGGTATCAACCTCGACCAATTTTGGAAACATCGGTTTTTTGACAATTTCGAATCGAGAACGAGAGCGCTCCAGGTCGAGCCTTCTCGGAAGATGACGTCATCGGAAATCGACATTTTCGAAATTGGTCCAACTTTTTCGTTCCAAATCATCTAAGGGTTGTTTGAGGCGCTGATGACGAATCCGGCGTCCGTTTTTGTAAACTCCGCCGATTTCGATAGGTTTTGGATTTTATTCTGGAAAACTGAGGGTGATCGGGTTAGAACTGGTTTGCTCAAACTTCGTATAGTGGCTAGGGTTACTCGAGGTTCCGAACACGATCCAGAAATCCATTTGAACGACTACGGCAGGAGACCGCCCACACCGATAACTGAGGGTGATCGGTGACCCTGACCTGACCACCCTCAGCGGGAAGTAACCTACTGAAATCGGTGGAATTTTCACAGACGGGCATCGGATTCGTAATCGGCGTCCCAAATAACCTCCTAGATAATTTTGGACGATGTTTGAACGAAAAAAATTGGGCCAATTTCGAAAATCTCGATCATCGATGACGTCATTGGCCGCGCAGGCTCAGTTATCAAAAAATCGATTCTTCTAAATTTGGTCGATACTGACACCATTCGATAGAGCTTTTCGTGCTGAACAGTAGGCAATGCCGTCCAAACGCATGGATAGGCTTCTCCCATCAGGCCGTCAGAGTATGTTGACTCTGCGAGCGGCGTGCCAACTCGATTAATTCTGCCGGGCCTATATGCATTGTTCACAGCGCGCGCCATGCCGGCAGTTAGTTCCAAACATAGGCCGTGCTCGTCCAAACGCGAGCATAGGCTCTTCCATCAGCCTTCCATCAGGACGCCACACCCTCAACTTCCTTCCACCAGAAGTTGAGGGTGTGGCGTGCTAACCCAACTTGCCTCAGACGCGACGCGTGGCGAGCGGAAAACGGCGCACTCCGGCGCCCTTTTGCTCCACTATTCATCTTTCGCGCCGCCTGTGCTGGTTGAACGTAGCGGCACGGCCGGTACTGTAGTTGAAGGTCCTTGAAGTATTTGAGAAAACTTCTTGCCGAACATTGTTAACAAAACTTTTGAGAGTTTTTACAAGGATGCAGCAGTAGCCCTAAACAATAATAAACACAGGTCTTACAAGATCCTCAGTATCCCTGGAGTTCAGGGAAAACCATTGACCCAATTTTTATTCTCAGCAGATTAATCCGTCGCAAAGCGTCTCTGTTTATAAGAATTTGAGCGGCCTTGTAGTTATGATGAAGGGCGAGAAATACTTTGTTAGAAGATAAAAATGACGGGACTGCGGGTTTCTTCAAAATATGTGTACCGTACTTTTTCTTCAAGATCCAGCTAAATTTTTTGGAATTTGGTGTGAGTGCCTCATTTTACATGAAGCGTATAATTATGATAATGCCCTGTAATTTTGCCACCGACTAGATCCGAATTAAGTGCTATGTGAATTAAGAAAAGTATCAATTAGCCTCTATGGAGGAAGGCTTCTGTCGCTGTGGAAATCAAGCCATAATTTAAGATCTAGCGCACCTCAATCAGAAGGCAATTATTGACGTGAGAATGCAAGAGGTTCTATACCATCAAAGGCGTGAAGGATGAGCTCATAAAACCTTTCACATAGCGCATGAGGACGTTTTGATCGGGGCAAACTCCTGTTATTTCCGAAAAGGAGCTGTTCGTGGAAATTGCTGGCAGATTTCCGGCTACTCCAAGCTTGTGAGATTCGGAGATCTCGGTTGAATAGCGGCTCCTGCTCCTGTGTTACAATTGAAATACTTTACCTGTTCAGGTCTCGGAACGCTCCCTTGGAGGAGGATCGTTCCAGTGTCATTCCTTCTCCTTGCAAGGCTTACCGCATTCGTTTTAGCGCGTGTACCTAGACAACCAACCCATTTTCTAATATGGCCACTGGGCTGGCTAGGATTTGTACCGCTGTATCGAGTGGTGACAGCTTAGTATAGGATGCAGAACAAAAGGTTTCAAGCGTTCAAGCGAAATATCGGTGCACAGAACTGAGCTTCATATATTTTCATCCTCTACTCCTACGACACGCCTAACGGCGTGTCTCGCACTCGGGCGCTTCGCGCGACTTTCTAGCATTGCTAACCTATGAAAAGTGTTTTTGTAAAACATAAGATTCGCTAGCATCTAGGACTTGGTGAGTACTTTATCAGCATCAAGTCCTTCGCCACTTCGGTACCTTCATCATAGACATTCTCTCCGGACCTTCCAGTAACGTCATTGATTTGTGCTGCGCAGTACTTCTGTCCCTTAGGTTGCTCCTCCGCAACCGTTCTCATGCTCAAGAGCTAGCGTTCCCAGATGTCGTTGACATATCTTCCGAAGCCAGGTTCCACCTCACTCGTTTCTTCTTACTGGATCTAATTGTTGGTCCGCCTTTATCGGTCTCCCCCCCCCCCCCCTCCTTAGTTCCCCATCTCCCTGATCCCAACTCCTGCCCACTTCTTCGTATCCACTATTGAGCCCCTACTTGACTCTTTTGCTGGTTTCCCCGTCCTGGCCCCTCCTCCAGGTTGTTTCATTCTTTCCTGATCGCTCTACTGGTCCATCCCAGAGGCCCCCTTACTGCCCTTCTCCACCACCTCCTTAGTGGTCCTCCCATGCTCACGGCAGACGTCGGTGACATGCATTCAGAATCAGGACGCTTGTTGAGCTATGTGTGGAGCCCGTGTTCTGGATCCAGAAGCCAAAAGACCTGTTCTCCGAATTCAGAAGCTCGGAAGCGTTCGCAGTCGCCGCTGTGTCGAGCATGAAGAGGCGGTGCATATGGCAGATTCCTTGTTTTCCGTATGAATTCTCTTACGGGTCCCTTCTTGTTGGTTTCCCTTCCTAGTCCCGCCTCTAGGTTCCTTCTTGTAAGTAGATTCCTCTAAGTTCCTCTCCCTCCCCCCCCCCGGATCCTCCTTACTAATCTCCCCAATTATTAGGTTGTAACGAATTAAATGGCACTGGCTCGCGCCATTTTTTGGCGCGTCTTTACGCGTTTGATCAAAAACAAACCGTAACATGTGGCATATCATTTAGAAGCGCAGACTTTACTCTACCGGTGAGTACTAAAGTTTCTATGTAAAAGTGGGAAAACTGTTTTAAGACTTTTATTGACTTTTTTGCAGATGGACAAAAGGGTAATCCGAGGCATTAACTTGTATGAATTCAAGCTGGGCACTACAGCTAAGGAGGCGGACGAGAAGATCAACACCGCATTCGTTCATGGATGTTCCACAATTCGGACGGCGTATCGTTGGTATCGGAAGTTCCGGAATGGAGATGAGAGCTTGGAAGAACATGAAGGTCGTGGGAGGCATAGTGATGTTGATGAGGACAAGCTGAGAGATGTGGTAGAGGAGGATCCACACAAAGGTACCAGGGAGATAGCGAAGGTTCTTGGCGTCAGTCACAACACAGCTGCCCGGCATCTGAATGAAATTGGAAAGACCAAAAAGCTGGAAAGATGGGTGCCTCACGAGCTGTCTGAGGAGCAAAGAAACCGACGATATGAGATCTCGTCCGCACTGCTTCTACGGAACGAAACGGACCCATTCCTTGATCGCATCGAAACCTGTGACGAGAAATGGATAACGTACGACAACAGGCGACGATCGGCACAGTGGGTGGACAGCAATGAGAGCCCCAAGGTTTTTGCGAAGCCGGAACTGCACCAAAAGAAAGTAATGGTGACAGTATGGTGGTGTTCGCTGGGAATTATTCACCACAGCTTCCTCCCTCCCGGTGAATCCATCACGGCAGATGATGAAAAAGTTGAAGGATATCCGGCCGGCCTTGGTAAACCGAAGGCGAGTTCGCCTTCTGCACGCCCCCATGCAGCACGAATGACGTTGCAGAAATTGAATGAGCTGAGCATTGAAACTCTACCACATCCTCCGTTTTCTCCCGACCTCTCCCCAACAGACTATCATTTCTTCAAGCATCTTGGCGACTTCTTGGTAGGGAAAATATTCGAATACCAACAGGATGCCGAAAGTGCCTTCGAAGATTTCGACAATTCCAGAACTTCTGATACTTATGCTACTGGGATAAAAAAAGCTTGTTTCACGTTGGCAAAGATGTGTAGAATCAGAAGGTTTTTATTTCGATTAATAAACTTGCCTGCAAGCCGAGATATTAACTGTTTAAATTTGCAGTGGTTCAGTGCCATTTATTTTGTTACAACCTAATATAAAGCCCTCTCACGCTCACGACACGACTACAGCGAGCGAACGCCTATTGCGCGACAATGGGCGTTCGCTCGCCGTAGTCGTGTCACATCTTCTAAATCCGGTCTCACTTACTGGTAATGGATCCCCTTGCTGATCCTCCTTACTGTCTCCCCCCCCCCCCTGATTGCTAACTCCCTACTGGTTCCTCCTTATTGCCTAAACCCTTCTTGCTGCCACCTCCTGACCTGCTTCATTGTTCCCTATCGACCCCTCCCCCCCCCCCCCCCCTCATACCGATGCCTCCTCCAAGTCGCTCCCCCCTGATCGCTGTCAGTTCTCCACCCTCGAAGTCCCCCTTCTACTCTTACCCCTTAGTGGTCTTCTCATGCTAATGGCACGAAGTCGGCTTCTGCATCTGGACACTCAGAAACGCCCGAGGTGCTGTTGTATTAAGCAGTGATGGGCTGCGCTTCCCCTGCTGCAGCAACATCCCACCTTCAATGCAAATCTTGCCCGCGATGTAGATGATACGGCATATCTCACTCACTCAAACGTCATCGACCGCTGACTCAATTATACTAACAAGGTAATTGCAACTGACCTGCCTTTCTAGCCGTGTCTTCTTAGACGGTGAACCTATCTTTTTTGAACAACCTCGAGTTGAATGCTTTCACGCAATCCTTTCTCATTTCTTGCAGTTATCGCAGATTTGCAACAACATCCCGTGTTGAACGGCAAACGTTGCCCGCGCAAGGTACGCAGAGTTGTCTCAAGGGGTTCCATGAGATTATGGGGATTCCATGAGGAGTATATCAGGCAGGTTTCTAGCCTGCGTGAGATACGCCCCATCATCTACAGGGCGGGCAGCTAACTCAATTGTGTAGTGGTAGATAGATGCTATGAGCCAGATGATATGTTATGATCCATAGTAGTACGCAGTTATTAGAACGCTAGTTAATGGCAACATTGCAGGATTTCCGTAAAGACTGGTCAGGAAAGGACAAACACATAGTAGCTGTGTACATAGTTGCTAATTTGCTGCATCGTTCAGATTCTGTGTACGTAGAGCCTGCTCTGCGAGGCGGAGATCATCCTGGTGAAGGACGTCATCCTGACAAGCAGGCAAGCCATCCAGATAGAGATGGAGGTCGTCCTGGCAGAGATAGAAGTCACCTTGCTAGAGATGGAAGCCGTCCTAGTAGGGACAGAAGTCACCCAACCAGAGATGGAAGCCGGCCTAGCAGGGACAGAAGTCACCCAGCTAGAGATGTAGGACGACCTGGTACGTCGCCTCATGCTGATTTCTCAGTAATATCATTTTATGTGGAAGCGACAGCTACAGCAGCCCAGAGATACTCTGCATCGCATGCTAGTATCAGCCCCACTGGGGCCGGATTCTTCAATCGCTAACGGTGAAAAAACTGCCAAACCCCTTGATATGATATTCATTAGCATCAGGTTCTGGCGGTATTTCCGCAGTTAGAGGGCGGTAAGCGGTTGATGAATCTGGCCCCTGGAGTAATTTGTGTCCCAAGAACTCACACTAAGGGCTTTTGCATAATGGTTTGCTCCGGCGACTCAGCTTTACACATCGTCGTGCAGTCTTGAAGTCGCCGGATTTGGCATAGTTCACGAACTCTGCCGAAGCAGATATTCGTGTTCATGTTTCCTTCGTTGCTCATGTCCTGCGTTAACGCTTGAAAGTACAATATATGGTAAAAAATAGTTTAAAAAGTATAAGAGCCTAAGCAAAAGCGTGAAATAAAGGGCAAAAGGCAAAAAAAGCAAAAATAAAAGCAGCGTAGCAGACGTCGGCCAGCTGCCGAATGCGCATTTATGAGCACCTCAGAAAAATATATAATTGATGTTAGAAGAAATTGTTGTATTGATGTTAGAAGAAATTGTTGTAAAAGACCGCAAGCAACTAAATGACCTACACCATATGTCGTGCCGTAGAACATCGAGTTCTCCAAGCAAGCGCCAGCAGCTCTCTTCACGCCGATGACGACGTCGTTTCAGAATGGTGAGATCTTGGTCGTGAATCCACTGTACAGCTATCGAGGGACTCTGACGTTCTGAGTGGGAACGCCCTAAGTGAGCAGGGCTTCGAGGATCGCTTCAGTTTCGACGGGGTCGAATGCCTTCTTCAGATCGATGAAAGTAAGGCACAGCGGCAGCTTGTACTCTCGCGGTACTTCGATGGGCTTCGTAATGGTGTGTATGTGGTCGATCGTGGTGAATCCTCTCCGAAGACCTGCTTGCTCGCATGGCTGTCCTTCGTCCAGCGTTCTGCTAATCCTATTCAGGATCACTCGAATGAACAGCTTGTAGACTACGGACAGCAGGCAGATCGGGCGATAGTTGCCCATGTCTCCCCTCTTGTACAGCAAGATGGTTCTGCTGGTCTTCCACTGAGATGGAACCTTGCACTCCCACGGGTACCGAGTGTAGAGCCATGCCAAGGTTGATGGACGAAGTTCTTTCTGGTGTAATCTAAACACCCCATGGTTGTGATTCTAGTTCATTGGTTCAATGTTGGAACAACGGAGATTTGCGGTTTTCGAGTATTCGAACAAAAAATCGATCGAATTTATTAGAGGAAAGTGGAGGTGCCCGAGGTGACCAGCCGGTCCCAGAAAGACGAGAGGATTCGCAGCTCCAAAACGGGGAAAGTCTTCGGCCTTTTCGGCTGACATCAGTGAGAAAGGTGCAGTGGTCGCGTTGCAGCTGCAACAGGAGTCTTGGAGACTATATTACCCCTCTGAACTGTCGCTGTACTCTTTGACCCCAAGATTTGTTTGCTGCCTTGCAGTGGTCACCTCCCTACCGAGTTCGCTATTCCTAGGTGGCGCACGGGCAACTCCAGAACAACAGCGGCAACATGGACCGGCACAGCCTCACAGGCAGACTGCGCAAGCACCTTATGACGGTGAGTTGGAGATGTCGACAGAACAGAACAATTGATCAAGTTGCTAGGCATCTTTAGAAACAGGGACTTCCGCCTCTAAATTTTCGTTTCTTATCCGTTCAAACGAGACCCGATCCCACAAACCTTGGTTTATTATACAGGTGCTTCAAGAAATGACATTTGAAAGTCCATGATATTACGGTGTAAATTTTAATGGTTTTCAGAAAAGATCTACTTAGTGTGTTGTAGTCAAACTTGCGCATGAATGAATGCGCAAAATGGTGATTTTTCACGACGTTAGCGATGTTTTCCTTCCTTTCAAAAGGGAACGCAAGGATTACACACAGCATGTTTCCGCATGAAAAAGTTAGGAGCGGGAAACTGCCGCTAGTCAGTTTTTGTTGGCTGGCGTTGTGCACAAAGAGAATGTGATGGTCAGCGCCCTGTCCTACAACATCCAAATTCATCCTTGAAACGTCCAGGTGTCCAATTTTTTTTGCAGGATGGCGTGTAGTTTTTAAGCTTAATGTACGTATGTCTTGAAGGATGTCGAAGCATATAATGACTTTAAGCTGAAGTGCTGAGTCCTCCTGTATCACCCATTGCAGCGATTGTGTTTGTCACTAAACCGTATGAACCTCCTCAACCGGGCTCGTAGAGCGCAGTTGAGGAGGTTCCGGCGGTCGCGTACTCCAGGCTCTTGATTAGGATTTTCCGCCGAGGCCAGCCAAGCCTTCATCCCTACGATCGGCAAATTGGTGCTAGAATCGTCTAGAAGGATAAAACACTGACTTCTAAAGAAGCGCAACCTTACCACATACTGAGGAATTTCGCCTTTCAAGGATAAAAGGATATATGACAGCCTTACCTAAACCCAAACCAACCCACGCCTACGTCTTGTGACAGCACGTCTGCTGTCTTCTCATCAAGCAGGCTCCAAAATTCATCCTTGGTTTGCTCAAAGCAGCCAGTCTGTGCAGCATATGCTGAGAAAAGATGATACCGCCGCAGTTCTGGAGCGATAGCGACCTTCATCAAGCGATCACGGAAACGTCCCACACTTGCAATTGCGTCTCGGAACCGTTCAGAGACGATTATGCCAACACCACTTGTCGTCCTGGGACGTGCCCACATTCAACGTTGCCACGCGGGTCTTGCTTACGCTGCAAAACTTCTGGACTAACATAGTTTTCCCCCGTTGCCGTCCTCGCATCAGGGACCCTCGCATACTTTTCACACTGGCCGGGCTTTGCGAGTGCGCCGCAGCGCCCGCGGATGCCGTAGCATTACCTCGTGAAACATTCAGCACCATCAACCATATGCCACTTGTTCAGCTGCCACTTGATAGCGTGATTTTCCACGAAGTACTTAACACAACGTGCTCACCTCAGCTTAAGCTCGGCGAGCTAGCTTCGCAATCTATCGCTCGGACACTACATAATTGCGATGGGCCCATACGATCCCCACTAAATTTCCATCTTGTAAACAAACCTCTGCAAGAGAGCTATATTTCACAATGTCGCACACCTTCAAATTTTCAATCCTGGGATATGAAGTAAGCAAGTGTGCTTCACTGCACTCCATAAATGCAGTGATTAGCGTTAATTCACAATTGGGCGCGGCTACTCTCAAAGGCACAGGCATGCGTCGCAGTATCACATGCGGTTATATCCTTTGAACTCCCCCCCCCCCCCCCGCGTCACTCATTACGTGACGTTCTCATAGAAGGACGGATTTGAAAATCCTTCTCATTGCCGTGTGCTTAAGAAGCTGTCTGTAGTTATCTGGTCACAACGCGTTAGAGAAGCCGGTGCCGTCACACAGTGCCTCCTACTATACATTATTCAGCTAATCAGTGGGTCGCATTGTCAGTCACAGGGAGGGGGAGGTCGTCAAGGTATGGATAGGGATCAAGTACCAAGCGCCAGGATTTTAAGTTGTGCCGTCGACGTCGTCGAACGTGCGTCGGGATTCAGAGGAGTGAGGGGAACATTAACGGGAGACCAAGAAAAGGAGCCAGTAAGAGGGGGAGGCGAATCAGTAAGGGGACCAGCAAGGGGCCAGTAAAGGGGCTAGTAAGGAGAGACTGGTATTTTTTCAGTATCGCTCAACGGGTAAGAATACGTGTCACATACGTCATGCCGCGTGTGTAGTGATGCGGAAGACTTGTCACAGAAGTCGTGGCAATATCGTGGCATGTGACATGGAGACCCATCAAGAGTGACATGGTCTTTATGCAACATCTTCGGATTCAGAAAACGTGCAACATACCACACTTTGCGCAGTGCGTTGCATTTTCGGAAGACTTTTTAAAGGCATCGTGCAACGAGCGTGCGCTGGCTTGATTGTCAGTCCGTTTCTGGCACATCGATAAGGGAGTATTGGCGGGGGAGGGGTAGGGTGATTGACTACAGGAATTGGAGGAGTATGATTGCAGTTGGACAGTAAACGGTGTAGGTCGTTCAACGAATACCAATTGATTTTATTTATGTTTCTGAAGATTAAGCACTTCGTGCTGGGGTCCTCGCGTTCTGTTCCTCGCCACGTACAGAACGGGATACTTCGGATAATAAATCGCATACATGCTATAGAGGCAGGACAGGTTCCATAGGGACGGTTTTGAAGATACCGCTCTACCATAATCCGCTATACTATTGTATATAGTAGGATCAGTTTGTTTACTGTCATTAACGTAAGAAGGCCTAAAGAAGAAAAGAGGACGGTCGGAACGTTCTGTTCTCTGGGTTGTTGGCAAAGCCACCAACAAAACGTTTGCCGGTGGCTACACCGCTGATCATCTGGTTTGCATATAAATGCTGTATGTCAGGTTCTATGTCAGTTGAATAAACAAGGCGACTTCTGCAGCATACAGATGGAAAATATGCAGAACATGCCCGAAAATGGTGCAGAATTCGGATTCTCTCATATCTCAACCGAGCAGTAGAAATGCCAATCTTCCATGAATCCTGGCTACTATTCAATAGATCTCGAACCGCATGGGATCACGGGCGGGCAAGTGCGCAATTCCAGCGCTTGTGAAGGCGCTCTGCTGCAGATTCTTTGTATACTACTCGCTTTCCCCGCTCAGAAATACGCTGCAGACCCTGCCCTTCTGAGCAGACTCCGAGATGTGGTCCAACCAATCGTAACATGCGCGTGTCAAACCTTCACACAACTTCTTCTCTTCCCCAGCTTGTGCTCTCTTGCGCGTAAAATAGGATAACTCAGAACCCTTTCAAGGAAAGTTAGGGATCGCCCTTTGATTGCCTGGCGCCTCTCTGGCCTCTCCTCCCTCGCCGTCGTTGGAATATCTCTTTATGCAAAGCACAACAAAAACTGCAGCTGAGAAGTCGTTAGAAATACAACTGAGGAAAACAACGGAAAGCTGTCCTAAGGTTACGTCATGTTTCAGATGGCCAGTATGCTGATCCTGCTCTCAGAGATGGAGATCATCATGGTACGCTAAATAGTATTTACCCTCATGCACATAGCTCTAGAAATTTCTGATTTGAGCTAAACAGAAAGCACACGGTTTCACAGAGAAAACTAAGTTTAGTATGGTTTTGGAGTGCACCCTTTGGGAAACACTAATGCTTTGTGAACCTCAGCGAAACCAACCCCTTTCTTCTCAACCGTTTCTACGCGAGGATGCTTTGTCTCGCGCTAGGCCTATGTCATACTTCGGCGACGCTGTTGTCAGCGACATTGGCGACAGTGTTGCGCGAGCTGTTACGCACTGCGTAGCACGCTCTCAACACTGTCGCCGACAACAGCGTCGCCGAAGTATAACATAGGCCTTAGCAATCGCAGTGCTTCTTATAACAGCATGTCCTGCCAGTGCTGACCAACGCAAAAACGCATCTGCGTCTAGCTGTTACTTATTTATTCACCGGCCGTCAGAGGGGCTTTTCGACGGCTTTGCCGCAGTAATAACTTATCATCATCAGTTGTAGCTGCCATCTATGTCATGGTTTCCGCAGGCCTTTTCCCTATAACTACATACGCTAGTGGGGCAGATTAGAAAGGGTCACAAAGAAAGGCTATTCTAGAGACATTGATTACTATACTTGTGCTTTTTAAAAATTTTTCGAACGAACGAATAATCGAATAAGTCCATTTTTTCGGTTATTCGAATTTCCGAATAATCGAATATTCGAAAAAATCGAATAATCGAATAATAATAATAATAATAATAATAATAATAATAATAATAATAATAATAATACACCCCTGTGCAAAATAGGTTGGCCCTCGATTTGTCCATTAGTACCCGAAGAACGCGCTCCCAAGGCGCAGTAATGTTGCCATCGTACTCCCCACTATCGAAAACTTCTATAGAAGAATTCTAAGCAGTTATTAGTGCAGGATACCGCGAACTTTAACTGAAAATTTAACAGATGGAGACCGGTGCAAAATATAAGTTCGCTTCATAGAAAACCTGATTAACCACAAAAGTACATAGAGAAAAGGTGAGATTAGTACTTCATCACATCACCTTTTTTTGTGAACAATATCGAAAATTGTATTTGGTATACTACTAATTAGATTATCAATAACAGTTTGCTTAAAATTGGTCCATACATGAAGTATGGCGTTCTTCAGATCAGAAACCGATCTCTAAACGGTTCAATTTTTGTACACTTTGTGTACAAGAATGTCCCATAAATTTTCTTGTTTTCAGGTTGAGATCTGAAGAACAACTAGGCCACTTCAAATGTTGAATTCTGTTGGGATTAAGCCAACCTGTAGTTGACTGCGATACGTGTATGGATGCAGTATCTTGTTGGAAAATAAGGTTGTGCCTACGATATCTTCTGAAATATGGCGGAGGGTAATCTCCGTGCAACTTCTGGTAGTCTTCACTGTTCATCCTACACGAGACGAACTCCAAGGCAACAAGTTCTACCTAGAAAACGCAACCCAAACCATGAGGCTTCCACCGACAAAGTTGCGCTTGTAGAATACTCGCTTCTCTCTCTCCTCAAATCTCTCGAATATTGTCTGTACCCGTCGGGCCCATCAAGATTCCACTTCTTTTACACTACTGGAGAGATCTGAGAGAAGAGGTCAAGTATCCCCTAGGCGCAACTTTGACGGTGAAAATCTGATGGTTGGGCTGCGTTTTCTGGATGCGGACTTGTCCCATTCGTTTCGGAAGTTCGTCTCGTGTTGGATGAACAGCGAAGACTACCAGAAATTGCTCCGAGATCACCTTTTGTCATATTTCAGAAGATTTCCTTGTTGTTGTTCCTTGAACTCTAGACGAGGTTGGTAACAGCGTTTATTAGGCTTACGTTTCGGCGGGATCGCCTTCTTCAGAGCCTGAAAGGAAGTAAACCTAAGTGTGACCACTGGACCAAACGTATCAATCGTACTGGATATTGAGACCAATTGGTCGTATACAAGATGAGAAGAAGACAGCAATCGACCTCACCTAACCACAGATCGACAGGCGATCAGGGCAGTAGCACTCGTGAGGGTACCAAAGGAGACCGTACCCTGATTAGAATGCTATTCGGAGGTACGGCTTGAGCTTCCGTGTTATATATAGGCACTCCCCCTTCTGGTTGATTTTTGGGTCGGTAGTCTGTATCCAAAATGCCTCAAGGGCTTTCCGCGCCGACGTCGAGCTCACGCGCTAAAATTTTGAATGTGACCCCAAAATCCTCTGCGTTATGGGCGTTGACCCTGTGGTCACCTAGCGCAGTGGAAACCCATAACCTTTCCTTGCCCTCCTGATGTTCTTTGGCGCGTACGTGGAGTGGGCGAGAAGTTTCTCCGATATAGTTCTCTCTACAGCTTTGACAGGTGATCCTGCAAACGGTACCTGAGACGGCACAGTCTCCTTCCTGCCAGCTGTACAGACCACACAGTTTGGAGCAACGCAAAGGCGGTCGTAAATGCGGTTTCTTACCAGCCCGTGTTTCAGACCAGAGTGGTAATTTCCTAAGAATTACCGAATCATCCTTTAAGTAGATATCAGATGGACTGCCTTTGGCAAGTGCCCCAGTAACGTCCATCAGACACCAGCAGCTGGCTCCAGAATATAACTCCAACGCGACGTCATACGCTAGCCGCATGCAACGTCGCGGCACTGAAACGTGAACGTGCGCTCGGTAACCATGGTTAGCCAGGAGCACGGAATTTTGTCAGTGTTAAATTTCTCTACTAGTTTTTTGGACTTGTCTCGTTCGTCTCGGAAGATCATCTCGTGTAGGATGAACAGTGAAGACTACCAGAAATTGCACGGAGATTACCTTCAGATTTCGTAGGCACAACCTCATTTTCCAACAAGATAATGCATCCATACACGTATCGCAGTCAGCTGCAGGTCCTACTCCAACAGAACTCGACATTTAAAGTGGCCTAGTTGTTCGTCAGATCTCAACCCGAAAACTAGAAAACTTATGGGACATTCTTGTACACAAAGTGAACAAAAATTGAACCGTTTAGACATCGGTTTCCGACCCGAAGAACGTCGTACTTCATGTATGGACCAATTTTAAGCAAGCTGTTATTGATAACCTAATCAGTAGTATGCGAAATCGAATTTTCGATATGGCTGCAACAAAGGTGATGTGACGAAGTACTAATCTTATTTTTTCTATAGGTACTTTTCTGATTAATCAGATTTTTTTATGAAGCGAGCTTATATTTTGCACCGGTCTCCATTCGTTAAATTTTCAGTTAAAGTTCGCGGTATTCTGCACTGATAAAATAAACTGCTTAGAATTCTTCTATAGAAATTTTCGATAGTGGGGAGTACGGTGGTAACATTACTGCGCCTTGGCAGCGCGTTCTTCGGGTACTAATGGACAAATCGAGGGTCAACCTATTTTGCACAGGGGGGGGGATTAATAAGGACGATTTTTGTGTTAGCCAATTTCGTTTGATATCGTTTACTCACATCAAAGGCGCATTGTGTAGATACAATTAAGTGTAGTAAAGTAATTTCAACGACAACATTCGCCAGAAACAAAATAAGAGAATTGAATTCTTTAAAAAATTAAATAATGAAGATATTCAATATTTTCTAAGAACCGTTTACAATAGTCGTTAAAATGGCAAGACATGAGACTTTTCCTACAAAAAAACCTATAATAAGAATTCCTACAGAAATACATGTGCAAAACATCTACGCATAAGTGCAAAGTTATTGCGAAAAAAACCGCTCACTCTATTTGTTCATTTCATTATCTCACAGAATCGGCAGCGAATCAAATCGTGGAGTTATATACCATTTTCCGTGGGATTTCAACGTTTTTCAAAACAAATTCAACGTACTACTGAAATTTCCCCGTGGAACGACGTTGAATTTGATTTGAAAAACTTTGGATTTCAACTGAAAATGGCATATAATCGTGTTACATATGCAAATGAATTGTGAGCTTTAGTCCCGAAGTATCTTACGCTAGTTTCTACAGTAACGGTTGCCATCAAGAGAATTAATCAAATTATTGATTTTTTGTGAATATCACTCAACAAGTTCGAAACTTCAGGCCAGAGGTAATCAAGGTCACTGTACACAATCTGAATTAATTTTTTAATTCTTCGTCGAAATTTGTGTTTGTTGTGCAAATTTCATGGAGGATTTAAGTGTATGACGTTGGCGACAGTCGTGGTCGCAGAGAACACAAATGTGAAGTCAGATTTTGAAAACGAAGACCTCTCATACAATTGATTCGCATCAACGAATTCCCCATAGAAAATCAATAGCTCGAGTAACTTCAACCGATAATTTCAAAAACGAACTTCAGATTTGTGTTCAGTGAGATCGACTACCCCAAGGGCTAAAGTTTCGGACCGCAGTCAATCGCCATCAACTGCGGTCGCCAATACGCCATGCCCCCACGCCAGTAGTGATGGACTGATGGAAACACGCACGCGCACACACACACTACTCTTCTATGTATAGTAGGATATTGAATGCGTTTTCGTGACGGTGAGCTCCTCGACAGTGTGCTATCGAAAACAATCGTCACCGGAATGAACGTCGCTTACAGAAATCGTCATTATGGCACATTCGAAACAACCACGTATTCGAAATTCGAATATTATTCGAATTCGAATAGTTATTCGCAGTTTGAACTTCGAATAACCGAACTCGAATAATTATTCGAATTTGCGAAGCTCGAATAATCAAATAATCGAAGATCAAATTCGAATAAATTATTCGAATTCGATTATTCGAGCACAAGTATATTGATTACTATTCAGAAAAACCGCCAACTATAAATCTGCACGTATTTGTTCGCTAATAGATATAGTGACGTCACGATGAAAATAGTCCAACAGTTTTGAATGCTATGAAATATTCGCAGAATCATCATTCCATTGTAACCGGGCGGGGATATCAAAGGGCTTGTAGAGATTACAAATATAAAACGTTCATCGAACGCCCCTCAGCGACCTCGACTAACCACAGGGCTGAAGTTTCGGGCCGCTTGGATGACAGAAATTCGGTAATTTGATCAATTCTGACAGATGGCTATCGAAACTTCAAAAACTAACAACACAAACAACTCTCTATGATTGATTATTCTCATAATGTGTATATATTTATATGTTTCATATCTATTTATTTGTTTATTTATTTACTCACCTATTGAAAGCGATTTTTATGTCCAGGGCAGCCTGTTACGATTTATCTGTTCTTGGCTCGCTGAGCACGCGTTGATTGAGAAACAGAAGAAGCTCATTTAATTCCAAAGCTTCAGTAGCACTCATTGCCTAACAAATAAAGTGAACATTCTGGGGCCGGATTTATCAACGCCTTACAGCAAGTTAACGGAGAAAATTACAGCCGAAATCCCTGATAGGTGAGCGATAAGCCGCCGATCTGAGTTTTCCGCTGTGAATTCTCTGTCAAAGTTATGTAGGTCGTTGATGAATCCGACCCCTTGTTAGCAGGGAACTCAATTTGATAAGTTGATTATTGCATGTCGGTAATTAACAGTCTTCAAAATGAGGAAGTTAAAGGAGGAAGGTCTGACCGAAAGATCTCAAAGAGCTTCGATGAACTGGCACACTTCCCTTGAAATTGACAACCACCACGGCAAGAAAACAGGAAAGGCGTAGCGGTCCAAAGATGCTAGGCAACCTTGCATACACGCATGGTTGGAAAGAATGAGTCCTGTGCTTTGCTTTTCCTTTCAATCCATAAAACTTTGAAAGGTTGCTTAGATATTACTATCTAGCGCCCTTTTCTACTGAAAACTGACGAAAATCTCCTTAGCACCTAGTATTTATCAAGCATTTTCCTGTTGTATTTCTGAATATGGGTTTTACCGAGAAGCAGATGCTCTTCATATCAAATCACGGTGCTCGCACATCAAGCGATCACGGCGGAGAAGGCATCCAACTTTTAATGCTGCAGGTCCGCACAGGGACACGACACCACACGGACGTCATGGTTCCTCAACTCCACCGCCACATCGCGGACCTGGTAAGGACGAGCAGGATTCAATTAACCTAACATTGCTAGCCAGGAGTAGAAACCCTGCGGGAAGCCCAACTGGTGTAGGGGATCGCAATGTAAACATGACAGTGGTTGATGGTCCTGACATCTGTCCTAACTCACCATAAACGATAAATGACGGCGTTAACATCAATCCCTTTTGAAACGCGCCACGCATACTCCTACGGGATATCCTGGAGTAATTTTGTATTTTATAGGAGGCAATGTGAATGCGTTTATGGCCTACGCAACGACTTGTGGTTGCCAGCCGATGGGCAGCCACAGGGTTTGTGTTTCCCAGACAAGTCTGCCACCAATTCACAGACCTCGAAGTGATTAAAGGCTTGGTTAGCCTGTTCAGGGAAATCCAAACCATGAACCTGGTACCGGGTTCATCGTTACTTCCTCCGATCGCCCTCCATGTGCCTTACGGTGAAGATAATGTATTTTAATTGTGGCGTATTCCGCATTCAGACCTTTGAGAGGGCGATTTTACGGCATGAAGGAAAAAGTAGAAGTTTTGACGGGCTACGCACGAATTTGATGCAAAAGGCCAACATGCTCTTTTCACCATGTAGCTTTCTTGAGTTCACCTCTATGAGCACCAGACGAAGATTGTCGGAGTCGCTTCGAGCTGCTAATCGAGGAACTCTACAATCTCCGCTCTCTGGAATCGTTGTCTCCATTTCGATAAGTCAAAGTCAAGTTCGTTGCGAGGTAGAATACCTACAGAATACCCAGAAGTAGAATGCGTGGCGCGTCCCAAAAGTGTTTGAGTTACGCCGTCCTTTATCCTTATTCTTTTATAGGTTACGAAACGCGGAATCGTCGTTTTGTTTCTGCCAGCTATGTCTAAGACCACTTATGGACAAACTAGGCTTAGAAGGATTGGTGAAAGCAGAACCGTGAAACGGTTCGGGGTGCCTATGCTCCTAGCGTAGCTTTGAGTTGTGCTGATTATGATCCATCGTTTTCCTCGAAAAACTCGGGCTCTCCTGCGCTGTGGTTTAACCAGGTTTGCCATCAGCTTGAGTATCCTCTCTCCGAGATTTCGGGTCAACAAAACATCTACTACGTCTGTGGTCCACTAAAGTGTATGAGAAGCAGCCTGAAAGAGAAAAGTGCCTGCATGGCAATCTCTGAGCTACTTGAACCTAAACTTTGCAACGACGTTAGAGCGTACTACTTGAAGGTACCGCTTCGAGACAAACTCCGGAGCAGAAGCAGAGACGTGGACCAGCACATCCTCAGAAGCATTCTGAAGCAGCTCCTCATGATGGTGGGTTCCTCGATCTTCTCTCCTTTATAGTCGGACGTTATTACGGCTCTACGTCGACGCCTAGTCCGTACGCTTCTTTGTCCAAGGACTCGCTTCGTTTCAGATTCCGTTTACGCCGACCCTGCGCTGAGGGAGGGAACCCACCCTGGTATGTCACCGTTTGCAACTGCACATTTCTTTGTTCTACGCTGTTAGCGTGTATCAGCAACATCGTAGGAGTAGTGTCCATCCATTTGTGAACGCACGTTTCTTGCTAAAAACTTGAGGGTCGCTCCACATCACAATCGCTTAATATGCATGAGACACTGCGATTTTTGAAGAACGTTGTCATCGTTGTCTTTATTGGTAGGAAGTGTGGGTGCCATAAGCTTTGTTTTGTTTAGTCAAGAATAGGGACTTTAATCAGGGCGGAATTACATTGGTGCAGTTGTGAATACAATCAGAGGACGACGCCTCCAAGCCACTGCGAGAAAGTCGACTGTTTTTAGATAATCGGACAATACCCTTTTGCCGGTATGCGCGATCTTCACACCGCTGCATACATGCCTATCGAGAAGATTGTCTTTGAGATGTTAAGCCAGATGCAGAGCCAAAAAGCCAGAAGGCATTCCTGACACCTTCTTGTACACGGCTAGATCGGGACAGTTCCAAAGAAACGCAAACGCATGAAGACAGAATGAAAGCCGTTACAAACAACAGAAATCGATGTAGAAGTTCGATGTTTGCCTCCTGAATTTTCTTACTACGAACTTGTACCTGCATCAACGGTGCACTGCTGGAAGGAGTAGCACCTCTTATTTGTCAGGGCGGAGCAATTGGCCATGGGCATCCGCAAGCACCTGAAGGGTTGAGGAAGGCCAAAGTGCCCACTCGTTGCAGGAGCCCAGGCTCCAGAGTCCAGGCGGCGCAATGGCTGGCCTTCACGATTTTGGCATGCGAGAGCGGCATCTCGTCACGCAGATCACTCGAGGCATTCTGCATCTTGGCCAGACATACAAAAATCAGTCGCAAGGAATTGGGCGTTGCGGCGGCACGAGAGCTGATGCCTTTCGTCAATGGTTTTCACGTACGCCATCATGCTCAGGGGAGGTGGTTCCTGAACATAAACTCGCCCTCCCACCTGACCATGAGTTAGAGTTAGCCCACCTCCAGCAAAGGGTGGGTGGTGGTGGATCAACTCGACCTCTACCGTTAAGATTAGCGTTACTGGTGCAACGTCGCCTATTGACTATCTGTTTCTTTAGGAATTAGTTTCTGAAGGATGCGGTGGCGGGCAAATACTTTCTAATTGTTTCCGTCAACATTTCCAGGCTTTGACGAAGGCGACAACAGTGAAAGTAGGCCGAATAAGGCACTATGCCCATCGTGGTTAATCAACTTCATCACGTCACCGCTAGTGATGCAATGATTTGGAGAGTCATCCTCGGACAGATATTCCAGTCTTTCGAGGATGTGCAGATACGACCTCGTTGCTACCTCATCTTCATCGGAACGGAGCTGTCTTCATCCATGCTCCAACATCTTCACTTCGCACCCCGTCTCTGGAGTTCATCCTTACGCGCCTCCTCTTCTCAGCAGCCTGCCGCTGTCATGCCTGCACTTCACACAGCGCTCATTCTCCTAGTTCAGGGCGGGTCTGACCTGTTCTGTGGATCTTGTCTTTTAGTGTTCTGTGCATCTACGATCACAGAGGATCGACTTTTAATGGACTCTTTCAACCTGAACCAGGCCGGATTTATTCGTCCTGATCATCTTTAGCACACTTCCGCCTTGAAGAGATTCCTTATGAGGCAGCGGAACGCCTTGATATTTTAGTGGCTTCTTCTTGGCAATTCAGTATGGATCCAGTATGCTGTGCAGAACTGTTGAATTTGGTTTTCTCTGCGGTCTTAGTTCATTGGCTGCGCGGATTTTGTGCAACAGCTGCATCATTTCCTCCACCTCGCTCCGACTAAAATACTGTCGAGGACCACCAGGAAAAGGAACGGACTCAGAGTCCATCAGGCAATTGGTCTCCACCTCAGTCAAGCGGCACAAAGAAATCAATGAATACATTCAAGAAAGTTTCTCTCAATGGCAGAGCTCAAGGCACTTTTCATGATCAAAGAAAAGTTCAATTTTCATTTTGCATCGTAGCACTTTACAGCTGCAGCGATTTACATCAATGGGTAGTAGAGCATTCTGATGCACACGCAGTCATAGGTTCGACTCCGGCTGCGAGACGCCATCTCTTGCGAAAATTGCAGAAGTAGTGACGGATGCAAGCCAAATCATTTCGTGAGGCACACGGTCAAAGGCTTTCTCCAAGTCTAATGCGAAAGTGAAAACGGAATGCGGAGCGAATGACCAGACGCTTCTCTCGCGGTGTTTCTTAAGTAATGAGCTGTTGGAGTGAACTGTGTCGATGGTTCAGCATCTGGCAACAAAACTACGCCGGTTCCTTCTCGACGACGTCGCGAGTTTCATCCTGCGGAACGTGTTCAAAGATTTTCATTTCAATAACACAACTGGTCGACCGATAGCTGGAGCACTCAGCAGGGCTCTTCTTCTTCTTGAGAATTGATACCGTCACATTGTGTGGTCCCAATTGTTCGGTACTTCACCTTTTCCGGTGATCTTGTTGAAAAGCCCCGCCCGCTACGCAGTCGCTTTACTTTGCTTGTTTTCCCATACTTCCACAGCAATGCTATATGGTCCAGCTGCTTTTCTAACCTTCATCTCCCTAAAAACCCTTTTTACTTCATGGGAAATTAGAGGTATAGGACCTTGAACTTGCGATACGCGTCCTATCTGTTGACGCAGATGTTCCTCATTCGAAATTGTTTGGAATTTTTCCCTCCATATTCTAGAATTTGGGTCTGATCATCATTTTTCCTGCCATACCTAGTCCTCCATGGATAGCGAGTATACTTCTCGCTTTCAGCGTGTCCGCTCAGAACTCTGGCGGTAGTCGGAATGTCTTCGCTGGACATTTCAGACGTCTTTTAACCCAATAATCACCAGCAAATGTCTTTTGTTGCCGAAGAGCAGCTCGTCTGTCATGTCTACGTTGAAAAGAACTGGACCTTCTGAACACTGATTACTAGTCTAATCTTCAACATCCACAGTAATCGCAGCAGTCGGCTTCCATTAATGAGCCACGGAAACGACCCGACACTGCTACCGCTACATTTCCCGTTATTTTGGAGCTTGGAAGTAGACGACCTTACATCCATATCCATTAGCCTTTGTTTTGGCTACGCTCCAACGAGTGTCTTGCAATGCGCACGCATCGACCTCGCGCTGCTTAAGAGCGGCAGCTGGTCTCACGTCTTTTTTGTTGGTGCTCGAATGCTTAAGGTATGCAATGCACCGTGGCAAGAAAACGAAAAAGTCGTAGTGGTCCAGGGATGCTAGGCAATCTTCGCATACACGCATGGTTGGAAAGAACGAGTCCTGTGCTTTGCTTTCCCTTTCAATCCATAAAACTTTGAAAGGTTGCTTAGATATTAATATCTAGCGCCCTTAACACCAAGCATTTTTCTGTTGTTTTTCCAAATATGGGTTTTACCGAGACGCAAACGCTCTTCATACCATATCACGGTGCTCGCACATTGAGCGATCACGGCGGAACAACTTTCGAATTTCTAATGCTGCAGGTCCGCACAGGGACGCTACACCACACGGACGTCATGGTTCCTCAACTCCACCGCCACATCGCGGACCTGGTAAGGACGAGCAGGATTCAATTAACCTAACATTGCTGGCCAAGAGTAGAAATCTTGCGGGAAGCCAAACTGGTCTAGTGGAGAGCAGTTTAAGCTTGATAGTGGTTGATGGTCTGACCTCTGTCCTAAGCTCACATTAAAGGATAGGGGGTAAAGGATGTGGTTAGTTAGCCCTGCCTGGGGTGCGTCACGCATTCCACTTTACGGAATGTCATGGGGGGATTTCAATGCGTATCTGGCCATATAGTGACTTGCGGTGGCCAGCCGATGAACACGCCAGCGCTTTGTCCTTCCCAGATAAGTTGGTAGCAATGCACCGTCCCCATAGAGACGGAAAGCATGGGTGGCCTGGGCTGGAAATCCGAACCAACTCCTTGGTGTCGGGTGCACGCAACAGCCGGCACCTTTTCCGACTGCGCTTCGAGCTCCTTGTTTGCGAAAGTAGTTCTTAAGCAGTGGTTGCATATCCAAAACGAGATTCGAATTAAATCGCCTGGGGCCAGGTTCATCTTACCGCCCTCTAACGGTGAAAGCACCGCCAAATCCTCTGGTATGATATTCATCCGCATTAGGTTTGGCGGGATTTTCGCCGTTAGAGGGAGGTAAGCGGTTGATGAATCGGGCCCCAGGGAGTGTGCAGAACCCCTGAAGTAGAGTGGTATGCGAATCGGTGTACATAGGATCTAGATGAGACGTTACCTGGAAGGCAACTCGAATCACGATTGAGCTCTTGGAGAACATCAGCGAACGAGTCACATCGTTTAGTGAAGGCAGTTCAACCGGAAAATCTAAATTTAGTCACATTACCTATTTATTATCTTCAATTTTTCAAGGTGGAGAAACGCTACAATTCATTTGCAAATGTTTCAGGCAAACGTGCAGAGCCGTCCGCTCATGGGGGCAGGGTCTCTTCGACTCCCCCACCGCACCAAAGAACTGGTGAGTACGTTGAGAGCTCGAAATAAGCAGGGTGTGCTTATTAATGATCGCGACAAACGAGACAGTCGGAGCAGTTATTTGGTGGGACACACAGTAGCCGAAAGAAAGTGTCATTTCAGAATTTTCAGTGCTAAAAGATGCCCATTCCCTCCTCCCCCCTCCATGGCTCTAAGATTTTAGTCGATTGATAGCAAAGCTTCTGAGTTCCACACCTGTAAGCGGTATAACGAAAACAGTTGTAAAGAACACACATATCCTAATTAGGATGCTTCATGCAAGTAGCATTTACACTCTCAGTCAATTGTTTGTCAATTCCTGTGAATACACATCACCACCTCAGCAAAAGGCACTAGTAGCCAAAGCAAATTTGGTAGAAAAAACCGCGAAATCTACGAGGTATCGAAAGCACACAAGTATTGTTTATGCAGTGCACTCAATCCTGATGATTAAAATAGAAAAACAAAAGTCAAAAAACGGAAAAAACAGCCTTCTTTTTCGGTGAACGCAAGAACTCCTTCCTTGACAGTCACCACTCCATGACACGACCGCTGACAGCATGAAATGATCGAGACTACTGCATAGAAGTCGGGATGGGATTGTCAGGCTGCTTCACCGCCGTAGCGATCAGCAAGAGTGGACCACCTGCGCGCTTCTACCTACTTGAGCTCACATTGCTCGACTCTGCCTATCCTGGCTTAGCAGCGAATTCAGCATTTTAAGGTGCTGCACCAAGGCAAACGCCAGAGCGAAGGCCGAAACGTGCGCCATCACAGCCTCAGCGGCAAACGGTTCCGGATGGTACGTTGCGCACGTAAATTATGAAAAAGAAGACCTTGTCTGACATTTTGAAGCCCTTTTCGGTACTATTCCGGTCAGTAGAGTAGCTTAAACAGTAATTTAACGATAATAAACGGAGAATAACAAAACCTCCTCCATAAGACTTTCTGAAGAACCTTAGAAGATGTGAAGAACCTTAGAAAGCACTAGTGCCATCGTTACAACTGTACCAATACGAGCAACCACTCGTTATAGCTTGATCGCAGGTGCGCAGGTACGAAACCTCTCCGATGCTTTTTGCTACTCAAAGTTGGGCATGAATGTGATGGTTTTTCGGTTCCTATGCTGTCATCCTCGTAAGGATAGGATGGTTGTTTGTCCTTCTAGACTTCGCTAGCACCGTTGTGTTTGTTGCAAGGTTAGTGTATCTGTCAACAGGAGTTGCTGCTGTAAGCAGCGCTTAGGCTCATTACGAGAAATTTGTTTCTAGGTACCAAGTCGTCCTAGTACCTCTTATTCACCTGCTCGTTGTTGATTATGCTGAAGCCGTTTTTCCTAGCGGACCGACAGTAGCTCAGCATCTAAATTTTTTATGGAACGCCAAATGTAATAAAAGTTGTTAATGCAAATATAACATATAAGGGATAACAAAGGACAGACGACGTTATTCAAACCATCTTGGGATGCGCAACACATTCTACTTCTATGGGATGTCATGAAGGTGATTGAATGCGCATTTGGGCGTTGTAAGTGCAGGTCGCCATCCTAGTCCTTCTCAGCTTGTTCAGCGTGGTTAGAACCTGACCTTTTAGTAGCCGCTCTGTACTTGTGCAAAATCCCTCTGGGATCTTGCGAGGCATCAGTACGATCGTCTGTATGACTACGGAACACTTTCTGTTTTGATCTCTTTACTTCGTCTAACATAACGCTAACTACTTACGGAGTTTGTCGAGGGAGAGCCGGAGCTCTCTTGTAGTCACACCGGCTCCGGTAGTTAGACAGGGGAGAGGAGGTGAGCAAGTTGGCCAGACCATTTGCGATGTCGAGCTGCGTTCGATCAAACGGCGCCGGTGGTGGCGTAGAGCATTCCCTCCCGCTCAGGGGGAGGTGCGGTTTCGAGTCCCGCCTGGCGCCAGAAGTTTTGATCGCAACAAAACATCTTTGTGACAGCTTACAACCTCGATACCAGCCACTTGAGGCTTAAAGAAACTGATTTGAAGCTGGTCTTGCTGTGTTGAGTGATGTCGCGCGTCCGTTAAACCACACTTGTCTCACTGCGGAAGGCTCCGTTAGATGCTGTCCCCCTATGACCTCTTTGGAATGTTCTCAATCAGTTTTGGAAGTGTTTCTCGCTGTCACCTCATTTGCGAACACGATCGATATGTATGAGTTGACCCCTCATCAAGACAGTTCATCGTCCTTCGGATTTCCTCATAGACTGCTTTTTATTCTTCTCTCAACTTTCACTTTTTCAGCAAACTGTTACCAAATACTGCATATTTTATTCACCACGTGTGATCGCGTTGCTGTGTGTTTCTTCCTCACCACTCTCGTATACACTTACGGAAGAGGTGTGGGGGCATTGCAGATAGGAGCACTTGCACTCATTCCCTTAACTCTAGAGGTCGAAGAAGGTTCATCGTCCCAAATTCATCTATAGGGTTATTTGGGAGACAGATCACCAATCTGGCAGCATTTCCGGTAAAACGCTAGGTTACAGAAGGTTACGATAGGTATGTGTAAGTAAAGGAGTATAGGCAGAATAACCGGCACTGCTCCCTTTCACGACTGCAATGGTCGAGGAGATGTCGAGAGAAATAATTTGGCTCAAACATCGCTCAGGGGGTTGTTTGGGGTGCTGATCACGGATGCGATATCTGTTTTTAAAATATCGGTCGATTACGGTAGGTTACGATATGGATATGGATGACTAAAGCTTTCTACGTTGATAGAATCGCTTTCTTCCCAATGTGATCTTCTCCAATGTTATTTTCCAACCTTCGACTTTGAGATTCAAAGCAGCACAAGAAAAGCGAAAATTTGGAAAAGCATGGCAGATTCGGGTCAGCGGCTTAAATAGTTTCCATAGGCGAAGTAAGGGCGAAATCGGTGATCGTGACCTCGTCACCCTTATTCACCGCTACCCAATGGTACGGTATTGTACGGAGAACAAAATGTACTCTTCTTTTGTAAAAACGGGAACAGATCGCCTAGCAAATGCTCTAACCCCTTCAGAATCGGACCCTCGACCTCCACCCGTAAGCCCGCATCGCTATCCACTCGGCCATCCAGTCGCTGCCACGGCTGATGCTAATGAATCACCTGAATGTACCTTACCTATAGCTTTGTCTAGGAATCTTCGTAAATTATCATATTACGATAATCAAACTTTAATTTGAGCTCCAAATCTTTTGTAAGTTAAGTTCTGAGAAAGACAGGACCATTCCAGGTGTCACTTATGCCTTATCAACTCACCCTAAAGTGATACCACTTTTTGCCATTTTTGGACCACCCAGTGGCACTTAGCAAAAACAAAACACAGTTCTGTAATCCTCTTCCGATGCCCTACAAGACATTATAGGTCTCGTTCAGAATATCCGGACCGAGTTCAGTGACCTCCCTCGTTAGATTCATACATATTTATTTCTACAGGAATAATCACGACTTGACTTGCTAACGAGCATATCTGGAATCAAACATTTTGGGAGAAAGTGAATGTGGTCAGAACAATAGGGCAGTAGAGCATATTCAATTAACTACATGTTTCAGATGCTGAATACGCCGATCCTCAGCTGAGACAAACGGCTCATCCTGGTGTGTCAACTTGCCCACTACTATGCATTGTTGACGTTGAACGGTGAACAATATGTGAACAGCAGCAGCAACAAAGAGCGACGCTGCGTGTTGTCCTCTGTTGTCCTCTGGCCCAACGTCGTTCTAAATTCTGCTATTTTTACCTGCACAGTACCCTAGCGTGCTGCGCAAGGTTGCTTTCATTTCACTGTGTGGAAACATTCATTCTGCCACATAACCTTGAGAGGCTTGCACAGTCCCGTGTTGCGCTGAAAGTTCTACACATTCTTGATATAATTGTTACCGCTGGTCCTACATCCAGAAGAAGTTGCAATAAACGACACAGAAAAGAAATCCAGATGACAGTGCTTCAATGCGAGACGTTGCTTTTTCAGAGGGCAAGAAAGGACCGAAGCAGCGACCGGAAAGACCTCATTCACAATCTCCGCCACTTGATGATGCACACAGAACTGGTAATCACATAAGGGACTCTATTTTAAGGCGTATAGCTTAGTGAACTTTCGGAAAGCAGGCTACTTCGTCTTGGTTAGCGATCGGCTTGATGGACATTACTGGTTTAGGGTGTGGAATACGAGGGCTTGCACTTATGAGATGTTATGTGCTTACTGGTAATGCCATGGGATGTATGCAAGTCCTCTGAACTGAAGGCCCCACCATTGCAAGATATTGTGCTGCTGCACTTGGCAGAAGCTTGCAGAACGCTACGGGTTGTATAGCCTCGTGGCCAGCGAGATGATATCGCGCGGACGTAAAACATTTCAGGAGGCCTCCTAATTTAAATGATTCCGTCTTGAGAACAAGCTTTTAACCTGACTTTCGATTGAAAACCAACGCGGTGTACGTTGGTGAACCACTCGGCCTGACCCGGCCTCGTATACAAGCATGACATGTATTCATTGTTTCCACTTGCGCAAAGTCGCCTTCGGTCCGCGAATAGTTTTCAGCGTCTCAGTGCTTGTGTCTTACTCCCACATTCTTGCTTTTGTTCGGACTGTTCTACTCAAAATAAAGCTAACTTCGAGCTGCAAAATCGCGGTTGTTCCGGTTTCATTTTGTATGAATTTTGGTAGCTTTGCCTTCGATGAAGCGAGGCCAGTTCCAGTTATTCGCCAGTTTCTGTACCAATAATGGCGAGTAGCTTTGAACCAGCCTCATATCATCGAAACCGAGAACATTCGCCGAGACATTTCTTTCGGCTGATGTTTCGGCGTAATCCCATTCTTCTGAGATTGGAAAACACCCAAGGGATCTGGAAGGTTAGCCGTTCGTTAATTAAAAGTCAAGGCGGCTGGAGAAAATTATAGGAGAACAAGATGAACACAGTAAGGCAACCTACATACTGGTCGTATCTGTTGGTATTTGGGCGTAAAAGCGCAAAAAAAAACTACTCTAACGCCGGACACTTTTGCAAAATTTTCTGCAACGCGACTGGTTCCGTGGATTTTACTATATTATGCCATACATCTTGATAACAGAGTAAGATATCCGCGACACCTGAGTTATAGGAGTGACGCAATGGAAAGAAGTGCGGCAGATCTTGGAATGAAACCTCGAATTGAACCGGCTATTATGAACATCGATATAAGGCCTTTGCCTTGAACTCATTTAGCCTTTTTCGCTTCAGTAGGATAGAATGATTTTTAAGCGTAGCCTATCTATGCGCCTAGGCGCATGAGGGTTGGGAATCGTAACTGAAGCGCAGGGCTGGGCCACAGAGATTGCCTACTGTGAGTGAAACGTCTTAGGCGTAGGTTAGTGAACTACACAGTTCTTCCGACGAAACCGGAGAAAAGGTGTCACGGCTGGATTATTTGCTCTTACAATTGGCCTTCATCGAAACGTCTGTCTTTCGAGTCACTAGCAGTTGTGCATTGCTCTGCGCACAGTTTCTTGTCTCTCCGACGAATGCCAGAGAACTTGCATCTGCCTTTTACTCGGTTTCCTTGAAGTGAAGAGTTCTGCGGCAAAGTGACTCGAAGTGGGCCTAAGCACAGACGACAGGGCGCACAACGAGCCTCGCGTCTGTCGTTCGTCACCGTGCACTGTACGGCGGTCGTCGCACGGAGGAACTATGGTTCTCCTCTGCTTCTTGGGGCGTGACACCCGTTCGCGACACGTCATGTGAGTGACGGCGTGACAACTCTCCCCGCGAAACCGGCTTCGCCGTCCGCCCTTGCAGCGATAGTGGGCAGCGATTTCCCGTGTGAAACATGAGACTCCCTCCAGTGGCAGTTGGTTGCTCAGCCGCCGATGCCGTCGCGGGTCTACACTATAAGCTCATTAGACATAAGACGAATAAGATATGCAGCCCCTTGGTCTGATGCCGACAATAGAGAGACAGAGATGGCCAGTAAGAAGTACCGGTACGACGAGCGAGCGAAAAAGAGCGCTGTCGCGGCGGGATTAAAAACCAGCCTTTCCTACTCTTTCGTTCTCAACACTGCGTTTATTGAGTTGGCCTGTAAAATTAAGTAGGGATGAGGAATGACGTTAGTCAATCCTCATCCCTAATCGGCAGCGACCCAGCGACGGGGTGAAGCACATTCAGGAAGTCACCGGCAAGTTCACTCCTAACCGGATAAATAATTGGAGATGGTATGAAAAGTTCCTTTCCGCCCAGAAGGACAACAAAGACAGTCAATTCTCGGGAAGACCAACTGCTGTAAACAAAAGGGCCTGCGCAAATTAAACTATATACGAATTCTCCTCAAACCACACTAGGGCTGACCGCTGATCTCTACACCTCCCAGTGGACCGTAGCTCATCGGCTACGGAAGAATGGAAGGTCGCCGAAATCGTCTTCGTCAGTGCCTCACGCGTTGATGGAAACCCAAGTAAACCGCTGTCTTCCGACTGCCGAGAGCCCCTGCACCGGTTCAAGTGAAGGGGTCTGGATCGAATCTTTACCAGTGGTGAAAAGGGGATGCTTCACTACAACTGTAACCCCGGAAAGCAATAGCTGGAATGCGACGCAGTGGGGTTGCGACCTCAAAACCGGAACTCCACCGAAAGGTGGTTCTGCTGGGCGTTTGGTGGATATATAGTGGTCCAGTGTACCGGAACCTGCTCCACTTAGTCAAGTCATCCTCGAGGCTCCCTTTGGCCAATAACTCGAGTAGTTCCAGCAAAAATTAGTGGTGAAAGAAGTCGATAAGAGCCAGTGTTTCTTCCACCAGGGCAACGACTGACCCCTTACGGCACTTTAGACGATGGCGAAAATCTGGGAACTGGGCTGGACCAAAATCAAGCAACCACCATACACCCCTGACATTGCGCCGTCAGACTGCCGTCTATTTGGTCGATGGATTACTTCTTCCATGCTTGGCGCTTCGTCGAAGTCAACGAAGTCACGATGGTGGTACACGACTTCTTCGGGTCGAAACCAACCAAATTCTACAGAGATGTAATCCACTCAGTGCATGAAAAACGGAAGAAACTCATTGAGAATAACGGCAATTACTTCATCTAAGGCAATCATTTTTCCTTTGTGGTGTAATCTTATTTTTGCTGGAACACAAATTTTGTTGCAAAACTTATGACTCAACCTAATACTTCACGGAGTATTATGGAGGCAATTACAACACAATTGCAGTTGGACCTATGCGTTGGCTCGCGGATTATTGAAGAAAAATAGTAAATTGAAAAATTGAAAAATCACTGTTTTGTCCTTTCCACACGCCTGCTATCGAACCACGACCTGTGATTGTAACCGTGTAAAGCATGGTTGGCCTGGATGATGTTCACATCAAGAATGTGTACACATTCGGGGTGCACGCGAAAGCCAACAGCTACTACATACTACTCTACTGCTCGCCCATGAGCTAGGTTGCTACAAATAAGGAGTCGAGCATATGGGAAAATCCGTATTTATAGCATACCTTCCAATACCATTCACGTTTTTTCATCAGAAGCTACCAGAAAAATATCTCGATATGAAGCACGTCGAGATTATTGACAACGGTTTATTAATAAGATTTACAGAACCGTAGCAGAAAAATTCATGGGATCCCATACGGAGGCCAAGACAATTTTTGGTGGATAACCAATGGGGTTGCTTTACTATTCTGTGGAACAAACGTTTGTCCTCACGTTACAGTAGTTGATCCAACAATAGTGGTCGAGCATCGTACATATACACAATTTGAGTGGGCGAAGCCATGATGTGGTGCTGTTCCGGCCGCAGTCGGTATCTAAATGAACCACGGGAGATTAGGTCCATGAGTGCCTACTTGCAGTATCTCTTGTTTATGCCTGCGATGTTACTCAATACTCAATATAATTACTTATATTGCTCACCTAAGTCTTACTATTCATTGCTGTTTGCTCTGTATTTGGAAGACGTAGACCCTAGCTGTGTATTCACAACAATAATAATCGTGATCTATTCCCAAACCTTCCAGACTCCGTCTATGTCGATCCTGAGATGAGAGGAGAAACTCCAAAAGGTACGTCACTTAAAACAGTCGTAGCTATGCTATTAGCTTTGCCAAGGCTTATTATTATAGAAGTGTTGAATTCGGTTGCACAAGCTAGGTGACATTTAGTCCAAGTCGATAATTTATGTTGCTCCTTGCTCTTTAGCATGAGTTGCTCACAGGATCTCCGAGTTAGGGAAAGAACCAATGATGTCTAACACTACCCCAAACTACCCACATAATTTCACGTGACTTCTTTTCTCGCATGAGCGACTGAACTCTCTGGATTGAGTCACGCCGCTGAATCGTGTATCATCGTATGGCACATTTAATTGTCTAGACGAGTAGCGATCCTTCCAGTAGATATTTAGCTGGTGCCTTCAATCTTATACGCTCGAACACACTTCGCTGCCTTTGACAGCAATGATAAAGGATATCAGAGACAGCAGGTCGATGATATCCTTTATCATTGTTGCCGCAGCAAAGGCAGCAAAGTGTGCTCGAGCCTTATAAGATTCCTGACACTTGGTTACTGGTCTCAAATCCCTGAAGTTCGTCATTCACGTTTTAGGCCTTTCCCAGCCTTATTTTTTCCAGCTCGTGTATGTCCTTCAGCTGTCCGCACAGCTTTGTGAAAAACTCCACAGGCTGCTCGGCTGTCCACCATTTGCGAGGGTCATGAACAGCGCCTAGAAGGCACGCCACAGATGACCTTTGTATTCCTGCCTCAGTCGGAATCTTGTTGTATAGCTGTGATGTGAGGCCTTGATGATGTTCGATATAGCCCATGATGTGGCAGTGTGACTCTTGATTCACCCTGTCCTAGATCTGCTTTTATCGACCCTGGACGATTTACTAAGCAGATATCCGCATGACAACCATAAGTCGACCGCGCCGAAAAAAGCAGTCCAGCTGAACAGACCTCTGGCTCCTTCGGTCGCAAAACCACAACAACTCGGCCAACCTTGTCCGCAGATAGATTTGAGTTCCTCCTCTTCGGCTGAAAAAACGACCAATGGTTGAACAGCGTAGTTTTGGGCCACAGCCGCGGTGCTTTGAGTGTATCAAGGACTCCAATGGGACCACGATGATTCTGTCGTGTACGTCGGCCATCCTAAATGTGCGCGCGACGGATGCACATTCCAGCTGACGTCCGATTCGAAGTCGTACTCATAACCCACGGCCATTCTTATACCAACGAATTTCGGGTGACACGAGGAGGTCAATACTGACATTAGCAGGAGAAAATGTCAGACCTTGTAGTTCCTTTCCTTGCTTAGATGCCCCTGGCGCAGAGAGAGCACAGAACTAGGCAAGGGAAGGAACTCCAGGGTCTGACTGATCTAACCTACCTGTTTTAGGATACGATGCCAGTGTTCATTGGGTACCAACCCGCTTGGAATATGCAATTGTTAGTATTACGAGGAAACCCATTTATATAGTGTTAGACAGATGAATACATGGTAGAAAGATATCCCTGGAACGGTCAATATTTTGCAACAAAGGAGCCCGAGAGAGAGCCTCGGGTGTTATAACAACGAAAAACTTCAAAATGCTCTGGCGTGTTTCAGAGGCAGAGTACGCCGATCCTGCGCTGAGAGATGCACACCATCCTCGTACGTCATGTTCAATTTGCCCTCTAACATGGCTTGAGCAGCGAATATGCATGAGCTGGGGTCAACAGCATTCTGTCATCTCATCGAAACCATCTATTGTAGGTGATGCACAGAAACAAGTTTCTAAGGAAAAACCGAGAGATGCTCAGAGGCCAACCGCTCCGGCTCCTCCTCATGACGGTAAGTTGCAAGTGGCAGCGTTACGAAAAGGGGACTTCTACACCACTCTATAGCCTCTTGCTTATACGCCAATGTATGCAATTTAAAGAAGTAGCTCCCCGTTACTTATTATGAAATCCATTTTTTACCCTGCCATTATTAGATCGGACTAAAATTTGACGCCGTTTTTGACTTCTAATTTCAAACGACCATAACTTCGATCATATTCAACCACTTCAGTTTATAAAAAACTTTCAAGTTGACATAGCGCTGTAAATAGAACTCTCTAGCAGCAATCTCCAACTTACTTTTTTGACAAATTAGACCTTATGAAGTGCCGATGAGGATTGCAGCGCTCCTGCTCTAAACGCTGTGAACTTTCCTCTGAAAGCGTTCCGAGAAATATAGGTGAGCAACGCTGTGAAAGCGTTATCGCCCTTTTAGGCCTATGCTATGCCATCGCTGACCTCGAAAGAAGTCTAATGATAGGCTCCCATATCGATTGCGCGAAGCGATGAATCGATATGGGAGCTTATCATTACGCTACGCTCGAGGTGAGCGACGGTATAAGGCATCTGGCATACCTCCGAGTCGCTCCAGCGACTGGTCGCGGCGATAGTGTTGCATGGGCAGCTACGAACTGCATAGCTACCCTCGCAACTCTATCGCCATGACCAGTCGCTGGAGCGACTCGGAGGTATGCCAGATGCCTAACAGGCCTATGGCATCTGGCATACCTCCGAATCGCTCCAGCGACTGGTCGCGACGACAGTGTTGCTACGCTGTTCGTAGCTACCCGCGCAACACTATCGCTGCGACCAGTCGCTGGAGCGACTCGGAGGTATGACAGATGCCTACGGCCTATCTTCATCGCATCGCACGATCGATATGGGAGCTTATCATGAGGTTTCGCTTATTATGAGGCTTCGCTCGGGGTGAGCAGGGGTATAACAAAGGCGTTAGCCTTCAACTCGAAACCCGTACAGATCCCACACAGGTGAATCAATGACGAGTCGTTTGGAGATTCAGCTCGGATGGGAGGTAGCTCTTTACACGGATGGCTTGGCCGCTCTCACCTTGAGCTTGCCAAATCGTCGTTAGAAACATATAAGGATAAAGGACGGCGTCAGTCAATCCTTCTATGGGGTGCGCCATGCACTTTACGGGTTATCGTGGAGACGCTTTAACTGCGTGTTTGATCTGTGCAATGGGTTGCAGTGGACAGCAAATTGAAAAGTCAGTGTTCTCGTTTCCTATTTCTATTTCCCACATCTCCTGCGTCCATTCACAGACTTCAGATTGATGTAAAGCCTGGTTGACCTGGGTGAGCTGCCAACCAAGATCGTATACATAGTCATCATCATTCACCCACTAGATAAATAGCCAAACAGAGGAGGATAAGGATTTATGGAAAAGTCAACCACCTTTCAAGATTTTTTCAAACAAGAGCTTCTCGAAAAACAGCCTAATATGGTGCTAGCCTATATGATATTTAATTGTATGTTATTTCCAAACTTTCCAGACTCCGTCTATGCCGATCCCGAGCTGAGAGGAGAACCACCGAAAGGTACGTCACCTAATACAGTCGTAGCGAATTCCTGCTAAAAACTTTGCCGAAGGCTTACTAACGTCTTCGAAAAAGGCTGCACAAATATCTCATGTCGATCCTTGCTCCTTGGCACGAATTGACTACAGCAGCTTTGCATTTGCATACATGTATTTCGAGATGGGATTAGTGAAGTCTAACGTTTGACCCGAAACTACTCCCTAGGAAACGCTCATACCCTGGCGCCAGACTATTAGGGGGGAGGGGCAAAAGTAATGAGACACGCCATGCCGTGTCCATATATCTCGTGGCTGGAGTCTGGTTTCATGCTTACCGTATTTTATCGTATTTGTATGTTTGTATGCTACTTACTGAAGCCCATGTGAGAAGTTACCACTTCGGCCCTTCCCAGAAGCATGCCAAAACCCCAGCCTGTCTCATGCCGAAACCCCAGTCTGACGAGTCGACCTGTGTCGCGCAAATCTCGCCCAATTCCCAACCCCGAGCAGCCTGGGCTCAATATTCACGCAAGATGATAAGTACGTCATCTAACTTAACCCTGCCAAGCTGCGAGTCTGGGTGAGGCCTGGTGACCTATTACCGACCTTCGTTCGACGAGATGTTCACGGCGAGAAGCACCCTTGGAGCTTTTGGGTTTGCGCCCATGGATCGGTTTACCGGAGGCTGTTTCCTAAGAGCACCACGATGAACTCCAAGGCCATGGTGAACGAAATGGAAGAGATGGGCCGGCGACTCGCTCTTATTCATTCGCAGCGCTTCAAGAAGGTTCTTCTCTTCGACAACGCCGCACTCCATCGGGAACAAGTAAGCACGAATAAGCTTGGCCAGCTGAGCTACGTTCACATGCCTCACCCATCGTATTCGCCGGACATCTCTCCATCCGACTACCACTATTACGTGAGCCTACAGGACTTCTTAGTCGGAAGGGACACAAGAACCCAAGCAGTCCTTGACAACCATATCGAGCAGTTGATCAACACCAGGCCCAAGCAGTTCTGGAAGGATGGGATCAGGAAGTTGGCGATGGCAGCAAGGTCCTTGCCCTTAATGACAGATACAGTCCTCAGCATCGTTGAGTTGTAATTGAGTTATAAAGAGATAAAGATTTTTTTCATTTTGTCTCATTACTTTTGCCTACCCCCCCCCCCCTAATAGCAGTCTATGCAACCATGGAGCAATGGTGGAGCTAGGGTCATACGTATCAGCACAATCGTTTGCACTCACACACGTTGGTATTTCCCCAGTAAGAATGATGTCAGAACATCTGTTATCATTTCTTATGACGGAAAAAGCCAGCGGAATACATTTTCTACTCGCGCACTATTTAGTTACATTTATTTGTACGCAATTTCGTTTCTCATGTGAGTTATTGAAATCTCTGGGCTGGTTCACACCGCTGAGTCTCGTGTCGTCATGTGGCACGTTTGTCTGGCCGAGTGACGACCTTTCCGGTATATGTTTGCCTGGAGTCTTCGATTTGATTTGGTTAATGACAATGTTGGTTAGTGACCCCGAGCTCTGCAGAGCGTCATCCACATTTTTAGGGATTACTACTTATAATTCTCGAGCATTAACAGCGGCCCCGTTTTCCAGTGATTGGAGCATGTTTCAGAGCCAGAGTACGCCGATCCTGCGCTGAGAGATGCAGAACATCCTCGTGCGTCTTTTTCAATTTGCTACTAACATGGCCTAAGCTGCACTTACGCAGCTGTCAGACAGCGTTGGGTCAGCTCACCGAAATCAGTTGTTGTAGATGACAGGCGAAAGCGAGATTCTATGGAAAAACCGAGAGATGCACATAGGCGACCTCGGAGTCAGACTGCTCCTCATCATGACGGTAAGTCGTAGGTGTCGACGCTACGAAAAGAAAACTTCCAGACCACGTTTTTGGCATTTGTTTCGTGTCCTTATGTACGCACTTCAAAGGAACAACTTAACTCGGGCTAACGATAAGTCATTATAGGCTCCGCTTTATATTCGACACATCCTTCCATTTGCATCGTGCTTAGTAAATGGAGAACTAGGCGACGTTTCCCCTCTCGGTTCTTATCTCGTTTATATTGACTCACTGCAAAACTACACAACTGCTTAAGCCACCCCTATTCTTCCTCAGAAGCAGTTTGTTAGAAGAAGGCCTTAGTCTGTACAGATCTTGGGTGCGTATGGAATTCCATCCTGAAGAACTGGAACTGACAAGGGAAGGATACCAGGTCGCACTGGCCCCTTGGGATGCTCATCATGGGATGCAGTTTCGAGCACTGATTCCAAGTACGCGTTCTACATCTGCAACGGTCATCGGGAAGAACTTCAAAATTAGGTCTTTCTTCCTCCTTTGCTGTACGCTTTTGCCAATGACCGTGATCATACACACATTTGAGGAGTCTGTTTTTCTTTGGAAACCGTGTCGAGAACCAGTGGAAGAACGCATCGCTGCTTCTCGCCTGATGACACTCTTCGACTTCTCTCCTTCAAAATGTGGTACATCGCCAACTTGTTGCAAACTGAACGCATATGAAAAGCAATAGCTTACACATTGATGAACATCGACATGGTGTGGTAGTATTCCCTCATGCCACCCATCCGGTGCCCTGAGCTTTCTCGCACGTTGCTCTCTTCTGTGAAAGTGTGTGCAGCTGTGGTATGTCGTGCGCTAGGCGAGTACAATACCAAAGGAATGCAGTAGTGTCAGCTACTCCTTACAGTGTCACCACAGAAATCAGCGATTGCAGATGCCGCACCGAAGCAGGGACCGAAGGGTGCTCAAAGACAACCTCCTCATGACGGTAAGCTACAAATGCGAATGCTGGGAAGGACGATAATATGACATCTCTAGGCACGAGAATTTGCTTCACGCTTGCAATCCCACGGAAAGTGGTTATTCGCAAAAACAGTAGTTTCCTAATTCTGGAGCGGCCGCAACTGTGTTGTCAGCGGTTTCGCATAGATGCGCTTAGAATTAAGCCATTGCGCAGAAACCTTTCAGCCGTCGAAGTTAGCTCATAGTCGGTCCGAATCCACCGCGTCGTCCTCTACTGCTAGAGGTAGGGCTGTCATTCCCGTTGCTAGAAATAACGCACACTAAATGGAAGTGACACTCTTTCACCATCTACGCGTTGAGCGGCAACGGCATTGTCGAGCTCAATCCACGATTGCGCAATCACAAAGAGAGGCTGCCAATAGAATAGTCTTGCACTACATCACTACCACAGATATAGCGCATACACTTCTCCATAAGTGGGCGCTATTAGAAGGCTGCCTTTTGTAGCGGCGGAGTGGAGGAGGTTTCGCGAATACTTCAAATAGGATTGGCATAACAGGAGTATCCAAGATCATCGAAGTAGACCACAGCATTTCGTCTTTACCTACGTTAAGTTCTCTTCGTTCAGCGAACTCTTCGGGAATAGAGAAAAAGCTTTTAGCTCCCTCGGCACCTGAAAATTATAGAGAAGCACATGGTATCCTTCGCATGCATTCCTTGCATTTCGTGCATTCCTTCGCATACTCATCTTTCCCACGCCATGTCCTCCACAGTTAGTTGACAACAGGAGTTTTGGCTTTAGAATAAGTGGCTCAAGCAAACACTTCCTTGAGTTTCAGTAAATTCTCCCTAACTATTGGGTTGTCCTACAAGTTCCCGTGTTTTTCAACGATTCATTGCAAATTTCGCCGGCGGTCTCTTGCATAGCGCTATAGAGCATTCGAAAGAGAATGATTTGTTCTATCAGAGCATGTATTGCATTTTTTGTTTCACCCTGAATTTTGTCAATTTTTATGTCGTTAAATTGAAAAGTGAAAAAGTGGCCATCTGCGCAGTTGCTTCTCTCGCTTAGGTTTGGAATTTTTTCCGCCGTTTTTCATAACATTTGGAAGAAAATGTTCGTGTACTGTGTTGTACTACAAGAATGCGTGTTGGTCCTATTTTACCCATTTGTCCTTTATTGATTGGGACCTCCGACTTTTCCGTCCGAATTTTTACCAAAACTCCGGTTCTGTGGTTGGACATTTTTGCTTGGTGTTATACGTCGTTCGAAAGAGGATGTCTTGCTCAGTAAGAATTTGTGGCGCGTTTATTGGCTGATGCTGGTATCTGTCGAATATCCACACTGAACAAGGAGAAGGAGTTGTTGGTGAAGTCGATTTTTCTCTGAGCATGACATTCTCTTTCGACCGACATATAACACCGAGCAAAAAAGTTCCAAAAAAGAGCAGGAGCTGTCGGTAAAAATAAATCTTCTCTTTCGGACGTCCCAATTTTATGGCTTCAAAATCAATAAAGGGCAAGTGGGTAATTAGGACCAACACGTATTCTTCTATGTAGTACAGAACATTGTCTTCCAAATGCTATGAAAAACTGCGCCAAAAATTTCAAACCTAAGAGGAGAGAACAGCAGATGGCCACTTTTTCACTTTTCACTTCAACTACCTAAAAATTGACATAATTCAAGATGAATAAAGAAGTACAATACATGTCCTGATAGAACCAATCATTTTCTTCCGAAAGCTGTATAGCGCTATGCAGGAGACCGCCCGCGGAATCCGCAATGAATTGTTGGGGAAAAACGGCGGGGACTTATGGAACAACCTAATAGATCAGGGCTTTCCGTTGGCTTCACCGTGAAAGCGCTCCTAAGTTAACCAGGAAACTGCCTCAGGTGTAAGTCTGAACGGCGGAAACAAATACGACTGTTAGAATTCTCACCTTTCAAGAAGTAGAAATGTGTTTTCATTTTTTTTTTGAATCTAACGAGCTAGGGGTCCTCGAAGTTTACAATAAGATCGCACTGTCAGCACTCACATGTAATCTACCATCTTCGGCCAAATCCTTAAAAACTGGTTTTTTGTTGATGACCAGCACCTCAGATATCCTAGACGAAGTTTGGATGCAAATTTTTTTCGACCTGTCCTCGGCATTGGATGCATATCAATGCCTATAAAAATAACTTGATAGAATGCTGAACTATATGTGGACAAAACACTTTGAGAACCCATATACTCTCTTGAGAGGCTATTCTGTTTCTTCTTTAATCTTTACCATGTTAATGAACTACAACTATCTATCAACTATTGCAAACACGTAAATGAACCTCATTAGTCCTTTCCCTTCACTCATTTGACGTAGTTTAGGTCTCACACAACTTCCGAGCATTCTGAAGATGTCTTATTTCCTCATTGTCCAGATTGAGCTCCAGAAGACATTGTTTTCGTCCCATGACCGTGCCGAGCTCCACAGTTTTCCCTCTCTTACGCACGCCTAAGTCGTCTAGAGAGTAGGATGGGAAGTGCATTCACGCTCTAGCACGCTGCAGCCGTCGGGCAGCACGTACGCGTTCCTGCCATGGCTAGGGGTGACCCAACCCGCAGCCCCGCATCGCGATCGCACGCATGAGTGCGAGTGGGCATCGTTGCCCGCTGTCCGCACAAACGTGTCACGCGCTGGGTGCACGCCTAACCGGCTAAACTCCGAGGGCGCCTAGCTCCTTGGGTTCAAGGACTTTGCAGAACTGATTCCTATATTTCTCCTATAGGAATGATGGAGATCCTTCATTTTCGCCGTTCAGGCACACGTGTAAGAGTTCCCAGGTAGGGTAAGTTGTCAAGTTGACGATTCCATAATTACCAACTCTGCAAGAGATCACAATGAGGAGCAAGAGTTAAATAGAGCTAATGGTACTGGTTGTGATTCGCTGCATGTTCCAGATACCGTCTATGCCGATCCTGCGTTGAGAGATGAACCTTCCCATGGTACGTTCCCATATCGTCAGTACAAGGGATCACATATCTGAACCCATTTCAGCGGCTGTTTCAAGGGTCAGAGTTTAAGCAACCGTTGTCGATCATGCCGATAGGTATGAAACCTGTCGCCATAATCAAACACGGCTGCTTCATGCTACGCGTTGGTCTGAGCTTATCATGAATATCTTTGCTAATGGCCCTTGTTCCTACGAAGACTGGAGAAATCGGCTTTAACACGCAGACCAAATTGTAGGAAAATATTCGCAAATCTAGCCATAATGCGATAGCAGTGTGTTGGTAGAAAACCTATGTTAGCGCAGCCGGTCATATGCTGTTTATTTTCACCTCTCTGATGCGAAATTGGGAGTAATGCAGTATTTTACTTCTCTTAGAATTTTCTTGCTTGTGTAAGTTCAAAGATCGCATACGTCTAGTGGCGAGCCTTCAATGATAAATCAAGTCGCCAATTCCCTCTTAAACATACAGAACACTCTAAACTAGGAATATCTGTGCAAAGGTGTTTTGAATTTTAGAGGATCGCGTAACTGCAGAAAACTGCTTAAAACAATTAGAATGCTTGGCTCATCTCAAAGACATGTTTATTGACATCGGCTTTGAGAAATTCCTCTTTCGCATCCGAGGGTTGAATTGCGGGGAAAACTTTCTTGGGTATCAAAAAAGCAAGATCCGCCGAACCATCTTTGTATGCACTTGCAAGGGAAGCCAATGCCCCCAAAAGATTCTCAACGAGGCCTACATATATGATGCTGTAGGGCATGAGAAGAACACAGAAGTGGTTTTCTTTCTTCCATGCGCCATGTGGTGGTCCGAAAATGACGAAAACTGTTGCAAGGACCCCCTCCCCCTATTTATGGAAATCACATAAGTTTTTTTTTTCATTTTCACGCTATCGTGAACCATTCTCTGCTTCGTGTCATCATTGTCCCTCATACTTGTTAGTGGGTTTGGATTCGTGTTATTGCCACTATTATTATCAATTGTTTGTCATCATCCCTGCTAAATGTTTATATACTATTTGACAGTAGTTTTATTGGCACATGAGTCGTGTCTGTGCTGGTCCGCATTCAACCAAGGCTTTCGCAAGAATGAAACATGCGGTAATAGTAAGTCAATTGTGGACACTTTGTACACGACCGTAGGTGCGTATCGAGCGCAGTCACTTTGGAAGAAAGTAAGTGTGAGAACGACCTGCCCACTCGGCCAACTCGGCAGCGCTGGTGGACAGCATCCTGCAATCACACGAGGTTGCCTTGCGACAGTTTTTCGTCATTTTCGGACCACCCAGTGGCCTGTAGCAAAATCGGAGAACCCTTCTGTGCTCCTCTCCATCATACATATAGGTCTCGTTGAGAGCCTTTGGGAAGTTGGTGGGCTTCCCTTGTTAGTGATGCACCTGGCCCTTACGGCGATCTAATGCAGACCGTGAGACTAGTCTTTTGGTTATGCATATGCATGCGTAGTTCCTGGGAAGTAAATTTTGCAAATAACTCACCAATACAGGCAGCGCGATAACCCGCCCTCTCTTTAGATTGCTCAATGCTGCTGCTGTTCCACGCTATTCAGCACCTCCATGGTTTTCCACATGCTCTGTAGGAGCTGCTCTCTCCAACACGTCCTCCTTCATAATTCCTTTTTATCTTTGAGGGTTATTGTACCATTTCCGATCGGTCAGGCGTACACCTCAGAGAATTTGATTTTAAGAAACTGAATTGTTCTTGGTGCTATCGCTGTCATCTAAACCAGAGTCCGGAGGAAATAGAGTAAGCATTAATAGTTGAGAACGTGATATCTCGAATCTTTATGGTTAAATCGATGACATCAGCTCATCTTTTTATTTGTTTAGATGACAATTGTTTAGATGTTTGCATCACGAACAGTCATTTTCAATTCATTTCATTATGACAACCCCGATGATAAATCCCTTAACACACAATCGGACGGCATAGGCCGTAGCTTTTCATAATATGTACGTAATGATCTAGGACACCGAAGCGTGTATACATAGAGCTGTGATTGTGGCTTTGATTAGAAAACATAATGGAACAAAAAGGAACTACAAAAAGTTTTTAGAAAAACAAAAGTAAAGAAAATTGGTTGTTGCACTTGTAATATGTTTCAGAGCCACAATACGTCGATCGTGAAATGAGAGATGCAGAACATCCTGGTACGTCATGTAATACAGCTCACTTTATCTCAACTTCAATTCCAACTTTTAACTTTAATTAGGAGAAATGTTAGTTTGAAAAGTTTCCAGCCACTCAGTTTGGCATGCCATCAAATTTTTGAAGTGTTCCAGAGCCTATCGGTAGCAAATAGGTTAACTTATGGCTTCCATATTATACCACTATTCTTCTTCTTCTTTTCTTCAGCGTCTGTCCCGCTTGACGGGTCCGCTGTTCTGGTGTCATGACGCCACCTTTCCCGATCCAGCGCTAGATCAGGCTGGACCAGAAACCTTCAAGTCCATATGCAACGTATCAGACCAGCGCTGCTTGGACGCCCTCTAGGCCGCTTTCCAGTTACCTCGAAGTTAAGGCCTATCTTGCGGGCGCTGTCTTCCTTTCCACGCAGAACGTGGCCGTACCATCGTAAGCGAGCTTCCCGCATCTTCTCCGCTATCGGCGCGACACCGAATTCTGTCGAATGACGTCGTTTCAGATGCGGTCCACGCTCATGACTCCAGCCGTCCAGCGCAGTGACGCTGAGGCGCGTTTTAGCTTCCTTCGTCGCAAGCTAACACTTAGCACCTACATTGTTACTGGCCAGACGACTGCTCCTTAGATCTTTTCGAGCGTTTTCCCACCTTTGCCATAAGAACCCTCCCAACTATAACATCTTAGGGGATATAGTTACGGAGCTAAGCTTCCTTTCATCTATTCTCTACGTCGGCGGCTTCAAGGCGCTAGTCATAGAAAAGTTCACTCCCTTCTTAGTTAGTATCCTCAATCACCTTAATTTGGACAAAAAATCCCGATTTTCCCTTGTTTTCAGCGTTTACTCGGTAGCTCTAGCTTTACTTGGAAAACGGTTGTGCTGCCGATGTTGTGCACAATGCGAGCTTTCAATCGGTCTAACATTATCGAAAATTGAGCGGATCGATATTTTGCCGCCTTCGTCTCTGCTGAGTTCTGAGATCGCTGCGACTTGACCCGACCAGCGCTCTATGGTCCGGCCGACGCTCGCGCCTGCTCAGAAAATTTTGAACAAGTTACTTGCAAGCTGCATGCTGGTAATAGATTGCCTCAAACTAGTCATTCGTAAGTTGCTGTAAGCTAGCATAAACGCCGCATGTAAGTTACACAAAGACCTCTGCTAGTCATTCGTAAGCTGCTGCAAGCTAGCAGAAGATTTCGCATGTAAGTTGCACGAAGACCTCTGCTAGTCATTCGTAAGCTGCTGCAAGCTAGACAAGGTGTCGCATGTAAATTAGCGAGGACCCCTGTAAATCATAGGTAACTTCCTGCTAGTATAAACCTAGTTTAGATCTAAACTATAAGTGTACTCGTTCACATAGACCTTCGTCTTTTACCTTTTGTGAAATCTAATAAACGATAATAAAATAAACGATAGCATAACGAATTCCGACGGCCAAATTTTGCTAAAAATAAAACTCGATGTTTGCTTTCTACTGAATAACACACACACATCCACACACACACACACACACACACACACACACACACACACACACACACACACACACACACACACACACACACACACACACACACACACACACACACACACACACACACACACACACACACACACACACACACACACACACACGCACACACACACACACACACACACACACGGCAGAGTGACGCCGCTCCGGTTTGAACAGGTATACCGCATGATTGCGCGCGCGTACGCTTCCTCACACGCCGCGGGTGAGGACGCGTGCGAAATGTTTCAAACCAATTATGCGCGAACATTAGCTTGCACGAAAGTTTCTTGCAAGCTTGCACTACAGTTAGTTGCGTGCAAGTTTAAAATTCCTGGGTGCAACCTTGCAAGTTAGTTAACCGCGAGGAATAAGTCGCAAGTAACTTGTTTTCGAGGTCTAAAGGCGCAAGTAACTTGTTTTGGAGCTCATAAGGCGCAAGTAACTTGTTCAAAATTTTCTGAGTGGGTGTGAGCCCCAGTAATACTGCGCCCTGTCGAGGAAGTGAAAGGACGGCGCTGAGCCACATGTTCTTGGGGATCTGTAGCGCTAACTTCTTAGGTAGGCTTCAAATAGAAGACTTCTAACATTTTGTGAACATTTGTTCTAGTCAAAATCTGACTCACCACTTCACTTCATCAGCTTCTCTTCTATTCAGTCAACCGAAAATTTCCGTCGTTTCCGACATCTAATTTCAGATGCTCATAGCCTCCTTGAATGTTTACCGTTTTAGGTGTGCATTTAAGAACTGTTATATGTTCTATATCTCTGCCATGAATCTCACTGGTAACTTCTAACTGCGTGCAGTTGAGCAGTGTGAGAGCTGTCTCAATGTATACAATTTTCAGCTCGAATTGAACACTTCTTAAATCCAATTGGACACTCAAAGTAGTTGCTTCAAAATGGCCATTGTTTTTGCTCCATCCTGGTGAATGGCAATACGTTGTAGATTATAGTGGTGCATATGTTCATTAGTCGTTGAAGGTGTTGAAAGAGCGAAACAAATTTGAAGAAAAATTCAGAGGTTGGCGAAAACTTTTTGAACAACCAGCACCAAAAGGACATTTCTTTGTGCGAGACGAGCTGTTCTGCATGGGAAGGCAGGAAACGGCCAGCCAATCAGAGCAACGGCCCACCACAGTTTAAGTTTGCGCGTGCTGTCGGTGCACTGATTGGTTGTAGTGCTACTGCCATCCCATGTAAGCCACCTTGACAACCTGTGCAAGTGTTTTTATTGGATTTGCTGAGCATTTTGGGAATTTGGAATGCTGATCTGCTGAAGTAGTTCAGTCAATAAAGTCGTGAAGGGTTCCCTTCCTGACTTACGGTTCCCTTTCTGAATTTCTGAATGCCAGCAACTAAAGGCTTGATGTGGGGTGGGCACCTCCCAATTCTGCTCGGACTGGTTAAGAACATCAACAGCGATTGCGAACCCATGCGTGAAGCCATGTGAGATAGTTTTCGCGGCCCATACTTCACGTTAGTATTTCTTTTTATATTTGACTGCTTGGTTCGTGCAGATTTTGTTAAAGTCTACCAATTTTACTTGGCGACAGTGCTTGTCCTGTCATGAAACAATAACCGTAGTGTTGTCCGCTTGCAGTGCGAAATGAAAGGCTGGTGAGGAACTAGCGATTCTACGCCAATAGTTAGTCCCGCATCACGAATGAACAGCAGTGAACGGAAGAACAGGAATTTCCATATGAAAAGGAGCTACTGTATTTCTTTCAGAGAAGACGAAAGAAGGGAAACAGAAATCGAAAGAATCCCGTCCAAGGTCTCCACTTCGTGAACCGCACATGACTGGTAAGCGTTTTCGGGACTCTTATCTGCAGGATCATCAAGCCTGTAGAAACACGGTAAACACTACTTTCGACGGGTGTAAATTGCTACTGATTATTTGAATAGAAAGTGTCCTTCCACTTACAGTTAATGTAGAAGAGTGGAAGTCCAATGCTACTTTTGCAGTAAAATGGCTTAGTAACGTCAGCATCATTGTGTCTCGACACCTAAGAAATGTAAGGGTGCTGTCTTCTGAAGAATCGGCCGCGAAAGCTGGCACTCTTTTTTCACATTAGGCAAAGTTTGCAGCTTTCAGAGGTAAAGCCGGAGTTTCGGATACTGTTGGCGAGATTATTCCCAATCAAATCGAGTAAAATATAAACCAGCAGGACTGCACGAACGGTGTCGTCACTTTCCTTTCCCCATGAACAGATCGATTTGTGCGGGCGATCATTTTGTACTAATGCCACGCACTAGCTGCAAGCACTGTCGCTGCTGGTGAGGGTGCATTGGCACCTGACGAGTTCAGTCTTGGAGAAGTAAACCAGGAGGTCTGACGATGGTCTTGCTCGTCCACCTGTTGATCTTGTTGCAAACTGTTGCGGCGCCTCCTTCATCAGAAAGTGCTTGATGGAATAGTCAGAAGTGGCGCACTCCCCAGTTAGGTTCAGATCCTCGCCGTTGCCGTTCACACAAATCAAGGGAAACGTCTGAGGGTTAGCCTTCTCTAGGTCGCGCTAGCGTAAATTTGCTCTCGTCTCTTCCTATGCGTTACAGTAGCACGGGTGGTTAATCATGCTCATCCCCCAACGTACTGCCCAACATGGTATCCTCCAACTTTCGCTGACAGGCCTGGTCGAGAAACGCGCAGAGCTTGTGGAGAAGGCGTACAGACAGTCACGAGAGGCTCTACGATGAAGTCGGGGGATGTTCTCTAATAAGTGGTGGTTGTGCTGTTGATCTGCGCTGCTGAATGAAGCAGGACTTGTTTGAAAGACCTTCACTAAGAGAGCATTTAGTTTCTGGAGGACCTGTGCCAAACTAGCGTCGCGTTTTTGAGAGATCTGACGACATTGTGAGAGAAACGTATCCCTTATTACCAGTGTAGGAAGGAAAAAACTTCGTTACATCTATAAGGATGTGCTCGGAACACGGTGAGAAAGACAACATCGGAAACTGTTTCAGATTCCTACTACGTCAGTCAAATGTTGAGAGACGAGGAAAGAGCTGGTTCGTAGCCCTACCAAGTTGCTCTTTTATGCATTTTGCGCTGCTAACAAGTGTTACCTGAAAGCTGCTACGAATTAACTGCTCCCGCTAAACTGTTTCAACCTTGAATGTTATGCCCAGTCCGGCGAGGGCAATGGGTTTCAGCGGCCACTTCGTACTCGTCGAGAAATCCAAAAACGAACTAGGCAAGGGCCCCAACATGCAGCTTAACAACCCCTATCTCCAGCAACCATTCGCCGAACTGATGCGATCCAATCTGGACCGAAATGACATCAATGACCACAAACACGTGAACTCCCCACATTTCCTTCACCTTACCTGTCAGTGACCTCGGTGGGTACAAGGTCGTATTCGGTTTGCAGCTCATTCCAATATCCGCCACTTGTGTTTGTCACGTAACCCTAGGACAGGCTGCTCATCAACGTTCTAGCAAGGGAGACAGACGACTTCTGTAGCAGGAAAAATCTTGAAAACCTCTCAGTAGTGCTATCTTCGCACAAACATGCGAAAACTCGACTTCAACACCCTGAGGAGTCAAAAGGACGATGCTCGAGATGTTATAATAGGTCCACATAAAGGAAAAGACGCCTTCAAAACGTCATGCTTCTCCGAGGTTGCAGTTCGACATTAGAGGCGGTACTTTTGAATCCATCGCTGCTAGGGCAAGACTGGCAATTAGATCGTCAGTCACTGTACACTAAGGTATAAAGTAGCAAGATGAGAACGGTCTGACCGTCGTTCGCGGCGTTTCAAAAGAATAGCAGATGCGCAGCCTCGGGGCTGGTAGGAATTCCTTGCGTGGACTCCAAACGCAATCTGCCTCCCGAGGGAGTAAGACCGACGGTTTGCTCCGGTACAGCACATGGACAATTGGAGAGGTTGCTGGCGGGCGCCCGCTTCACCAAGTAGATTAGCGTCGGGAGAGAGAGAAGAGAAACAGTCTTTGAGGTGAAAACCATAAAGCTACTAGACTGAAGTGGTTCGCAAAGTAAATTAGCATTTTGAACAACATCATGCTACGGTCGTGTGATATTATGCGCTTTAATTCGCTAGTAAATGAATTTCAGATCGCAAGAGGGACAGAGCCCCACATGACCGCCGAAAGCCCTCAACTGGCAAGCAACGTAAGTTGGTCCAGACTTTGTCGCCTTGGTTGCCCTGCACTATGTATATTTGGATGTAAAAAAGAGTGCAGTCTTAGTCTGGAGCGCAAATTCAGCTGGGCAGGTTTGGAGCAAAGCACCTCTTGGTATCCTAAGAGTGGGATGGCATGCTTGAGCTTATCGCTCATCCGTCCGAATCTAATGGCAGTTGAGTACGAATACTGCAAGCGGCGTCGCTCCACAAACCCAGGCTGGTCGATAGCATACTTGCTTACAACCGACTGTTTCTTTTGGACGCGAATGTGTGTAACTTGCACTGTGCAAAAAACATTAACAAATACCGACTGATCGCGATATCAGCGTCGATCACCCGCTGTTCTTGGGCGAAATCACGGCTTGATTACTGCGGTTAGAAGAGCACTTGCTGTGACTTCTGCGTTGCGCTCTATCACCTGTGAGCTTGTGTGGCATTGTTGTTCTACTCAAATGCTTTGAAAATGATCTGCAATAAGAAAACGTTGGAGAACCTGACACAATTTCCGCAACATGTGCATCTCACAGCAGAAGGTCCACTTCTACTTCATGGTTGCTGTTAGAAGGTATCTGGCTGCGATCAAAAATGTTGTGCCGGGCGGGACCCGAACACGCGTCTTCTTCTTTTCGGGCAGCGATGCTATGCCTTACACTAGAGCGCACGTAACATCCGCGATATCCTCGAGGCGCCGGCCGAACAGCGCTGGAGCTGTAAGTCGTAGCACGCTGCGCGGGAAGTAGAAGGGGCGGATTCGCGCAAGAGATTTGATCGCAACGAAAGCTCCTTCTAGCAGCTTCTGTGCCAGGCGCTCCTGGCTTAAGCAAAAAGTAAAAGCATCTTCTTAAAGGGCAAACAACCAAACTTTACGCACAGATAACAGTTAAAATTGGTTCAAAGTGGTAAACAGCGTAAAGTATGGTAACGGAGTCAAAAGTGTGGTGAAGTTATGCTCTAAATCGTTTACTGTTGCACTGGAGAAGTGCTGTTGGAAGCGGGCTTGAATACATTATCTAACGGAACGCTCCGTGGGATAGACCGCATCCCTCTAAACTTGCACCAATTTCGTGCCTCTGAAGGAGACAATCTGGTCGATATTCAGAAGTAGTCTTCAGAAGGAATTTGAATCGAGAAAAACACCTCCCCCACCCTTTCCACCAGGGATGGGTGGAATTTCTGTTTTCTGTTTTCTGATTTTCTGGCCATTTTGGGAATTTTGTTTTCTGTTTTTTTTTTCTGGGAAAATGGCCAAAAAATTGGCCAGAAAACAGAAAATAGAGCTGCGAACAAAATTATATCATGGAAATCCTATTAAAACATTCTAGAAGTATAAGAGAGTCATGAGTTTTACTCAAAAAGAGAGGTTCTAGAGTGTTTTCAATGGTAACGTTTGGCGTTTTTGGATGTGCTCATGTCGTATTGCGCCATATACTCATGAACTATGCCGCTTTGCTTGCTTGATGGATTGTGTAAGTGCTGCTGACAACGATTTCCTTCATAGGACATTCCCCGACTTTCACATTTGGCTTCGTATTCTTTTCGATATTAACAGTAGTTTGGACCATCTACGATCACTTAACACTTTTTATTAAAGCTATAAAACTGGTGATCTGAGGGGGATTTAATTATGTATTCAATAATCACTTGTCCTAGAGCTACTGTGGGCAGGATTATTCTCCACCTTCGGTTTAAAAATTGAAAATTGTTGGCCGGTTATCCTAAATGAACGCTTTCTACAGAGCCTTTGGCAAAGCTGATTTTCTAACTCCGAACACTGCTCAGCTTTTAGTGGTCAAAAATTGGAGACAAAAGTTTTAGTCAGCTTTGATTTTGCTGATGTAGTGATACAGTAGTGATACATGAAATTTTTCATGAATCACGTTTATCGTCTGTCGTCCTTTTGATCATCGAGTTGTTCAAGCGGGGATAGGCAGTGTCTGCATATGTACTGTCGCGTGCCAGAGTGCACCAATGCACCAATGGATTCTCCTCGCTCGAGGGACACGAACAGCGTCATATCGTCGCTCTGGGCTACGACCACCGCGTTGGTGGGCGTCCTGGTGTTCTCTTGATATCCCGCGAAATCCAGTTGGTGACGGCTCTCTTCCAGCGGGTGTCTGCGAATCGCAATACGTGGTCGGCCCACCTAATTTTCGACGACTTGGCCCATGCGACAGCGTCTCTGATCTTCGAACTATGGCGAAGCGCGGAACTCCGGAGGCCTCTCATTTGCGTGAGTCGTGTCCTCTCGATTCCACGCTGCGCGACGCTGATCGCGTGTATATCCTGTTTTCGTATGGCCCAGGTCTCCGAGGCGTGTATTGGTGCAGGAAGAACAATGGAGTCGAAAAGCGGTTCTCGATGACCGCTTCAGTTTCGACGGAATCGAGTGCCTTCTTCAGGTCGATGAAAGTAAGGCATAGCGGCAGCTTGTACTCTTGCGAAACTTCGATAAGCTTCGTGACGGTGTGTATATGGTCGATCGTGCTGAATCTCCGAAATCCTGCTCGTTCGCATGGCTGTCCTAGACTACGGACAGCAGGCAGATCGGACGAAGCTGTCCATGTCGTGCACGTCTCCCTTCTTGTACCGCAAGAAGGCTCAGCTGGTCTCTCATTGAGATGTGGATATGAAGAGAAAAAATAGTATAATGGAGAGGGTATATGCTTGACCCTATTCTATATAATAGTTTCTTCGCATTCATGAAAGCACTTTCACACGAAATCTGTTGTGCTGAGTGCCACTTCAGCAACAATTTCGTGCTGTCTTATGAAATATCAAGCCAGTACACAACGCCTTTATTCTGATAAGAAGTAACTAGGTGCTTTAAAGTGCATTGGTGAGTTTGAAAGATTTAGCTACGCGGAAATTACTGATTATTTCTCCTCATGAGGCTTCATTGCATTCGATACTCTGAAAGGCCATTTTCTTACTAGTTAGACCATTAATTGAGACGTTAGTTGTGAAACGGAGCTAATGAGTAATGTTGATGCTTCAAACGTTGAGATTCTTAGGAACTATCAGTCCAGATTTACAAAATGCTGATTGCATTGAATTTAGAGTGTACTAGAAACTTTTGTAAACGCTTGCAAAAGTTAAAACGCTGGCCACGACTATATTTCTAGTCATAGAGGAGCATTTGCTGCTGGAAAAACGGATCGTTGGGGTATAATAATTGGGTCGTATGGTAATTTCGAAATTTTCTGTTTTCTGGCGTTTTGGCCTTTTCTGCTTTCCGATTTCTGTTTTCTGACAAAAGCGATTTTCTGTTTTCTGTTTTGTGGGAAAATTTTCAAAATTTTCCGCCCATCCCTGCTTGCCACGGATAAATATGGTGACGGCGTCCCAGACGCGTGCTTACCCTGAACCACCACCTACTTTCCTATGTGGTTTTTCATTTGATTTCATTTTCCCATTTGATAGATTGATTTATCGATTTATTGACGTGTGCTTTCGCGCACAAAAACAAACAGAACGTCAAATTCAACGCGGACAACAGCTAAACATAGCCTAGACGTGTACACCTATTATTGAAGGGAGCCTGAAAAAAAATCAAGAAAACGTAAAGAAAACCACGACAGCTTACTTACTTTACTTTGAAACTTTGATGGTCCTTTTGTCGGCTGGAGGTCTTATCAGAGGAGACCACAACTCTTCCAGACCGCTCGATCTCTGGCTGCTTGCATCCAGTGAGGCAGACTCCGCTCCCTGAAAGATCTTGAGAATGAGTCTGCCCATCGCGTTGGCGGTCGTCCCAGTGGTCTCTTATGGTCTCTCGGGAGCCATTCTGTGACAAGGAGACTCCATCTATCGTCATTTCATCGAAGCAGGTGTCCGGCCCAGCGATATTTGAACGTCTTCTTGTACTGCAGCGGAAATTGAATATCAAGGCCCTGAAGCCGGCATCCTTGATCTGATCGGTGACTTCGCGAATCGACCTGAAGGCTCCACATGCTGCGCGTCTCGTGCGGGCGATTTCAGGAGCAAGGTCGCTACCCATCTCTCTTTCCAGATAGACGTAGGAGTCGACCTGTTGTAAAGCGACTCCAACCGTACGAGTTCCGTGTCACACCACTGGTTGACTATAAAATGTGTTTTGGACATATTAATGTCCAATCGAATCCACATACCTGCCACATTGAGCTCGTTCAGCATTTCCTCGACTTCTGCCGTGCTGGTAGAGATGAGAACAATATCGTCGGCGAAGCGAAGGTTGCTGATCCGTTTACCGTCGACAAGGTACCCTTTATCGTCCCAGTTCAAGTCTTTCATGGCATCTGGAGTGCCGCTGTGAATAGCTTGGGAGAAATCGTGTCTCCCTGCCGTACTCCTTTCCCGATAGGAATCTTAAGCTTTCGATCGAACAACTGGATGGTGGTCGATGTGTTCGAGAAGCAATCGTCGAGAAGTCGGATGTAGGGCGATGTATACCAGCCTGCACAAGCGCGTTCAGAATGGCGTTGATTTCCACAGAGTCGAACGCTTTCCGGTAATCCACAAAGACAGGGACAAGTGGGGGGTGGTATTTGCGGCTCCTTTCGATGAGCTGTGAGACAGTCTGAGTATGGTCCATGCAGGAGAAATCCTTGTGAAACCCTGCTTTCTCCACTGGCTGATACTCATCCAAGCAACGCTCCATGCGGTTATTCAATATCTTGGTGAAGATCTTGTACACAACCAGAGAAGGCGGATGAGTGTTAATATCCTCCTGCTGACATTTTTTAATGATTAGAACTGTTTTCGATTCCTTCCATGAGTCCGGAATCCTACCATGACGAAGTTAGTGGTTGAAGTGCTTGGCAAGAGGTGAGCAGAGGGCACTGCCACCCGCACGAAGGAAATCAAAAAAAAAAATCAAGGAAATCAAATCACGAAGGAAATCTGCTTCCCATCCACTTAGCACTCAGATAGCCAATCAGAGCAACAATTGTGCGCAGTAGCGCTTCGGTCGTTGCTCTGATTGAGTGGCGCGCTACCGCCTCCCCATGCAAGCCACTTTGACGACCTGTACCATGCGTTCTTATTGCAGAACTACATACTGTGTATTTTTTCAGAGGAGAAAGCAAAGAAGCAGGAATCGAAAGAATCTCGTTCAAGGTCTCCACTTCGTGAACCACACAGGACTGGTAAGCATATAACAATATCGATCGATATCGTAGATTTGGTCGGTTTATAACTTGTTGCGAAGCCACTCCATCAGCCGTCAAATCACGCGACTCCCATCTCAAACGATAAACCCCGAAAAAAATCGATGAAACTGATCGATAATGACTGTGCAATGTATGCTGTTCAACTGTTGTGAAGTCTAGCTATCATATTGCTGTCTATTACGCCAACTCTTAACAAAAATCGGTGAAATAGATCGGTAGTGGTTGTTACACTGCATAGTTGTTGTGAGTCCTGTCCGTCAAGCACTGAATTCGCATGATCTCCAGACTTATGTGCAGTAGTAAGATGAGGGTGCATGTTAACATGAACATGAGGAGGATGCTAGCACAAAGACAGCCACCATATTTAGCTGCTAAGGTAGCGAAAAAATCTTTGGCTGCTGCATCAGAAAGGAAAAGGCTAAAGATTAGATTTGAGCACGTGAGTTACTGAAAGCCGATATGTGAACGCTGTTCGACCTCAGAAACGAGGCAAAAAATGTGCGGTCATAGGAGTACTCGTGGTTGCACTGATACACTGAGTTAATGCGAGCAGTGGGACTCAGTGATAACTCCCTCAAAGCCATGTTTAGTATAACTGATCGGGTCACTGCAATTATGACAAGGAGCTCGACTCCAGCACTGGACCTCTCATAATAAGCGGCCGTAATTAAGGCTGGTTGGAGTAATCTAATGGTAAGGCTATGTGCTACGTTGGTTGGCAGGAACGAACCTGCGAAGTCTGAGCAGAGACAGTCGTCGAATTCCATTGTTGACTCTGAACAAAGATGTCTTTTTTAGGAGTGAATCTGGCAAACGTGGCCAGCTAGCTCCGTCGTTCTTGTTGGACAGTCCCTCTGCATGGGTCTGACCAAATATCCAGCCTTTAGTGTTCATTTGCCATAACTGGACACAGATCTGCACAGCTGAAGTACCTTTGCAGGGTCTGCTTGCTCCAAAACTTGATCAAGTCCACTTCTAAAACAGGTTACTCCCTTCGCTTTGATAGCGGCGGGCTTGCCATGCGAACTTATAATTCACGTCTCACTGTCGAAAAATAGAGCAAGAATCAGTTTCTGCATAACAGAAAACAGGGAGCGAGAATGGAAAGGATCGACAGATGTGATTCCACGGAATCCTGCATGAGCAACAATTTCATGTAAATTTGTCACCTAGTAGATATCCATTATAAGACAGGTTGAAATTAACGCGGAGTGCATTTCTGACGCCGTTTAAAAGTTTTACAATTCAACTGGAAAGGCCATTTCTGCCAGGAATCATAATTGATCCAGAGTAGGCGACGGGACCGGTCAGGTCTGGGCAATCAGAGGTTTCCTTAATTTTGCTACTGGTTTTTAGGCTTCCGGCTACTTTGTTTATGGCAGTCGCATGCCCACTGATTGAATGGATAATATTAATGCCCTTCGTGAATTTTTTCTTGAGAAGGTCTTCACTTTGAAAAAAGCTATGAAGAGTCGACACAGAAACGCATTCTTGTGTCACAAACGGAAACGGTTGAATGTTTAGAGGCCGTTCTGTATCAGCGCTTCCCTCTTGGAGCCGTCTCAAAGTTGACCACGGTTTGTTTTTGTGCTCACGGCTGCTCAGCGGCTAAGAATATTGGGTAAAGGACTGCGTCGACCGGTCGTCACGGGATGCACCATGAACTCTACTTCTACGGGATGTGGTGGAGGCGACTGCCTGCGTATTTGGCCTATGATTTGAGGTGGTCAGCCGATGGAGAAGCAAGTGTGCAATCCTTCCCACACGATTCTAGTAACAATTCGCTTCCGAGGGGATGGAAGACTTGGTTGATCTGGGCAAGAATTCCTAACCACGACCGTTCCATCGGGAGTACGCGACGACCGGCGCGTCCTCTACCTCAAATTGAAGACCTTACCACCTGCGCTACCATGCGTAGGCGCCCGCTTCAACTTGAAGGTTTTTATAAACAAAAAATCAATATTTAAAAACTGCAAGGAATTCTTCAAAACTGTAATACTGGAGTCGGTAATGATGCGGTACATGTTGCAGATTCGGACTACGCCGATGCTGGCCTGAGGGAAGCGTCCCATCCTGGTATGTGATCGTGAGATATTCTTGTTGAAGCCGTGCGCAGAAGTAGCGTTTATGTGCTACACACCTCATTGCCGCGGCCCATATCGTCTAGAGAAGAATCGAGAAATGAGCGGTGAACGGCTGAACTGCTTGTTTTACACATAGCATATTGCATACGGCTCAATTAAGATACAAAGTATACGGGGAAACAGCATCAAGAATGCTGGCTGTATTTCAGGAAAAGTTTCAGTGTGAAGGTGGATAGCTTATAATTTCAATGTTGGCTCGACCCTCTGCAAGCGGAATGAGCACTCATTTCAGCACCGTAAGACGCTAAGGAGGCATGGTCAATTTCTTTCACACATGCCAGCTGAACTGGTATCGACCCATTCCGCCCTTTCTCCAAAAACTGGGCTCTAATTTCGAATTGTCATGGAAATCTTATTTCGATTCCACATCAAGAGCGAAGTGAAATAGAATCCGGTGGACGGTGCACATCTGCTCCCCTTGTGCTTGTGTGCGTTCGTTGTTCTACTTCCAAGTGATACCAATCTGCCAACGAGTCTAACTATGCTTATTCCTCTGCTCAATCTGCTGCCGCACTCTGACCCGAGTAGAATACAAGCAACGCCAGATTACCTAGGATTTTCAATTTCTGTGATTTTCGCATCACAAGATCTTAACTCCAGTTGCTCACGGTGAAGAAACTGCAATTCGATAGCGACTGATTTCCAGATCAGCAGAGGGACAAAACCCCACATGGACAACGACAGCGTCCTGGACGCCGGGATCAACGTCGACCTCCATCACGCGAGAGAACTGGTATGCACGGCGAGACTTTACAGCAGCAGCTGCCTGCAGCAGCTCTGGTTCCAAGCGAATCATACAACATCCCCATCTATAGAGCTTTCTGGGTCCCGTATAATATGGTGGACCAATGAACCGGTTGATTGCAACTTTTCCCTGCGAAAAGTCATTACATTGGAAGTCATTGGAAATGAGTTTCAGATCGTAGAAGAGATTCGACACCACACGACCGGAGGGACTCATCGGCTCCTTCACGGCACGAAGGAGCTCGTAAGTTGCTGTCATAAAGAGCTCTAGAGTACTTAGTGGTCCTGATTAGTAACGCACCCTCGCCGTTTGTTGAGCTGGGTGGAAGTAAGAGTTCAGTGTCGGTCACAAGTACAGAAGGAGGTGGTCACTGATAAGGGCGTTGTGGATGGGCCTTTCCAGCGAATTGCAACATTCTGCGAATGACTCCCAAAGGGAGGAGAACACATGACGCTAACTCATCGGCATTCTCTTTGGCGGGGATGACCAGCATTGCAATGGTTGAGAAGTGCGTGCGCAAGTAACAACAACCAAACAAAGCTGTTGGATGAGAAGGAATGCGAGGTGACTTCAGAGGTTGTGACTCTCGCACAAACGCTTACCATCCTGTATTATTTCTTGTATTAAATTATTGGTGCAATGCCGTTTTGAGTTTGTCTAATTCGAACAGCCTTTGAATTGAATGAAGGTCTCTATGCACTGCCAGATCCATAAGTATCCTTATTCATGATGGTCTAAGCCTGTTGCGTCTGTTTTGCTCCGATTTGGGATTTTTGCCAGCAAAGCGCTAGAGGTGAAATGTTCAGGAAAGAGAGAGAGACTCCTCCGGTGCTTATCGACCAGCATTGTTTGCGGCTTTGTGGTAAATTTAACGAGCAGCAAGTACTATCTGCTTGTGTATGAGTCAATTTCGCTGTGCCAAGTTTGCGGAAGTGCTTGCCTCTAATCAAGTTGACTCTGTTCTATTTCAAGGAACATCAGGAGGGAACATCAAGGAAGCTGATCGTTCCTCCTGTCGTGTTACCGGACTTTTTCGAACTGATTTTTTACTCCATAGTCAACCACTGCCTGATGTCAGGGGAGAGAATATTGAGCCTTCAGGAGGCGCAAATACCGCTGGCATTCGATGCTTTGAATTTGCTGAATATCTTCACCTGACCTTGTGTGTACTAGCCGACAAAATGTTCCTATACTATACAAACCCGTTGAACCTCTAGCGTGTTTTCGAACGTTCGTAGATAAGTATTTTCCTTCATAGCACTCATCTCTGTGATCCTTTCTTCATTGCTTTCATATGAAGCTTTGGATTCAGAGAAGAATCAAGGGGTGGAAAAGCTAAACAAGGCATCCGCCCGTGCCCTCAGCTACTTGAGGGCCTCGTAGTCTACTTCTGTTCATGTTCGGAATTACGTCCTCAGTTGTAGAACTCGCAGTGCTGTTATGCATTACTGGGCATTAGTGGAAATGACGACTACCTCTTAACTCTATCATTTCTTCTTGAAAATCGCCCAAAAGAAGAAAACAACTTCCGAAAACTGCCGGCCTGAGAAACATTGTAAACTGTAGTGCACTCCGGAAAGTCTTGCTGTATATTGAACTAGTTTCCGCTTAAGTTTGAGGATTTTCTCTAGAATGTGCTCCTCAAAATGTAGGTAGGAGAGGAGAACGAGAAGCATTACGTCTTTGTTGGCGGCCTTGTCCGTAATTTCGTCGTCCGTTGCGCACTTAGGAAACCTTTTTGTATGGAGATTAGCCGGGATTCCTAGCCACACACACATTTCAGTGCTCAGCAATCGCCACCAGCGCCGCGATAAATGTTCCTTGGAACATTCCCATTGTACACGTACAAGAAATTTACAATTTATAAAAATTTACAATTTATAAGAAATATCTAGGCTGTGTTAGCAAGGCATTTCTCAGCTCTAGAAGAAGGCTGCCTAAAATTTGAGATAGATATTGCTACGGGAAACACTGCAGGAAATACCAGCTCCTCACAAGACAAGAAATCGTTCACCACTATTCTCGAACAGTGAGATCAGTGTAATCGCCGAATTTCAGATGAGCAGACACAACTTCCTATTCCGAAAGCCTCGCATATCCTCGGTGAGTTTTTCGCAACCGCATGTAAGAAGAATAGTTTTGGCAAAAGAGGTCATGTTGGAATTGTTATAATAGTGCAGAGCGGAAGAAACTCTTATCATACCTAAACTAGGTCACGCAACTGCAGCCTATCTAACAAGGAGAGCCTCTAAACTTGCGGTGAGCTTTTGCGATGCAATTGGATGTATGGTCCCGTGCGGGAACCATAAAACCCATAAGGTGGCGATGCCAATTTATGGTTCGGTCCCTTATGTCGCCAACGTTTTCGCACACATCGGGTCATTATAATTACGCGCTTACGTGATCACAGGGTCAGTTTGTACACGACTGATGCTTTTGGTAAGTAAATATAGCCCTTTTATGCTTTCATTAGAGTTACCTCTCAGTGGATCGTATTTGCACTGTATCTCACTATTGGATCACTAACATGAAATGTTTCTCGCTCACATGAAGTGTTTGTTGCTGACAATGAGAATAAACCATTATGATATAGAACTGTGAAACATACAAAACATAAGCGCTTCTCACACCACCACCTCATCTTAGAAGCGCTAGGGACGAATAATCTTCCCCTCCCTGGCAGAGGTAGCTGCACCCCTTGGAATAGTCGTCACGCAAACTTTTGTTGTCCATTGGGCACCTCTGATAGCAAATGCGATCCACTGAGGGGTAACCCAAATGAAAGCACGAAACGACTGTGTTTACTTACTAAAAGAATTATCGTGTACATATTGACTGCTGTGATCACGCAGGCACATAATAATAACAAACCGATGTGTGCAAAACTTTGTACCCACTCGGTGCGCCCGAGAGGCGACACCGCTATCCATTGCGCCAATGGACTACATTCGTTGGGTGGCAGCAGCGCGTGATGAACATGGCGCTCACGCCTTCACACATCCCTTTTCGACCACAGAAGAGCATTCCGAAAAAATTAGCTATGGTTTTGAACTCCCCACACGGGACCCTACATCCTGTAAAAATTGCATCGCAAAGCCCGCCGCCACTTGGGAGGCTCTTCTTGTCCCATACACAACGAATCCCATACCCTTCGTCTTTGTTTTTGGAACAAAGGGTTGCGAGTATCCGTAATGTTCACCAGGGCACACTAAACAAAGAATTTCCACTTGCAATGGACTCAAAGTCTGCTTTCATTCGCCGCTGTCTTTCAGCTTTTTCTTTCAGCGCGACTCAGTGCATTTGCTACTCCCCCTAGAAATCCAAGTAGTAACTCACTTTGCTGGGAAATGCATTAAGCGTGCTTTTTGCGTATGCGATTGCGAATAGATCACTGGACTCTTCTCAATGAAGGACAGTGAGGAAGAAGAGTTGCTTTGGGCCTTGTAGGGTTCCCTCCTGGGGGTCTTCGTCCCGTCAGATGCCGCTGTCCCTCGGCTTTCCAATTAACGAAATCTATGTGGAGAACATTTTCAGTTTGTCATGGTGAGACTGTGGATGAGGTGTTCCCGCAATGGACCCGACTTTCGTTCCACTCGGGAAAATACCGTCCATACGATTTGAATATGCCTGCTGTCATTCCAAAGTACAGTCAACGTTCGACATTTCTTAGCAGCCCATGTTTCTCGAGTTTCTAATCTTTATGCATTTAAGGCGTCCTATTAAATACTATAAAAATGACCCACCACTTACCGAGTACGGAGGTCTAACAGCAGAATTTATGGGCCATGGTATCAAAATGGCAGGCTATAAACCAGAAGTTGTGAGCCTCCTGTTCTCTTCTTTACGACAACGCGATTACGACAACATCAGTCAAGCGCTATGGAGAGGTCGCTTCCACTTTTTCAGATTTTCTCCTCGCCGGAACTGAGGTGTGTTCAAACAGCTGCCGCCATTTCACATGCATTTGGGAAGCCGGAGCCAATGATACACATTGAGCCTGCACTAGCTGAATGGGTTCAAATCAATCCAAACTCTGCCTCTGAATGGCTGACTGCCGAGCAGGTTACTCCCTCTACAATTAACTCCAAATACGCAATCGGGCATGCTAGCAGAGGGAAACAACTGTGATCATCAAAGTAACACAGTTGCTTCCCTCTACCATGCCAAATCACTCCTTTGCTGGAGTTTCCCCGGAGTCCTCTAGTTTTTATTTCTTCACGATGCTCTATTATTTGCCTTTGTTACCACCGTCCTCCTTTTTGGCCCAGAGCACTAGTCGTTCACACGGTCTTTCTTCTTTCAGCTAGCTGGTCTTGGTTATCCGATTTGTGGTGGCCAAGAAGCAACTCAACTGCCGAAAAGAGAATCTCCGGAGGACTACTCCAGGCGACTAACCAACTTCTTCAAGTCGATCTCACAACCCAGCTCTCCTGACCAGTGCGTTTCAACTTACCTTTAGTAATGGTATCAGGGATGAGATCTCCTTGGGCGCGTATCCTCGCCCACCGAAGGCGGCGGCTCTGGCGTCCACCTCGAACAAAGCCTCCGTAAGTATGTACGCCAGTTTCGCCGTTTTCTACATATGGTGTCGGACTTCTTTTCAAAGATGCTACTTTGAGGTGAAAGGATAGTGTTTAAAGCACATGTTCTGCAAATGTGTGTTGAATTCGGGTCATCACTCCAATAACACCAGTAGAAGAAATTTCGGTGAATTCTGTTATTCTGCCGCCTCCAACCTCACACATACTGACAGTCGGATACTGTAGTTAACCGTAGCAGCAAAAAACGTACCCTTTTTCGTGTGCAGCACCTAAGTAGACTCCAGGCCAAGTCTGAGCATTTTTCCCGTCCTGCGGACTCATGGGAGTACAAGTTCCCATATTTGCGATGGTGAATCCACCCCCCCCCCCTCCCACCACCACTAGGGAAGAGTCGTCGGGGAAAAATAGGTACAGGGATGACCAACACCACGAGGTGGACGTAATGCACTGCATTTTCTAACAGTTGGTCGATTTAGCAAAAGTTAAAGAAGAGCGTTCTCTATAGAAAACAGAATGGTCGGCAGCTGGCAGTAAATCAAAGGAGCACTTGTCTACCGTGTTCGCAGCTTAGGCTACAAAGGAAAACACTTCCCAAACTAGATAGAAAGTGAAAAAAGAGTCTTGTGGGGACATCCCACGAGACCTACCCAGGGAGACGTGCAAGGTATAGACGTAGATCTACGCGACAAAGGCGAGCCCCTTCCACTCCGAGAACGAGCTTAAAATAGTTTGGGAGGCGACTACGGCGCCCTGCGGAGGTTCAAATGTAGTCGTTTATTCACGAAAGCGGAAAGATTCCTTCCATCAATTCCCCATCCGGAGCGCTCGATCCCTCTCCTGCAAGTTCGCCCCACTACCCACTGGACCGTGTAATCGCTGTCACTGTTGTTGTAAATGAATCATCTAAATGTGTCTTTTCGGAAACTTAGAAATTTTTAAATTGCGACGATCCGACTGTAATGGAAGCCTCGAACCAGGATTTTGATCATAACTAGACTTTACCAGGCGTCACCTTTGCCTTACCAGGCCGTGCTGAAGTGCAACGATTCCTCCTCATTTGTGACGTACCCAGATGCCGGAGGAAATTTTTAAAACCATTACGGTGCTCGTCAGACAGCGCTTTAAGCCCTCAATCGGCCACCTTAAAAAACGCCAGTAAAGGTTTATTGTTCTCCTTATGGTTAGTTAGACTTATCGCTGCCATAGTCTGTGTGTAGGTGTAAAATGCGTCGTACACTCACACCCCAACCTTTTCTTTCATTCTTGAGAACACTCTAGGTGTTGGGATCTAAAAGATTGCTACCTTTGCTTATAAGACATTCACTTGCTTCTCGAATCATTGCGAAGTATCGGCTTGTACTGCTACATGCCGTGTTCGGAGAATTTCACCAGATTTCTATTTTCGATTTTTACTGTACAAACTACTGTGGGGGCAAGACTACCCGAATCGAGTCGATCGACGGTGTTTACCATCAATATGCCTTGCAGGTGAGACTAACGGCGTTTTGCAGTCCACGAAGTTATCATACAAGCCTCCTTGTATGGAATTTTTGGATTTCGGGGAGCCTCATGAAGAAAGGCGTAGTACCGTCCCAGCAATCCCCCCTCCGCCTCACCCTCATTGAGAGTTCTCCTCCCTGATTGAAAAAGTTCTTCGGCTTTTACCACAAATCAAAGTTTATCGTTACTTTTTCGTTTTTCATTCATTGCTCTTCTATAGCAATAAGGACGCAGTTCAATGCCGAGTCGACACTTCCTTGTGTTCAGGGTAATAATAATCGTGACAAACTCTAGTGCACTCGCGCTGGCAATGAACGACCACTCCTTCACCGCTGAAAAAATCTGTGAGGTGAGCGCACAAACACGATCTACCTTCAGGAGCTTTAGTATTTTAGACAGTTCTGTTTTAGAGGAAGAAATCAATAGGAAATTGTGCATTCTGTGAAGTAAAAGTGGAAAGCAATAATCAGGTTTGAGCACTCTCTAATCCTCAATAGTTCAGTCTGAGGCCTCATATGCCCGCAGGGCATAACGGCTTATCAGTGACAGGCTAGCCTGTGTTACCACGCAGCCATCCATCTTGTGCGTGTTGGGCAGTAAAACGCGTGTTCTAACCCTTCTATGGGGCTTCTCCAGGGAGTTCTGGGAAAGGCAGTGAAGGGAACCCTGCAGCTGCGGATGAATCTTGCCGAGCTCACCTGCAACTTCAACAGACGGTGACAGCAACAACTCCCGTTGAATTGCCGTCCTGCGGTGTAAACAGCGTAAGGAATCCGTTTCAGCGCATTCTCCGAAGTGCGTGGTGTGTTCTGGACACTTTGCCGCGCTGGCTCGTTCGCACTAAAGCCGATTTGGAACAGCTAGCCCTGGAATAGTGGACGAGCTTTTCAATCTGAAGAAAGATTATTTATGGCTTGAAGCAATCGCATGGCGACATGGCCTTCTGTATGGTATTTTGATCAACGAGCGCTACAGTGAAGGGTATTCCGTGGCATTCTAAGGCTAGAAGCTGATCAGAAATAGCTGCGCTTGCTGTACCGACGACCACTACCCGTGCTCGATTCCGTTTTCACGACCTGCTAAACGTGCACAGGGTTTTCGCTTGCAAGATAGCAAGATCAGTTCAGTTATAATCCGTTAAATTATCTGTTCTCGTTGGTAAATCATAGAGAGTGTGCACGAAAGTAATAATGATGCTCAAGAAATTCTTCAGTTCGAATGTTTCAAGATTTAACTCTGTTTAAGGTGGACACTATCAGACCGCCGACATTGCTACCCTTCACTAAAACGGTTGCAGAAGCTGGAACAACGGCTGTATAAACTACTCTCATTAAGCAATTGAGTGTGGTGCTGATAGAAAAGTCGAATATAAAGGATTAATAACAGTCTGTTGTGTTCATCTGCAGTTGCTGTCTTTGAACTGTGCATTCGATGCTGCATGCTGGCCTCTCCATTCTTCTTCATCACGATCCTATTCAGCTTCCCTCTGGCTTGTTGGCGGGCCTGCCCTTTAGATGTTGGCGGCGCCACTCCTGCTGAAGGTGCTGTCTCGAAGCTCGAATCTCCGGATGCCAAGTCCGCGCACAAATTGCACAGCTTCGTCGACGTTCGAAGATCGGAGGTCGGACAACTCGGTGGTCAGCGGGGCGACAGGTTTCGAAGGGATTTCTCTCGTTTATTTTTCCAACAGTACGTCTGGGGACAGTGATACTGTAGTACGAGTAAGCATCAGCAAAACGCCTTCTGAAAGTTCTACATGGGAATTGACCATCACGGATCAGAGACGAGCCATGTTGAGTAGGAATTTGGCATAGTGGAATTTTGTGTCAAAATCAGTGTGAATGAAGAGCGAAGAATAAGAGCAGATGGCAGCTTAATCAATGTCGTCGCGGGATGCGCCGCGCATTCCCATTATGCTGTAGAGTGAGCTTCATTACATATTTGGCCCATTAGCTGTGGCGGTGCCGATTGACAAATCCGACCCTGGATGGACTGAATGCATTATTGGCTTGATCGGAAATAAAGCATGGCTCCTTCAAATAGAGGGATGACACCCAAATTAAGAAAAAACTGGAAAACACAGCAGTAAATAATGGTCAATCTAATAACAGCAACGGAACGGTGTTTCTTCCTGTTGTTATTTTGTTTTCTAAATTCTCTGAATTTGTATCCCTTTACATGCGGATGTATAAACAGTGGAAAAGGATGCCATTATATATGCACCAGGCTGTCCAATAATTCTTGTCCGAAAATTTCACATTTTTTAATTTTTTCATCTTTATTGAAAAACAAGTCTAATCAACAATATAATCACCACAGTTATCCACAACAGTGGCCCATCGATTGGGCAGGTCGCCGATGCCCTTCGCCCAGAACTCCGGGGGCTGCGACTCGAAGAAGTCCGCAATGTCGGATTTGAGGTTGTCGTAGTTGGTGAATTTTCTTCCGGCCAAATGGTGCTTCAGCGGGCGGAACAAGTGGTAGTCGGAGGGGGCGAGGTCCGGAGAATACGGCGGATGGGCAATCGTCTCCCAGCCGAGAGTCGCCAACTTCTGCTGGGTCTCCTTCACCACGTGGGGGCGCGCGTTGTCGTGCAGCAGGTGGACCGAGGCCTGTCGGGGACGCTTTTCTCGGATGGCAGATAGTTTCTGGAGCTGAACGGTGTAAATGGAGGCGGTGACCGTCCTGCCTTGGTTCTCCTTGATACAGCGACGGACTTCGTCATCATCCACCGTAGAAGGCCTCCCGCTGTGCTCCCTGTCCTCGAGGCTCGTGTCGCCGCTCTCGAAACGATTGAACCAGCGCCTGACTGTGCGTTGAGACACTGCATCCTCCTTGCATGCTCTGCAGATGTTGGCGACCGCGGTGCCCGTGTCGTTACCCAGCAGCCACTCGTAGTACACGAACGTACGAATTCGACCTTGGTCCATTTTAGCTTATACTGCTAGCTAGACGCGGCGACTGCGCCTTATATACCCCTAGCGTGGAACCTTCTAGAAGGTTTTTACACTTGCCTGATATTATAACATTTCTAAGGGAAATTATAGAATTTTAAACATTTTCGGACAGGAAATATTGGACAGCCTGGTACTTATGTATATGTAGATATATAATGTGCAATCTATCAGAATTTCTTAACAGAATTAGCAACATCTTATGGCGAGAATGAGAAATCATAATATGACACGTTAGTCGCTTTTCTGCAGTTTTTCAAGACAGATATTTAATTGCTACACTTGAAAGAGCTAACCCTGTCTGTAGATGATTGAGGTAGCTAATCTTTATCTTTATCTTTATCTTTGGAGGCGTAGGTCATGCCCACGCGAATCAAAAACTGAACGCGAAACAAAACGCTAAAAACCCAGAACATAGAATAACGAACACTAGTGAACATCAAGGGAACTACACATGGTATAGGAAGCAGTAGAAATGCGCCAAGAGAAATACATGTAATAGTGCAGGAAAACTTGTTCATCAGGGAACCCCCAAGTGTCCACGCAACGAGATCAATTTTTTAAAGGAAGAAAGCGGTAGAGAGAGAACGTTATAATTGAGCAATTTGTTGAATGACGGAAGTACTCTTATGGGAAAGCTTTTATGACGAACCGGTGACCCAGTAGCTGGAGCCCTCAGCTTAACATTTGCTCCTCTACTTCTAGAAGGTGCTAGGTTAAAAATATTACCTGAGTTCAGTTCGGTTCTAGCTGTATCCACTTTGAATAGCATCAGAAGATCGTTTCTAGCTCTCCTGCTCTGCAGGCTGGGCAGTCCAAGTTGTTTTCGTCGTTCTTCTCCATTAGAAATGTACTGGTAACCTAGACCTGTACAGCGCATAAGGACCTTACGAGTGAAGTTATTCGGAACACTTTCAATGAGGTCTATGAATTTCTTTTTATAAGGCGAGAAAACAGTAGTACCACCCTCCATAATTGGACGCACATAGATTTTGTAGGCTTTGTCCAAGATCTGAGGATTTTTTGTTCAAAGCGCTTTGAATAGGTTATACATCCTATGATTTGCCTTTGAAACCAACGCTTTGCACGGTTATCAAAGCAAAGTTTGTCATTAACCAAGAATCCTAGATCCTTCACTTCCGTGGTCCAATTGAGGGGAAAATCGTTCACCTTATAAATCATGTCCATGCCCTGACAATTGCCTATGCGTAATGCTACTGTCTTCTCAGCTGAAAGGGGCGTTTCCATCCTATTGGACCATTCCACAACATATTCTATAGCGTTTTGAAGCGCTTCACTATCAACCGAGCTAAGCTGCAATACAGAAATTATACTGCTTCTAGCCTATCCATACCATTCCCACGTCGAATTGGACACTCCTCAAATCGAATAGGACACTTTTCAAAGCCAATAGCAGCTTCCGCTGTCTCCGAGTACAACTGTGTACGTGTCGCTTCACGAGGGCAGTTCCTCTGCCTCTCGTGAGTATCATATTGACAATTTTCCTATCCATGCGAGCGGTGGGTAGCGTCAAAAATCTTGGTCTCCACTATGACGCTAAACTGGATTTATCTGAGCACGTGACCAATTGTTGCAGGCGCGCCCAGCATAGAACCAGCCAGATTTCCAAAGGTTGGCTACCAGGAATAAGGTTGTTTTGATAAGGGCTTGCAAGTCGCATGGGCGTCCGTCAGTGGAGTCCTCCACGGACGTACATGGTCTTTTCCCCCAGTAGGAAAGACCTGATTAATGCGCTGGAAAAGGTACAGAATAAGTTTACTCGCAAGGTGCTTATTCGTATTGGGGGCTCTTTTTACTCCAGGGAATAAATATCTAGGTCTCCATTCCCTGGCATCTCGAAGAAAAATCTTTGATATTTGCATGGTCTATAAGTTACTCCACCAACCACGTTATAGGGAATCCAAGTTATTTTTAGTGCGAGCTTCTCACTAAGGGAGAGCACGAAAAGATTTTCCTCTCCTGCCCTAGGAGCAGGTTTAAGGTAGACCTCTTCCCTCATAGGGCAGCAAGCGCTTATCTTAGGGTGGCGAAATGCATGCAATCCTCCTTTTCTCTAGAGCAGCTTAAGCGGTCGATTCAAAACTCGTTGCTGAGTTATGAGGTTTAGGACTGAGGTGTCTTTTTTATTTATTGGACTCTGGGTTGCTCGTTAAGTAAGTTGTGTTGTGCTATTTTTGATAGGAGATCTGACATCATTTCATTTAACTTGTTGCTATGTTTTTACGGTTTTTCAATAAGTATGTTTTTTATGTTGCGCTTCGGTTGTAACTGTTCTATTGGTGTGTTTGGGTATCTAGCGGCCGCGCCTGTCGCCTTTGTGTTAAATAAACAAATAAACAAAGAAATAAAATAAATTGGACCCTTTTCAATTCAAATTGAACACTTTTCACGTCGAACTGAACACTCTTCTAAGCCTGCCTAAACTTTTGGAATCAAACCGAACTCTTCCAAAATGAAGTGAGCTTTTCCTACATTAAGAAAAATACTCCAAAAATGTTAGAATAATTTTTTGCTCAAGAAAAATTTCAGTACAACTTTCTTTGAAGTGGTAATTGATCTATCCAATTAAGTTCCAAATAAGTGAACAGATTGTTAGAAATTTTATAAAAATTTTATTTTTTGAGGAAAACCAATCACTCAAAACTTGTTTTGAAGAACAGGAAGGTGGCCATTTTCTTTTGCCAAATCAGAGATTGCGCCACGCTGTCGTCTGAAACGTCGCGATTTTTATTCGATTGATAGCATAATTTCTGTTTGCATGTAGTTTCACGCCTGCAAATGGAGCAAAATAATTGTAAAAACGTACATATCCTAACCTTCTTGCTGCATATAGGCAGTATTCAAACTATGAAACAAGAAAACACTGCGGCTTGCTTTTCGAGTGCATGGCGCGATCCTGTCTTTTAATGCAGTACATGATTGCTGCCATGCTGCGCTTTAAGACAATCTAACTATCTTAGTATGTAGTTTAACTTGCCCCAGGAACCATTTCGGTTTGGAAGAGTTGGCTTTGGTCTCAAAGGTCTTAGGCTAGCTTACAATTAAAATTGTCCAACCTGAATTGAAAATTGTCCAATTTGATTTGAAAAGTGCCCAATTTTGCTTGAAAAGTGTCCAATTCGACGTGAAATGGTATATACAGCCTTCATTTGAAAATGTACGTTCGTCATTCATATTGGATGAGGCTCATACTATGCCAAGGAAAGTGAACGCTGAGAGCTTCACACACATATGTCAAGGAATTAATCCCAGTGCGATTGTATTTGGAGGAAGTACGATATATGTGGCTGCACTCCTATTCCTTGAAGGGTTGGAGGGTTGTTCACTGCTAAGAAAGATTCAACAACACATGAAGTAGCTCTTCCTGGGTGGGACTTGCAACACTCCATCCTACCGAGAACAGCATAGTGTGCTTCCTTAGCTTGTGTATTCGCTAGTTTCCATTTTCTGCCACCAAACGGATGATTGGTGTTGTAAGAAGATTACCAGCATTGTTGCAGCAACTCCCACCTTTGTTCCAACGCTCCTCGTAATTCCAACACAACGAGAAATTGACACAATTCTGTAATGTGTGTGCTGATCGTGATGTGTGTCTCACTTCTATGTCCAAACTCTATTTGGCTTTAGAATGTGGTGGCGAAAAGCTCATCGGGCGAATGTTGACAATCATCTAGAGCATCGCACGACCCACTCCAGGAGCGCGACCGAACTGAATGAGCTAATAGTGCTTTATCCCACCCCATGCCGACAGGTTGAGTCAACGCAGTGTTCGAACGAACTTACCCCTCCATTCACTGCCCTCCGTCGCCGTCTATGGTGTGTGTACTACTTATATACGTGAGTTGGCCGGAGGAAGAGTGTGCTATTGGGCGTTGCAGTTCACACTTCCTATTCAGACGGCATTCCTCCTTCTGTGCACAAAAAACTGGGCTGTAACAGCAAACTATGGACAGCGGATAGGCAGTAGTTCGTCCAGGGGCCAAAAGATATTTCATGCAAATGTAACGCAGGTACCGCCTTTGAACATTTCCAGAACAGGCTAGATTCGAGACGTGGAACCTACAACGAAAGTCCTTGCACACTTGGTGCTGCTTCGCGGTAAAAAAAATGTATGGGAAAATGTTGATTTATTTTTCGGCCTTTTTTCCCCTTCCTGAACATCATAAAACGGCCTTTGGCGGTGCTGACGTTTACATACCTGTTTACGCCCGCTTATCCAAAAAGTAACGGTGATTTTTGATATTTTTTGAGTCAAGTTGGACGCTTTTCAAACCAAATTAGAGACTACGAGTTGCTATACCGGCGTTTTGATGTCATCGAAACTCGAGCGTCAGACGCGACCAAACCAACCAGAACCTGCTGACTGGGAGGGAATGCTTTACTTCACTACACCACCAGAACGCTAGACTTCTGATCGCAACAAAACATCCTTACAACAGCTTGTATCTTCAGCACCGGAAACTTGAGGAAAGAAGACGACTTAAAATTAGAGAGGTTTGAAATGGAACTGAGCAGTTTCCAAATTAAGCGAGGACTTTTCAGCTTAAAGTGGACACTTTCATTGATAGTCAAAAGTAATTTTTTGGTCCAAAATGTAAGACTATTGATTTTTTTAGAAAAAAAGAAAAAAGTATTACCGTATGGTTAGAAAATTTACGATTAACCACAACGTCAGTGTATGAAACGCTATAAATTGTTTATTTTTTTTAGAAAAAATAACAAATCAAAACTTATTTTGAAGTGAGGAAGAGATATTTTTGAGTGTATCAAAAATAGGGATCGCGCCATGCGATTGTTGCGTCACAATTTGCCGTAGATTGACAGCAAAAAATTTTATTAGCATGGAGTTACACGCTACAATACCGCTCAAATTCTTTGCAATTAAGACACTTTGCGACGGATTAATCCGTCACAAAGCGTCGCACTGCCATAACTCCTTTCAAAGTTCTTTGTTTAAACCCTAATTTACACCATTAGAGGCCCCGTCTCATTTTCTATCCAGCGATCTAAACGTCATCTAAAACGATTGCACAGCGACTAGTTATAGAGCTTTTGCTTGCTCGGCTCCGTTAATTGATTTACGACCCCTCCGAGATCCCCAGTGGCATGTCCTTAAGGCTTTTCGTTGACGAGGTTCATCGAAACACAGAAATCCTCTATTGTTGCAGCAGATCTGTATTTGTTACGCATCAGGTGTCATTGTGGTACTAAATAGTGCCAAGTTTGATTAAGATAGACCCGATTTCAGATGAGCGCAAACGCGCGGAAACCTAAGGTTCAGTTAAGAATTACCCAACTAGTAGCCTGCTACAGAAGACGGTATTCTACTGTTCCATTGTGGGAACGATGGTCTTTATGAACGTGTAAAATGGCTTTGAGAAATGGACAGAAATGACTAGATTTTCTTTCTTCCAACAAGGGATTGGTCCAATCTCAATATGCCTCGTAGGAATTCTCCTATTTTTGAACTTCGGTTGCTCCTGTACAGGATAAGTACGAAGGCCGTGCTTTCTGTGGTCTACAGTAGATCACAAGCACATTCGAATCTAAAAAGAACAAGAAGATTTTGGTCGTTCAAAGTAGATTTCTATGCGGCCAAAGTTTGACGAAAACAACAGAAAATTTTGTTTCAGTCGCTTACCTCTTTATGGATGAGTTTATTCGAAAACCAACTGGACAGAATTTCTCAGCTCGTTGCGAGCTTTCCGAGAATGTAATATTGTCCGTATTCGAACTGAAAACCATTTTCAAAACTTCGGCCGCCGAAACAAGTTTGGGGCTGCGCTTCGGCCCGAGAGCGGACACGGCGGCGAGCCGCTCGCTGCCCTTGCGACCTCCCGCGGCACTCCACATGTCGTATATCGCCTATGTACAGTATTCGCACCTCCTGCGCCGCGGTCTATCAGTGATCACCCCGGATACGAGTCCACGGGAGGTCGCAAGGGCAGCGAGCGGCTCGCCGCCGTGTCCGCACTCAGGCCGAAGCGAAGCCCCAAACTTGTTTCGGCGGCCGAAGTGGTGAAAATGGTTTTCAGTTCGAATAGGACAATATTACATCTGTTTAAAGCTCGCAACGAGCTGAGAAATGCTGTCTAGTTGGTTTTTCGAATAAACTCATCCATAAAGAGGTAAGCGACTGAAACAAAATTTTCTGTTGTTTTCGTCAAACTTTGGCCGCATAGAAATCTACTTTGAACGGCCAAAATCTTCTTGTTCCTTTTAGATTCGAATGTGCTTGTGATCTACTGTAAACCACAAAAAAGCACGGCTTTCGTACTTAACCTGTACAGGAGCAACCGAAGTTCAAAGATAGGAGAGTTCCTACGCCGCATATTGAGATTGGACCAATCACTTGTTGGAAGAAAGAACATCTAGTCATTTCTATCCATTTCTCAAAGCCATTTTACACGTTTCATAAATACCATCGTTCCCACAATGGAATAGTAGAATGCCGTCTTCTGTAGCAGGCTACTAATTGGGTAATTCTTAACTGAATCTTAGGTTTCCGCGCGTTTGCGCCCATCTGAAATCGGGCCTATCTTAATCAAACTTGGCACTATTTAGTACCACAATGACACTTGATGCGTAACAAATACAGATCTGCTGTAACAATAGAGCATTTCTGTGTTTCGATGAACCTCGTCAACGAAAAGCCTTAAGGACATGCCACTGGGGATCTCGGAGGGGTCGTAAATCAATTAACGGAGCCGAGCAAGCAAAAGCTCCATAACTAGGTCACTGTGCAATCGTTTTAGATGACGTTTAGATCGCTGGATAGAAAATGAGACGGGGCCTCTAATGGTGTTAATTAGGTTTTAAACAAAGAACTTTGAAAAGAGTTATGGCAATGCGACGCTTTGTGACGGATTAATCCGTCGCAAAGCGTCTTATTTGCAAAGAATTTGAGCGGTATTGTAGTTTACTGTACAACAGAACTAAATGCAGAAAACGCGTTTATCATTATTTCCAGGCACGCTGATTTTCACCATCAGTTCGGCGCTGTCTTTTCTTTTAGAATATTCAAAAACTTGGTGGCGATGTCCGTTCCTCCAGGTGGTGCCACTGGAAACTGCTCGCTCTGCGAGCTAAGCTAATCACGTACATTCGAATGCAGGCGACAGGCCCTTGTGACAGGCCGGCCTACGAAGACCCATGTCACATCAATGGTGTATGACAGTTTAAGTTTCTCGAGATAGTGCTACGGCATCCGCGGGAGCCGACGCGCACTCGCAGAGCCCGGCGAGTGTGGAAAGTATGGGAGGGTCCCTGATGCGAGGACGGCATCGGGGGCAACTGAGCTAGTCCGAAAGTCCTGTAACGCAAGCAGGACCCGCGTGGCTAACTGAATGTGGGTACGTTGACGAGCCGCTCGTGCGAGTTGGTTGAAGCACTGGAGCGTAGAAGAGTTGATCTCTGTGCGGTGCAGGAGACGAGGTGGTCCTGCCGCAAGTCAAGGGACATAGGACGAGGCTTCAAGGCCGTTCTATGTGGAAGTCCCAGGACCACCAGTGGAGTTGGAGTCATCGTCTCCGAACGAATTCGTGGCTCGATTGTAAGCGTCGAGCGCTTTGACGATCGATTGATGAAGATCGTTGTCGTCGCTAAGGAGCGACTCTATCACTTCTTCTCTGCGTATGCTCCGCAGAGTAGCTGCTCCGATCAAGCCGAGAATGAGTTTTGGAACCTGATTGATGAGAAGACAGCAGAGGTACCGTCGAAAGATGTCATCATAGTCGCTGGTGACCTTAATGGGCACGTAGGTGCGGCGAAGGATGGGTTCAGTGTCATGGTGGTTTCGGATACGGGTCTCGTAACCGTGATGGTGAGCGTATTCTTGAGTATGCGGAATCGCATAGTCCCGTTATCCGATAACGCGACTCCCACCTCATCTCATATTATAGTGGGAGCTCCAAGTCTCAGATAGACTTTGTGCTTTGAAGGATCGTGACCGGAGTCTTGTCACAGACGCGAAGGTCGTGCCGTATGAGACGGTCGCCGCACAGCATCGGCCGTTGATCTGTACTTTGAAGATCGCCCCTCCGAGGCTGAAGCAGGTCGAGCGATGCGGTGCACCAAGAATCAAGTGGTGGCGAATGAAAGAGAAGGAAGCAGCTGTGATTTCCGACGTACGGTTGCCGACAGTCACGACTGTCGACGAAACTTGGAAGAGGGCAACCGACGAAAAGCTCGAGTCACTCAACGAAAAGCTCGAGTCACCCGATGGTGAGCGGTATTTGTACCGACTTGCAAAGACCCGCCATCGCCAAACCGACGATATTGAAAAGCTCGTTGGCATCAATGATGAGAGCGGCCTTCTGACAGACCGCAAAAAGGCGCTGAGGCGATGGCGTGATTACTTTGAGAAAATATCCACTATGAAATTTCCTCATCCGGCCATCCCTTCAGTGGCTTCTGTTCACGGTCCCGTTCACAAGATCACCGTGGAGGAAAAAGAAGCGGCTCTGAAGAAGATGAAGCCCGGTAAGGCGACAGGGCCGGATGATCTGGCAGTCGATGTTTGGAAGTCGAAGCTCTGGTATCCTGCTGAGTGGTTGGCTGAGTTCTTCAACCAAGTAGTAAAAGAGAAGAAAGTACCGGAGTGTTGGCACAACAGTGCGACGATTCCGCTTTGAAAAAAGAAGGGCAGTCCTGCGGACTGCTTCAATTACCGTCCGATTCGCTTGCTTTCGCACAGCATGAAGATCTTCGAGCTTCTTCGAGTCTTCCATAGACGAATCCGTGAAATTGTCAAGCTCTCCGACAACCAGTGCGGCTTTGTGTCTGGTTGTGGGACCATTGATGCTATACACGCCGCCCGCCTCTTGGTGGAGAAGCATCGCGAGAGACAGAAGCCGGTGCATATCGCCTTTCTCGACTTGAAGAAGGCCTTCGACCGTATATGGTACGCCTTGCGACAACACAACGTACCTGAGGAACTCATAGAGTGGTTGCGGATGCTCTACTTTGCCCAAAGAGTTGAGTGCAAGCTGCAGCTGGAACCTCAATGGAGTTTCCCATCTCTGTTGGGGTGAACCAGGGTTCTGCGCTTTCTCCACTCCTCCTTGTTGTCGTCATGGATGCCAATACGAGAGATCTTCAGAAGCCTGTCCCATGAACATTGCTCTATGCTGATGACGTGATGCTCGCTTGCGAAGACAAAGACGATCTCGAGCGGCAGGTGCAAGCTTGGTGCGACCGTAGGCGAGGTTCGGACTCAAACTGAACGTCAGGAAGACCGAGCACCTAACGACTGACGTGAGGGTGTCCGGCTCCATTAAGATTAACGATACTGAGCTTGCACGCACTTCGGTGTTTAAATACCTGGGATCAGCAAGCGTCTGACGGCGGTCTGATGGTTGAAATGAACTCACAAGTAAGTGCACCTTAGTCCAAGTGGCGTTCGCTGACTGGCGTGCTCTGCGATAGGAAGATATCAGAGCACCTGAAGTCGAAGATTTACAGAGCCGTCGTGCGGCCGGTAGCGATGTACGGCGCTGAGTGTTGGCCTGCGAATAAGGAAGTTGAAACGCGCCTCAGCGTCATGGAGACGAAGGTGCTGCGCTGGACGGCTGGAGTCACCCGCATGGACCGCATTCGAAATGATGCTATTCGGCAGAAGTTCGGTGTCGCACCGATAGCGGACATGATGCGAGAAGCTGGTTTGCGATGGTACGGCCACGTTGTGCGTGGGAAAGAAGACAGCGTCTGCAAGATAGGCCTTGAGTTGGAAGTGTCAGGAAAGCGGCCTAGAGGACGCCGGGAGCAGCGTTGTCCGATGCACACGTTACACACGGACATGAAAATAGCTGGTGTCCACTCTGATCAAGCGCAGGATCGGGAAAGTGGCGTAGTAACACCAGAAGAGCGGACCCCGCGACGAAGCGGGACAAACGCTGAAGAAGAAGAAGATATTCAAAAACATCTGCTTTGTTACTCTTCAAAATAAACTTCTAGCTATTATTTTTTACCAAAAATATTCTGCAAACTTTCAAACACCATCATATTATTAGAGCACATATAAGTCTTCTTAAAAAAGAACTAATAGGAAATTTTTCCAGGACAAAGGTTTGCTTTAAATTTCTAAGAGAGTGTCTGCTTTAATGTAGAAGACGCGGGTAATATTTATAAGGTTTCATGTTGGTAACAGAAGTGTCTTGCCTGGAAATGTGTCCAGTTTATTTTAAAAGTACTGAAGGTGGATTTGGAAACATCGAGTTTGGATTGCTAATGTACGATCTGACTTGAAGAGTGCCCAGTTTGCTTTGAAAAATCTCCTATTTGCCTTGAAAATCACCCAATTTGACGTGAAGATGGTGTTAACTATGAACATCTTTTGTTTTAATAGACATCATCATCTCATTTAAGGACATCATCTCTTGTTTTAATAGAAATCCAACTGCCAAGAGGGAAGTGCTGGAAAAGCTCAACAGTAAGTCCACTTATTTAATATGTGACCTTTTTTTACGTTCCGCCTATAGGACACTTCCTGTTGGTTAGGAATATCAGAATTTTTAAATAATCAGTATGCCAATTCAAGTTGAAAGCGTCATGTTCAAATGCCCTTCCTTATAAACTGCAGCTTCTCGGTTTGTGTTTCACTGCGGTCACATACAAGACTACTGAAAACCAAACACTCGCGGACCGTTGTTTCTTGTCAGGTCTGTATCGATGGCAGCCATAGATTTAGGAGATACAGTGGGATGGTATTTGGTTGGGTGGAAGTCTGCATATGTTTCTGGTTTCAGGGGACTCTATTTCCCAGCGCGCAGTAGAGCAGTACGGTGCTGCTGCATCTAGTTTTCCTATATTCTAAACATTGTTTCCGTGAGGGAGACCAGGCCGTCTTTAGAGGAATGAGAGTGAGCCACAGAGAGAGTTGCTGTGATTGTTTCGTATGGATACAAAATGTACTAGCGGAGAATTCTGGTCAAACAGTGACCACAACCGTCACTGCTTGCAAATGCATATTTGGGAAGCAATGATCATGGGGATTCGCCGGTACTGTGTAAAATTTCCAATTCAACCCGAAATTCCAAATCTCGTAACAGACGTCAGTGCAACTGCGAAATGGCACGCTGCAGTTGAACGACAGCGACATGGAGGGGATATTGTTGTCCTCTCGGCAACTCTTCCGTCCAAATCATGAAGAACTTCAAAACCGTTAAGCTTTTCTTTTCCTCATTTCGGGTGCGTTACGTTAGGTGTCTCCCGCTAGTGTAGAAGGCGGGGCGATGCACGCGATTACCGTAGGGTGACTGGGTGCAGCGCCCGCCTCGGACGAGATTTCTCTACAAAATGAGGTAAGTTAAGGAGAGTGCGCACAGCGAGCAGCGAACGGAGCTGTGAGAGAGATGTCACATGTATATGTGTTTAAGGTTCCTTGCACTGTGTACAAAAGCAAAAAGCACAGGTAGTCCACGATCGTGGTTATTCCTCCATCGCTACGCCGCGAGCGCTCATCGCAACGCCCTTAACCGCCGCACTATTTTCACGCATCTTTGCGACAGAGCGCGGAATCCTTCCTTCATAGACGTGCGCGCTCAGGGGAAGTGCGTAACTGGAGTTCTCGAAGAGCGCTGAACGAGGCTAGGGAAGGGACTCCAGTTGTGTGCCATCCAAGCTGCCCGTGTGAAAACTGCTTTCGTTGCTCAGGGGGAGTCCGAGGCTGGGTTCTGCGCTCTTCGAGCGGCGAAGCGCATACGCTGGAAAAAGCGCAAAAGATGCCTCAAAAGAACGCACACGTTAAAGTCCTCAGGTACTTATGAAGCAGAGGGCCCGTGATGCCGTGGGGTTGCTGGGAAACATGTTAACGCGGCAACGGCAACGGAAACGCGTCAACCCACGGCACCAGGGAAGCGGTGCTTCATAAGTACCGACCCCGTGGTGCCGTGGGGTTGCCGCGTTAACATGTTTCCCGGCAACCCCACGGCACCACGGGCCCTCTGCCTCATAAGTACTGTCCCTCAAATCCCAAGTAGTCAGCTGAAGTGCAAGTATGCCACAACGCAGGCGAATCGAATCCCCTACCTCCTTCGCAGGAAGCGTGCCCGTATCCACTGCACCACGATCTGCCTGCGGCGGATGTCACTGAGGGCGCACAAGAGATTGGTCGAATCTCAACGTGGACGCTGACGCGTGATCTCTAAGCTAGAAGGGCACAGACAGCAAAAGACTACGGCCCATTTCTATGACGTGCGATGAGAGCTCCGTAGCGGAGAAAGAATAGCCGCGATCAGTAGTCCACTCAAAGATAACCTTGCATAGAAAGTGGTAGTGAATGAATGCAAGAAAAACTGAACAGCTCGAAAAAATTACCAACACGTGCCGCTTTGAGATCGCCAGACGAAATGGGAAAAGGAGTAACACATTCAATTTTCCTTTTCTACCCTTCCTTAGTCTACGACGCCTTCACAGTTTTCGCCCGACCATGCTCTCTTTTCAACTTTTCCTATGCGCTTTCTCTTGCATGTTTTATACTTTTTGTTGAGTGTAGTCTTTACTCGCATGTGGATGTGGCTAATTCGATTTTTATTCCCTTCGTTAAAGTGTATTATAGGATGAACCCCAAGTGGTCGTGTTCATCAACGTTCCCGGGAACGGTCAAGGCTTCCCGCGGGAAGCATGCCGGAAGCGACGGGAGGCTCCCGGTCTACCCGCACGCAACCGGTCGGGAACGCCGGGAAGCCGTCAATGAAGTGGTGTGAGCAATTGCACACAATGGGATTTCGATGGCTGTTTTGAAATCGAAAGTCGTTTTCACAGGGGTTATCTTCGCCTTATGTCTCACAACGTCTTCCTGTACCATTTTCGGGGGGGGGGGGGGAGGAGGCGCGTTCTGAAGTAAAGAGATAAGGCCAGGATTTGGCTTCTGTCACTTACTTTATTGGAAAAATTACATAGTTGATTTGAAACATTGACGATGAATAGTTCTTTCGTCGGATGCGCCACCCACTCTATTTCTGCGGGATATCGCGGCACCACTTCTTATCCATTCCCGTTGCCAGTCAGTGGACATTTTAAGAGCGCGTTCTGCTTGTAAAAGATGACATTCAGCAAGATAGTATTGTATTTCGGAATAAACAACAAAAGGCGAAATTAGGAGGGGGAGGGGAGGGGTTACCGCACCCCCTAAACAACGCTTTGTCTTTTTTGAAACTGGAATTGCAGCACTGATGTGTTCTACCCCTACAGTGAGCTGTGTTAGACCATTTCTGATGTAATTTCACACACAGGTGCCTTCTTACCAATGCGGACAACGTCTCAGTATGGGGTGACCCTCCCCCCCCCCCCCCGTACAATACTATCTTGCTGACCATGTCATCTTGCCCTTTTATGCGCCCAACAAAATAGAGATATGTATAAAATTAGAAACTAATTCTTCAATATTTAAGTAGTTCCAAATTTGAAAAAGCCTGCAGACTAAGTTTAATTTTAAAATCAAGACTCAGAACTTCGAAGCGGTTAATTCGCAAATACAGAGCAACGATGAAAAGTTAAAAGAACCAGAGTAAAAAAAAATAATGGAACCACATAGAAAATGCTTTTTGTTTTGGAAAAATCAGAAAAAATTGTCAATAGAAATTCGTAACTCGGCGGTCAGCGAGACTGAGCCTTCAATAAATCCGTGAGATCCCGCACAAGTGGAATGCACTGCGCATCGCGAAGAAATTCGTCAGTGTCGGTCCTTGACATTTATCCCTTCACTCTAGAGGGAAGGAGCACCAGAGGAACATGGGCACAAGCCGAGAGAGACTGAGCGAAGTCCCAGCTGACAGTGCTGATCTCTGATCGAGTCCGAATCGCCGTCCTGTCTTCCCGCTCCCGCCGCTTCATGAATAAGGATACAGGAGTCACTCATCGCTCCAAAGCATGTGAAATACAGAAAGAGCAAAGACCAAGAAGGGCAAAAACGAATAAATTCCACGATCATCACCCTGCCACGGAAAGTATGCTGGCACATAATCTACTCTGTTCATTCATCATAGTTCGTACGAGGCGCGTCCAATAACGCGCCACACCATCGTAATCGGGAGCGGTAGCGGGCCGCGGCGGCACGCTACCGTAACTCAAAGGAATACCTAACGTACGAACCCCTCGTCGCTCTGCATGCAAGGATCGCATTTAAACCCTCCGTGCAATTGATTAGGTCAGGACCGGAGTGTGCGTTTACCGGTTAACGATTTACTGGCTTAACGGATTTACCGGCATTTTCGCGATAGATTCTTTTAACGAAAATTTTCGGTAAATTACCGGAAATTTTCGGTAAAAGAATTTATCGCGGAAAATTTACCGAAAAATTTAACGATTTTTTTTTCATACAAAATCATGTTCCTATCTATCGAATGCAGAAGGAAACATACTACCGATCTCAGTCTAGAAGTAATGGCTTCTGTCTTCTCTGATAACTTGCTATTAGCGTCCGTGGTCCTCAACCTCATTAAAAAATCCAAGCTCATATCAGGAGGCGGAGATGGTGCGCTCCGGTGTGAAAGCGCACTCCACTGGAATAGTACTTCGCGCTGACATTCCCCACACGACAAGAGACAATTTGGACTAGAGATATTGAAGCCTTCAGAATAGACGATCGCCACAGGAATAACAAGAAGATACGCTCATGTCTTGTTCCTTTAATTAGTCCAAGATGTAAGGCATCGGAATGTACTCCGCTAGGGGAGGGGACGTTCTGCCTGAAAGCGGGCAAAGACGCGGGACAGTGCCTGCGGAGACAATTAGCGTCGACTCGCGCGGTGGCACCCGCCGCTTCGCGCTCAGCCAGACAGCCCTCGCCGCAGAGGTGATGCTGACCCAGCGCCGCGGTGGAATCCCGGCGACGAATTTTGCAGAGCGACGCGAAAGAATTTGAATCTCTCTGCGCTCGTCGCATCGCCCATCGCTCTGCAAGGAATTCCGACGGCGATCCGTCCAGGACCAATGCCAAACACCGCGCGCAGCGCGAAAAAGTATGCATTGCCCGCGATGTGCGCGGGAAGCCATCGCGCATGCCGATCGCCACTGTTGCGGCAGCCGCGGCAAAGTTTCCTGTGGCTATTCAACTGTGGGAGGCGGAATGGCCATGAACTGAGCGCCGCGATGGCATCACGGCGATGGAAGTATGCCGCCGGCCTTAGGCCCCGTTTATAGTTCGTCGCGGCGCGATGCGATGGCCACGCAATGAGGCCAGATTGATCGATAGCGTCGCACAATCCATATGGCCACTATACGTGGCGTCGCGTCGCGAAGCGACGAAGTATAAACGGGGCCTTAGCCATAGTCTACACTTGCGCCGCTGCGAAAAAAAAACCAAAAATCATTATCTATGGCGATCGTGGTGCCGCGCCGCGTGGCGGCGCAAGTATAAACTAGGGCTTAAGCTGTTTTCCCATATAAAAAGAGAAAGAAATTCTCTGTTTTCCCATATCACCACCTATATATAAAAGAGTTCTCCGTGGAGTGATCTAACCGAAGTGAGATACGCCGCATTACCCACAGCGAGAGCGGTCGATGATCTAACCTTTATGAGGTATGCCTCATCATCTAAAACGCGGGCAAAATTTGCCATTGAACGTGGGATGTTGCTGCAGCAGAGGAAGCGCAGCCCTTTACTGCTTAACGCAACAGCACCTACGCGCATTTCTGAGCGTCCATATTCAGGAGCCGACTTCTTGCCATTAGCATGAGAAGCCTACTAAAGGGGTAATGGTAGAAGGAGGAGTTTGATGGTGGGAAACCGACAGCGATCAGGAGGCTGCGACCAGGAGGAGCATTGTGATGGTCGATGCGGGGAACAAGGAAGTAGGCCAGGAGGTGGCATCAAGAAGAGTTCAGGCAATGTGTAGGGATCATTAGGGAGTTACCAATCAGAGAAGGGGTGACAGTAGGGATGATCAGCAAGGGGATCCATTACCATTAAGAGAGACCGGACTTAGAGGATGTGACACCGATGTCACACAATGGGCATTCGCTCGCCGTCGTCGTGTCGTGAGCGTGGGAGGCCTAATTAATTGGGGTAGAGTAGTAAGGAGTATCCCGATGGGGAAGAGGAGGAGGAATTTACCTGGAAGAAGGGACCTGGAGGCAGGACCGGGACGGGGAATCAACGAGAAGGAAGCCCCGAAAAGGAACTCATAGGAGAACAAGGAATCTGCGATATGCATAGCATCTTCATGCTCGACAAAGCGGCGTCTGCGCGCGCTTCTGAGCTTCTTGATCCAGAAAACGCGCAGCAAGCATCCTGATTCTAAATACAGGTCACCGACCGTGTCGTGAGCATGGGAAGACCACTAAGGGGGTAGTGGAGACTGGCGGTATGGGGGAGCTCTATGGTGGAACAGGAGAGCGGCCAGGAAGGAAAGGAAGAACCTGGGGGAGAGGCCAGGACGGGGAAGCCGGCAAGAAGGGACCAGTAGGTGTCAATAGTGGAAACAAAGAAGTGGACCAGTAAAGAAGCGATGAAAGTACCGAAGTGGTGAAGGGGCCAGGAAGGTGGGGACTAAAGAGGGGGAGGGAAGACCTTTAAAGTCGGACTAGCAATTAGATCCAGTAAGAAGAAACGAGAGAGGGGAACCTAGCTTCGGAAGAAGAGAATTCAGCTTAATAGTTCAAAAAAGTGGTAGTGTAAGGTGTAAATCATTCCTTCATCGAATGAAATGATGATAATTGTGACATTTTCAAAAAGCAGTTAAACTGTTAATATAAAGAAATATAGCAATATTCGATTGAATGTCGGATGTTCCAGAAATGTTTTTGAGTTTAATTAAGCTGTTTTTGAGTTCTAATTAGGCTTCTGTCATTTCTAAAGCACTCACAATATAGATCATTACACTTGTGCATTGTTAGGCTTCTGTTTGCATTGTTTGCTTTAGGAAGACGTATGCATGATAAAATGAAGATGATATGGTTTTTCTGAACGTGATGATGTTTCGGTGAAAAGCTTTACGCTTTTTTACATTACCGCCGCTTAAAGCCAGTTTTTTAAGGGAATATCAAATTTTTTAAAAACTAACGGATTTACCGATTTTACCGGAATTTGCCGGCGAATTTCCGTGTTGCAAATTTGCGGTAAAAAATTTACCGGCGGCAAGTCAGCGCACACCCCTGGACAGGACCTCGCGGTGGAGCGCGGAAACTGCGCGCTGGCTCTCTTGTACGCTCTTGTACGCCCGCTATGGTATCGCGCTTGAGCGGTCCGGTCGCGGCGCTTCACCGAGTGATGTCGCGGGTTCAGTTCTCCTGTGTTGTGGTATTTTTGCATTTCAACTGACTAGTTGAGATTTGAGGGTTTTTAACTTCTACACAATTTGCTGGCGTTTTCTGCGCATTTTTCCAGTTGTAGCGCAGAACCCAGCCGCGGACCCCTTCTGAGCGACAGTAGCAGTTTCCACACGAGCAGCTTGGATGGCACACACCCTGGAGTCCCTTCCCTAGGTTGGTTCTGCTCTCGAAGAGCGCAGAGCCCAGCCGTGGATCCCTAGGCACGTTATCGAGATTGGCGGCACGTTTCAGAACCCCAATGTTCAGCAGCGTTTAAAAACGCTGCCCAGCAGCGGACGATCCAAACGCGCTGGACGCCTTGTAGCGTCGGCTCCACTGTGCCGTGCGCAAGCGCGCTCCACCACGAGGACTTGACCGAATCGGCTGCACGGGGGGGGGGGAGTTAAACGCGATCGCATGAAAGCGCAACGACGATGAGCCCAAAGGCCGTATGCTATTCTCTCCCCAACCGTCCCCGGCCGGGTATGAGGCGGTCTCCGCCCACCTCCCCGGTATGTACATTTGTCCCCGAGTGCATGCACCTAGAAATTTGCTCGGGACGAGCCGGGGACGCAACGAAAATGAGACGTTGGGGCGCGGAATTGGCAGTGGATCGTGTAGTTACAGTCAGCTGCTGAGACGCGTCTGATCTGTTGCGAATATTTGCTATGACAATCTCAGCCCCACATTGAGTTGACTACTGTGCGATGAAGAGAGCACTTTTCAATCTGCCCGTGACAGTGGAATATTTCATCAGGCACAAGACAGGTTTTCGTAGCCAACACTTGAAGAATTACTAATAGAACATAAAAAAGTTCGCGATAGGTCTACAACCTCCGGAAATCAAAGGAAATGAGATATAAAGCTGAACTATTTAGTGCGCTGCATCGGGTAAACTAATATCTTTTCAGTGAAGAGTAAGCGAACCACTAACATAAATATAAGTAAAACTCCTACTTCGAGCGAACTAGTCTTATTCTCTTAGAAATTATAAAAAGACAAGCTGGTAGTGAAACGGAGATTTTTTCCACAAATAACCTTTTTATATATTATTGTGTTCACTCCAGCTGAATGATCATTTGCATTTCTAGAAAAATTGTAGCCTCTGTCAAATGCAAAATTCACACTCAAGGAAGGCTCAAGAATCATTTTCAGCTCGTGTTCTTGTAGCTTGAAATGAACTTCGTCCAACATTTCTCAATTCTTTGCGAAAGACATTCAATTACAAATCAGAACACTTTCCTAAAATGAAAGGAATTTGGGAAATTAACGACAAATTTGATAAAAAAGGTAGGGGATAATTTAATTAAATATATAATGCCTTCTCAGTGGATGAAATACTAACTCGCTTTGAGAAAAAAGGCACTTTCGACTCTACACAATTGATGGGAGAAGTCGATTTAGCAAGTCTTCAAAGAGCACGCTTTTGCTGCTATCTCTTCTGCTTCTCTACCTTACTCTGCTATCTCTGCTATCCCCGGGGGGCGCCCCGGAGATGTGCATCAGGGGCCGTATGCTATTCACGCCCGACTCGGGGATGGTAGCCGTCGCGAGAAATCCGGGTACCATTCCCGAGTTCCGACGCCCTCCACACCACCTTATGTGCCATGAGATTTCATGACGCGCCATGTACCCTTGTTTTAGATTGTAGACGCGATCGATTATGTAGGAATCATTACTGCCCCATTTTTAAAGCACGCTAGTCATATAGCTAATCAAAGCATTGTTCCATTTGTTAAGCTCTGCAGTAGAGTGCTTTGTAAACGCCTTCCACATCAGAACTGGTTCAAATGAACATCTTTATGTTACTGAGACACGCTGTAGCACATGTGAGGCGATAAATGTGAGGGAAACTCAGCATCGTGGCCCAACACTACACAAAGCCAGCAAAACTATGGATAGAGAGTAATACAATAGAGCACTACTAGACCTTCCTACTGCCTACAAAACTCACAACTTGTAACAGAAGGGATTCCATTTGACAGAGTTATTGCCCTCTTAACACACTCGCGCTTCCAATTCGGCACCACTCGTGGAAAATCCGCCATTATACATATGCTAGACATCAGAAGCTATTTCGTTTCCTATACTTTTCGCGCATTTAGACAACCTGTTTTGGTCAGGCTAAGCTCGCTCTGCTCTGCGAGACGTCGCACCAACTCGATTGATTCTGCTGGGCATATATGCATTGTTCACAGAGCGCGCCATAGCGACAGTGAGTTCCAATAAGTAGGCCATGCTCGTCCAAACGCGTTGATAGGCCCTGCCATCAGCCTAGCGCCACTCTGCGAGCGGTGGTGCCCACTCCATTGATTCTGCCGGGCATATACGCACTGTTCACAGAGAACGCCATGGCGGCAGTTGTCAGTAGGGCATGATCTTCCACGCAACAAATAAGTTGGCCAACAACAAGTAAGTAAGCGCAAGAGTAAGGGCCGGATTCATCAAAAATCAAACCTACGGGTATAAGGGGTAAGATAAGAGACAGAGACGCAGGCTTCATCGTGGATATTTCTACCCTCTATCTCCGTGGGTCGTCGTTGATGAATCCGGCCCCAGAAGTTGAGAATGAAGTGCCCTAGAGCGATTTGCGTCCGACGCGAAGCGTGGCGAGCGGAAAATGGCGTTTGTGGCGCACTTTTGCACCACTTTTCATATTTCGCGACGCTCATGCTTGTTGGATGGAGCGACACGTCCGTTACTGTATGAGATCAAATTTGTATATTGTTTCCTTACAAAGAAAGTGATTCCCAAATCAGAATACGACCGTTTTCAGAGCTTTATAATAGAAATTGAACGACCATCAAACTGTCGCGATCTAAGTAGAGGTTTAGTAGCTAAGCTCCTTTGAACTTTGTCTAAAACATCTGTACTCTTGCTTTAACGTCTATGTTCTTTTCAGAAGTTGTCGCCCCTCGTTAAAATAGGTGGCACTGGTGTCACTTTTGCCTAAAGTACAACATTTCTTTTTTATCTTTCGCCAGAGGAAGGTCCAGCTCCACTCAGCTACAGCTAAAATTACAGGCTGATACCTATGTACATCCGAAGAATCCACCACATTACTATACATTTTGTCGCTCTCTGCTAAAACTTTGCTGGGTACCCCGAATCTGTTAATGATCCTATTTTACTATGAAGATATTTTTTTCGTGTGTGTTGAAGAATAAGAGGGAGAACGGAATCCCAAGGGTCGCCGCTGCTCGCAAATTTAGCGGACGACAAATGATTCTTGTAGTCAGCCCGGTATATACGTCGAGACAAAAAGGATTTAATACAACTCTTGGTCGGAAACCAATTACCGACAACGAGCTTTGTAAGCAGAACCTTGTCAAAGGCTTCATGAAAACCAAAAAATAACATCATGCCTTTAACATCACCAAGCAAACTAGTCCAGTCATTCAAGGTTGAAAAGAATTTGAGTGCTGGTGGACTAACTCTACGAAACCTCTACGAAACCCAAAACGTTTGGGTGGAATTTCTGAATTGCACTCCAGATGGACGGTGATGACCTCTTTGAGCAATTTTTCAAATATACAGGAGACGAACGAACATATACCTGCGATTGCTCTCCACTGTCTTTGGCATGTGGCCTAGAATAAGCTTTGATAAGCGTTTCAGCAACAGCTACAATATCGCTCAAATTCCTTGCAAAAAAGACGCTTTGCGACGGATTAATCCGTCACAAAGCGTCAGCGTCCGTCACGTTGCATTTCCATAACTCTTTTCAAAGTTATTTGTTTAAAATCTAATTAACACCGTTGGAAGCCCCGTCTCATTTTCTATCCAGCTATCTAAACATCATCTAAAACGATAGCACAGTTAACTAGTTATGAAGCTTTTGCTTCCTAGGATCCGTTGATTGATTTACGACCCCTACGAGATCCCCAGTGGCATGTCCTTAAGGCGTTGCGTTGAGTAGATTCATTGAAACTCAGAAATCCTCTATTGTTTCAGCAGATCTGTATTTGTTACGCATCAAGTGTTATTGTGGTACTAAATAGTGCCAAGTTTGAATAACATAGGCCCGATTTCGGATAAGCGCAAACGCGCGGATACCTAAGATTCAGTTAAGAATTACCCAACTAGTAGCCTGCTACAGAAGACAGTATTCTACTATCCCATTGTGGGAACGGTGCTCTTTATAAAATGTGTAAAATGGCTTTGAAAATGAACAGAAATGACTAGATTTTCTTTTTTTCAACAAGGGATTGGTCCAATCTCAATATGCGGCGTAGGATTTCTCCTATCTTTGAACTTCGGTTGCTCCTGTACAGGATAAGTACGAAAGCCGTGTTCTTTGTGGTCTACTGTAGACCACAAAAAACACGGCTTTCGTAATTATTCTGTACAGGAGCAAACGAAGTTCAAAGATAGGAGAAATCCTACGCCGCATATTGAGATTGGACCAATCCCTTGTTGGAAAAAAGAAAATCTAGGCATTTCTGTCTATTTCTCAAAGCCATTTTACACCTTTTATGAAGACCATCGTTCCCGCAATGGAATAGTAAAATACTGTCTTCTATAGCAGGCTACTAGTTGGGTAATTCTCAACTGAATCTTAGGTTTCCGCGCGTTTGCGCTTATCTGAAATTGGGCCTATGTTAATCAAAATTGGCACTATTTAGTACCACAATGACACTTGATGCGTAACAAATACAGATCTGCTAAAACAATAGAGGATTTCTAAGTTTCGATGAACCTAGTCAACGAAAAGCCTTAAGAAAATGCCACTGGGGATCTCGGAGGGGTCGTAAATCAATTAACGGAGCCGAGGAAGCAAAAGCTCCATAACTAGGTAATTGTGCAATCGTTTAAGATGTTGTTTAGATTGCTGGATAGAAAATGAGACGGGGCTTTTAAGGGTGTTAATTAGATTTTAAACAAATAACTTTGAAAGAGTTATGGCAATGCGACGCTTTGTGACGGATTAATCTGTCGCAAAGCGTCTTTTTTGCAAAGAATTTGGGAGGTATTGTATGTAGATGTGGCGCGCGTAGGCTCAAAGTCTTAACTCTTAACATCTATGTAATGCTTCCGTTTACTGCTTTCTATTCTGATCCTAAACCTTGCTAGAATTCTGCTCTACAGGCAATAAGACTATGGTTCTTGGACCAGTGATCGTATTTTTAGGAGTCCAGCTCCACAACAAGCTGTAGTGTGTTGTCATTTAGAAATAGGCTTCAAGAAAGCTAGGACAGATATACATATAACCAGCAAAGCTGCAGTGAGAGTCCAGCTACAATAGCACCGAACAGATCGAGCCCTAATTTGTAGTCTTGGAAGGCTCTACGACGCAATCCCTAAGCTCGCGTGTCCTAACGCTTACACTTTTTTCAACCTCTTTACATTCACTCTACTCTTTTAATTGCTTCACAGTTATGTGTCTTCCGGTGGTGCTTATATAGCATTTTCAGGTCGAATTGGGCTCCTTTCAAATCAAATTGGACATTTTTCAAACCAAAGTGGACACTTTTCACCTCAATGAACACTTTCCACGTAACATTGGACACTCTTCTAAGCTCGCCTAAGACTTTTGAAATCGAAGAGAACTCTTCCGAATTGAAACAACCTTTACACAGATTGAACTACAGACTCAATAAAATAGTGAGAAGACTTTTTTGTTCAAGAAAAATTTAGAATAACTTTATTTGAATTTTTTTACTTTAGCTGCCCAAATGGGAGTAATAATTTTATAAAATTTTTACTTTTAGAGAAAAATAACAAATTGAATTTCGCTTTAAAGCGCAGCAAAGCAGTAACCATATAGTGTACTTAAAGACCAGATTGCGCCATGCACTCGGAAAGCTCGTCGCGGTTTTCATTTGATTGATAGTTCTATTTACATGAAACAACAAGGTATGTATCTTGCATTGTCTACAGCTATGTATAAGTCGACATATAAATATTATCAACATATACATAATATAAATCTACGCAAGCAGTATTTTCCTCTTCCATTTCTTGTTTCAACTAGACAAAAATGCTGCATAAGTCGTTACTCAAATAAAGGTGGTTAAGATATTAAGGAGAGTGCCTCGACAATGTCAGTCAATAGGAAATAACTTTAAGCTTTAATTTTCTGCTATAAAGCTTATTTTTATACGAAAAATTAGAATTTTAAAAAATTTCAAACAATGTGTTCCCTTACTGGATAAGTGAATTAAAGGTTTAAGGAAATCATACTAAAATTTTCCTCGAACAAAAAAACTGTAGACATTGCAGCAAGTACAACTGTTAAGAACGCACATTCCTCGTTGTTCCATGTAAACTGCATTTACACTATCAATCAAATAAAAATCGCGACGAGCTTTTCGAGTGCATGGCGTAGTCTTTTAGTGCACCATATGATCGCCGCTTTGCTGTGCCTAAAACGGAAATTAATTCGTTATTTTTTCTGCAGAAGTAAAAATTTTATAAACTTTTTACACTCGTTCGGGCAGCTGAAATAAAAGAAAATCAAAAAAAGTTATTCTAAATTTTCCTTGCACAAAAATTTTTTCTATCCATCTCCTATCCATCCAGTCTGTAGTTCAACCTGTATAAAGGTTGTTTCAATTCAGAAGAGTTCTTTTTATTTCAAAAGTCTTAGACAAGCTTAGAAGAGTGTCCAATTTGACGTGAAAAGTTTCTAGTTCGATTTGAAAAGTGTCCAATTTGGTTTGAAAACTGTCCAATTCGACCTGAAATGGTATATATTTTTTGGGTCTGCGTTTGATTTTGCACGCCTTTGCTAGGAAAAGCGAGAGGTGGCATAACTTTCCTTTATTTTTCTTAATTCTGTTTTTGGTCTAGAATTACGACTCCACCATTCTTTCCAGAAACAGCGGACATCTGAACAAATGAGTTACTGCAGACAGATAGCTAGCATTTTGCTATAATCTGAGATGCGATTTTAGTTCTCGGGATGACTCAAGATTGTGTGGTTTATCTTGGAATGCCGGGATTCTTCGGTACTGTCGGTACAGGACGACCATATGAAGACAAAATACAGAAGGATAAATTCATGACATACACAAACCCCATAAGAGAAGCATCAGCAGAGCCGATATGCAAGGAATTTAACCCATTCGTGATTAGAACGGTGAGTTTATTCTAGTAAGTGCAATTGTGTCAACAGAAGGTGCTAAATGTTGAAATAGTGGTAATGGAGTGGTTTGATGTCTGCTGCCACCGTTCGTAAGCTTACTATACAGAGTATAGAGCAGGAAATGCATAAACAGCACCTCACAGTGAGGTACTGGGACCAACCAGTTCCTGTAATAAGCAGAAACTACGAAAAAGACGACAAGAAAAGTGAAAGTATTAAACATTTAAAAATGACTCGAAAACTCTTCAGCCGGGCAGCTATCCATGAAAATTTGCTTGAGAACGCTTTGTGAGACATAGCGAGCTACGAGACCCCTTATAATCGTCTTGTGTAGGCAATTGATACTCAGGAGAAAACTCAGTGAACAAGAGAATCATGCTTTCAATGAGATTTAATTGCGATTACTCAATCTGCTCTGTCCGCCACTAAGGACAGCGACAAGATTTGATGCGCAATTTCGTGGGAAAAAGATATAAAGAAAGCTTATTCTTATTCTTCTGAGATTCTTATAGGCAAATCTTATTCAAATCTTTATGAGCACGGTCCGGTCGAATATTTGTTATAGGCCTCTCCTCAAGAAAAGTAAGAGAGTGCGCGAGAAAGAAAGAGTGAGAAGAGAGTAGCTATTTCTACTCCTGTTGTTTGATACGTGATGATTGCATTTTAAAGAAGAGTGTAGCTTTATCAGAATAGAAGCTGAGGTGCCTTTTAAACGTTTTAGTGAATAGTTTATGCCTGTTTATGTCATAGCTGGTTTATGCCACTGTATATATATATATATTTATATTTATATATATTTATATATTTATATATATAAGCTAGTAAAGCTCATAGAGTGGGTGCGAATGCTATACTCTTGTCCAAAGAGTCGAGTTCAAGCTCCAACTGGGACCTCGATGGAGTTTCCCATTTCTGTCGGGGTAGAACAGGGGCCGGATTCATCAACGACTTACATAACTTTAACGGAGAATTGTGAGCGAAAAGCTCAAATAGCGCGGCTTATCGCTCACCATATCGCTTGATAAGCCGCGTTATTATATCTGAGCTTTTCGCTTACAATTCTCCGTTAAAGTTACGTAAGTCGTTGATGAATCCGGCCACAGGGCTCGTCGCTTCCCCCACTCCTTCTTGTTGTCACCATGTATGCCATCACATGAGATCTTCAGAACGTCCTCCCTTGGACGTTGCTTCATGCCGATGGCGTAATACTCGCTTGGTTTGATCGCTTGCAGCGGTTTGGACTCAAGTTGAACGTGAAGAAGACCAAGTATCTAAAGACGGACGTTACTGAATCCATCTCAATCAAGATTAATGGCATCGAACTTCCACGCACTGCGGTCTTTAAGTACCTGGAATCACCAATAGCATCTAACGGCAAACTGATGGTTGAAGTGAATTCACGCTTGAGTGCAGCCTGGTGCAAGTGGCGCTCGCTGACTGCGGCCAGTAGCAATGTACAGCGCGAAGTGTTGGCCTGCGACCAAAGAAGCTGAAAAGCGCCTTCCACGGAGAGGAAGATACTGCGCTGGACGGCTGTAGTCACGCGCCTGGATCGCATCCGAAATGATGCTATTCGGTAGAAGTTCGGTGTCGCCCGTAGCCGTCAAGATGCGCGAAGCTCGCATGCGATTGTATGGCAACGTTCTGCGTGGAAAAGAGGACAGCTTCCGCAAGATATGACTTAACTTCGAGGTAATAGGAAAGCGGCCTAGAGCAGCGCTGGTCTGATACGTTGCATACGGACTTGAAGATTACTGGTGTTCTCCCTGATCCAGCGCTGGATCGGGAAAGGTGGCATCATGACACCAGAATAGCGGACCCCGCTATGACGCGGGACAAACGCTGAAGAAGGCTTTAGAAGAAACGGGCGGCAAGCCAAAAATAGAGGCGAAGACGTACGAAGACGCGCGGGTGTGCAGGACCGCTGCGGCAAGAAGGACGCAAACGTAGGCCTATAGATGCTCTCGCTGGAGTGTTTACGGCACGCCCGCGGATGGAAAGTGCTACGCGGACGGTCGTGATCGACCCAGAGCGGCTCACGTCACATTGGAGCACGTTTTTGTGCGCGTTGCTAGAGTCACGGCGTCTGTGCGCTGCTCTTGTAACTGCATAAGCTTCTACATCTGAACCTCCGGTGAAAGGCGAATGTTGGTGAGTAATGAGCCCATTATGGCACTAGGGGTATAACAGGTCATGAAAAGAAGTATCCTGAACCAGCAGTCAACGGCAGAGCTGCCCTTTTAGCTGTTGGCTAGGGTATCGTGCCAGAAACCCAACTTCCTCACGAATTCAGGGCCGCTTAGTTCCTCTTATCCCGAAAACGAGCGTCTTCTAGACTCGATCAGCGACACGTGCCTTATGTGCCACGCTATTTCTACTTGAAATGAAAGTAAAAAATAGATTAAATAATAGATTAAATAACAGAATAAATATGCATAATATAGAATATTTAAACTTCATTAGAGATAAAGTTGTTATATGTCCTTTTTAAGTAGGCATGCAAATATAGTTTCGCTTGTAAATGAGTAATTGTATTTAATCACTTTAGCGAAAAGAATGAGAATTATTTCAGAAGTTGATATGTTAAAAAATTTCTATCTTTAACCAAATATGTGAAATATACAACGATGTAAATGAATGTGTTGAAATTCGGTTAATATATTGTAAACCGAAGTTACACAAAATACAGTCAACTTTAGCGCTGGAGTATATAATAGCTCCCTAAACCCTTTTTCAAACGAATCGAATGTAGTTTTTTGCTATAATAAAACAACATTTCATTAAATACGTTAATGTAATTAAATCTAGAAACAAATTTCAATACTCACTGTTCTATATGGTCTAATAATAACATATATATAAGGATAAAGGATAAAGGACGGCGTTACTCAATCCCTTGGGGATGCGCCAGCGCATTCTACTTCTACGGGATGTCGTGGAGGCGACATGAATGCGTATTTGGCCATACAATGACTTGCGGTGGCCAGCCGATGAACAAGTCAGCGCTTTATCCTTCCCAGACAAGTCTGGTACCAATTCACCGACCCCGGAGGGATGGAAGGCTTGGTTGGCCTGGGCGGGAAATCCGGACCAGAAACCTGGTATCGGGTGCACGCGACAGTCGCGCCTCCTCCGACTGCGCTACACGCGCCCAACATATATATCTGGTAAAATAATTAATATTAATATCGAAAATTGTTAATTGTTGTTACCTCAAAATGTTAAACTAACAGTTATCAAAGAATTGATTAAGGTGCCGGTGTAATGTCTGTGTTCGAAAGTCTACGAGTTTGAACGATGAAATCAAGAAAAAAAACCCTGAACTGGCTAATCGCTAAGGCGTGGCGTTCATCGTAATAACGCGAGATCCCGCACCTCTTTGATAGCCCGTCAAAAATTAACAGAATTTAAGTGGGAACTCATTTCACATCTATAGAGATTCCTCTATTCTTTTGTATAAGAGTTTGGTAGATTTACGGCGTATTACTGTAACATGGTCGATTTCATATGTATGGATGACTCATCATGTATCCGTTTGTTTCGCTATCAGTAGGCTGATCTGTTAAGGAATTTGAAAACATTTCACAAACATTTGCTTATCATGCTTACATCTGTTTAGCATACCAGTCAGCTCCTCCTTCTTAGCATGTATAAAAGGAGCCTCCGGAGCTTGAGAGTTGTGTCTTTTAGTTGTTATTTTTTGCTTAGTCGTTAAATAAAAGTTTAATTACCCAAGTTTGAGGTACCGCCCAACTATCCCGCGTGGCAGATGGTGCATCGGCCGACATCGCAGCTATCGCCGTACTCACGTACATCGACGAGCAAAGGCGGTACTGGACGCGGAGATCGCCAAGGTCGACAACATGCCGCTTCAATTACGATGATACGACTGTTTTAAGAGCTGGACGAACAACACCAGGGCACATGCCGCTTCAATTACGATGATACGACTGTTTTAAGAGCTGGACGAAATCAGAAAAGGCGGCGGAACAACCGCTATAGAGAGATCTCCGGAAGCTCCTCTGATGAATCTAGCGCCTATTCCTATTCCGAAGTTCAGTGGACGAATCTGGGAACGGGACACGTTTTGGGGAGCGTTTGAGCACTCAGTAGACTCCAGACAGATTGACGATCTATATAAGATGAACTATCTTCTGGACGCACTTCAAGGCGAAGCCAAGGAGTCTGTCAAGCAATTTGATATCTCTCGGAGGACTTACCCACTTGTCGTAGCCCACTTGAAGAAGAAGTACGGCAACACTCAGGCCCTAATCGACCAAACGACGTCTGCAAGAGATTCGAGCGCACAGCGACCGCCTTGAGGACCAAGAAAAACTTTGCGAACAGATTTCCTCTATCACCTCTCAACTCCATCTAAAAGGAGAGAATGTGGACAACATTTTCTTACAAAAACAGCTTTTGGGCAAATTCACTGAAAAGATACAACGACAAGTCCTTCGACAAAAAGAACAACAATCACCGGATGCTGCTTGGTCGACTGAAACCCTGCTGGCGAATGTAAAGGACTACATCGCGACGGAGCTCAAGATCATAAGTCAAGTAGACAAGAAGCGAGAGAAGACTACAATAAAGGAAAGAAGGGATCCTCAGAAGGAACGAAAGTCATTTCCAGTTACGGAAAATCGCTATTCCTGTTTCTACTGCGACAAGTGCGATCACAGCCCAAAAGACTGTGAAGAAGTAAGAACACGAGAGGACCGTCTCGAAATCATGAGGGAGAAAAAGCTGTGCCACAACTATGGATCGAAGGATCACATGGCCAATCAGTGCAGGGCGGGGGCGTGTCGAATATGCAAACAGCAGGGGCATCACACTTCTGTGTCTCAACAGCTTTCTGGCAAACTCCCAAATTCTCCAGTTCGTCAAGCAGTCGCCGCTCAAGGCAAAGCGGCACCTCAACACAAGAAGCGAGTAGCGTCTCGAGTTTCGACGTCAACGAAGGCACATTCAGTGTTAACAGAACAATGTCCTACACAAGACGCCCAGGAGACGGTCGTTTACGTGAATCATCAACCACGTATAGCCAGTGTTCACATCCTTGTAGGTCAAGCTTACGTTTTGAACACAAGGAACCAAGCACTGGAAACAATTCACGTCATGCTCGATACAGGACCGATCGCTCATTCATCAGCAACGAGCTTGCGGACCGTCTCCAACTGCAAGATATCAGCACGGTGGAGCTGACTATCAACACGTTCGGTTCTCTGGAACTCCTAAAGAAGACTTGCGGTGTTACAGAACTTAAAGTGTAAGAACGGCCCACAACATCAGAGTAATAAAAATCGATACTCTCACGGAACCTATGCGACGAAGCAACCTCAGCAAGGAGGACCAATGGTTTCTATACAGCAACAACATTCGTTTGTCCATCAACCCAGACGTTATGGACATAAGACAGCAAGTGCTACTCGGATGCACCGACCTTCACTCCCTGCTGGATAAAGGTATCGGTGTGCAAACGACGCTTCCTTCCGGACTTCAGCTGATATCCTCCAAGCTAGGATACCTCGTATCAGGTCGCGGTACCAACGGGAATATCGGGCACAATGACAGCGCTGATGAGGCACCACACGTTGTGGTAGAATTCGGAACGACATCATCAGAGCTCAACATCGAGCCGCAATCATGGGAAGACTACTGCACCTTTGAGGAGTCCTTTGTTCACGAATTTAAAGGAAGCACAAGTTTGGCAAACTTTCGAAGAAACAATCGAGAAAAAAGATGACGGATACTGCGTCAGCTTACCTTGGGAAGCAGATGCGTCAAAACTTCCGGACAAGGCCATTGCCGTGCGAAGGTTGCAATCAACAGTTGCGAAGCTCGGCAAGGACAACACTGCCTTCCAACAGTACCATGAGGCTATCACGAGTCAAGAAGACCAAGGCATTATTGAGGAAGTGAATGATGGAGCGCCGAACGATGGACCAATCGTTCACTACCTAGCACATCAAGCAGTATTAACCCTTCACAAAGAAACCACGAAGTTAAGAATGGTATTTGACGCATCAGCTCACCTAAAGGGACATCGTCACTGAATGACGTTCTGTATCCTGGACCAGTTCTCTTACCACGAATCTGTGACATTCTGATGAGATTCAGGATCGGAACTACCGCATTGATCAGTGATGTGGAAAAAGCTTTCTTACAGATTAGGTTAGAGCAAAGTGACAGAGACGCTACACGGTTTTTGTGGCTACGCGACATTGGACAACCGGTCGAGCTAGACAACATCATTACCTATAGATTTACAAGGGTAACCTTCGGGTTAAACTGCTCTCCATTCCTCCTCGCTGGACCCATCAAGCATCACTTGGAAAATTCTGTGAAAGATCGAGAACTCGCGAAGAACATAAGCGACAACACTTATGTGGACAGGGTCATCGTAACGGCACCATGTACAAAAGACGCCTTGCGCCTTTACATGGATTCCAAACACTCAATATGAACTTGCGCGAGTATCGCGAGCTCAATATGAACTTGCGCGAGTATCGTTCAAACGATGAGGAGCTCAATTCTAAAATCGCTCCTGCGGACCTAAGTTCAAACGTTCTCCAGAAAGTGCTTGGGGTGCAATGGCACACTCGCGATGATCAACTCATCCTCTCGTGGTGATATCGCACTACGCAGAAGCTAACAAAGAGGACAATTTCGGAGCAAGTTGCCTCGATCTATGACCCACTAGGCCTTCTAACACCACTCACGCTGCGAGGAAAGCAGTTCCTCCAAAAACTATGGAAGCTAGAGTACGACTGGGATGCGGAATTGTCTGAGGAACACCAATTGCAATGGAAAGAAATCGTTGCAAACATCGACGAATTCTCCATCACTCTCCCACGGAAGATTGTCCAGATTCAGGAACCAACATCAATAATTCTGTTTGCTGATGCCAGTGCAAATGGAATGGCTACATGTGCATACCTTGTCACAGAAAAGGACAGCCACCTTATATTTGGAAAATCCAAGCTTCCGTCACTCAAAGACAGCACTACAATTCCAAAGCTGGAACTTAACGCGCTCACTATGGCAGCAAGACTACCGCACACGATACATCGAGCCATCAGCCAACAAGCTGACATCAGGCAGATTGTAATCTTATCCGACTCAAAGATCGCACTAAGCTGGATACGCGCACCAACGATAGACAGTGCAGCAGGAGTGTTAGTCAGGAACAGAGTAGCGGAGATCAAAACGATAGCAGAAGAGCTCACACTTCCTGTACAATTTGGTCACGTGAGCACATCAAATAAGCCAGCTGACTGCGGTACAAGAGGTCTCAATAAAGCCGAAATCGTCAACCACATATGGTGGCGCGGGCCAGAATTCATGAAAAATTCCATGGACAACTGGCCAAAGGAGATCGAGCTCTTCACTCTACCAGTAGAGTCTGACGAGATTTTTACGAATTCTCACGACATCGAGTTGCCATCTACTGTTACCCGCGTATGCACTACGGCTACAAAGGAAGAATTCGAACTTCTGGACTGGCGAAGAACTAATAAGCTCGCTCCTGCCAAAATTAAGATCGCATATGTTCTGCGCTTCCTCCACAGGCTCTCCATGAAGGTAAACGAAGAACTAAGAAAGCGGCTAGAATGCAGCATTCCAGAACTTCAATACATGACTACGGAGCCATACATAACTGCTAACGAGAGGGACATGGCTTTACGAATCATCGTACGAAACCATTAAAGAGCCTACTCCACTCCAGAAAAGCTAAAGCCACTGAAGCAGCTAAATGTGTATTCGGAGGACAACGGAATCCTGCGATGCCGGGGTCGACTTGGAAAGGCAGACATCAACTTCGACACGAAGCACCCCATGCTGATAGCTTCAAAGTCAGAACTCGCAAGGGCTATTGTAAATGAGGCACACTTGCCATACCACTGTGGTGCTGCACAAACGATAGCTAATGTACGCCAACGATTCTGGATCCCGAAGCTGAGACAGATGGTAAAAAAGGAGCTAAGATTGTGCGTTCCATGTCAGAAGACAGACGTATACGTCGAACGCGCCCGTTTGAGCATGTCGGAATCGACTATTTCGGACCACTGGTGGCAAAGGAAGGTATTTCTACTCGAAAGGTCTATGGGATCATTCTCACGTGCACTAGTACAAGTCTATTGCATCTTGAGCTTGTTCCTGAGATGTCCACCATCCAGCTACTTCATGCCTTGCGCAAATTTTTCGCTAGGAGAGGAGTACCTTCGAGTATCATTTCGGACAACGGTCCGTCTTTCCTACTTGGAGAGCAGATACTTCGCAATGCAGTTCTACCGGTGATGAACGATATCTTTCTTGCAACGTCAATGGCTACAATACGAATTGTGTGGAAGACAATCACACCGTATGCTCCGTGGCAGGGAGCCTTTTACGAACGGTTGATTAAGTCGGTGAAACACTCTCTCTAAAAAGTCATGCAGGGGACTATCGTTTCAAGGGAAGAATCGGAAACGCTTCTTGTAGAAGTTGAGTGAACCCTCAACTGTCGGCCACTGACTTACCAAGAAGACGGATGAGAAGAATCCCCTATTCTCCGACCCATTGACTTCCAGCAACGAGACATCATTGTGACGTCTCCCTTTGAGTCTTTACTGGAAGACAGTGACGCCAATTTTCTACCGCCAGACGAAGCCGTAGTGCTGAGAACAAGAAGAGAAGGCGAAGAAGCTCTAAAATCGAGTCACAGGCTAACAGAGCGATTCTGGGTTCTCTGGAAAGAGCAATACCTCACTAGTCTCTGAGAGGCTCACAAAATTTCGATCGACAGCAAGAGAACCACGGCTGCGTGTCCAACGCTCGGAAGCGTTGTGCTAATAGCGGATCCCAGGGAAAATGGCTCGAATAGTGGACTTGCCATGCGACAGCAACGGCAAAATCAGAGAAGCTCAACTCAAGCTTCCCAGTGGTCGTCTAACGAGAAGACCGATCAACCTGCTCATCCCTCTGGAGCTGGTAGAGCACCCAGAAAAGTCAACAATAGACGACAACCAAAACATCAAGGAAAGTGACACGAATGAGAAAACACAGGCCCAGTTAACTGAGGTAAAGCGGTATAACCTTCGTCCAAGGAAGGAAACGAGATACGACGAAAACCGCATAACATCAGGAGCGGTGAACTGGTCAGTCACAAAAAGTATACCGATTACAACAGTTTTCACTTGCCTGGTAGCACTTATGTTCCTCCCAGAAATCCAACCGTCACCGGTGATGAGGGTGACGAGGTAGCAAAAGACACAAGAAAACGAGACCATTTTCTTTCCTCCAGAAGTGCTTCTACACGACCATCACGTTCAACTAAAACTGTTCGACGGACAAAACATCACAGTGCTGGAAACCTCCTGTCCACAAGCGGCATTCTGCGAACACGTTCGATGCTGGATATGTACTGCCAACATTTTTAACCCTCACTGCTCTCCTCGAGCCGCCATCGCAGCTATCGCCGTACTCACGTACATCGCCATCGCTCTTCTCTACATACTGTGCTACGTGCCGCTAGTCGTAGGGAAACCATTCCGCATTGCTGCAGAATAACGTGGTCCGTTGCAAAAATTTCTGCCGCTCTATGAGGAGGTTACTCTGCAAAAGACAAGAGAATCGCAGACGGAGGCACGACGTGGAATCATTGCTACCTGCGCCGCTTATAGCCACAGCCGTAGCGATCGCCATCGCTCCAGCAGCCTTAGCTTGCCGGGATATCAACGTGTTTTCACACGAAAACTCCGCATGCATATTCTCTTCCAAAGGAAAAAAGGATGCTCAATAGAAAAGACAGAGATATGAAGATAAATAGCTTCAACCAAGAAGGTTGCATCCGATTTTTCAACAATCACTCAGTGCAAAAGGAAATTAGGATTCGAACAATTCTACTACAGTGACTGCGCACATTCCATCACTCGTGGCAGCTGAGATACTCATCCAATTAAAGGAGAGCTTCGAAAAACATCAGGAATCCTTCTGTGGGTGCGCACATTTCATGGAGCAGCAGTGCGTATTGCTAATGGAGAAAGTAACGTATACAGCGAATTTGTGTTACCTGATTTCGGCCACATCGTCGACGTCATCACAAATCGCTGATAGTGGTGGCCGCGTTAATTGTCCTTGCCCTATTCTTCGGATACGCAGTTTTCTGGACATGTGGCCTTCGAGTCTTCCTTTATGTGGTACGGGTCCCCTTCAGTGTCATCAAAAGTACCTTCAAAATCGCTGCATGGATATGCGAAATTGCATGGAGATCGATCTTTCGGAAGCCATTGAAAGGATTGGAAAAGCTGCTTTCAACGATTTAGTCTGTCGCACGAATCAACTAAACGAGTATTCTTATGATATTCCTTTAGCTATGGACACGACATCATCTTCGACTACGGACAAGACAGTTAAGGCAACCGGTCAGGCAGCCCAACCACCTGTATCCACTGCTAAGCCTTCCACGCCAAAAACAACGTCGGTTCGCACCAACCCGCCAAAAATCGCCACGAAGAGGTCAGCTACCACTTCGGAAACCTCCACAGCAACCGCTCAGAAACGGCAGCGCGAATCGTTTTCGTCTTCATCAACGTCGTCGTCATTAGGCGACACCTTTGATCCCCACCAAAGAAAGGACGAGCTTCTGGAACTCTGCTAAAGGAACTCCTAAAGCAAGGTGGCCGTATCCTGTACCAAGCAGCGAGTAAGGTTGATGAGCTCGCACCTGCGGTAAAGGTAGCTCCTTGTCCAGAGACAAGGGAACGCTTGCAGCGCCTTGAAGAACTCATTAAGGCCCATCAAGTGGAAAACATGAAGAGGTACAAGGCAACCGAAGCAAAACTCGACACGCTAAACCTAAAGGAGGAACTTCTCGCGACTCGCCTTACCCAGATGGAAAGGGAAATAAAAGAGAAGCTAAGCTCCACTAGCTGTGAAGAAGGACAGGCGACCAGTGACAGCCACTGGGACGAGATTCATGACGACCTCAAAGAACTCCGAGAAGCGATGAACAACCTCAACATCTCCCAGCTCTCCCACGACATTCGTACACTTCACACACGTTTCGATGAGCTAGGCTCCTGCTACCCGGATAGAGACACCGCCGTCGTCTAGGCCCCCGCGGAGCCCATCCCAGAGGTTGAACGAATCAGGCATCAGATGAACGAGACTGAGAAGGAACTCAAGGCAGCTCGAGATGCGACGCTTGGGGTGAACAGAGACATCGAGAAGGAGTGGCAGAACGAGAGAGGCAAGATCGGCTCCTCGAAGAGGATGGACGAACTAAAAGAAAAGAGAGCGAGATGCCAGTCGAGGGAATCAAGACTGGAACAAGAAATGCGGGACCTGCAGTTGAGGTTAGAGCGTGAAACGTCCGGAATGAAAACACGAGGCTCGCCGCCGTCAAGAAACAGGAAGCCAAGACGGGCGCAGAAGGAGACACGCGAGTTCGTATCAGGACAGAAGCCGCAGAAGGAGGTCAGAGGAACACAGACGAGGAGACAACGTTCGTCGCAGCAGCGCAACGTCGCCAGACCGTACGTAGAGGAAAGTGAGAGGCTAAGCAGTGGAAGCAATCATCGTGTCCCCGGGAGTATAGAGATTCCTCTATTCTTTTGTATAAGAGTTTGGAAGATTTACGGTGTATTACTGTTACATGGTCGATTTCATATGTATGGATGATTCATCATGTATCCGTTTGTTTCGCTATCAGTAGGCTGATCTGTTGAGGAATTTGAAAACATTTCACAAACATTTGCTTATCATGCTTACATCTGGGCCCGGATTCATCAAAGTTACTGCAGTAACTTTAACGGAGAATTGTAAGCGAAAGCTCAGATAACGCGGCTTATCGCTCGCCATATCACTTGATAGGCCGCGTTATCTGAGCTTTCGCTTGCAATTCTCCGTTAAAGTTACTGCAGTAACTTTGATGAATCCGGCCCCTGTTTAGCATACCAGTCAGCTCCGCCTTCTTAGCATGTATAAAAGAAGCCTCCGGAGCTTGAGAGTTGTGTCTTTTAGTTGTTATTTTTTGCTTAGTTGTTAAATAAACGTTTAATTACCCAAGTTTGAGGTACCGCCCAACTAGCCCGCGTGGCAGAACATCAGCCCTATACGCCCCACTTACCAGGGAATGCAGTCAGCTTCCCAGGGAACTTCGGATTGAGACCTATATCAGGTAGAAGAGCTCGAGACGCTGTTCACAGATATTTATTTATTTATTTGATATGCACCAAAGGTGCGCTTAAACAAAACAAAATAAAAGTAAAAAACATTGTAACCATAGGAAAAATCTCCTGTGCGGCATTAGTAACAACACTAGCAAAGCCACTAGTAGATCGTGAGATATCACTATGAATACCTTAGGGTAGGAAGTCCGTGTTTCCTAGGTATCCGGAGTTCCAGTTTCCAGATAAAATAAGGATAAAGGATAAAGGACGGCGTTATTCAATCCCTTCTGGGATGCGCCAGCGCATTCTACTTCTACGGGATGTCGTGGAGGCGACATGAATGCGTATTTGGCCATACAATGACTTGCGGTGGCCAGCCGATGAACAAGTCAGCGCTTTATCCTTCCCAGACAAGTCTGGTACCAATTCACCGACCCCGGAGGGATGGAAGGCTTGGTTGGCCTGGGCGGGAAATCCGGACCAGAAACCTGGTATCGGGTGCACGCGACAGTCGCGCCTCCTCCGACTGCGCTACACGCGCCCAGTTTCCAGATATGTAGACCAAATTTGCAAAATGGTTCTCCTAAGCGAGTTGTGACCGGCGAATGCCGCCAGTATTTCGTCGTTAGAGGTGCGGTTGGCAGCAGCGGCGGCGATCCAGTGGTAGTGTGCTCGCTTCACAGGATTGGGGTCGTGGTTCTATTCCCGTTGATGCTTGCGTTTTTGCATTTTGTGAGACCTATAATTCGGGACCTATAATCTCGTTTTTAGCAGATTTTGAGCGAACGGCTGATGGCGGCTTGCATTTAGGTGTATTTCGATATTCGAAGTTGGAAACATGTTTCAGGAAACATGTTTTATTCATGGCATAGAGGAAGTTGACTAAAAATTGGCATTATACGTAGAGAAAACACTATGTGTAGGTTGCAATAACACCTGGTCAGGACTTATAGCGGAGGTGCCATATTAAACTTCGTTCCCACTCGTTCTTCCATCCTCGTTATCATTGTAGTCCCAGTCGGAGTTGTTATCAGTGGAATCGCCCGCATCCAAATCATCATCCGTCTCCATTCCTACGAATGCTGCAGCATACTCTCGTAGAATGCTAGCAAACCTTGCGGCAATCTTCCTTTCTTCGGGTGTAGCCACGGTGCTATCCTCAGGCGATTCGAATTGAGAGAATAGAATGGAGACTACCTTTGCTGGGGAAAAGGTGTAGCGAATGAAGAAAAATCAACAAGGCACATCGAAACTTTCAAAATTTTTCTCACCAGGCCAAATACTTGGCCTACTTGCTGAACAATGCATGAGATTAGAAGCCGTTTGGCGTAAGTTTAGGTTTATGACTAGGTGTGCAGTTGGTCAACAGCATGTTTGTTTCACAAATTCTTAGTGTTGTTCAATCAGTGTTGAGGAAGGTTTGAACAGATATATATATATATATATATATATAGTTGATTTGAGTAAAATTTTTAGCTTCCTTTATGCCATGAACAAAACGTGTTTCCTGAAACGTGTTTCCAACTTCGAATATCCTAATAGACCTAAATGCAAGCCGCCCTCAGCCGTTCGCTCAAAATCTGCTAAAAACGAGATTATAGGTCCTCGTCGAAGACAGGTCACAAAATCCAAAACGCCGCCATCAACGCGAATAGAACCACAACTCCAATCCTGTGAAGCGAGCACACTACCACTGTGCTGCTGCCGCTGCTGTCAGCGCTGCCAACTGCACCTCTAAATACGCAACGCTGGCGACTTTCGCCGGCCACAACTCGCTTAGGAGAACCACTTAGCAAATTTGGTCTACATTTCTGTGATCAGCATCTCGAGCTCTTTCACCTGATATAGGTCTCAATCCGAAGATCCATGGGAAGCTGACGGCATTCCGTGGTTAGCACTATCAGTTTACCATTCGCTTCGATCCCTTCAAAACCATTTTGAGCGTTTTTGATTCACGATTCTGATCAAGCTGTTAAAGCTGAGTTGTACCAGTTCTTCGCTTTGAAAAATCAAGGGATCCTTGAACGTGGATTATTTCAACTTACCAAAAGATGGCAAACCGTCATCCAACAAAGGCCAGTATATCATTGGTCATTGGTTAATGTTTATAGCTAATATTAGATTGCCCGGAAAGTTCTCAGCGTTTTGTGTTACTATTTTTCATTCGGCTATATTTAAGTAAAAATTCAACTTGCATTGCGCATTAGTGCCACTTTCTGTACAGAATTTTTCGCTCAATCTGACTAAATAATTTATTTATTTATTTATTTATTGTAAGTGGTAATCCACGCAAAAAGAATACAACACCAAAAATCAACACAGAACACAGTGAATATGAGTAGAAAAACACAAGAAGCAATTAGTACAACAACAAAATCGATCAAACCAAACTGCTAAGGAACTTCCTGCAGATACCTGTCAATGAGAGTTTTGCATTGTCTTATAGAATTTGGTAAGCCGTTTTTCTTCGAGAATTTCAGGATTCGAGATTTATGTTTTAACATTGGTTTACATTTCCGTTCTTGAAGAGCTTATTGAAGTGTGTCGAAGGGGCAACTACGAACGATATTTTATTTTGACTTCAAATAGGGGCAATCCGCAGCCGGGACAGCTCAACGGAGCAATCAAGTGTGCGGGCCTAATAGTGTCGGAGAAAGCACTGTGCGCCAGTGGTTCGGTAAATTTCGGACCGGAGATTTCAGCCTCGAAGATGACTCCCCTAGCGATCGACCTTGAGCAATCTTGGACGACGAGTTGAAGAATCGGTGGAAGCTGAACCACCCCAAACAGTTCGCGGGATCGAAGAAGAGCGAGACGTCAGTAAAACTGCTGTTGCGAATGCTTTGAAACGCCTGGGGAAGGTGAAAGAGCTCGAAAAGTGGGTGCTCCACGAATCGAGTGAGCCGCAAAAATTGTCACGTTTCAGGATTTGTTCTTCTCTACCTTCATGCAACAAAACCAGTTTTTGGATCGAATCATCACTTGTGATGAAAAGAGGATTTTGCATGATAACAAGAAACGTTCAGGATAGTGAGTGGACGCCGACGAACCCCTAGGCATTTTCCAATGGTGAACCTCCACCAAAAAAGGTGATGGTCACTGTTTGGTGCTCAGCGGCTGGTGTGATCCACTACAACCTTTTGGCACTAGTCCGAACGATCACAGCAGAGTACCACTGTAAGGAAGTCGACGAAATGCACCGAAAATTGCGTCAACATCAGCCAGCATTGGTCAACAGAAGAGGCCCGACTCTTTTGCACGATAACGCCCGCCCACACGCTTCACAAAACACAATTCGAAAATTAAACGACTTAAGAGTTGATGTTCCCCTCACCCGCCATACTCTCCAGTCGCCTCACCAACCAACTCCCTCCTTTTCAAACACCTTGAACTTTGTCGCTGGTAAAACCTTCACCAATCAGGACCAAGCCAAAACAGCTTTTGTGAATTTCGTCGAATCTCGACCACCTATTTTTATCGTTGATGGAATAAGTCGGATGGTGGCCCATTGGCGAAACTGTGCTGATTCGAACGCTGGTTTTATATAAATAAATACACTGGAAAAAAATTGAAAAAAGATAATATTCATCAAACAAACCAACACATACACGCTATAAGCATCCACAGATATTAATCACAATAAAAATTTGTGTGCTATTTCATAAAGCCGATTAGCAAGGACGTCATCCACAAGAAAATTTTTTGAGCTCACTCGTAGCGAAGCAAAAGTACAGTGGAAGTTCGCTGTCTTCGAAGATGCCCGAATTTCATGGTTTTTATGAGATTTTGCAATGGTGGAACAAGCATAAACAAACAAATTTTGCTTCAACTAGGACTTCTTTTTTAAAACGGGAACTTGACAAAATATCTTCGCATTCTGGATTTCTTGTGGTTCTCTTGGTCAACAACTATTATAAAAGACCTAGGGTGTCGTGTAGGCTTTTTTCCGTTGCGCCCAACTCATTATTAGTTTTCTCAAACGACTGCTTATTGTTAACATCGCCTTTTCGAATACAATTTGTTCTTTTTAGGAAAATACTTACGAGTTGCTGTTCATAGCACTAAGAAAAGCTGGCCGCCGAATTATGGTGCAGAATTTGCTGAAGTAGGTAATTACTAATTAGCTGCAACTCGTTATGTTTATCCCCCTCCTCATAACTTCCTCTTGGAGAAGCACAACATACTGGATGGCAAGCAATTCGATGAAGAAATAGCGATCACCAGATTTGTTGAGTACAAGTGTTTCGACACGTCTATCGGCATGCTTCGCACTAGCGCTCGGTAGAGCAGATCACCAAGTCGAAGTCACTCACTTCAAGTTTGCTGCTCAACTTGTGCGGCTTTCTTACCTCCCTAGCAGTCATTTGAAAGTATTACACTTTTCCAACCTTGTTCTAACTTCCTTAAGATTATGTGCATAGTTTTGCGGTATGAAGGCATTCAGACCCCCCCCCACTATTACGTTCAACATCGGATTCATCTCCAGACAGCTCGTGAAGTCGTTTTTTGTGCTAATCAGTGCCTTCCTACCTTAGGTTGTTTGACAAATCGCCTCATGACCCACAGCATGGTTCTTCACTTAATTCTAACTCCAAATTGACTGCAGGCACCTTCACCCCTCACCCTCAAGCGGTAGGCCTCACGATCAGCCGAAAATCGACATTCTCGATAGGCACTGAGCGTCGACTCCGATCCCACAACGAAAGGCCTTCTTGTCAGAAACGAGGGTTCCCACCGCTTCTAATTCCACGTTGAACAGATTTTTTCCCACGCAATAAACAAACTAAGGAGCGTCACTTTCAAGCTAAAATTGACAACATCGGGCAATATTGGCCTCCCTATCAAAATGTTCCACCAGTGTGAAGCACATCCGTCGGTCATAATGCTCGCGTGTCTCTCGCACTGATCGGTCAAATCTGAGAGTAAGTCGATGACATCGATCGATATCAATTATCCTCTTCTACGGTGAAGCCCTTCCGACGGCAATCACAATGATGTATCTACTACCCGAACAGTTAAACACAGAAAATCGATAACTGAATGATATCGATCGCCTGATCGACCTGCGACAGGTCTTCTAGTTAACATCTGCGGCACGTCTTTTGAGTCCCTACTCAAGTTAGTCGACATCTCTCCCTTCACAGCTCCTACTTACTGGTCCTTTAATTACTGGTTCCCCTTTTACTGATCCCTCTTTACCGTCTCGTCCCATTCTGAACCCCCTTACTGGTCTCCTCGGACTGATCCCTCTTTACTGGTTTCCCCTTACTGGTTTCCACTGGTCCCCTTAGTGGTTCCTTCCTTATTCTCCCTCGTTGGTGCTCCGGTCCCGCCTTACTGGTCTCTACAGCTCCGCTTTGCTGACCCTCTCAATCAGCCCTCCCTTTGACGGACCACTTTTGCTGGCCTCCCTCCATGCTGGTCTCCCTTTAACTTGCTTACTGGAGGACGTTTACGGCACGTCTTCTGAATGAGGACGCACGTTAGAAGACGTCTTCGGCACGCATGTTGTACCACCATAACCCCCTCACAATACTCCAGATCTGGACAGAGACAGACCGTCATTGGTACGCCCCGCACTGGACAGACATACAGAAGTACCGCTCCGGAGAGTTACATAAAGAATCCGATCTGTCGCGACGCGGATGGCACCCACGCCGTCATCGGTGGTAACGGGCATACCACCCACGCCGTGATCATGGCCGAATCAGGATCCGCGACTCCCTGTTGTTGCCCACCTACGTATGTCACACGGATCCTCCCTGGGAGGCTCTAAGCGGATCCGGAGCGACTGCGATAAATTACGGTCTACGAACCCGCGTACCACCACGGCTGCACCTTGTGTTTAGTGCGCTATGACTTGTTCCTGCTTAGCGTCTGACGCAATCGATCGGTGGCCAGTCGATTGATAGTGTCGGACTGTCGTGACTGCGGCATGCTTTGCCCGACATGAACACTTTAAGAAGCAATAGGGTCAATACCCGCCTTCCTACGAACCATGAGACGATATAATTTGTCATGTTTTATCTGACGACTGAGATGGCTACGAGTGATAGAAATGAACGAAACGTACAACAATGACCTTCGAGTTAGCAAGGGCAGACCGTATCCAAGGCCTACCAGGGACACCAGGCGACTCAACCCGGGAACCACGTCCGAGCCCACCTCCATGGGCCTGTGCCAAGGTGGAGGTAGCGAGCCCGGACGGAGGGTTCGCGTTACCTGGGGTTCCGATAGCGACGAGACGATTGGTGATCCTCCCGGTACGACTGAGTGACGGTGCGACTCGATGGACTGCGGCGAACCTGAATATGTCGAAGTCGTTTGCGGCGGTGAGGCAAACTGCGTTCTGGTGACATAGGATGTGGACGGTGGTCGCTCTCAACCACAACGACGTGGCGCCTTGCTGCTACGGTGATAGTACCAACGATGGAATCGACCTGCTACGACGACAGTACGAAGGATCCCTTGGCGGAAGGACGGAGGCGACCGTCCTCTGGACGAGGACTCAGGAAGACTAAGTGCTGGACACGACCAGAGAGCACAGGAGCACGCTCCCCTGCGTCTGTGACCGTGCGTGATTATTCCACATAGATCGATGTGTCGACTGATGTGTTGACCTACGCGACCGGCGTGAGCCCACCCTAATGTCGCACGAAAGTAGCGACACTGGAGGGGGGGGGGGGCGACGAAGAGGGATCAGCAGGTAGTTGAGCCCTAGTGGTTTACCTACAGAAAGTACAAGCAAGTTAGCATCGTCGACTACGGTGGTGGCTGTCGAAGCGTGCTCCGCTGTGGGTGCAACAGATGCGGTCTGTGGTCGAGGTAGGCAAGGCGGTAAGGCCTATGTCATACCACCGCTCACCCCGAGCGAAGCCTAATGATAAGCTCCCACATCGATCGCGCGAAGCGATGAGTCGATATGGGAGTCATTAGGCTTCGCTCGGGGTGAGCGATGGTATGACATAGGCCTAATGTTCGGGCCAGAACGTTTGCTACGAGTCATACGAGATTTGCAACCTAACCGGGTGATGTAACGAGGTGATGGTCAGTAAAACACGTGGTGGTGAGATGAAACGATGAATGGTAACTTCGATGTGAGGTAAACATGATACGAGTGAAATGTGGGTGCTGGCGGCTATGATGGCTTCGGAGTGACGACGATGAGATGTGAAGAAAATGTGACGGCAGGAACAAGGCATGTTTGAATTCTGCTTGACGATTGATGACGAGACTGCGAATAGATCGAACGCGAGGGCGATCATCGTGAAATGCCTAAATCGACTTTTTGAGGTGAGATAGTAAATGAAAATATGAGTGTGTACAGAAAGGGATGTATTGGAGGAGTGTGAAATAAGGATGAGATAGATATTTGGCTTACCATTATTCGTATCCGAGTGCGAGGCGTTCCATGTTGCGGATATAGCAGGGATGATTGTTGGACTCCATAAAATGAACCGTTTCAGCAATCAGTCTGGTGTGCCTCATACGGTCGTCCCATCTACCCGCGGGGACGTCCTAATTGCATGCTGGTTCAGGGGACAGAAAGCTGTGCGATGGTCGCGTCGGTTACATGCGCGACAACGCGGATTGTTTGCGCGGCACCTGTAGTCGGTGTCCCATCCGCCACAACAAAAATAACGACCATTGCTAGCATGCATTAGGATGCGGGTGCTTATCTGCCTAACTAACGGCCAGGAGGACGAAAAGTGGTCTTCACCACAGAAGAAGCACTGCAGTGCCGGCGGTACGTCATGGTACTGCCTGGGGCGGATAGGAGGAGAAGCGGAAGCGGCGCGCTGCTGCGCCCTGTACGAGGCTGGAGTGGGCGCCCGAGGCGGCGCTCCAGGATCCTATACAGGACGCGGTGGCGCCTGTCGCCGGTTCCTGTGCGACTGCAGGACGGGGCTGTGCGGATTGGCGGAAGGGCTCCTCATCGCGGCTAGGTAGATCTCGCTGTGGACGCGCACCACCTTGTGGGGTTGTGCGACCGCGGCTAGGAAAGCTTTGCTCTCGCGATGCCCTAGCCCCAGCCCGCGGGCTGTGCCTGCTACCATGCGACCCACGAGGGGAGACAGAGAAGCTACGCTAGCGATAGAAGAAAAGAAGCATAACTACAGGACCGTTCTCTGGAGTAGGAGGCACGCCGACAACAGTGCACGTGGCCGCAATGCCAACAGTGGCGACAGCGAGACTCGCTGTGGCTGTGGTGGTGATGTTCTCCATAGCCGTGTGGACGATGGCTGGTGGTGTTGATGACGCGAAGAACTGCGGCTACCGGTGCTCTCGTAGCGGTGTCGACGTTGGTGAGACATGCGTGCGAGATGGATGATCTCAAGCGGATTACCTATAGAGTGGGAACTAAGATAAGGGGCGAGGACATTCTGATCTGAGCGCGATACGAGCGAAGCGACGCGATGACCTACGTTGTGAAACAAAACAACATGAGAAAATATTTATAGTGGTGAAGTTGGTTTAATTCGCCGTTTACTGAGCAGGATCTTGTCGCACGAATTGGAGAGTTTCTGCTTTGAAAACGACGAAGCAGAAAGAAAAATGTGAAATTAGATGTATAGATTACGTAAAATAGGAAATGGGATATAAAGTTGGATGTATTTATGAAAACATAAGTGGGAAGGTAATGTTTGGCAGCTTCAGTGTTCGAATCGCTGTGGCGCCGCGACACACTGGGACGTGTGCGTGGCGTGACCTCGACTCGAACCACCACGTGTTGAGTGGTGATGCCGCTGGAGAAATGTGGGTACACTGCCTTGTACGGATGTGGGATTGATTACCTCAGTGCAGCGTCTAACGTGAGATACGGCGCGGCAGTGACGTAAACAGGAGTAAAAAGAGAAGGAATTACTGTTTTGGATACGTTTTACGTTTTAGTGCAACTTACACGCAAATACACTCTTAATTGAAAGACCCTAGAAGATCGGAATTGTGTAAATTGGCGCGAAAGTGGTGATGTGTGAAAAAAAACGAAAAGAACGCGGACGTGCGGTCAGAGATTGAGAAGCCCCGAACGATGCCAACCGTCCCGACGTTAGCAACATGACAGATTTTACTAAATGGTACGAGGCCGTCGGTTGATAACTCGGCTTCACTGCAGACTACTCGTGCTCAGCAATTCGGAGATGCCAGTGCTTCAGTAACGACGACGAGTTCGCAGCTTCCACCTGGGGAAGCGTTTCGAGTGCGCAGTGACTACGTGGAACACAGAAGGAGAACGTAGTGGCAGTGGTAACCAGTCACACATATCAATAGGACGTGCATGTGCCAATCGTCAAGAACAGGCATGCGAATTTGCCGCAAAGACACAAAAGGAGCACGCGAGCACACACTCGTCTAGTCTCGCGCTTACGCCCATCCTTACAAACGGGACGCTCGCTGCGTATGAGCACGTTCATATCTTCGCATAAATGCATGTGGGAGCGGATGTGCAGGAAACAGCGTGTTATGCGTGCTAAGCCATCGCTTAATGTGCGAAGAGTGTAAAAAGTTTACTTGGAAAGAGAGAAAAGGACGAAAACACGCTTACAAGAGTAAGTATGCTAATGAACTAAACTAGACTAAAAGGAGTTCGCTGCGATCTAAGCGAACGAGAAAGCTGTAAGAGAGACGCGCGCGATCGATAATGATTATGCCTGTACGGATCGTTCCAAAGGCAGCGCGAATGTTTTAAAAACAGCGTCTTGCGACGCATTCGCGCGGACGTCCGCGACGCCTGTGATTTCGCGGCCAATGCTGCGCGTGTGTGTTGCTAGAGCGTCCTAGCTGGCGGCTGCAGTGGTATGAGGGCCTTGTTCCGAGATATGAGTGCTTATGAACCGGTGCTTCGCGATATCTTCGCGCTGGTATTGCAAGTGCCGCGGTTTTGCGGCGCGTGCGTGCCATTGAAGCAGGATGGCTGGTGGCTGTAGAAGCTTATGGCTGAGTAATGCTTGAACTGGCAACCGCAACGCGTGTAAGGCGCAGGAAAGCCGATTTTTTTTGAAATGAGATGGTGATATGGGTGAGTAGAAGACGAAAATTTGAAGTTAGGGAGGAGCGTTGAAGGTTACGGGCAGAATTGATGAAGGAGTGATTGGACTTTGCGCTGCGTTTAGGTTGTATGCGGGTCGGTAATGAGGGTTTGGCTGAGTCCTGTGCTGGTGTAGGTGTGGAAGCCGCATGAACCTCTAACGAGTAGAGGTGAGATAATGATCTTAGCAAGGATTTGCCATTGGAGGTGTGGACTTCAGCTGTTCTACTATAACCGTCCTTTCCGGGGAGAAGACCAGTGATCAAACCGTATTTCCACAATGCTGGTGAAGCCTTTTCGTCCGCGATTAACACTACGTCTCCGACTTGAGGGGGAGTGGACGTTAATCTCGATCGCCTAGTTCGTGCTTGATGGCGTTCGCGGAGGACAGCGAGGTAATCCGAGTGTCATAACTTCTAGAAGTGGTCTAAAACAGAAAAGTTTGTTTGCATCACTGCGCTAGGTTGTGAAAGACGTCATAGAAACCGTATATTTGTGGCGGCAGTGATGGGAGTTGAAGAAGTTCTATCTGCGGAAGAAGGAAGTCTACTGGCCTGATGGCGTGAATGAAGATTTCCCTTTCCCGAAAAGAGGTTATGGGTCGAGAATTTAACATGGCTTCGACCTCTACGACTGTGGTGTGCAGTTAGTGGAAGGGCGGTGCGGTCAATGGATTTTTTATAGGCCGACTTGAAGAGGGCGACTAAGCGCTCATAAAATCAGCGGGGTGAAAAATTTCCAATTAATTTTGTGAGTAGCGCAAAAATATGGAAATGCTGCGCCATGTTGTGGTGGAGTAATCGCTGTATAGGACGTTTGGAACATTCCTGCGCGCTATGAGTCTGTGAAATGCGAGCAAAAACTCCTGTGTGGTGTTATCTAGGACGACTTCGAGGTGAATTCCTCGAGTCGCCATACACGTAATTAAGCAAATCCATACCTTTCCGAAGTTGGTACCTATGCATTCATGCGGACCGAGGTAATCGAGTCCTACGTTTTGGAATGGTCGCGAGCGTTGAACTCGTTCCGGAGGTAGAGGTGGTAACTCCGGGTACTTGTAATGTGCTCCATTAACCCTTTTGCATGAGACACAGGGGCGAAAAGTTCTGGAAGCACAGGTACGGATTGATGGGATGAGAAATCAAGTACGTATGTTAGCTATGGTATGGTATAAGCATGAATGGTAATTTTTGATGTGATAATGAAGCACCACAAGGCGAGTTAGCCTGTGCTGTGGTAGTAAGAGTATCGGAGCGCGCTCCTATGCAAAACGGACAGCGTATGAGGTATTTATACGCTCTTTTCACATTAAAATTCGCGAGTTGCAAGCTGCGAAGGTCTTGCTCACTCTCACGATAGTGCGCTAATATAGGTTGAACTTCTGCAGTTTCGATGTCCGTCGGCTGAATTGTTCCCGAGTTTGAGACGTAGGCTATCGCAGGTATTTTTTCTACACCCGAGTTTGCCCGAAGCTCTGTGCGAGCCGGTCTAGAACACGCTAACGAAATTTTTTTAGTGTATACGCTACGACCCTGACCAGTCTGAGGTAATTGTTAGTTCGTGTGAACGGTAACAGTGATTGAAACTAACCCTCAGCTACGGAATTAACGTTCACATATTCGGATTGGACATCGACGTCAACGTCGCGGAACTTGGAAGTCGACGTGCGTTTAAGGCCATTGCTCTGGTGGTGTTGTTAAAAAGCGTGGTCCGGTCAACCATATGTGCTTGTGAGCTTCCTTCGTCGCACACCGCAAGTAGCACAGTCTGCGGGGTTGTCTTCGGAAGCGATATAGTGGAACCGAACTTTGATGTTTTGAGACTGAAATGCTGCGATGGCGTCGCGAATCACGGTTATGCGATTCTGGATGAACACCTTGAGTGTCTTGGAGGTGTGTACCCAATGTGGCGCTATTAAGGAATCCGAGAGGTTGTGAATGGTGGAAATAGGTATGCTGAGTTGGTGAACAAGGTACTTCGCTAGGTGAACGCTGATAAGAGCAGATAATAGTTCCCAGATAATAGGGTAATAATAAATAGGAGTTCCCAGATAATAGCAGATAATCCTATATATTTATACTATATATAAAAGAGTAAGCGGTTGTCCGTCCGTCTGTCCGTCCGTCCGTCTGTCCGTCCGTCTGCCTATCCGTCTGGCCTTTCCTAACCTAGACGTCGAGTAACAGGCGTCCGGGTTCAGACCATGTGTCACCCATGTCAGGTCGAGAGGGTCAGAAGGCGTGTCACCGATGTCGCGCAAAGGGCTTTCGTACTCACCATCAGAAGACATGTCACCGACGTCGTTCTACAGGCGTCCGAATTTAGAAAAGGTGTCACCGACGTCGTTCAACAGACGTCCGGGTTCATAAGAGGTGCCACCGACGTCGTGCAACAGGCGAACGGGTTCGGAAGAGCTGTCGCCGAAGTCGCGCAAAGGGGGAAGGGGGGGGGCAGGTACAGAAGACATGTCAGCGATGTCCTTCAAAAGACGTCCGGCTTTAGAAGACGAGTCAACGATGTCGATTAAACGATGTCCGGGTTCAGGCATGTCACCGATGTCACGCCGTGAGCGTGGGAGGACAAGTTTGGGTGGGGTGGGGGGGGGGGGGGGGAATATCTTGAAAAGTGAAATTCTAGAAATTCGTGAAAGTGACTTGGAAGGGGGAGGGGGGCTGGAGGTGACACGGAGACGGGGAACCAGTAATACGGGATCTCTAAAATGGGGTCAGTAGACGGGACCAAGGGAATGGGGAAACCAATAATGGTGTTCAGTAGACGGTTACCAATAAGGGAACAAGAAAGGAGGAGTTAATTAAGGATGGTTACCAATAAGGGAAATCAAAAAGAAGGGGTCCAGCAGCTGAAGCGGGCAAGAGGGGACCACTAAAGGATGACCTGTTCGAGAGAACCAGTAAGGTGGGGTGGGGAGGGGGGGGGGGGGGTGGCGTCCGGATTCAAAAGATGTGTCAGTGTTGTGGGGCAACGGGCTTCCGCGTTCAGAAGACGTGTCTCCGATGTCGGTCAAAGGCCGCTTGGGATTGCAAGACGTGTCACCGACGTACAGAGGCAGGCGCGTTCGCTTATCCGATTAGTATCTCTTATTATTGACAGTTTTGAGGAAAACATTTTTCTAAAACATAGGAGAGAGGTTATCTCCTCAATGGATGATATCTGTGTGATCCTTTCCATCTTCTAACAGTGATGACTTTATTGTGAACTTCATTTCAAGAGAGCAGTTATATGAAACAGCTGTATCACAATCGCAGAAGGTTTCGGACATGAGCAAACCGAATCAGCATGGTATGCGTCTGTGTAAAGAAGTTTTTCAGGGTTTCAGGGTTTGGGGCGAAGCCCCCAACCAGACGTTTGGCGGCCGCTAGGCCGTTGAACGTCTGGTAGCAGATAATAGGATAACTGTAACCTGTTTGAGGCTGTTGAGATGTGATTTGGCCATGAGTAGTGTCGAAGACACGGAGTTATTACTGCGGCAAAGTAAATATGCGCCGCATGTGTATAGCGTCTTGATGTGTCTCCAAAGACGCAAAGCTCGAAGATGTTGTTAGCTGTCTGTTGTAGGATGACGGCAAGGGAGCAACGGGGCCACTCAAATTAGTGAGCAATTGAGACCAATATTGGAGTTGTGACTGATCCAAAAGCGTATCTCAGTCCAGGTCCTGAGACCACAATTCCTGAGCGAAGACTTTAAGGAGCGCCAAGAACGGGACCAAGATGCCTATGGGATCGTACGCTGATGCCAAGGCGCGTAAGGCGGTCCGCTTGCTTTTAACTGTAATTTGAGTAGTTTTGATGGTTATGATGAGTGTGTCCTTGCGAATTGCCAGCTGATCCCAGCAAGGTGGCGTTTTCCGGATTAATGGCACGATCTACGCTGGTTATGGAAGAGTTTACCGCTTGAGAGCTGCACATGAACTCTCTAAGGTTCACATGCATCCTAGAGAATATGTTTTTCGACGCGATGTATTTTTGGAAGATATCTTCGTGTGAGGTAGCACCCAGGACGAGTTATCCACGTAAGTGTTACGTACGATCTCGTCAGCAAGGGACTTCATGCGAAGATAAAACTGTATGGACGCGGCAAGTAGGAATGGTGATGCGTTAATCCCAGAAGGAATGCGTAATATGCTCAAGTCGGATGGTGATGGTGGTTTGTATGGGTCTTTTAACCTCAGAAAGCGAGTACCGTCTCGCTGCGAGACCTGCAGTCGTATTTGATGGAAAGCCTTTTCAACGTCAGCGATAACGATGCAAACGAGCCCTCAAAAGTATTCCAACCGACTCTGGTAACAGCGTCGGTCCTTGGTGAATACAGCCATTTAAACTGACTGCGCTCTTCATCTTGGAGGACGCATCGAACACAACTCGAAGCTTGGTTGTAGACGAGCTCTCCTTGTATTCCCCTTGATGCGAGATACAATAGACTCAAGAAGCGTCGAATGAGAACTCATGGACGTATCCAGATGAAATATGATCTTGGATAACCTTTACATACTGTGACCAAGTTGTGGTTTCGCTGGGACGCTAAAATTTGTTTATAAGCCTGCAATACGCTAAACGTTTGTTGTCCTGTAATGCAGGATGCAGATCTTTCCATGGGAATTGAACACGAATAACCATCTACGGACTGAGAAGTGCGATTGAAGTTATCTGAAATACGTTTGTACAAATTGCCTTCGATTGCGGGATCACGGTCACCTGCTATGCGTAGTGCGTCCAACGACCAAAGTCCCTGAACTGCGTCTTCGATCGATCGTCGTCGATCTCTTATGTTGTAAGTGCGTCGGCGGATTCTGGGCTCTGCGAAAGCCCGACCGAAAAACTGAGTTGCCTGACGACTGCTCCAAATCTAGTATGGCATAGGGCCATACCCGACGGCAGGCATATCGGTGCTTCTGGGGAAATCATGCCCCAGTAGTGGTCGATCCCCATAGGAATGCCGGGCCCGACAGACTCCTCCCGGCACGACGGTAAGCCGAAATTGTGCTGGCGAATGAACTCGGCGTTTTTCTGAACAAGACGTGGTGGCTGTGGGCCAACGTGACGACTTGCTTAGTCGTGAGCTGGACCACGAACTTCTTGTCGAGAGCGTCGAAAAGGGTGATCTCTACAACACCTGAAACTTCAGAAGTGGTTTATCCACCGAAGATAACATATGTACGAAGTTTTGGGTCTATGATGTTAAGACCTAGGCGCTGAGCTGAACTGATGGAGGTAAAACTGTTTTGAGCGCCTGAATCGAGAAGCAGTACGATCTCCTCGAAACGTGCGCTAGTATGGTTGTAAGTTTGGACACTTACAAACATTAATGAAGCTGCACCACGACGTTGACGGTGACAGTATGTTGTTGCCTACGCAAAAGTGTAATATTTTTTCCGCTTCAGCATCAGGCTCAGAAGCATGATGCTAACTGCGACGAACATGGAGACTAGCTGCGACGATTTGGGGAATTTGAGCGCTCCGTTACGGGAGTTTTGAATGAAACTTGATGTGGAGACTGCGAGCGAGGGTGACTGTTGCGTCTGTTATAGTCGTATCTGTCAGGGCTGTACCGATCACTGGATGATGAACGTGACTCACTGCCGTATGAACGATGGTGTTCTTGAAGGCGGTCGATGGAAGGACTTCTTGACGCGTATCGTTTTGGCGAACGGTGTGCGTAGTATTCACGGCTACGTCGTTCACGGCTTCTATCGCGACGATCTCTTGATGGAGTGCGGCGGTATATGCCCCTGCGTGCTGCCTTTCTGCAGAGGAGCTCATTATGGTGTCCCTGCAGACACCGCTCAACACTGTCGCCGACGTTGCCGACAACAGCGTCGCCGAAGTATAACATAGACCTAAAGATCACACTCGAACAGGCCGACCTCTGCTACGAGTTCCAGAATGGCAAGTATCGTTCAGAACAGGGTTGCACGAAATGCGAAGATAATTGTGCGGAGAAAGGCTCGGAAGCTTCCTGTTAGCGCTTTGCTATAAGGAGGATCACCAGGGAGATTTTTGGACTTTATTCGCTAAAACTACAGAAACTCAGCACTTGAATGACCTTCTCAAGCGCATCTCGCGATGCAGTCATATTTACAGCCGTGCTCTGTGTGGAAGAAAAGCATTTCACAATTGAGCGGTGCTTTAACAGCCAGAATAGTCGGATGTTATCTCGAACGATCAAAGAACCCAATTCCAAAGGCCGACTTGTCTCCCAGCTTCAGTGATGGTTTGCGCTGACATCACCGCAAGATACATCTGGTTTTCGTCTAGAGTGGGGTGAAACTGAACAGCAGCATCTATCCGGAGGATATTTGCCCCCCCCCCTCTACTGACCAAAAATAAATCGACATCGACTCAAATTCCCCTTGAAGGAAAAGCCTGCGCCACCCTATCAAATTCGGAAAGGCCGAAGTGTTCTCTTCAATAGGCCTGGGACGATTTTGTCTTGAACTAATTGCGGTCGGCAGTTCCTGTGCGTTTCCGATTGGTCTTCAGTTTCCAACTGTGGATATTATTCTGTTATTTAGAGGAATCGAGTAATGTATTGTTCACGTTTCTTAAAGCTTTGTCATATGTCGGTTTAACGATAGGGGCAAGGGCTTTGTGTACACCCTATACATATTTGCATGAAAATAACTTGAGTCACCGCGATACACTTGAAATTAAATATCACCCAAAACACAAGTTTGAATACTCACCAAGTTCTCTCTTCGTAAAACTCAGGCATTTCTTCAGCATGTCAATATTTCTGTGTCAAACGAGGTTATAAGCTGACCAATTCAATTACAAAAATATAAATGGTTTTTTAAGCCGTTCAGCTGCGGGCAAGATGACAGCAAACAACAGTTTTATTTGGTGGAACTTCAACCCAAAGCTTCGCTACGAGCAATTTCTCACTGATGAATTTCCAAAAGGTGAGTATATTTCATAGTCATTCTTCTCTTTCCAAACACATACATACAGTAAGGAAGGAATGTATACAAAAGGTGGGTACATGCGTTGGAATTCGTCTCGGTAAGGTGAACAGCGAGAAGTGTCAGAGACTACACAAAAATTATTAAACATTACGCCATATCTGAAAAGGTCTCGGTAAGCCCATTTTTCCTGCTTTCCAGGGGGCTAATGCATCCCATAGAAATAATAATAGAATACACATGTCACAGTAGAGTACAATACCGGTCACGTCGCATGGTTAAAACTGCGATTTGCGACGCCAAAATAGCGTCGCAAACCGTCGCATGCTCACAGCTCCTTCAAATTAAGGTTTTTGAAAAAAAAGATAAACAACGTTCGATTCGTCTCCTCGAGATCTATATAAACTTGTATAGAACTTTACCAGAGCACCCATGTTTTCGGCGTGGGTGGCCCAAAAAGTGACTTGAGCAGGCTTTTGCGATTAGAGCAGCTTATTTCGTAGGACATGCGTGCTTCCGAAGTATCTCAAGCATGGCGTACGTTGCCAGCGCGCTGTCATGTCTGCTCCGAGAGTGTACCCTGCACAATGCATACAGAATCGAACCTATCAATCGAGTGGGCGAACCATGTCCACTACGCTTCTATCCTCCCTTAGTGGAAAATGTAAACCCCTCAAAACTATTTCGAACCGTTTTGAGTACCTTATCAGAAATTCTCAGCTACCTTACTCAGGATTAGATCCAACCTGTCCGGCGACACTTTAAAGTGCGCTGTGAACAATGCATATAGAATCGAACCTTTCAATCGAGTGGGTTCGACAACTGGTAGAGTGAGCGTTTGGGGGGGGGGAAGGCGAGGTATCAGAAACTTTCTGCCGTCCTACTCAAAAATTGCTCTAATCGTAAAACTGTCCACCTAGCCTTTAGAGTGCGGCGGAAGCAATGCATACAGAATCGAAGCTTTCGTTTGAGGGGGGGGGGGGGAGGGGAAGCTTGTAGAGTGGGCGTTTAGAGGACTTTATCAGAAATTTACAGCCGACCTAGTCATGAATTACTCCAATCTGTCCCTACAAGACTTTGAAGTTAGCCGTGAACAATGCATATATAATCGAACCCATCAATCGAGTGGGGCGACCGGTCGCAAATTGCACACGCAGGCGTGTTCTAAGCGCGATAACTCTGTCATGTTCGAATGGTTTCGGCTGCAACTCGCTAATCTTGTAAGCAGTAAAATGGTCTAGTGGTAGTACACTGAAGTAGAATGGTGTTGCTTAGGAAACGGCAATGTTCCAGAGGTGCGAAAATGCATGCGAGGCTTGTGTGACGCATTTTATTCGATTTCGGTGGACCACTGCGGAAAGACGTGGCGAGCAAACAGCTTTCAAATGCGTATGCGAACAGAACGGTGCTTTACGATGACGTGCTCAAAACTCCTCAGCTGCCTAAACTGCCTTAGCCTCAGCTACCATTTTGAGGCGGCAGAAGCTAGCGGTTGAAGTTTCTCACGCTCTTACTCTCCCATGTTTGCGTTTTCGACATCCTCAATCACACCATTCCGTTCAGCACGAAAAGCTCTATCAAATGATATCATTCTCGACCAATTTTAGGAAGATCAATTTTTGGCAATTTCCCATCGAGGACGGGGGCTGAGCATGCGCGGACTATGACGCCATCGAAAATCGATATTTTCTAAATTGGCCAAATTTTCTCGTCCAAAATCATTTGGGGTCACTTGGGGCGATAATTATCGACATCCGTTTTTGAAAATTCCACCGATTTCAGTGTGTTTTGGATTTACTTATGGATAACTGAGGGTGATCGGGTCGGAATCACTGATTTTGCTAAAACTTCGTGTAGGTGCGGTGCGGGGGCCTAACACGATGCTGAAGTTCATTTAGCCGATTATGGCAGGCGATACCGATAACTGAAGGGGATTGGTGATCCTGACCTGACCATCCTCAAACGGCAAGTAACCTACTGAAATCGGCGAAATTTTTAAAAACGGACGTAAGATTCGTAATCAGCGCCCCAATTAACCTCTTGATGATTTTGGACGAGAAAATTTGGCCAATTTCGAAAATGTCTATTTTCGAAGACGTCATCTTTCGTGCATGCCTAGCCTCCGTCCTCGATGGGAATTTGCCAAAAATCCATCTTTCTGAATTTGATCGTGATTGATATCGTTCGATAGAGCTTTTCAAGCGGAACGAAATGGTACCATTGCGAATGTCGAAAACTCAAATCTGTGCGAGTAAACTTCAGCCACTAGCTTTCGCCGCCTTAAAATGGCAGCTATGGCTAAGGTAGTTTAATTAGCTAAGGAGTTCTGAGCACGTCGTCGTAAAGTACCTTAAGCATTCTGTTCGCATGCGCATTTGAAGGTCGCTAGCTCGCCGTGTCTTCCCGAAGTGGTCTACCAAATTCGGAAAAAATGCGGCTCACAAGCCTCACATGCATTTTCGCACCTCTGTAACATTGCCGCTTCCTAAGTTACACTATTCTGCTTTAGTGCACTACTACTAGACCATTTTACTGCCTACAAGACCAGCCAGTTGCAGCCGAAACGATTCGAACAGACAGAGTCATCGCGATTAGAACACGCCTGCGTGTGCAATTCGTGAGCGGTCGCCCAACTCGATTTATAGGTTCGATTATATATGCATTGTTCATGGCTAACTTCAAAGTCTTGTTGGGACAGATTGGAGCAATTCCTCACTAGGTCGGCTGTAAATTCCTTATAAAACTTCCTAAACTCTCATTCTACAAGCAGTCCACCCATCCTCAATTGTAAGCTTTGATTCTGTATGCATTGTTACCGGCTCACTCCAAAGACTAGCTGGACAGCCTTAGGCCTTGATTAGTGTGCGCGCCACAAGCGACGCGATGCCATGTATGGTGACCGAATTGGTCAATCGCGTCGCTCGATCAATTTGGCCACTAAGCATGCATCGCGTCGCGCGTCGCGTACACAATAAATAAGGCCTTAGGGCAATTCCTGAGTAGTAGGACGGCATAAAGTTTCTGATAACCCCTTCCCAAACGCTCATTCTACCAATTGTCGAACCCACTCGATTGAAAGGTTCGATTCTATATGCATTGTTCACGGCGCACTCCAAAGCCTCCAGACAGATTGGAGCAGTTCCTCACTAGGTCGGCTATAAATTCCTGATAAAACTCCCTAAACGCTCATTCTCCGGCTAGCTGGACAGTCTTAGGCCTTTATTAGTGTGTGCGCCACGATGCCATGTATGGTGGCCGAATTGGTCAATCGCGTCGCTCGATCAATTTGGCCGCTAAGCATGCATCGCGTCGCGCGTCGCGTGCACAATAAGGCCTTAGAGCAATTCCTGAGTAGTAGGACGGCAGAAAGTTTCTGGTACCCCCCCCCCCCCCCTAAACCTCACTCTGCCAGTTGTCGAACGCACTCGATTGAAGGGTTCGATTCTATATGCATTGTTTTTGTTCGGCGCACTCCAAAGCCTCCAGATAGAATGAAGCTAACCCTGAATAGGCTGGTTGAAAATTTCTGATGAAGTGCTCTAAACGCTTCGAAATAGTCTTGAGGTGATGACGTCTTTCAGTAAGGGAGGATAGAAGCGCAGTGGATAGAAGCGCCCACTTGATTGATAGGTTCGATTCTGTATGCATTGTGCACGGCGCACTCTCGGAGCATTCCTAACACGACAGCGCCCTGCCCTGGCATCGGACGCCATGCTTGAGATACTCCGAAAGGACGCAAGTCCTGGGAAATAAGCTGCTCTAATCGCAAAAGCCAGCTCCAGACACTTTTTGGGCAACCCACGGCGAAACCATGGGTGTTCTTTTAAAAGTTGTAAAAAAGTTGTATACAGGTTTGTATAGGTCTTGAAAAGACGAATCGAACGGTTCCCATCTTTTTTTTCTTCAAAAAACCTAAAACTGAAGAAGTTATGAGCATGCGACGGTTTGCGACGCTATTTTGGCAGTTTTGACCGTGCGACGTGAGCGGTACTGCACATATTGATTTAACGCCGTGGAGTCGAACCTCAGCAGTGGCCCAGCTCATTTCAAGATCCTAACACTATGGAGGGGCGCGTGTAGCGCAGTCGGAGGAGGCGCGACTGTCGCGTGCACCCGATACCAGGTTCTTGGTTCGGATTTCCCGCCCAGGCCAACCAAGCCTTCCATCCCTCCGGGGTCGGTGAATTGGTACCAGACTTGTCTGGGAAGGATAAAGCCCTGAGCTGTTTATCGGCTGGCCACCGCAAGTCATTGTATGGCCAAATACGCATTCATGTCGCCTCCACGACATCCCGTAGAAATAGAATGCGCTGGCGCATCTCTGAAGGGGTTGAGTAGCGCCGTCCTTTATCCTTTATCCTTATTAGCACTATGGAGGATTTGGTGGGCATTCTTCTGTTTAAGGTATGCAGAAATGGAACCACTTTCTCCTCTGCTTTTGATCTGGAAAACGCCATAATTGAAGGGCTAGTGTAGCGCAACCGTCATTGATAGCGTCATTATTAAGATGAAAAATAAAGGGGATGGAATGTTTGGCTACTAGTAAAGAAATCAGGGTGTGGACCCATAATTTGGCAACATGGTTTATTATCATACTGTGTAATATTCCACTATTAACGTTAGCATAGTTGGGAAACAGAAATATGGTAAAGGAGTGCTTCCATTGAAACGTAAACGAAAGCCATATCTGAAAATGAATCAAAGACCTACCTTGGACACAAAACTTTTAAAGAAGAAATCATTAGTTCTCCACTGGTGAAAAGTATTTAAAAGTATTTATAAAGTATTCATAGGGCCATCACAGACAATTCCATTTTACTACAATCGATAATCAGCAGCTACAAATTAATAATTTACAAATCCGCCATAATTGGAAATAGGTTCGAAAATTCTGTCTGGCATACTTTCAACCAAGTTCTTCAGGATATCAGGCTCCAAATGGTTCCATGCTGCCTCGATCGCTCTGCGCAGTTCCTCGACAGTGTTGAATTGCTTTCCGTTGGCACATACCTGACGTATTATGATTACCAGATGTTCTCAATCGGGTTTAGGTCCTCAATCGGGTTTAGGTCCGCTGATCAAGCTGGCCAGTTTACCACGCGAATATTTTTGGAGTTCAACCACAGCATGGTTGATCTACCGGCGTTTCCCGAAGCGCTATCCTGCACAACAGTGAATTCCTGTGCATGATGTTCACGAAGACATGGTAATAAATGATTTTGATAAGCATTCTGATAGTCGGTGGCGATGTCCGTTCCTCCACGTGATGCCACTGGAAACTGTTCGCCTTTGCGAGCTAAGCTAATCACGGACATTCGAGTACAGGCGACAGGCCCTAGTGACAGGTCGGCCTATGGAGATCCCATGTCACATCACATGGTTGATGACGTTAAGTGAGTATCGAGGTAATGCTATAGCGTCCGCGGGAGCCGAGCCCGGCGAGTGTGAAAAGTATGCGAGGGTCCCTGATGCGAGGACGGCATCGGGGGGAAACTGAGCTAGTCCGAAAGTCCCGTAACGTAGGCAAGACCCGCGTAGCTACGCTGAATGTGGGTAAGTTGACGGGCTGCTCGTGCGAGTTGGCAGAAGCACTGGAGCGAAGACGAATCGACTTATGTGCGGTACAGGAGACAAGGTGGTCCTGTTGTAAGTCGAGGGACATAGGCCGAGGCTTTAAGGCCATTCTGTACGGCAGGCCCAGGACCACCAGCGGTGTTGTTGTAATCGTCTCCGAACGTTCCGAGACGCGATTATAAGCGTGGAACGTTTTAATGACCGCTTGATGAAGGTCGTAGTCGCTGCTGAACAGCGTATGTATCATTTCTTCTCTGCATACGCTCCGCAGGCAGGCTGCTCTGAGAGAGTTAAGGATGAGTTTTGAACCCTGATTGATGAAAAGACAGCAGAGGTACCGTCAGAAGACGCTGTCCTTATCGCAGGTGACCTCAACGGTCATGTGGGGACTGCGAAAGATGGTCGCAGCTGTCACGGCGGTTTCGGATATTGAGCACGTAACGCTGATGGTGAGCGAATCCTTGAGTATGCGGACTCGCATAACCTAATCATCGCGAACACCGTATTTCGAAAGCGTGACTCCCATCTGGTGTCCTTCTATAGCGGGAGCACCAAGACACAGATCAACTTCATCCTTGTGAGACATCGCGATCGAAAGCTGGTTACAGATGCGAAGGTGGTGCCGTACGAGACTGTCGCCACACAGCACCGTCCGCTGATATGCACTCTTAAGTTCGCCCCTCCGAGGCTGAGGCATGTCGAGCGATGCGGTCCACCGAGAATCAAATGGTGGCGATTGAAGGAAAACGCTGCAGCTTTTGTTTCTCGTATTCGGTTACCGACGAAACATGGAAAGATGCAACCGATACGATTTTACAAGTTGCATGCTCTGAATTAGGCAGACTAAGCCTGGACGCCCGGAAGATCGAGAAGCTGGCGTGGCTGTGGACTAACGACGTAAGAGAAAAAGTCCGAGAGAAGAAAAAATTATATCACGCGTTCCTGCGCGACAAGACTGCAGACAAATGGCGTATGTACCAGGAGGCGAAGAAAGCGGCAAAGAAGGCCGTAGCCGTTGCAAAAGCCGTCCATTATGATGATCTCAGCGATAAACTCGAGACGCGCGATGGTGAGCGACATCTTTATCGACTTGCCAAGGCACGCCGTCGTCAGGCCGAGGACATCGAGAAATTCTTGGGCATCAACGATGAGAATGGCCATCTACTGACGAACCGCAAGAGGGCTATGAAACGATGGCATGACTACTTCGAGAGAATTTCGACAAAAGAGTTTGCCCATTCGCCCATCCCTTGCGTCCCTCCTACGCACGGTCCTGTGCAGAAAATCACTGTGGTGGAGACGGAAGCGGCTTTGAAGAAGATGAAGCCAGGCAAAGCAACGGGCCCCGATGATATGGCGACCTATGGAAGTTGAGGTGCTGGAGTCCTGCTGAGTGGCTAACGAAGTTTTTCAACCAGGTTGTTACGGAAAAGAAGGTACCTGGTAGTTGGCAGGAAAGCACGACGATCCCGATATGGAAGAAGAAGGGCAGTCCTGCGGACTGCACGAATTACCGTCCAATTCGCTTGCTCTCGCACAGCATGAAAATCTTCGAGCGAATTGTAGACGGACGTATTCGCAATATCGTCCAACTTTCCACCAATCAATGTTGCTTCGTAGCGAGCAGTGGTACCATCGATGCCATACATGCTGCTCGTCTTCTGGTAGAGAGATATCGCGAAAAGCAGAAACCGCTGCACATAGCTTTTCTCGACTTAGAGAAAGCATTTGATCGTGTTCCGCGTGAGGTTATATGGTACGCCTTACGGCAACACGGTTCATTGTCGTAATGGATGCCATTTCGAGAGACCTTCAGAAGCCTGCCCCCTGGACGCTGCTGTATGCAGATAACGTATTGCTTGCAAGCGAAGAGAAGAGCGAACTCGAGCGACAAGCGCAAGCTTGGTACGACCGCTTGGCGATGTTCGGGCTCAAGCTAAACGTCAAAAAATCTGAGTACTTGACGACAGACGTAAACGAAGCCGGGTCCATTGAGATCAATGGCACTGCGCTAGTACGAACGACAAACTTCAAGTACCTTGGATCTGCAATTGCGTCTGATGGTAGTCTGACGTTCGAGGTGAACTCGCGCGTGAGCGCAGCGTGGTCCAAATGGCGCTCGATGACAGGCGTTTTATGCGACAGGAAGATACCGGAACGCCTTAAATCGAAGATCTATAGAACCATCGTCCGACCAGTAGCGATGTATGGAGCTGAGTGCTGGTCAGCAACCAAGGGGGTTGAGACTCGCCTCAGCGTAATGGAAACGAAAATGCTGCGATGGACGGCTGGTGTTACGCGTCTGGACTGTATTCGCAACGATGAAATACGCCAGAGGTTTGGTGTCGCTCCAATTGCTGACAAGTTACGTGAAGCTCGCCTTCGGTGGTATGGCCACGTTCTTCGAGCTAGTGGTGACACTGTTAGGAAGATTGGCCTTAACATAGATGTTCTCGGAAAACGGCCTAAAGGGCGGCCGAAGCTTCGATGGCTTGATACGTTGCACGTGGACCTAAAGGTTGCTGGTATCCATCCCGACAAGCATTTGATCGCATAAAGTGGCGTCACCACACCAGAATAGCGGACCCCGCCTTGAAGCGGGACAAACGCTGAAGAAGAAGAAGAAGAAGAAGAAGCATTCTGATAGTCCTGTGAGTTCATTCGACTCGTGGTAAATGCAAGCTGAAGAACAACAGAGCTACAGAAAGCTCCCCAGACCATCTAGGAGTTACCACCAAAGTTACGCCTCCTGTGGACGAGTGTATCCTTCCGCAGATCCCGCCAGCAGTAGTGAGATTCACCGAGGCTGTCGTTCTTCATTTTGTTTCGCTTCCTTTGGGAATGGTACCAGAGCGACCAAGGAAGCGTGTCTTCTAGCAGAATAAGGCAAAAACCACAAGAAAAAAACCGTCATCAGGCAATGGGCCGCGACAACTCCATCAGTCGACGGCAGAAAACTAATATCTATGACAGAAGAACATCCGTTTCAATCAAACAAAGAGACGGACAACCTCATATTAGCAGCATCTCAAACATCCATTGTTTTGTGAAAGAAAAGCGACCGCCAACTGTAGAGCGTTATCGTTATCCTTATGGTTCGTTTGACATAAAAAACGCTTCCACTGTCGAAAAACACATCAAAGACAAATAGAATTAAAATCCTGCATAGGTTTCCACCGCTGAAAGAACACAGCACTGTATACAATAATCCTCTTGCGGCATCTGACCGCGTCAAAAGCTGCCAGGTTCATCGCGGCATGACGGCATGTAGCAAAACTCTTTCCGGCCTTACACATTTCGTCCCACGAGACGACAGCCAGCACTGAACCGCGGAAGGCTGTGGTCCCTAGGAGACCGGGGCCGAAAACGCGGTCCAAATGCGGCGCGGGCCTCCTCGGGACGATGACTCCCGTTCGTGGCGCACTTCTCGTCCGCAGACATGCCGCGGACACTTCCGCGGAGGTATACCATAGGCCTTACCGGAAAACGATCTCAGCGAGAGGTCGGAACGGCCCAAATGTTGTATAAGGGGAGAATAAGAATCCTCTCTCTGGGAAACAACAAACTTCAGGTATCCCGACACCAATACAATTCTACGTAGAACTAATGACGCGGGAGTTGGACTGTAGGTTGCGTTAGCCCTTTGCCTGCTCGCAGAGGGCGGGCTCAAGTAGGCAGGAAGCAGCGATGACGGTCGAGCAGCGTGCTGGCGCAGTGAATAGAGGAGCGGCGTTGTGAGACGGACTGGTTTGTGGTTCGATTCTCCTAAGATGGAGTATTCTTGCACTTCCTAAAATAAATCCGCCACAGTCAACCAAAGCTATATGTGTAGAACTGCAGCGAAAAAGGAAGCCAGAATTAGGGCCTGTCTTAAAGGCACTATTGTGAATTCAGTATTCTACTAGTGCTCAAGCATTGTGCTTTCACAACTCCAGAGATTGAAAAGTTTTTTTCGCCTAAACATAGCCTAGAAAGGTTGTTTAAGGCGCTGATCACCTACGTAAGGTTGTTTTTGAAATTAAGTGAATATGTTGGGTTGCTGCAGATATAGATGAGCATGGGTGAATAACTTTCAAAAACACCAAAAGCCCACCGTAATCAATCGAAATTTCAAAAGTGAACCTTATATAGGTGGCCAGCGCCTTAAATAACCTCTCCCGGCGAAGTTTGGGCGGACTCGATACTCATCGATGACCCCAGCACGTTTATATATGGATGGCTGATTAGTGCCTTGGGCTGCCTATGCCTTGATTTAAGCTCTTAACAGGGCTTGTCCTGGCGCGGCTTTCAGAGATTTGTTGGACAACCAATGGGGTTGCTTTACTATTCAGTGGAACAAAGGTTTATTCTCACGTTGGTAAAGTAGAACCTATAACAGGTGTACATGCATCGTATATATACACAATTTCAGAGGGCGTAGTCACGATATGGCGACCTTCTGGCCGCAATCGGTATCATAAGAATAAACCTAAAAGACGATGCCGCACTCGAGCGCCACGGGTGATTACATTCACGAGTGCCTACTTGCGGGATCGCTAGGTTATGCCTGTGGTTGTTATTCAAAGGTGCTTATCTTGTATTGCTCACATAAGCATCTCAAGTCTTGTCATTCAGAGCGAGGTGTCCTGTATATTAGAATTCATTAGTAGATTAGTATAGCTAGATATAGACCATTGTTTGGTATATTCGCAACAAGAGGTGTGTTCTTTTTGGTTCCTCACGGGTCGCCACGAGACATTAACAGAATGTGGCCAGCAGTTTCTCGTCCATCTTGCGAGCTGCGCAATACGGGGCATCAAGATAGATGATGGTGAAGGTACCAGCGTGAAATCAAAAAAGAGGATCCTTCATGACCAGTGGAGGAAGGTGGTGAGACAAACACAAGTCAACAGCACAAATCTTTTCGATTCGATAAAGTGGGGCTGTCGAAGAAGAAGAAGCTGAAGTTTTGCGTCCAGGAGAGTTGACATTTATAAGGCACTGATCAACCACCCATATGCATCGGTGGTGGGGTCATGATCATCGAGTTCGCCCAACATTTGCCCAGAGAGGTTAGACCGTTTATGATGTTTGCTTTTAAAATTTCGATTGACGATGGGTTACGTTAAGTATGAATGAGTATTCTCACTAACCCATGCTCACCCATACCTGCAGCAACCCCAAGAACCTTTGTTCATGTGAAGAATCAGGCTGCACGTTGCAAGTGTAATATGAAAATGTATGGATAACACACTATAATACCACTAGTTGGATCACATACACAAACATCATGGGTTTTGCGAAAGTGCATTGCTATGTATCAAAAATTCAGCTTACGCTCTGAATAAAAAGCACTCAGGACCGTAATAGAGTATTTTTTATGCAACTGTCTTTTTCTAAACTACCAAGGCCTTGTCGCTTTTCTTTTCATATTCTCTTTGTCAGACAGTTTGTTAACAGACCCTCTCACACAAGAACTCGTAGTCTGAAGCGGGCGGAAATTTTGGAGCTCTTTTTAATAAAACAGGAGTCGCAAAAAAAAACGCCAAAACACAGTAATTCGAGGGAGTATTACCTAAAACCTATTACCCAAAACAGAGTATTACCTAATACAGTGCGCATAAAATGAATGTTTTTCAATAAACTCCGTCTTTGTCAGGTCACCAATTGCGCTCAAGTAGTTATCATTGGACTTGGTTACTATGAGGAGTGAGACAATAGCAGCTTGCGTTCGCAGCATGAGGATCTTTCCTTTAGTAGCGATATCTAAAATTATTGGAAGAACGACTGTTCTCATATCGCTTTAATCACACTTAAGGAGGTGCGAGGTGAGATGTTATGTGTAATCACATTTTTTAAGGCGAAAGTAAGGAACAGAATGAAGTGCGGCGTCGACCTTCCCTATTTTTTATCCAACACACGCTTTACATCTATGGGTTATTTAGGAGACAACTTGAATGCATATTTGATCAGTGCAGTGACCTGAAATGGCGACTCGCTTGACATGTTTCTCATTACCAGAGAAGACTGGTGCCAACAAAAGAGTTGTGACAGGCTTGCGTGGCCTTAACGGTGCCAGAACAGCGAACTTCTACTCGATGCGCACGCGACAGCCAGCACAAGTGCTGTACACTAAGCTCTGTTAATGCAAAAAATATGAAAACAATTTTCGAAATTCCTTTCCTAATAATTCTATTTTAGGTGTCATGTTCACGGGAATGATAAATACACACTACCGAATTCTATTGTATGGTTATAACAGCACCAACATTGTGTATGTTTCGGCCTTCTGTTATAAACAATTCTTCCGAGCGGCCGACTTTTGTCCTACATCATGGGTAGTAAATATAAGGTTATTGCAAGGTAGTTGCCGAAACGGACGTCATAGTTCAAAATGGCATAGCTAGCCGCATGCACATTCGTCAAAATACAAGTAATTCAATTCAACATTGCTTCCACAACGTTTCTGTAAGGCGTATATCCCTCTACAATAAAAATGCAGGTCACAAAAATTGAAGAATTATCGGGATGGGGGGGGGGGCGCTATAAATTAGACCCATATTATGACACTGCTGAATGAAAAAAGTAGGAGGACCTCTTCTGTTTACCACTGCCGGCCACATCTTTTGCAGCTTATCAAACATTATTTCTGAATCGCAACAATAGGGTCTGCTGTGACTGTTTTACCGGGTTGGGAGGTGCTGCAATGGATCAAACCTTTGCAGCACCGTCAAACAAATAACATACCTCCTTAGGGTAGAGATCGGTTTAAGAAAGTCTGATGGTGGGAAAAACTTATCCACTCACACCATGCTTTCTGTTCCCATCTATGATTATCAAACGATCGAGAAGCGGGTTGCTTTCAAGCGAACAAGAAGGTTTGAACAGATGTTAAAGAGAGTCAGGCGCTTCTCGTCAGGCAAATCATGATGTATCCGCTTCTGCTTTCTCTTCTCCATGTCGATTGAGATCAGTGCTTTAGTAGTGTAGTTGGACACCCATTATAGTAGCGTCCAAATTTGACTCAATAGCAGCTCTTAAATCATGATCGTCTAGCGACTCCGGTAGCAGGCTGTCCTCGAAGATAAAACTGCAGAAGAAAACTTTTTGGCTCAGTATCTCACTGTACGTTTAGAAGGCGACTCCAATCCCAAAGCGATCGCAACATTACAAGTTACCACAACGGCAGAATTAATAAGCTTAAACTCGTGGAGCACAATAACTCGAAAATCACGTCACTTCATCCTTTTTCAAAACCCTCTGATAGCATCCAGAGAGAGGGTAGGCGAAAACGTAAAACACGATTTGAAAGAGGAGAAAGAACCACAAATTCAACAGCGCAAGTTGACTTGAAAGCAAATTATTGATAGCAAACATCTGTCTATTTCAACATACAATACCGCTCATAACTAGTGTCGCATTTGGCGTCGGCGACGCTCGCGAGCGTCGCAGCGTCGTTGGGAGCAGGAAATTTGGGAAGACGAGCACACCGCTGGATTCGGCTAGTCGAGATGAGTTCAGATAACTAAGCAACTTCCGCCCAACCCCAAAATTGACCTAGTTGCAGTGATCTGCTTCTTCGCTTCTCCGACCCGGCCGAGGAGCGGAGCGCGAAGGTCGACCAGCAATCCCAACCAACATTCCGGCAGATGGAAACGATGGAAAACCTGAACATTCCAAAAACCCACTATGTTACATCAGCGGATAGCTCTCTATTTGGATAAGATCGCTGTCGTGTCTATTTTTCAAATTAATACAAACTGAGTGTGTAAAGGGAGGAAGCAAAAATATTTACAGATTTTCGCTGCATTTCAGCGCTCAAAAAGAGTCGATCTGAAAGATATCAACATTACCTACTGCAACTATACAAAAGCCAGCAGAAGATACCACACAACGGGAAAAGCCCGCTTCTTCATCCTTCTTTACAACACAGTTAAAACCACTCCTAAACTCAAAAAATCCAGTGCAACGGGCGAATCGGGTGGGTTTGTGGAGCCAAATTAGGATAGCCATTCGAGTTTCGAGACGTACTTCTTTATCACAGTTAAGAGACTTTACTGCACTTTGAGAAATTAGTGAAGCGAACTTATTTGGATAGCTTATTACCGGGAAGATGGGGAGTTTAAAGCAAAGAACTCGCTTTCTGGATCTAATGGCAGAAAGGAAAATGGGGAGTTTAAATCGAAGAACTCGATTTCTGGATCCAATGGCAGAAAGTACCAAATTTCGCAGTGTTTAATATGAACAGGTTCGCAGTGAAACAATGAAGCCAAATTTGTTGAAGAATGTTGAGAAAATTGAAAACTTTTACTAGTTGTTGGTAGAGCAGGCGGGTAGTTGGCCGAACGTAAAATGTGGATGTAATTATCTCAGGCGAGGACGAGAACCTGCTGTGGTATGCAATAAAGAGGTGAACAAGGAGAATTCTTGAAAACTGCTATTTATTTTTTACAACTTTGGAAAGGCCGTTAAACGATGATTCCGAATATTTACTTTATCTCTAAAGCAGATCACTTTAAACCGTGCAAACTGGAAGGAATTACAACCAGCGAAGCGAAGAAGCAGACCACTGCAACTAGGTCAATTTTGGAGTTGGGCGGAAGCTGATTAGTTATCTGAGCTCTACTCGACTAGCCGAATCCAGATGTGTGCTCGTCTTCTCAAATTTCCTGCTCCAACTGATTCCGACGCTGCGACTTCGCAGCGTCGGAATCTAGAGCGTCGCCGACGCCAAATACGACACTAGTTATGAGCAATATTGTACCCCGTAACGGCAACTACTATTGCAATAACCTAATCATTACTTCATTGTGGAGACTGTGCATAGACGAATAATGCCTTTGCCTCAGAAATGGATTAAATAAATAAAGAAATCAGCAAAGGTAGCATAACAGGCAAACTGCATAAATGCGGTTTAAGGGTCACGGAGTTCAAAGTTGCCGTTGAGAGCGATGGAGGGCTTCTACCATACCTGGGTAAAAAACGTGAGTTTCCGAAATTTACGTGTAGGTAGATAGATATCTTAACATTGGTAAAAATGGAACCGAGCCTAGATTCAAATAGCAATACAACAGAAGTCCTTGTCTTAAACTTTACCTGCACAGAAATTAGGGAAGCCCTTCACCACCAACAGGGCTTTTGAGCCTCCGAAATTTTGACCGTACTTCTTTTTTACGTTGTTTAACTGAGAGTGTAGAACGCGTGTACAAAAAACGTGTCTAAAACACTGATACTAGCTGGTGGCATTGTACACTACGTTATGCTTTTTGGTTTTTGGGCGAAATAGACGAAAAACTGCCGTTTTCGCCCCTTTTCCATAATTCCCTTCTAAGTATTTTGATCAGAAAATAATTGCAACCATCCGAATCTACTCCGGATGATCTGTAAAATGATGTAGGTACCATTCAGTGATTCTTTAAAAAAGTTGATTCGGTGATCTATGTAGTCTCGACGGCGGCGGCCTAGCTTAGCCGCTCGAGATAATTACTGCCCCAGGGAATATCTCCCTTGCTGGTCAGGTTTTAATAAACTTCTTGTTTTCTGCCTGCGGTACGCTCCGCATGGTTCACTTTGTAGAAGATGGTGAAAAATTATGATCATTTTGATCTACTTCTTGGTAACATTTTCTTCATCTAGACCGCCAGTTTTTTTGGAAACCGTCCAATTTCATAGGCTCCCACTTGCTTCTGGCTCGTTCATGAAAACCCAAAGTTCAGTGCTCAATTGAACTAAGGATTATTGGCAAGATAGCTTAAAGAAAACGGTCATAGTATAGCAGATCGAAAACTATGAGCTGCCAAAGCCATTTATAGGGCCAGTTGTTTGTGAGAGATGTGGTCTTTGTCAAATTAACTTGACGTTAGAAACTTTGCCATTAGGAGGGCGGTTTCAGAATGAAAGGTTCACGAGAGTGCTCTGTCGTCATCCTCATGTGGCCTCCTTGGCTTGATGGCGGGATTCTAACACAAGTAATCAAGCGACTGAACTTTGTAGAAAGCGTGAAATAGCTCAAGCATAATGTCGGCTAAAAGATTTGTTTCAGAATGGTAAACAATAAGACCAGTGATATTCCCAATGAATTCTGAATCGAATAGTGTTGTTTTCACACTTTTTCAATATTTTAAAAATTTTCCGAATTTATGTGATTGCTGCCTGACTGTGGAGTGAGGAATGAGCCATAATTAAGGCGATCTCTTCCAGTGCAGTGACATCACGTGACACCTTGATGTCTAACACTGCCCTATAGATATCTGGTCTTGGCAGGGTTCAATGTTCGCGTTTCACCCTCCCTCGTATTCGTAGTTTCGACACCCCAAAGGCTAAATCTTCCTTCGTTTAAACCTCGTTAAGGGAGGTTATTTGGGGTGCTTGTCACAAATCTGGCATTTGTTTTCGGTACAACAGCAGATTCCACGGATCTCCCTCGATAGAGAGCCTTCGGGCTCTCTCGTTAAGAGGGATCTCGGGCCGCTTGTCGCAGGGCCACGTGGCGCGTCCCCGGGTGGTAGATAGGGGAATTAAACGCGAACCAAATGCGACCGTGTACTGCCCAGAGACGCAGGTGGGATGCAGGGGATGGACTCCTTGCTCCTGCTATGTCGGGTCGACGCGTTCCTTGTACGTGGGAGCGGCATGTTCGTGCACAGTGTGCGTGGATGTGTCCATGACTGTGCGGATTGTAACTGTGTCGGCTCGGCCAAAAGCTTGCACTCGGTAGACTGGGAGTACATGTAAGGCGATTCGAGGCCGCCTTAAGTCTCGCCCCGTCCCTTCGGGCAGTCTGGCTGGCTGCCCGGAGTACCTCGCCCGCACGACAGAGCCTGACTAGCTACCCGTGTTGTATTCCAGTCAAACACAGCAGCACTAAAGGGCCTCATTCGCCTGACCCCGAAAGAGCCCCCATTTCTGCAGCGATGGGAAGGACGAGTACGGAGAGGCTGCTAAAATCTCAGGGCCTAACCAGGCTGCGCAAATTGAGAAGGACTAGGATGACGATCTGTACTTACAACGCCCACACGCTTGCATCGGAAGCATCCGTCGAGGACCTGATGATGCAAGCCAGGAAGATCAAGTACGACGTCATCGGACTGACCGAGACGAGAAGATACCACCCCCTGCACGCCGACTACGACTCCGGAGAAGAACTGTTCCTCGGAACATGCGACAGCAGAGGAGTAGGCGGCGTTGGTGTCCTCGTCAACACGCACTTGGCCATGAACATCGATTCGTACGAGTCTCTGACAAGCCGAATCGGACGTCTGCGACTGAAGCGATGTGGTTCCGTGCCAGCTTTGACTGTATTCGTCGCGTATGCCCCAACATCCGACTACGTCGACGAAGAGGTCGAAGCCTTCTACGTGGAGCTGGAGAAGTTCTATAAGGAAGATCACACCTTCTACAAGGTGATCGTCGGCGACTTCAACGCCAAAATCGGACCGCGAAGGTCGCCGGAAGAACTTCACATCGGAACCCACGGTTTGGAGTGGAACGAGCAAGGAGAAAGGCTGTCTGAGTTTATCATGTCGACCAAGACCATCCATGGAAACTCGCAGTTCCAGAAGCCTCCCTCCCTACGATGGACCTGGGAATATCCCGGTGGCCAGTTCCAGAACGAGATTGACCACATCATCTTCAACCGCAAATATTGCCTGACCGACGTCTCCGTTGTCCCCAAGTTCTACACGGGATCGGACCACCGCCTCCTTCGCGCAAGGTTCCGCTTTTCGCGTCAAGGAGAGAAGGCCGCGAAGTTCAAGAAGAGGCGTCCCAGAACGACCATCAACTGGGACCTCTACACCTCTCTTGCCGGTCTTTGGGAAGATGCCGTCATGGACGACGTCGGCGAGGAATACGACCGCTTCGTGCACCATCTCCACGATAGTGCTAAGGGAGCCGAGAGCTTGAAGACCACCAAGAGACGTCTGTCTCCGGAAACTCTCGAGCTGATACGCCAGCGCGGAGCAGCACGAGCGTCAGGCAACTACCAACTGACGTCCGAGCTTGCGAAGCTATGCAGAGAGGCGATAAAGGAGGATCTTAAGGAGAGAAGGGCGGAAGTGTTGGCTGAAGCTGCAGAGGCAGGGTTGAGCATCCGCAATGCCCGCCGGAACTTCGCCAACTTCAAGACCAAGATGACAGCTCTCCGACGTCCCGACGGAACCGTCACCTCTTCCAGAAGGACAATGGAGAGGGTCATCCACGACTTCTACTCCGATCTCTTCGATAGCCACGTCCACCTGCCCCCATGCCATCTTCCGCAGGATGGATACGTCGTCCCCTCTGTTCTCCCTTCCGAGATCCGACACGCCATCTCGTCGGTGAAGAAACGTACAGCACCCGGTCCCGACAGGATCAGACCCGAACACCTGAATAACCTCCCGCCTACGCTCATCAACACCCTGGCGCGGCTCTTCACACGTTACCTGTCGGAGTGCAAGGTTCCATCTCAGTGGAAGACCAGCAGAACCGTCTTGCTGTACAAGAAGGGAGACGTGCACGACATTGGCAACTATCGCCCGATCTGCCTGTTGTCCGTAGTCTACAAGCTGTTCACTCGAGTTATCCTGAATAGGATTAGCAGAACGCTGGACGAAGGATAGCCATGCGAGCGAGCAGGATTTCGGAGAGGATTCAGCACGATCGACCACATACACACCATTACGAAGCTCATCGAAGTGTCGCGAGAGTACAAGCTGCCGCTGTGCCTTACGTTCATCGACCTGAAGAAGGCATTCGACTCTGTCGAAACTGAAGCGGTCATCGAAGCCCTGCTCACTCAGGGCGTTCCTACTCAGTACATCAGAGTCCTTCGAGAGCTGTACAGTGGATTCACGACCAAGATCTCACCATTCTACAACGACGTCGTCGTCGACGTGAAGAGAGGGGTTCGGCAAGGGGATACCATATCCCCGAAGCTCTTCAGCGCCACTCTCGAAAACGTCATGCGCGAACTAGAATGGGAAGACATGGGAGTGAAGGTCGACGGCCGGCAACTACATCATCTTCGCTTCGCTGACGACATCGTGCTCATAACGCCGAGCATCAGCCAGGCGGAGCGAATGCTGGCCGACTTCGATCGTGTATGTGGGAACGTTGGACTGCAGCTGAATCTTACGAAGACGATGTTCATGAGAAACGGATGGGTTTCTGATGCTCCATTCTCGCTCAACGGAACGAACATCTCCGAATGCTCCAGCTATGTGTATCTGGGTCGCGAAGTCAACATGGCCAACGACCTAGCACCAGAGCTGAGCAGGAGGAAAAGAGCGGCTTGGGGAGCTTTCAAGAGCGTCGAAGAAGTCGCGAAGAAGACGAAGAACGTCCGACTCCGTGCCCACCTATTCGACTCCACTGTTCTTCCTGCCCTCAGAGACCTGGGCTATGCGAAAGCAGGATGAACACGCGATCAGCGTCGCGCAGCGTGGAATCGAGAGGACGATGCTTGGAGTGAAACGACTCACGCAAGTGAGAGAAGGCCTCCGGAGTTCTGAGCTTCGCCGACGTTCGAAGATCAGAGACGCTGTCGCATGGGCCAAGTTGTCGAAAATTAGGTGGGCCGGCCACGTAATGCGCTTCGCAGACACCCGCTGGACGAGAGCCATCACCGACTGGATTCCGCGGGATGTCAAAAGAACACCAGGACGCCCACCAACGCGTTGGTCGGACTTCTTCGTGAAAGCCCTGAACGACCGATATGACGCTCTTCGTGTCCCTCGAGCGAGGAGGATCCATTGGACCACTCTGGCACGCGACAGGGACGAATGGAGACGCTGCTGGCACCCGCTCGAGCAATTCGATGATCAACGGGACGACAGGTGATACAGGTGATACAACAGCAGATTAGAGTAGGTTACAGTAGATATGAATACTGCGAAAAAGCTGGGTTTCAAGCGGTTTTCTTCACCTGGCCGCACTTCGTTTCCAAGATCGTATCTTGTACTGAAAATAACCCTAAAAAAATTTAAAAACTAAAAACGTACACCAAATTTGTGATCATCGCCTCAATAACATCCCTAGACGAATGGAGTTAGGGAGTGAGTGTGGCTAACCTCTCTCCACCATTTCACTTAACGATTTCACAAAAAACGGATTTCAGGTTCATGATCAGCATCCCAAACACCCTCCCTCTAGACGAACCCTGGCGAAATTTTCTTTCAACGTGAGAGTGCTTGTGTTGATACATACCTGTAGCTATACCTGTAGCTGCCCCCCAATCTATTAGGGGGGGGGGGGCAAAAGTAATGAGACACCCCATGCCGTGTCCATATATCTCGTGGCTGGAGTCCGGTTTTGTGCTTATCGTATTTGTATGTTTGTATGCTACTTACTGAAGCCCATCTGAGAAGTTGCCACTTCCGCCCTTTCCAGAAGCATGCCAAAAACCCCAGCCTGTCTCATGCCGAAACCCCAGTCTGACGAGTCGACCTGTGTCGCGCAAATCTCCCCCAATTCCCAACCCCGAGCAGCCTGGGCTCAATATTCACGCAGGATGAGAAGTACGTCTTCTACCTTAACCCTGCCAAGCAGCGAGTCTGGGTGAGGCCTGGTGAATTGTTACCGACCTTCGTTCTGCGAGATGTTCACGGCGAGAAGCATCTTTGGAGCTTTTGGGTCTGCGCCCATGGATCGGTTTCCCGGAGGCTGTTTCCCAAGAGCACCACGATGAACTCCAAGGCCATGGTGAACGAAATAGAGGAGATGGGCCGGCGACTCGCTCTTATTCATTCGCAGCGCTTCAAGAAGATTCTCCTCTTCGACAACGCCGCACCCCATCGGGAACAAGTAACCACGGATAAGCTTGGCCAGCTGGGCTACGTGCACATGCCTCACCCACCGTATTCGCTGGACATCTCTCCATGCAACTACCACTACTACTTGAGCCTACAGGACTTCCTAGTCGGAAGGGACACAAGAACCCAAGCAGTCCTTGACAACCATATCGAGCACTTGATCAGCACCAGGCTCAAGCAGTTCTGTAAGGATGGGATCAGGAAGTTGACTGAGCGATGGTAGCAAGGTCATTGCCCTTAATGGCAAATACATTCCTCAGCATCGTTGAGTTGTAATTGAGTTATAAAGAGATAAAGATTTTTTTTCATTTTGTCTCATTACTTTTGGCCCCCCCCTAATAGAGTAGGGAAGAGTGATCGGCACCAAAATATGCTGAAATGATACCAATGACGCAAGAAGGATAAAAATTCTAATTTTCGTCACAGTTAGTAAAATCAGTAGAAGTCACAAGAAACGAGCTCTCCATAGAAATCCGAGAGGCGATCGGCATATCTTTGAGATAGATTAAAGTAATAGACGATCAAGATCACTTCAATGTTACTACGATACACACTTCTAAAACTCATAAAAAAACATTAGAAAGGGATCACGCATAAGACTCCCATCTAACGAGGGACCCAGCAAGACAACCATGGTTCAATGGCCATATCTAATCGACGAAGGCTAGCTTGGCTCACATCCCGCAAGAGGTTAAATGGAGGTTGAAGCGCGAACATTGAACCTTCCGAGGCCAAAGTGCACTCTACATTGATAGAAGTGCAATGAACACCACTAGCAATGCACAGACCCCTCCCCGGGAACCAATCCCTTGACCAGCCTCCTGCAAGCCCACCGCGCTATCCACTCGGCAATCCGGTCGATGGGGCCATTCTAGTGAATGCTTCCCGTGAATGTGCCATCTCGCTTCTAATAAGAATTCGTCAAATCCTACGCTCTATGAATGATTGAAGTTACAAACCCTTTGCAGGACTATTTCTGAGCACGACAAGGGCATTCCAGAAGTCAGTTTTGCGCTATCGGCCCGCACTGAAGCGGTACAGTTTTTTGCCATTTTTGACATTCCCAGAGGTCCGCAAGAAATTTGGAAACAACTGTGGTGCTTCCCAGACAACGCCCTACAACACTGTATAGGTCGCTTCAAGAAACTCCACGGCCGTCTCTTTGACCTTCCATTAGATTATTTTGTTAAATCAAATCTATCATCACAAGTGCTCGGACACGCCTAACGGCGTGTCTCGCACTTTCTCGCTTCACGCGACTTTACAGCATCACTGACTTATGTAAAGTAGTTTTTGTAAAACATAAAATTCGCTACCATCTAGGAATTGGTGCGTATTTTATCGGCATCAAGCCCTTCACCACTTCGGTACCTTCATCATTAACATTCATTCCGGACCGGCCATTAAGGTCATTGGTTTGTGCTGCGCAGCACTTCTGTCCCTCAGGTTGCTCCTCCGTAACCGTTCTCATGCTCAACAGCTAGCGTTTCCAGATATCGTTGACATGTTTTCCGAAGGCAGGTTCCCCTAACTCGTTTCTTCTTACAGGATCTAATTGCTGACCCGCCCTTACTGGTCTTCGCTCCCCCTCTTTAGTCCCCACCTTCCTGGTCCCAACTCTTGGCCCACTTTTTTGTTTCCACTATTGACCCCCTACTGGGTCTTCCTGCTGGTTTCCCCGTCCTGGCCCCTCCTCCAGGTTGTTCCTTTCCTTCCTGGTCGCTCTCTTGGTCCACACTAGAGGTCCTCCTTACTGCCCTTCACCACCCCCTTAGTGGTCCTCCCATGTTCACGGCAGACGTCGGTGACACGTATTCAGAATTAAGACGCTTGTTGCGCGATGTAGGGGACCCGTCTTCTGGGTCCAAAAGCTCAGAAGACCCGCCTTCCGAATCCAGGAGCTCAGAAGCGCGCGCAGCCGCCGCTATGTCAAGCATGAAGAGGCTGTGCATAACGCAGATTCCTTGTTATCCGTATGAATTCCCTTACGGCTCCCTTCCTGTTGGTTCCCCATCCAGGTCCCTTCTTCCAGGAAGATTCCTCCCCTCCTCGGGGTTCTCCTTACTACTCTTCCCCAATTAAGTAGCCCTCCCACGCTCACGACACGACGACGGCGAGCGAACGCCCATTACGCGATATCGGTGTCACATCTTCTAAATGCGGTCTTCCTTACTGGTAATGGATCCCCTTGCTGATCCTCCTTACTGCCCCCCCCCCCCCCCCCGGATTGCTGACTCTACTGATCCCTCCTTATTGCCTTAACCCTTTCTGGTGCCACCCCTGGCCTGCTTCGTTGTTCCCCCTATCAACCCCCCCCCCATTCCGATGCCCTCTCCAGGTCGCTCCCTCCTGATTGCTGTCGGTCCTCCACCTTCGAAGTCCCCTTTTACTCTTACCCCTTAGTGCTCTTCTCAGGCTAATGGCACGAGATCGGCTTCTGAATCTGGACGCTGAGGAACGCGCGTAGGTGCTGTTGTGTTAAGCAGTAAAGGGCTGCGCTTCCCCTACTGCAGCAACATCCCAGGTTAATAGCAAATTTTGCCCGCGTTATAGATGATGAGGTGTATCTCACTTAGGTTAGACACTCGACCGCCCCTCTGTGGATGATGCGGCATATCTCACTTATCGTTAGGTTAGATCATTCGACCGCTCCTCTGTGGATGATGCGGCGTATCTCGCTTAGATTAGATCACTCAAACGTCATCAACCGCTAACTCAATTATATAGTGGTAGATAGATAATTGGCGATGTTCTAACAACACTGAATACGTTGTGATGACTGCTTTATTTAACTTTAATTTGAGTTCTAATCTACATCTCGTTAAGTGTGTGTGTCCGCAGCGTGTGCGTGTCCGCAGCGTAGTATCTCTTTTTAAAGGCTTAGCATTAAAAATAAAAAGTAGCTGCTCCCTTCGGCACGCCGCTGCATAGGTAAAGTCTTGCTTCAGCAAAAATTAACTATATGAAAACCCGAAAAGTTTGGGTTTGTTCGTTCCTTATCGTTGCCGGGAAAGGATAAGGCGTACAATCGGTTCAGTCATAAGTAATCCTCAACTTTATTTATTTTCTTTCTTTTTTAACATCTACACACTGCGACGCATCCGGCGTAGCCGCCAGTTCTGACGCCTCGATGGGCTGCCGACCAATCTATTACTGTATCGTCCGGCCTAGGTCCAATAATGCTCTTTTGCAGCGGTGAGACAAACTGGCGGCCTAGGTTCACTAACTCTCTCACGCAGTCATGAGGCGAACTGAAGTTGAAGTTTTCCTTCAAATCCAGATTTTTGTTAAGTCAGAGTTTTTCCACTGGTATTTCTTGCTCACCTGACCGAATCGGCACTGGTGATTGTTGAAATGGGGTGCAGACATAACTCCAACGACGCGCGAACCCCTGTAGGAAGTGGGAGCGGTTGTTAACACAGTGCGGGCGGAGCGAGGCTTAAGCTAGGTCGAATGAGTGAAGGGAAACGGTCAAGGATCTGGTGAGCGAAATTCGAAACAAGAACGGGATTACTAACTAAAAGTTACGGCGGCAAATGTTTTTAAGTTTTTACTGAGGAAGAGATGAGCGCACTAATCTGTAGCTTTTCGCTTAATTCTTACTTTGCGCAGCACTTGATCATCATCGGCTCACTTGTCATAGTCCACGCGTAGTGGCATTGGCAAGCACCACTTTAGTAGAAAAAACTAACCAGGGAATGCCGTCAGCTTCCCATGGAACTTCGGGATGAGACCTACATCACGTGAAAGAACTCGAGACGCTGATCACAGATATGTAGATCAAATTTGCTAAATGGATCTCCTAAGCGAGTTATGGCCGGCGGAAGCCGCCGGCCATAACTCGCTTAGGAGATCCATTTAGCAAATTTGATCTACACATCTGTGATCAGCGTCTCGAGCTCTTTCACGAGATATAGGTCTCATCCCGAAGTTCCATGGGAAGCTGACGGCATTCCCTGATAAGAACCTCCGTATTTTTCCAATCTACAAGCAGAAGAAGAGACATTTTACTGCTTCCTTTTTCTTGCAGGCGCTTTCACCGAGAGAGTTCCTCTTTCATTTCATTCGGAGCTTCCTGTGGTGGTACTAGGTCGTGAAGATAACAGCAATAAATGTCAAAAAACTAGGCGAGGAGCTTAAACACTGGTAAAATTTCATTCTCCGTCAACGAGCGCACGTCCGCGTTTCGTTTCTGCGCCGCGACATCGCATGCTGCTAGCGTGCGACTTCGCGTTGAGTTACGTCCTGGAATCTGTTGGAACATAGACAAGTCGTTTAAACACGACGACGCATTTTAATCCTTTCCATGTCTGTGCGCGCACTCTGCGAACGAATTCGCATCTAGCTGGTCACCTAAAAACTCGCAAATATGAGCGCGCACATCGTTAGAAATTGAAGTACTCAAAAAAACATCGGAGTACTTGAATTTTATCCCAAACCCAGAATCTTGTAAGGAATGGTTCTGCTAATGGTAATTCTTACTCATCTGACGAAATCAGCAAGCGTGACTGTTGAAATAGAGAAAAGAAATTTGAACTCGTCATTCGAAGCCCAGTTTAATCCACCCAATCGCTGTGCGCGCTTACTCTGCCGATGAATTCGCATCTAGCTGGTCTCTGATAAATTCTATCGCCAGAGGGAGCGCGTTAGAGATTGGCGTACTCAACCAACGTCTGATTTTTTGGACAAATTTTAGCTCGAGACAGGATCCACGGTTATGGGGCGAGCATAGAAATAGGAACTGACTTCAGGCTACATCGTAGATCAAAAAATCCATGAAATCGAATGGTTCCAAAAAACTGGCGGTCAAGATGATGAAAATGTTACCAAGTAGATCAAAATTATTATAGTTTTAAAATATCTAGCAGAAAGTGAACCATGCAGAGCGTGCACGGGCAGAAAATAAGAAGTTTACTTAAGAGCTGCTTATTCTGACCAGCCAGGGAGATATTCGCTGTTGGAACAATTATGTCGCGCGACGAAGGGAGGCCGCCGCCGTCGAGACTATATAGTTCACCGATTCAATTTTTTTAAAAAGACACTGAATGCTACCTACATCATCGGATAGATCGTCCATTCGAATGGTTGCAATTATTTTCTGATCGGAGTCCTTTGAGGGGAGTTATGGAAAAGAGGCGGTTTTTCGTCTATTCCGCCCAAAAACGAAAAGACGGGAGCGGTCTTTCATACACATTCAAGGATTTTAAATGATTTCACTCGTAGACGTGGAAAGCATGGAGCATCCCAACAAAGGCGGTTGACTAACGCGTTCTTTTTATATTTAATGCATGTTTGTAACCGTTCATGCAGGCTCTGTTAGGGTTCCTTATACTTTATTGTTCTCTTGTAATTCGAGAAACGAAGCAATTTCAGTGATGAAGCTTCCTCGTCGCCTACTGCCTCCTTCTCCTCACGTGCTGGCTATCTTGGAGCGGAGCCTGCAGGGGTGTGTAGTCAAATCAAGGTTATACCTATTAAAACACTATACGAAGTGGACAATTTTGTACTCGACATTGATCCATTTAGTGAAATCCCCCCCCCAACCTGGGTACAAGGGGGCCACTGTAATATAGCGTAGAAGTGAACAAATGAAGTGAACCGCTCGAATGTAACAGTTTAGCTAAAATCGGCTATAACTATGCAATCCCCAACAGAAATTTTAGCAAGTTTGTTAGAATCTATCGTTTATTCGGGGTGTTTTGGCTTCATTTAATCAAACTCACCTGTGCAGTGAAAATTATTCAACTTGTTTGTGCTTACGACGCAAAAGCGCATTTTTTGCGTTGCATCATGATAACTTTTTCGAAGTGAAGTCCTCCTCACAAAATTTTGCGGGGACATTAGTATCACCCATTCTACCACCGCCATACGAAACAAGATGGAAACCTGACAACCAGTAACGAAATTAATGAAGCCCAGTTGCTTCGACCTGATCCATAATCGATAAATAGTCTTGATTACTTATGCCCATCGGCAGGATTAGTTTTGTCAGTTGAATATTAAAAGCTTATTAATTGATCCAAAGTAGCATCTTGCGAAGTTCGCTAGCTTTTTTGCGTTATACCAAATTTGCAATTAAAAAATAAATATTCAGATTAGGATCTCGTACTGTTTGTACCGGCAGTCACCGTTACTACGTCTAGGCTCATGATTGCACGCGTTGTCATCCTTGATGCGTATTTGGCAATTTTTATACAGTATTTTTTATTTTTATACAGTATATCGCTGCTAAAGTGGCCTACTACGCCGATGTGAGCGAAAAGCAAGAGACGTGGATTGGAGAGCACCAAGACGCAGAAACACTTTGGCTTTGTGAGGGATCGCGACCATAGTGTTGTGGTGGATGCGAAGATCGCGCGTATGAAACGGTGAGCTAAAGTATCGAGCACTTAGCTTAGGAGAGCCGCCCTGAAGTTAAAGCAAATCGAGCGATGCGGCACTATAAGCTGGAGCGACGAAGGATCGGCAAGCAAGCGTGGCTATGGAAAGGCGAGATGAAGGCAAATGTTTGAAAAGAAAAAGAAGAAAAAGAAAAGAAACGACTCTTTCTCTTATTTGCCGATGAAAAAACAGTCCATAGTTGGCGGAATTATCGTGAAGCGAAGAAAGCGGCAAAGAAGGCAGTGGTCGCTGCTATAGCCGCGCACTACGCTGATGTGAGAGAAAACCTGGAGAGGCGCGACGATAAACATTATCACGACCCACTCGCCAAAGCTCGTTGTCGCCAGGCAGAAGATATCGAGGAGTGTTCTTTGGCATTGACAAAGAGTACGATCATCTTCTGATGGATCGTAAGAGGGCTGTGAAGCGATGGCATGACTACTTCGAGGAAATCTCAAATGTTGAATTTGCCCATCCTGCTATTCTTTTTCATCTCTTGTATGTGTTCCCGTCCAGAAGATCACAGAGAGCAAAACGGAAGCAGCCCTGAGAAAGATAAAGTCAGGCAAGGCCACTGGTCCCGATCAGGATTGTGCGTTTAACGATTAACGAGTTACCGACTTACCCAATTTACAGGCATTTCTCGTTAAAATTTTTCAAATAAATTTAACGACGAAAATTCCGCTAAACTTCATTAACGACATTTTATGCACCATTTTTGAAAATTTATTTCTTCCTCACATAAGTGCATTTCAGACGAATTCTTTGGATGAGCTTTCGTGATGTCGTTGCGGTGCAGAAAAAACCCTTTAATTACTTGAATCAGAGGAAGTAGGCAGTCGATGTCGTTCCCATATTTCGAGAATTGTTGGCATTTTCTTGCTTCTTGACCAATTTATCCAAGCATTTTCCTCAGTTTTCTGTGATATCTATGATATCTATTTAATAAGTGGGGTTCAAAAGGCATAGAAGACGAGAAGAAACGCTACGAAACAGGAATAGTGTGAGAAAATAGGTGTAAGAAACGAATCAGGGGAGTAAGAGGCTCTTTCCCTCTTCACCGCAAGTTTTCCGAAAAGTTGAACAGGTTTACGTGCAGCATCAAGGGTTGATTGTAGGACTGCGGTAAGGCAATGCTAAGCTGTGCCTAACTGATATGACATGGCTGCTGGTGCCATCACTGCTTCGCTTTTATGGAGTTTCATGCCGTGCATGTCAATGATTTTGCTCGTCCTTTTCGTATTCTTTGAGGGCTCTCTTGAAAGTTTTCTTTGTAGAAGCAGAGTTAGGATACGCGTGAAACAGTGAACATATCTACATGAAAGCAATATAATTAAATAAACAGGATAAGAATCCAATGACTACTCTTTATCAGCTATTATGTGCCAGAGTTAAGCGACCTACCGGCTGCCAACGTCTGCTTGGGGCTTTGTCCCCAAACTTCGGCAAGAGGAGGACTTGGTTTATTAATCTTTCGAACATGTGCAATTTCCACTCCGAACGGTCTAATCTGCAGAAAAATTGGTAAAGTCGCTAGATTTTGTTTGGTCGTCGATGTTCTTGAGTTGCTGCAGATCCTGTGTGAGCGCCATCATACCGGAGTAATTCCAGCGAGGGATAGTGAATCTTTTGAAGAAACAGTCTCGCGACTACCACCCCCGTTGTCAAATCCGAGCCAAAACCCGCAACTCCAACCGAAAAATCGACACCATCGATTGATATTGGTCGTCCGACTGAACCTTGCAACCTGCTGTGAGGACGATCCATCGGCCATCATATATGATGGCCGATGGATCGTCCTCACAGCAGGTTGTTTGGTTAGAGTGGAAGTCACGCGACTATAGTCGCGTGACTTCCACTCTAACCAAACATATCTGTGCGAAAACCGTTAACTCCGTCGAAGAATCGATAATATCGGTTGAAATTGGTCGTCCGATCGAATTCTCCACTCTCTTTTCCTAAAACTAACCAATTCCTGCTAATTGTCGTCATTTTCCATCAATTTCACGTGAGGGTAACTGAGAGATTTTACATGTACACGGATTATCTTCAAATGTTCGATACATTGCACAGGCTTACACAGGTTTGTGACACCCTCACGCACTCACACATGGACAGATGGACTAAAGCCTTTATATTAGAAGGGGTTCCTTCAAAATCTTGGGCTTTTCATGCGGTCTTTCGCATGAAGGTTTTCTAAAGTTCTATGAAACAGGAATTTCTTTAAAGGTGCAGGCTTGGCTCCAACAAAAAAAAGTTCCTTGATGTCTCCGAATTTTTTCGACTAGTTTGCGGATTTACTATAACAACTTTTAACAACGTAAAATGTGTTCTTCAAAAATGGAAAAAATTGAGAAACCCAACACATATTTGAACCTCAAGCAAAGGTGCTGTACTGTAAGGTACTTCAAGGAGAAAATCAATCTGTAAAATTACTGATACATCGAAAAAGAATGACAGACAGTGGCGAATTTTATTAGGAGGAATTAGGATAAAGGCGAGATGAACCACTGTTAGTATAGGGCGAGAAGCGGCCTTCTCAATACGTGTGTTCCTTATGCACTTCTTTTAGAAAACAGAGAAGAAAGAGCTTAACACTTGAAATCTACGTTACTTGGGTGGTAAAGACGGAAATACTCAGTGCAGTAGAATTTGACTCGATTAAAATTTGGTCGACGGTCCGTGGCGGTCCATTTAATTCTCTACTGTCATCTGCAATAAGAACAGGACCTTGTGGGACGAAAGGGACCATTTCGTCAATCAAGTAGATCTATGGACTTCGTAAATACCTTCCAAAGACGAGCTGTACCAAAGAATTTACTTTTGTCACTACCTGATCTGAATTCTCCATTAGAGCATTCTGTAGCTTTCCGAAACAATTATAGCAGTATAGAAGAATGTTGGGCTGTAAAGGCTTACTTAGCGTGCGCAATTTTTGAGAAGGTCTTGTCAGGACAAATGAAAACATTCAAAGACATTCAACCGTGCTATGGTGCAGAATACTTCGGACTGTCTCGGAAGCTGGACGATTTTCCACAAGTTAAATGTACTAGGCGTAGTAAGAATTTTTTTTTTAGAATTCTTTCCAACTGTTTGGTTTTGGAATCTGAATGATTTTTCTTGTTCAGCAATTTTGTTGATGTGGACTGTTGTTACTGTTGTGTAAACGAAGACGTAGTCATATAGTTGAAATTAAGTGGAGTCGAACAAAGTAATAAAGAAACAGATATAGCGATTTGCATAATAAAACACAGCCAAACTGTCTTCGGCTAAGGACAATTTTAATTAACGAATTTACCGATTTTAACGCAAAAGCTTTTCGTTAAAAAATAAATTTACTGAAAAAATTTAACGCGCACCCCTGATGATGTGCCGGCGAACCTTTGAAAGTCGAAGGGTTGGTGCCCTGCCGACTGGCTGACAGGGTTTTTCAATCAGGTTGTTGCTGAGAAGAAAGTGCCTGAGAGCTGGCAGCAAAGCACGACCATCCCGATTTGGAAGAGGAAGAGCAGTCCTGGGGAATGCGCTAGTTACCGTCCAAATTGCCTTCTTTCGCACACCATGAAAATCTTTGAGCGAACTGTCGATGAACGTATCAGGGATGTCGTCCAGCATTCCACTAATCTGTGTGGTTTCGTTACTGGCTGTGGCACACTTGATGCCACGCCGTTCGCCTTCTGCTAGAGAAGCACCGCGAGAAACGGAAACCGGTGCATTTTGCCTTCCTGGACTTGGAGAAGGCCTTAGATCGCATTTCGCGAGATGTTATATGGTGGGCGTATCGACGACACGGCGTCTCTGAAGAACTTATTTAGTGGATGCGCATCCTGTACTCTCGCCCAAGGAGTCGAGTGCGAGCGCCAGCGGGCAGCTCGCTGGAATTTCCCATCTCTGCGGGGTGCATGAAGGATTTATGCTTTTCCCACTGCGTGGACGTCATTGATGCAGCCTTACGCGATCTCCAAATGGTGGCACCTACGTCATGCACACATGTGAAGAAGAATCTTCACATGCAGGCGTGACGTAAAGGACCCTCCCGTCTGGAAAGCGGCCAAGACAGCGCACGAATGAACGTTAGATAGATACGTTACGCCTGCGTACATCCCCATCAAGAATTTGATAATGAGGACTAGCGTCACCACACAATAAAAGCGGATCCTGCCAACAAGTGGGGCAGACGCTAATGAAAATGATGAGGTATACAGCATCTGACGGCTAAAGTAACCTTATTTACCACTATCCAGTCTTTTGAATCTCTGAACTCCACGTCGCAATGATGCCAACTAGCAAAATTAGGCGTGTCGAGACTTGACAAATCATACGAAGGTCCTGCAGTCAGCGGAACCTTTATGAAATAGGTAGTGCGAGGCTAGTAGTTTGCGCTGAATAGAACTACCTCATTGAAAGGCGACTTTCTCAAAAAAAACTGCTGGAAATTTTGCACAATTTTCTAATGAGACATCGCTAGTTGATTTCTTATATATAGCAAAGAGTAACTTCGTTGTCTCCAATCAAATTCTTTCAACTTACCTAATAAAGCTGCTTAGTGGTCGACGCCGGATCCGATGAGGCAAATACGGATAGAAACCATGCTGGCCCTGCGGTTGCCCTAAAGATACTTGTCGCTTGCCAAGCCCCCTTATCGAAGCAGTAGTAAGTGCTCTTCCCCAACAGCACAAAACAACGTATTCAATATTACCTTACGGATTTGACTAAAAATTGGGGTGGGCGGCAGCTATACTCAAAATAACGCGTGCGGTCGCGCACGCGTACTCTCCCCGGGCAGAATTCCGGCTGCTTCTCTGGTGGAGCGGACGAGTTTTGCGCGACCGTGACGAGGCTGAGCGCGCTAGAGAGCGGGAGTGCGGATTAACTAGTGAGCGCTTCGACAAAGGAGTCGAGAGGGGTACTAGTGAAGCCAAATGATTAGGAACGTCCAAAAACAACAACTGAATAATGGGTTATGGGTAAGGTCTTTACGGTATGATTAGAGCAACGATCCTTTGTTTTTAGGCTTAGATATTCACGTTAATAATGGCAAGATGTTCGATTATAGATCTGTGTGTTGTGTTTCAAGCGCTGCCTACAATGGTCACGCGATCAGCAAAACATATGGTGTATTCAGAGGAGAACTACATAAAAGATTAGCGAACCTATAAAATTCGAATTTGCCGGCGTTTTTGGGGAGGTGTCAAGCTTCCTTTGAATTCATTGTCATGTCTGCCACCCCTCTTTTCTTTTCAACAGGCTCATGAAATATTCATCCAACGCTAATAATCACCGCTCAGGGCCCAGCAAAATGTCTCAAGATTGGACGACGCCTGATGACCTGGCTTTACTAGTATAACTATTGGAATAGCCTAATATCTCTCTAATTCTGGTAAACAATGAGGTGGAGTAAAAACAAAAAAAGCTACATCTACGAGTGTTTGACTATCTGCGGTTGAAAAGTGAGCATCGTGTGCTCTTGGGCATCCTATTTTTTGTATAACATGATTTTCACTACACAGTACACTGAAACCACCTTTTGCCAATGTTTGGTTGAAACCCGTAGGTGAACTCTACCAGTTCTCTCTCCTTCACCCATTTCATGTAGCTTAGGTCTCACACTAGTTCTGATCAGTTCGGAAACCCTCCATTTCTCCTCTGTGTGGGGTGAACCGTAGAAGGCGTTGTAGCTATTTTACCATTGGGCCAAATTGGATAGCTTTCCTTCCCTTGCGCAAGCTGAAACGGTTCATGCGACAGGTTATGACGTGGCTCCGCGCTGTAGCAGCCCGAGCGCATCAGGTAACTCGCACGCGTTCCTCTCACCAGGGAATCCCGTCAGCTTCCCATGGAACTTCGGATTGAGACCTATATCACATGAAAGAGCTCGACACGCTGATCACAGATGTGTAGACCAAATTTGCTAATTGGATCTCCTAAGCGAGTTATGGCCGGCGGAAGCCGCGATGTCTTCCATGTGTTAGGCGAGCTCAATCAGCGTTGGGCGCAGTATTGCGCGGTAATCAGCGGTTCGACTCTCAGCGCAGGCAGCAGCGGCGGCGGCGGAGCGGTAGAGTGCTCGCTCCAAAGGATTGAGTTCGTTGGTTCGGCTCCCGCCGTTGACGGCTTTTTTGCATTTTGTGACCTATCTTCGACGAGGACCTATAATCTCATTTTTACCACATTTTTGAGCGCACGGCTTATGGCGACTTGCATTTACGTTTACATTTACGTTTTTGCACTTCCGACTCCACCGACACGACTTTGGTCGAAATTTTTTTGTTGAAGCTTCGTCTAGGGGGTTATTTGGGGGTGCTGATCACAAATCTGGCATCCGTTCTTCACGATTCGGTTGGAGAGCGCCATACCGTTAACAAGGGTGGTCCAGGCAGAGTCACTGATTTCGCTGGGCACTAGTTAGAAGTTCCGACTTAACCGACACGACTTCGGCCGAACAGTTGTAGCAACGGTATGGGTGGCCTCCGACCGAATCGTGAAAAACGGATGTCCGATTCGTGATTAGCACCCCAGGCAACCCCTCTGACGAAGTTTCAGCGAAATCGGTGACTCTGCCTGGACCACCCTTGTTAAACGTATGGGTGGTCTCCGACCGAACCGTGAAAAACGGATGTCAGATTCGTGATCAGCACCCCAAATAACCTCCTAGACGAAGTTTCAGCAAAAAATTATTTTTTTCGACCGAAGTCGTGTCGGTGGAATCGGAACTTTTAACTAGTGCCTTTACTTTTTATTTATTATGTTTATTAAGTTTTGTTGATTTTTGATTTTATTTTTACTTTTTTTTGTTTTGATTTGAATTTCTGACTTGCTTCACGTCATGAATGAAACATTTTACCCGAAAAACGTTTCCGTCTTCAAATAGATGTGAGTGCAAGTCGCCATAAGCCGTGCGCTCAAAAATGTGCCAAAAATGAGATCATAGATCCTCGTCGAAGATAGGTCACAAAATGCAAACAACCGTCAGCGGCGGGGACCGAACCAATAACCCAATCCTTTGGAGCGAGCACCCTACCACTGCGCCGCCGCCACTGCTGACGGCGCTGATAGCCGATCCGCTGATTACCGCGCAATACTGCGCCCAACGCTGGTTGAGCGCGCCTAACACATGGAAGACATCGCGGCTTCCGCCGGCCATAACTCGCTTAGTAGATCCATCTAGCAAATTTGGTCTATATATCTGTGATCAGCGTCCCGAGCTCTTTCACGTGATATAGGTTCAATCCGAAGTTCCATGGTAAGCTGACAGCATTCCCTGGTCAGTGCTAAGCTAGCCCTGGCCGCAGCATCGCACCGCGACCGCACGCATGGCTGCGAGTGAGTATCGTTGCTCGCAGCCTAAACATTATCGTCGCGCCTTTAATACCCGTTTGTTTTCGTACATGAATTTCATCTGCTCGCTGCTTCAAAATGTAGTATGCGTATGCTTCGACGTTCGTTCGTAGTTTCACTTCAACTGCTGAGCTCTTAAGCGTGTCAAGCTCATGAAAAATTCACTCTTATAATAGTTATAATTCTTGAAATAACCTGTTGTTGAGCGTTTCATAGCAGCAAAAAATATTTAGAAAAATGGCTCAAAACTGGTGCAGCTTTTGACCCATCTTGTCAAAGAGCAGAAGCTTATACACGACTTTTGATTAACGGTCAAAAACAGGTTAGCTTCAAAAGAAAAAGAAAAGAGGGAAAATCGAAAACGACGTGCTCCTGACAGGTACTAGGACTCAAGAGGTTTAGTCCACCGTAATCATCAAGGCAGAAATATACGTATTGAAGTTGGGACAGGTTGCAGAAGCTAGTAAGCAAAATTAAGCAAACAAATTCAAATTTGAAGCCATATGTTGTGCGGACCACATGTTCTACGATATTGTTCATTGCATGAAGATTTTCATGCAATGAACAATATCGTGAAACATGTGGTCCGCATGTTCTAGAAAGAAATTATCATAGGACGCTGACGGCGAGGACTTGGTGTGTGGTGATTGTCGTGACTTTCACCACGACTTTTGAAGGACGCAGTCTCTGCGCCCTCTTGGTCCCTCCGCACAATGCCGTCGAATACGCAGCATTGATTCGCTGCGACGAAATATGAACGCGCACGCGGGCTTCATTCTCATTCTTCATTCGCGGAACGTGCTGATTCTACCGCTGCGTCGGCGAGGAGCGCAGAGCCGAGGAAGAGGATCTACCCCAGCATGGACGCCAGGAAGAGCTAACCGCAGGTGCGAGGCGAGGAGCACCGCCTCGTGGGCACATGCCCCAGGCAGGACCTCGTCGGACCTTAGCGGGCTACTGTTGGGGATTCCCTTAGTAAGTGTAGACCGGCAGGTTGCGTGACTCGTACTTATGTGTGTCTTAAGAAGTAGCACTGTGTAAAATAGTAAATCTCTATATCCATCTGTGTCTGCGCGAGCTGCGTGAAGACCGGTGGAAACCAACATCTTTATTGATCGCAATACTATGGTAGAAGGGGAAGTGGGGGGAAGGGGCACAGAGTCGTAGGCGCCAGGGAGCTAAAGTCCATCGCAGTTCCGTCTGTCTGGTTTGGCTGGGGCAGCAGGGCCCTACGTAGTTGGTGCCGCGTGGCTGAAGAGGAAAGAGAATAAGCGTGCTGTAAGTCTCCACCGATTCTGCCACACACGTGGCCTCGGGTCTGGACCACCGTTACCGATGCCGGTGGTGGCCAGCCCGGAGCACGAGAGTGACGATCGTGGGAGCACTGTAGTATAACGACTACAATAATAATATAACGAACGAGCAACGAGCAATATAGCGATTAGTCATAGGCGATGTTGAAGATTTGACATTGCCATTTTGTTTTTAAGCTTTTGTGATGTCGTTGCATTTAAAACTTCAGCTCTCAACTAGCTTATTCACCTTGCACAGCTTGCGAAGAAGTGGAAATGAACGCTTGAAATTATGGAACTTTGTTGAAAACTTGTCCTGTTCTGACAAGTAAAGTGTTTCTAACCATCAGAACGGTTGCGACTCCAAACGACATTTTGCTAATTTCGTCAACACAAAACGATAAGTTTTGGTTTTGGAAGATGTTTACTATTTTTCCTGATCTATAAACATGTTACCTTCACAGCATTTTTTATTTCTTAAAAAGGATTCACAGGAGAAATTTCACCGTTTCCAGGATGATGAAAAAATTTGTTGCTACAGTTCGTAAGCTTCCTCCAACCGCTCTATTTCTCAAAACTAGAGAATTGCTACTATTAGGTAGTTACTGCGCCCAACTTTCTATAAACCTCGACACGATGATGAATTTGTAATTATTGTAATTATTCTTCCTTGAACTCTAGGTGAGGTTGTTATCAGCGCTATGCTTACGTTTCGTCAGGATCGCCTTCTTTGGTCTGAATGGAATTGAGCCTAGGCGCGACCACTCAACTAAAGATGTCCTCAACCCTACTGGATTTTGAGACCAATTAGACTATACAAGATGAGATAGAGACAACAATCGACCTCGCCTAACCAAGGCTAACCGCCCGATCAGGGCAATAGGACTCGTGAGGGTATCAAAGGAGACCGTTCCCTGAAATGTATGCAAGTCGGAGGTAGGTTTGAGCTCCCGGGTTATACATAAGCACTCCCCTTTGCGGTTGACTTTTGGGTCAGTAGCCTGTATCCAAAACGCCTCAAGGGCATTCCGCGCCGACGCTTCGGGCTCACGCGCTAAAATTTGGAGTGTGACCCCAATATCCTCCCCGTGGTGGGCGTTGATCCTGTGGTCACCAGTGCAGTGAAAACCTTTGCTTGCTTCCTTTGTTTGCTTTTCAAGAGTTCTTTGTTGCGCACATGGAGTGGGCGATAAGTTTCCTCGATATAATTCTCACCACAGCTGTGACAGGTGATCCTGTAAACTGTAGAAGAATCAGAGGGAGATTTTCGATATGGGAAAACGCGAAACGACGACAGCAAGCATTCGCAAGAAAATTAGTCACTGCGGCACTTACACAACTCCAGGTCGAGAAAAAAAAAACGGTCGAACCTCGCCAACCCTAGGGGAGGGAGTGTTACTGGGAAAGCTGGTCACGAATCTAACATCCGTTTTTGAAATGTTACTGATTACGGTAGATTATGATGGGTGTGTATAAAATAGTGGCGAAGAGAGGATTATCCTCTTCGCCAAAACTTCTCCTAGTTGAGCTTCAGGCACTAATCACGAATGAGGGTCCTGTTTTTGCCATTAAATCTGAATATGGATGCCCACGTAGGCATGGTTGAATAGGGATAGTAGGGATAGTAGGAAAGGTCAGGATCACTGTTTTCGCCCAAACATTGTGTACGAATTTTCTCAAGTTACTAATGTTTGGCTAGGTAATTTGTAGCGGCTTTGGCTGTAGTCGGCCAAGCAGCCTCGGAGAGGGCTACGGGAGGAGTTGCATTATCTAAAGTTGAGCGAAAAATAAAGGCGATTAATCTATACCGGAAAACATTTATCATAACGTTTAATTAGAGTGATAATTACGAATTTGAAGTTCGGCGAATGTTTTTGATGGTGCGGTGTAAGTAATACAGTGATTACTTTTCTTGCGAATAGCTTCCTGTCGTTGTTTTACGTTTTTCTTATGTTCTTACTCTGATCTTGTGTATCACCTGTGTTTCTGTGAAAGTTTCGCAAAACATCGTATTCCACATAGTTAATAATGAGAATGAATCGGGTAATGAATCGTGAAAAAAGTGTCGACTAGGAAAGAAGCACTACAAGCATCATAACGCAGCAAACTCCGAAATCACGTTCAGATTGGTTCTCACCATTGTATGAGGGCTCTTGGATAATTTCAATGGAGAGGACGGCAACGCACAGAGAAAGTCACAAGTCGGCCCCAATTGGGTTAGATCCGCCGAATGGGACTTCACCATCTCTTGTCCATAGAGCAGCCATGGTATTCCTTCGACAAAGCAGGGTAGTCGGAGATGTGAAAACATCCTCTCAAGGCGACGTTGAGGAGCCACAACGTCTTCCAAGTTGCTTGCTATCACAGCTTGAAGAAACAACAATCTTACCAGGGAAGGGTTGCAGGCATAGGTCTCAACGGGGAAATGGATAGATCACGAGAATCTCCACCCTTCGTATTGTAGAAAAACGTGTTTCGTTTTTGCTGAGTCCTTGAACCCATAGAGCTACGGGCCCTCGAAGGCGGGGTATATTAGTGCGCCGTCAGCGCGTGCCCACGTGCAAACGTGCGCGCGCTGGTGTATGAGACGTGGCCAAAGGCTCTTTGGCAAGATAGTCGGCGCCTCAGGAGGGTGCGAGGCTGCTTCAAGGATGCTAGGCCAGGAGTTCGACTTCCGTGCTATGCACTGATTTTGCAATTTTTCATGATCGCTGTCTCCTTTACCAGTATGCTTCCCGCACATGTCTTACACATTTATTCCACTCTAAATTGTTAAATGTGGGTCAGGTTCGTGATCAACGGCCCAGATAACCCCTATAGGCGATGTTTGGGCGAAAACGTTGACCACGACCTTACCATTGGTCAGCATGTATACATCTTTACCTTTGAGCTCCCATATTTACGCCGTGGGTTGCCCAAAAAGTGACAGGCTTTTGCGAGTAGAACAGCTCGTTTCCCAGGACATGCATGCTTTCGGGGTATTTCAAGCATGGCGTACATTGCCAGTGCTCTGTCATGCCAGGGATCCTCGGAGAGTGCACAATGCATATAGGATCGAACCTATCAATCGAGTGGGCGAACGCATGTCCACTGCGTTTCTATCTCCCCTTACTTGGAAACGCGAAGTCTTCAAGACTATTTCGAACGGTTTGGAGAATTGTATCATAAATTTCCAGCCGCCCTATTCCGGAATTGCTTTCAGGCTGTCCAGCTAGCTTTTGGAGTGCGCTGTGAACAATGCATATAGAATCGAACCTTTCAATCGAGTGGGACGACAACTTGTGGAATGAGCGTTTGTGGAGTTTTATTAAAAATTTCCAGCCGACCTACTCAGGAATTGCTGTAGTCTGTTTCGACAAAACTTTAGAGTACGCTGCGAACATTGCATATGGAATCGAACCTATCAGTCGAGTGGGGCGACTGCTCGCAAATGCGTCGCCGGGGGATTTCGTAGCGCAATAACTCTATCAAGTCCGAGTCTTTCTGGCTGCATCTCAATGACTTTGTAGGCAACACAAGGTTCTTGACGTGCTCTAAAGCATAAGGGTATAGCTCATGAATGGATTACTATACAGCGCTGTGTAAATGCAGGTGAGGCTTGTGTGACCCAACTTTTCCCGACTTCGGTGGATCACTGCAGAAAGACGCAGCGAGCTTACGGCCTTAAAATGCACTGCCTAAGCCCCATCTGCTATTTTAAAGCGGCGGACGGCAGCGGTAAAGTTTCATCGGACATTATTCGCGCACGTTTGCGTTTCCGACACTCGCAGTACCACCGTTCTGTTCAGCTCGACGAGCTCTATCGGATGGTGTCAATTTAGGCCAATTCGAATCGATTTTTTTTTGACAATTTCCCGTAGAGGACGGGAGCCGATCCTGCGCGGGCCTAAATTGGCCTAAATTGACACCTCCGATTGGGCTCGTCATCGAAAGTCGATACCTTCAAAATTGGCCAAATCTTCTCGTCCAAAATTATCTAGGGGTAATTTGGGGCGCAGTATTACGAACCAACGTCCGTTGTTGAAAGTTCCGCGGATTTCGGTAGGATGGCCAATTTCGAAAATATCGGTTTTTGATGACGTCATAGCCCGTGCATTCTCAGCTCCCGTCCTCGATGGGAAATTGTCAAAAAATCAATTTTTCTGAAAGAGATTGACGTCATTCGAAAGAGCTTTTCGTGCTGAGTCTAATGTGGTGTTACTGCGAGTGTAAAAAACTCAAATTTGGGAGAGCAAAGCGCAGGAGACATCAACCGCTACGTCCTCTGCCCTAAAATGGCTGCCGGGCTAAGGCAGTTTAAACAGATAGGGAGTTGTGAGCAAGTCATCTCAAAGCAGGTCATCTCTATATGCAAGATTCTATATGCATTGTTTACGGCGCACTCCAAAGGCTAGCTGGGCAGCCTTAGAGAAATTCCTGAGGTGGGCGGCTGGAAATTTATGATAAAATTCACCAAAGCATTCGGAATGGTCTTGAAGACTTCACATTTCTCAGTAAGAGAAGATAGAAGAGCAGTGGACATGCGTTCGCCCGCTCTATTGATCGGTTCGATTCTATATGCATTGTGCACGGCGCACTCTCCGAGGATCCCTGGCATGACAGCGCACTAGCATCGTACGCCATGCTTGAAATACTCCGAAAGCATGCATGTCCTGGGAAATGAGCTGTTCTACTCGCAAAAGCCTGTCACTTTTTGGGCAACCCACGCAAAAGCCGGTCACTTTTTGGGCGACCCACGGCGAAATTATGGGAGCTCAAAGGTAAAGATGTATACATGTCTGTGACCGATGGTAAGGTCGTGGTCACCGTCTCCGCCCAAACATCGCCTATAGGGGTTATCTGGGCCGTTGATCACGAATCTGACCCATATTTAACATTTTAGAGTGAAATAAATGTGTAAGACATGTGCAGGAAGCATTCTGGTAAAGGAGACAGCGATCATGAAAAAATGCATGTCCTGGGAAATGAGCTTCTCTACTCGCAAAAGCATGCTCTAGTCACTTTTTGGGCAACCCACGGCGAAAATGTGGGAGGACAAAGGGTAAAGATGTATGCATGCCTGTGTAGAACTCGAAGAGACGAATCGAACGGTACCAAACTTTTTTCAAACCATACTGAAGAAGTTATGAATATCCAACGATTTGCTAAGGCATATTTCCGTCGCAGACCGCCGTTTTGACTGTGCGACGTGAAGAGTATTGAAATTGGTCTCAAAATCCAGTAGGATTAAGAAGACCATTGGTCGAGTGGTCACACTCAGGTTTAATTCCATTCATGTTCTGAAGAAGGCAATCCCGATGAAACGTAAGCTTACTAATGAGTTTCTTTAGCAAATGCTTGCCAAGTATAATAACATTCAAATTTAGTAAAGGGTTGTTAACCTTGGAGGAACTTATGATGGTTTGGAATAAGTTGTCGAAAACAGCGGAAACTTTCGATCCAGTCTTGTACGGATTTCTAACGGCATATGAATGTGTGTTATCTAATCAGCACGAAGTTCGTAGTGTATATTGGTAGGATCACTAATTGTACTGCGTGCAGCAGATGTTTTTCAGAACGCGGTTTGCGTTTGAGACTTTTGGTGATCTCTATTCGAAAGAGCGAGTTACAATTCCGTATGATTCATTTCTTAGCTCAACATTCGACGATGCTATGTACGTATTTGATCTGCTCACAGTTTTGATAATGCAGACGCGTTTGTTCTTCGACCGTTTAGGTACGACGGAGAGCCCAGTGGAAACATCTTCTCATGGGATGGTTTCAACATAAGTGGAAACACTGAAGGCTGCGGACGCTTGGGAAACTTTGTGATTAATGAGCAGGTGATGTCTTCTCACCACATCTGGATAACTCTCATTAAGCAACGAGGAAGTATTGCAGTCCGAAAGCCTTGATACAATGAAAACGTTCAATATGGCGTCCAGGAAACGATTTTTCAATAAGTACCGCTTCCACAGGTATTCCTATTTTGAGTGAAAATGAGACAAGTGAAAGCTTGGCTTGAATAGCACAGAACCTTCGTGCCATATCAACAGACCTCGTCCGCCGCGAGATCAGAGCTCTCGACGATTAGGTTTTCTCTGTCACATCCATTTTTGGCTATCAGTACATCTACTTTCATTCTATCGACAAGCGTACTTATAAGCGATTAGTAATATATAGCGATTAGTATTATAATACGATTAGTGTGTGTAGAATGACGATCTCGCTGGAGCCGCTTATCTTCGGGATCTTTCATTTACGCTCTTCGTTCGAGAAGATTGAGAACTACCAACCGACAGGCATCCTAGAAGGAGGCAGTGTCGTTGAACCTTGGTACAATCTCAATCTACAACATGAAGCTGAACCGTAGGAAGAATATGCTTTCGGTTTTTATGCATCTTGGGGACGCCAGTGGTGGAGTCCGTAGTTTCCATGCGAGGCACGTTCAACGGCTTTAGAGTGACGATTGAGAAACTGTAAGTTGCTATTGCTCGCTATATGTGGGTTCCTTTCAATGTTCGGAAGTCATTTGTTGCACGGCGATGAGGCGTACTTTAATGTTGTTCCAAAATATTTCAGCAAAGGCGTGGTCTGACGTTCTACCCTTCGCCACTTTTCAGCCCTAGTACTTTGTCCTCCAAGAAGAGTTTTCTACTAACACAACTTTCAACCTAATGCATGAATTGTTATCTAGAAGAAATTTCAGAAGTCCACCTCGTTCTCGAACGAGTTTCACAAAATTTGGGCCTCAGAATTCCACCTTAGTTCAGCAAGCTCTACGATGAGCCCTGTGCCCGCAAATCTATGTCCGGCACTGTGTTGGCGAGTATCTCGGCCATCTTTTCTCACGTTAAATTTTTCATCATCTACATTTAATACTGATTGATCTTTCGACAAGGCTTTTTTTCACGATTTTACTGCAGATGGCATTGCAAACTGCACGTTCGCCTAACCATAAGGTTGTTCTCTATTCAGTCTCATGGTCGTTCTCTTTATTAATAGCTCCAGCTAAGTTCGTGTTGAGAAGGGCAGTTCTGATACTAAATAATGGCCCATGTGATTTTGCAGAACGCAAAAGTTATGTCAAAAAACAAAGCTGTAGTGGGATGATGAGTCGATAAGGAAAGCTTCTTAAGCAATGGAGGAGGTACAATTTCTACGGTATCGTCCAGACAAAAATCTTCTCGTCGGGAAGGTAACCACATGTCATGACGACGCGAACTATGCTCTGTAGAAGATTTCAAGGTAGCCCCGCGAGACTTGGCCACCTTCCGTTCACACCTCAAATTTGGGTAAAAAAGTTTGGTTAATGTCAAAAAAAGTTTGGTTAATGCGCCCATTTCAGAGCTACATAACACTTCTCATGATATGGAACTTGAAGTGCAAGTCGTTGAATAAATTCTTTCATTACCAAATGCAATTAAAAGGAGTTATCTCTTACAGTTTCCTCTTTCCTCACTTATTAGTGTGATTCCCAAAAACTCATTTTAAAAAAGTGAACACCTACAACGCTGACATTTGCATGTGCGAGAAAATAAAGAAATTCGGTCCAGTAGAGAACCGACATCCATGACGCCTTATGATGTACAACAGAGTCTGCAATATATGATTTATGAATAAGATGAAAGCTATACAAATTTTCAGGCGCTCGTCATACCCACATGTTTTGCATAGGTCTCAGCGATATCGGATTCGAAGAGGCTGGACACGATGTGCTTCAGCGGTTCTTGGTACCTTTCTCATTTTTCCTAAGTACTATAAAACCATCTCTACGTTCCTTCGCTTCTTTTGCTTTCCAATATATCAACCACGTCGACGAACGTGAAACTATTACGCTTCCCAAATACTTTGGAATGCGGTTTCTGCAGGCCATGACCAAACCGGCAATCGATTTCTCCCCTTTGATGAAGTTGATTGTTTGGATTTGTCGTGCCCGGGCGGCCGCCACCGGCATCAGTAACGGTGGTCTAGACCCGAGGCCACGTGTGTGGCAGTATCGGTGGGGACAGCACGCTTATGCTTCTTCTTTCCAGCCACGCGGCACCAACTACGTAGGGACCTGCTGCCCCAGCCGACCCATAGGGACGGAATTGCGATGGTACTTAGCACCCCGTGCGCACTACAACTCTGCGCCTACTTCCCCGCACGTCTCTGCGCCTTGCCATCTTCTCATAGTATTGCGAGTAATAAAGATGTTGCTCTCAACCGGTCTTCTCGTAACTCCCGCAGACACAAATAGATATATAAATTTAACATACTGCACATTCTACTACTTCTTCAGAACACACATGACTACGAGTTACGCGACCTGCCCATCTACACTCACTAGGGGAATTCCGCAGCAGGCCGCTAGGGTCCGGCGACGTCCTCCTTGGAGCGTGTGCCACGAGGCGGTGCTCCTCGTCTCGCACCTGCGGCTACCCCTTCTTGGCATCCATGCCACGGCCGATCCTCATCCTTCTCAGTTCTGCGCTCCTCTTCGACACTGCGGTAGAATCGGGAGAAGTCGCGCCTGGCGCGCGGCGTTCACACTTCGTCGCAGCGAATCTGAGCTGTGTATCACACGGGTATGCACGGCGGGACCAAGAGGGCGCAGAGACTCCACTTCCCCCGACACGCCTAACGGCGTGTCTCGCACTTGCGCGCTTCGCATGACTTTACAGCATCACTGACCTATGGAAAGTAGTTTTTATGAAACATAAAATTCGCTAACATCTAGGACCTGATGCGTGCTTTATCGGCATTAAGCCGTTCACCACTTCGGTACCTTCATCATAGACGTTCTCTCCGGACCGACCATTAATGTTATTGGTTTGTACTGCGCAGTACTTCTGTCCCTCAGGTTGCTCATCCGCAGCCGTTCTCATGCTCAACAACTAGCTTTCCAGATATCGTTGACATGTCTTCCGAAGGCAGGTTTCCCCTATCTCGTTTCTTCTTACTAGATCTAATCGCTGGCCCGCCCTTTCTGTCCTCCCTCCCCCTCTTTAGCCCCCGCCTTCCTGGTCCCAATCCTGGCCCACTTCTTTGTTTCCACTATTGACCCCCCACTGGTCTCTTCCTGCTGGTATCCCCGTCCTGGCTCCTCCTCCCGGTTGTTTCTGTCCTTTCTGATCGCTCTCCTGGTCCACCCTAGAGGTAACTCTTACTGCCCTTCCCCACCACCCCCTTAGTGGTCCTCCCATCTTCACGGCAGACGTCGGCGACACGAATTCAGAGTTAGGGCGCTTGTTGCGCGACGTAGGGGGCCCGTCTTATGGATCCGAAAGCCCAGAGAACCCGTCTTCCGAATCCAGGAGCTCAGAAGCGGGCGCAGTCGTCGCTGTGTCAAGCATGAAGAGGCTATGCATATGGCAGATTCCTTGTTATCCGTATGAATTTCCTTACGGCTCCCTTCTTGTTCGTTCCCCATCCTGGCCCCGCCTCGAGGTCCCTTCTTCCAGGTAGATTCCTCCCTGTCGCAATCCTTCTTACTACTCTACCCTAATTAAGTACCCCCCCCCCCATACGCTCACGACACCACGACGGCGAGCGAACGCCCATTGCGCGATATTGGTGTCACATCTTCTAAATCTGGTCTTCCTTACTGGTAATGGATCCCCTTCCTGATCCACCTTACTGCTTCCCCCTTTGATTGGTGACTCTCTACTGATTCCCCTTATTGCCTTAACCCTCCTTGGTGCCACCTGCTGGCCTGCTTCATTGGTCCCCTATCGACCCTCCCTCCATCCCGATGCCTCCTCCAGGTCGCTCCCTCCTAATCGCTGTCGGTTCTCCATCCTCGAAGTTCCCCTTTTACTCTCACCCCTTAGTGCTCTTCTCATGCTAATGGCTCGAGATCGGCTTCTGAATCTGGAGTCCCAGAAACGTGTAGGTGCTGTTGTGTTAAGCAGTAAAGGGCTGCGCTTCCCCTGCTGTAGCAACTTCCCAAGTTCAATAGCAAATTTTGCCCGCGCTGTAGATGATGAGGCGTATCAGTTAGGTTAGATACAGGGGTGTGCGTTTACCGATTAACGATTTACCGGTTTAACGGATTTACCGGCATTTTCGCTACAAATTCTTTTAACGCAAATTTCCGATAAATTCCCAAATTTACCGGAAAATTTAACGATTTTTTCATACAAAACCATGTTCCTATCTATCAAGTGGAGAAGGAAACATACTACCGATCTCAGGTTTAGAAGTGATTGCTTCTGTCCTCTCTGATAACTTGCTATTAGCGCTCGTGGTCCTCAACCTCATTAAAACATCCAAGCCCATATCAGGAGGCGGAGATGGTGCGCTCCAGTGGAACAGTACTTCGCGCTGACATTCCCCACACGACATGAGTCAATTTGGACTAGAGATATTGAAGCCTTCAGAATAGACGATCGCCACAGGAATAAGAAGAAGATACGCTCATGTCTTGTTCCTTTAATTAGTCCAAGATGTAAGAGATCGGAATGTACTCCGCTAGGGGGGGGGGACGTTCTGCCTAAAAGCGGCGCGGGCAAAGACGCGGGACAGTGGGCAGCGCGACAGGAGGTACACCCGTCCCCTGCTGGGGGGCGTGGCGTCAGGAGATACACCGCTGTTTCGCGGACCGGAAACTTTTGTTCTGCGTGTCAAAGGTTTCGTAAGGCAGCCGTTAGACTCTTGGTAAAGCATAGGGGTTGGGGGTGGGTGAGCAAGGGGATGAGAGGAAGATCACACGCCCCCAGCGGGGGGCGGGTGTACCTCCTGACAGTCCCTGGGACAGTGTATGCGGAGACAATTAGCGTCGACTCGCGCAGTGACACCCACCGCTTCGCGCTCAGCCAGACAGCCCTCGCCGCAGAGGCGATGTTGACCCAGCCAACGACGGGAGCCTGTAGGTCGACCAGATTTGGATGATTACAATCGATAGAGGGATAGGAGACTCAGACGGCTTGCAATGGCAGTCCCAAAATTGGGCTTGATCTGAACCCTAGCATCTTCTGTATTAGAATTTCGAGCTCTATCGAATTTAAATATCACTTTTTATTAATATCAGAATTAACTACAAGGCATGCTTCCAGGCTAGTGGTGTGAACCCTACCATATCCTGTATTAGAATTTCGATTTCTGTCAAATGAGACAGAAATTATATTCTGCCTAAATAACCCATAAGGCGACTTTTCAGCGTTGTTTATTTTCCTTAAATATCAGTTTTTACTTATGTCAGAATTAATTGCGAGGCATGCTTCCAGGCTGAAATGGCGCGAGGAATATAAAGGGATAGACGAGAAATCCTCTAAGAGCACCCCAACTGCTCAACCTTTTTGAAAACGACATTATGATCCTTCAATGTTACAGCATGTTCACAGTCTGAAATTGCCCAACGAGTTCGATGTGACAGACCTCCTAAGAACACCGAAGTTATCCAGTTTTTTTTTTCAAAGCATTTTATGAGTGTTCCCTAACTCGTTAATTGGTGGAGGAGACATTGGCCATGCAGGTACATTGCCTGTGGGACGCGAGGTCAAAATACTGCTAGAAGCCAAACGACTGAACGAGCAATTTGAAGTATTGGGTGATGAAATTTATTCTCGGTGAACATTAGATTTGATGAGCCTTCTACCCAGTCTTAGTCTCGATATATATGGTGTGTGCATTATAAACTTCCATAGAAAAATCAGTTACGAAATGCCAAAGAGATGTAATGCTGAAACTAATGCTTTAAACTTCTGTTAAAAGATCTCTCGTTTATCTAATTGGAATCCTCATACAATTTTACCCTGGAAGCAAGTCTCGCATTTAATTCTGATATATGTGAATAAAAACCGACATTTAGCGAAAAATAAACAACGCCTGAAAAAATGCGCTTTAAGGGTTATTGAGGCAGGGTTCTTTTCTGGATCATTCGATAGAGCTTGAAATTCTAGAACAGGAGATGATAGAGTTCACATCAGCAGCCTGGAAGCATGCCTCGAAGTTAATCCTGATATAAATAAAAACTGATATTTAACGAAAGTAAAACAGCGCCTGAAAAAATTCGCTTTAAGGGTTATTGAGGCAAGAGTATTTCCTGGTTCGTTCGATATATAATAGCTTGAAAGTTAGCTGGGTCAGCATCGCCTCTGCGGCGAGGGCTGTCTGGCTGAGCGCGAAGCGGCGGGTGTCACGGCGTGAGTCCACGCTAATTGGTTCCGCAGGCACTGTCCAGCGTCTTCGCCCGCGCCGCTTTCAGGAAGAACGTCCCTCACCCCTCCGCTTGTCTACCTGATCTGGTGGACTCTTAGGCCTCGTGCATACTACCCGTCGATGGAATCCCGGCGACGAATTTTGCAGAGCGACGCGAAAGAATTTGAATCTCTCTTCGCTCGTCGCATCGCCCATCGCTCTGCAAGGGATCGCGACAGCGATCCGTCTAGGACCAACGCTAAACACCACGCGCGGCGCGAAAAAGTATGCATTGCCCGCGATAGGCGCGGGAAGCCATCGCTATGCCGATCGCCACTGTTGCGGCAGCCGCGGCGGAGTTTCCTTTCGCTATTCAACTGCATGCGGCGGAATGGCCATGAACTGGGCGCCGCGATGGCGTCGCGGCGATGGAAATATGCCCCCGGCTTTGAGCTGTTTTCCCATATAATAAGGGAAAGCAATTCTCTGTTTTCCCATATAAGAAGAGACTTCAGCTTGATAGTTCAAAGAAGTGGTAGCGTATGGTATAAACCATTCCTTCATCGAATGAAATGATGATAATTGTGCCAATTTCAAAAAGCAGTTAAACTGTTAATCCAAAAAGGAATATAGCAATATTCGATTGAATGTCGGTTGTTCCAGAAATGTTTTTGAGTTTAATTAAGCTGTTTTAGAGATTTAATTAAGCTTTTATCTTTTTTAAAGCACTCACAATATAGATCATTACACTTGTGCATTGTTAGGCTTTTGCTTGCATTGTTTGCTTTACGTATGATGACGATGACGTATGCATGATAAAATGAAGATGATATGGTCTTTCTGAATGTTATGATGTTTCGGTGAAAAGCTTTACGCTTTTTAACATTACCGCCGCTTAAAACCAGTTCTTTTTGAGGGAATATTAATTTTTTAGAAAAAAAAATTAACGGATTTACCGAATTTACCAGAATTTACCGGCGAATTTTTACGTTAAAAATTTGCGGTAAGAAATTTACTGGCGGCGAGTCAGCGCACACCCCTGGTTAGATACTCGACCGCCCCTCTGTGGATGATGCGGCGTATCTCACTTAGGCTGAATCGCTCAAACGTCATCGACCGCTAACTCAATTATACAGTGGTAGAGTAGATAGATAGATAGATAGATAGATAGATAGATAGATAGATAGATAGATAGATAGATAGATAGATAGATAGATAGATAGATAGATAGATAGATAGATAGATAGATAGATAGATAGATAGATAGATAGATAGATAGATAGATAGATAGATAGATAGATAGATAGATAGATAGATAGATAGATAGATAGATACATACATACATACATACATACATACATACATACATACATACATACATACATACATACATACATACATACATACATACATACATACATACATACATACATACATACATACATACATACATACATACATACATACATACATACATACATACATACATACATACATACATACATACATATATACATACATACATACATACATACATACATACATACATACATACCCAACGCACGTTAGATGACGTCTGTGGCACGTCTTCTGAATCCCTACGCTCCGCACTTGATCCCCACTTATACCCTGACGCATTGCCCGTTGAATATGTCGTACACTTGGATTCGCCGCGAAGGTTATAAGTTCGCCAGCAATCGCCTATGGTTAAGCTGAAAGAAAAACCGGCTGGCAAACGCCGCACTCTCGTAAGTATCTCTTGGCTTCAGTCCTCCCTAACCGTGACTGACAACGAGACAACAACAACACTGACAACAATGAGCCACGGACTAAGCGAATTATATACCATTTTCAGATGAAACTCAACGTTTTTCAAATCAAATTTAAAAAATTTCAAAGCAAATTCAACGTTTTTAAAATCAAATTCAACGACTTTCGAGTCAAATTTCACGTCTTTGCAAGTTGTACAGTTCTTATAGTATAGCATGCGAAACAGTTCTTAATTTCGTTGGATAGCCTTTTTTGACATTCTGGAATGTCATTCTGCATGCTGCAAGTTGTACTTTCAATGTTTACTTCTTCTCAAAAATTCCAGCATGTCAAAAAAGGCTATCTAGCGAAATTAAGAACTATTTCGCATCCTATACTATAAGAACTAAGGAAATTAGAACTGTTTTTTAAGGAAGAAAATTGGAACTGAAGGCTATCCAACAAAATTAAAACTATTTCGCCTTCTCTACTATTATTAGAACTATTAGAAAATTAGAACGATTTTTTAAGGAAAAAATTAGAACTATTTCGCCTTCGCAACTATATATTTCACCTTTTCTTTGCACAAGTTGATAATGCTCAGTGCAGTGCTCTCATTGACACAACAATCTGAGCAGCTTCGTGTGTTGTCCTTCCGTCGATGAACACCTACTTAACCAAGACTTCTTTTTGACTCCGAGACACTCGGCTGTATCGGCCGCGTCGCTGGCTTTGTCTTGTTAATCATTGTTCATGTTGCCTGCAGACATGACAAATCGCCCAATGACAAGAAAAAGTGGTGGGGGGTCCGTCTATATGATACGGGAGAAGATTCCAGTAGAACGTTGAATTTGCTTTGAAAAACGTTGAAATTAATTAGAAAAGCGTTGAATTTCATTTGAGAAACGTTGAATTTCATCTGAAAATGGAATACAGGGTGTGGCAAAATTACCCGTGCACTAAAAAATTAACGCCCAGAATCTTGTGTGCACCGCTGCTTTCGAAATAAGCTGCTCCAGTCATTGTTCGCCCACTCATGACGATATTCAGGTGGTCTTGTAAAGACGCATTCATCAGCGGTTAGGTCTCGAAGAGACTATCGATCGTGTTTGCATCTCCACATAAACCTTGATTTGGAGAGACTATCGATCGTGTTTGCATCTCCACATAAACCTTGATTTGGAGGAGTTATGAAGTCTGCGACGGATTAATCCGTCACAACGCGTTTTTTTAACGTGCGACATGAGTGGTATTACAAGTGCCCTAATTCCCCAAAAACAAAGCCCGGGCGCATCCAAGCGGACTCAAAAGTGGGATAGAATTTTTAACAGTTTAGGTTACTTCTGGTCACTCTATTGTGCAGTAGAGGTATAACAAAATAGAATCATTTTCTAAACAATGGCAACAGGCAATTCTTAACAATAAATTTCATAACTTGTTTCAGTAACTGCAGCGGCATGTGCTCTGTGCATGCATTTGGTGAACAAGCTGGCTGAAATACTTGAGAAACGACTGGATAAACGGGGGCGGCTCAACAGCTCTTATTCGGCTCCCACATTCTAGACGATCTCGGACGAGATTCATCTGCATATGTTTTGCATGGTTCTCGCAGCCACGCTGCCCTTAGAACGAAAGTGATCAAAAGTGATAATCGTGATAAAAATTCCTGACTGCCACTGCGCATGTGTACAGCACAACGCCTGAGGTAATTCCAATTTGATTTTACTGACTTACACAAAAGACAGTTGCTGTGACCATCAGGACATGTAAATAAGGTAAAGGCTTGAAATGCATAACATTTTGCGAGAGTGAGAACGCTGCTAGAAGAGGAGAAATTCAGTTCTGGACAGTGCCTTTAGTCATGTTATACGCTTTTTGGTTCGATTTTGGGCTCATATTTCGGAAGCGTTAGCCAAATTATTGTCAACACAAGCGTACATCGCGGCGCCGTACACTGGACGTGCGAACAACGCCAGGCTTGACGGCTTCGCCGGCTTCGGGTATGGCGGGCCACGCTAGGAACGTAGCCCAAACCTAGCTAGGGATGCTTCCTCAGCCAGCGTCCGTCGCCAGCCTCGCCGGCGCCGTACGTTGCACGTGCGAGCCACGCCAGGCTTGTCGGCTTCGGGTATGGCGGGCCACGCTAGGAACGTAGCCCAAACCCAGCTAGCGACGCTAGAGATGCTTCCTTACCCAGCCGCTGGGTAAGACAGCCTCTCTAGCGTCGAAGTTGAAAACGCTGAAACGCGCGCCTACTGCAGATAGATTGATGCCTTATCGGTACACTCACCACTACCAGTAGATCGCAACGTAAAATCAGCCAAATTTGAATTAGAACGGGGTGTAAATGCAGTGCAAAAATACGTAGCTACCGCTTCAGCCTTGTGTTTTCATCGGAATACTGAATTCCATTCTCGTCCTCAAGCACAGGAAGGTCAACTTGAGATCTTAGCTTGCACCTCATCAGTGAGAAAAAGCTTTTACAGTTGCGGCGGAGACTGGCTCTCTTTTGTTGATATGTCAGAAACTTTCGAAGATGCCGATCCATTTTACAACAGATCGCTCTGTAGTAGGGGCTAGGAAAGAAGGAACCTTGGAGTTTTACACGTTGATTAAACAGACGAGTCTTCTGAGCTGCTAGGTTTCGAATGTGTGTTGGGTATCTGACACATCTTTTCTGAACATCCTGAACCGGAACGTATTGGGCTAAGTAATTGTAGACAATGTAACAGACAATGCTTTCCTCTTGGCTGCTCAGAAATCAACTTAATCCTCGCGAACAACATGGTTTTTTTAACGGGATCGTCGACCATCACCCAGTTGGCAGACTGCAACTTTGACTGGAATATGACTATAAATGAAGCTAACAGTGTTGACGTCATCTATTTCGACCTATCGAAGGCCTTTGATAGAGTTAATCACGATAAGTTGTTGTTTAAGCTAGAGAAGCTGGGGATAAAGAACTCTCTTTTGAGTTGGATCCGTTATATTTAACAGAGAGATATATGTACGTCAAAGTTGGATACTCATTTTCTAAACGTCTTCCGTGCCTAAGTGGGGTTCCTCAGGGAGGTGTTCTTTCGCCTCTACTCTTTATTCTATACACCATAGACATTCCCACATGTTTATCTACGCATGCGGACGTTAAAGTTCAGATGTATGCCGACGATATAAAGGTGTATGGTATATAAAATCACCAAGGTTTTGGTGCATCAGGCCTTAGCACAATCCATTACTAATATGATGGAATGGGCCAAGACTTGGGATATTCCCGTGAACCTCGATAAAACTGTTGTGCTGCACATTGGAAAACCGGATAATCCTGAATATTATTATAATGGTACGGCTCTGAAAGTTGTGAAGGAGGTGCGTGGTCTTGTAATCCTTATTAATGATGATCTTGATGCAAAACTTCATATCAACCGGACAGTTCAAAAGGCGTTTGCGGCTGTCTTTATGATATTCAGGAACTTCGAGGGTACCGATGTATATTTGAAGCTCTACAAGGCGTATGTAATTCCTGTTTTTTAGTACGGGTCCCAGATTTGGAGTCCCCACACAAAGAAGCTTCAGGCGAAAGTTGAGAAAGTACAATAAACCTTCACGCGAATTTTACTTTATCGTTGCAATCCTGATCCGAATTATCCTTCGTCTCTCCCAAGTTATTCTGATCGATTAGTTCTTACAATCTCAAAAGTTTGCTTTATCGACGAGTGTTCAACGATGTAGTCTTTTGCTTTAAGTTGCTTAAAGGTGATCTGAAACTGCAGCCGAGCAAATATTGGTGTTTTCGGCCTTGCCGTGGGCGTACTTTTTCGCTGTTAGTTGAGAATCCTAGGCTCAGCAGGAATCAATTTCCGAAGGTCTTCAACTCGCTGTTTTTTCGGGGAGCTAGATGGCTACAAAAACTTCCCGATACTCTTTTGGAAGCTCCGAACACATACGAGTTCAGAACTAAATTGAAGAGTATCAATCTGCTCCAAGTTCTTGGTATTCCAGACTTTTGATCGGAACGATTTCGGTTTCGGTCTTCACTGCGTTTCGATGAAGCTCACGGTCTTGCGAATCTCCGACTGCATTGGAAAAACACAAAAGACGAAGCATTCGAATGATTTCGTGTTTTTGCTTGCTGTTGTTGTTTGCGCACTATGTTTAGTTTTAGGTCATAGAGTATTATGTTTTAGTGCACCCACTGCGACGGTGGCTCTCATTTAAGACAGTGGTTTCCCACAAGTATTTTAAGCATTAAAATGACTTATTTAAGTTGCATTACTTTGCGACTTACCGGCCATCTGCACTCTTTGGTAAGATCCTCTTAATTTTTGGTTCTACATAGAGATGGTGGCCTATTGCGACTGGAGAGATGGTGGCCTATTGCGACTGGGCTTTTAGGACTGAGCATGTTTACTGGAGCTATTATTCCCTCTCATCTAGCGCACCTATTTGTTCCATCTATTTTTCTTGGCTACCTGTCCTAGTTACCAGTCCCATGGTACAGCCAGCGTACGCATGTGTCTAATTTCTGTTATCTATTGTAAGGCAATATAGCTAATATATTAGTTTCCTTATGGAGTTAAATTATCCTATTTCAGTACACGGCAGTGTGTACCTGGCGTTGCTGAATCTTCTAGGCTCACAATGTGTTTTGAACTTACGCGCTAGTTGATTTGCGTAAGGCGTTCCATAGGACCACAGGTGCCATGTTCCAATATATTCTACAGTCCGCTTGGAATTCTTCCCATACTATTGAAAGCCTCTTTTATAGGACTGTCTACGGGGCATGCTCTTCGTTGGTCTTCGCCCACATGCGCGCTGCTCTTAAAGGATGGTTTATCTGATTATTTTGAACCAGCAATCTACAAACCTAAATAAATAAATAAATTTAAATTTAATTAATTAAATAAATAATAGCTGGCTGATGTGGACAGGTAGCCTTGGTGTGAACCTAAACAAGAGTAAGCGACATATTCACACATTTAGAGGGGCATGCTCTTTTCTTCCTGCTCAGCTGCAAATTGTGCAACTTGTTCCTCTAGTTCAAAATTGGTTGCCAAAGGGTTGCAACTGCCGGGTGATTTGTTGTTCTAGTTGCTTAGTGTTGTCTTTTTTCATTGCATGGCTTGTTTCGTTCTTGCTTTCTGGCGTTTTGTGCACGTCTATTTGACGTATAAATAAATAAATAAATAAATCAGTAGGCCTAAGGCTGAACTCTGAAGTCCGCACTCAACCATCCTCCGCAAAAGTTTTGCATGCTTTGATATGTATATGGGTCTTTAGTTCTAAGTACCTTGAACATATTAGATTTATTCATGCTGTAGCTTTGGTTGCTCTGAATTACAGTGACTTGAAAACTCAATTTATTGGTGACTATGTAGTTCAGGGGCTAGATTCATCAACACGCGGTATGGTAAATTTGGGGTGAACTCTTTGTTTCGGTTATTACGTAGGCATGTATGGTTAACCCGCCTTGAAGTGATACCGGCGGTATCGTTGATGAATCTGGCAGCCATGGAAAAAGGACCATCCAACCCGCTATCCTAAGCAGATTGTAAAGCATCTCGATAGGCTACACAGTTCGCTACCTTGTAAATTTTCAAATCGCCAGCATACATCAGACAAGCTGCGTAAGCACTAACCAGGGTCAACTTTCAACTTTCAGCTTTATTACATGCACATAGCGCATGTGAGGTAAGAAAAGAACTTAAAAGTACTGGTGATCCTATACGTATCAGTAAACAAAACGGAACGTAAAACAACACAAATAAAGAGAACGTACCTACAAGAATGGAAAAGAAAGAGAGAATATTGCTACAACATTAACTCAGGAACTACTACGGAATCATTTCAAGTGTTTGTCAAAAACTTTTTTGAAGCTATTGAGATTGTTAGGAAACTGAATTCTTTTGTTTAACCTAGCGTACTCTAGGCCTGCACGAATTGTAAAGAAGTTGGGACGTTGAGACCTTTTTGACGTTTTTGCGTGAAGTTTGTAAGACGCACCTCTAGTATTAGATGACGCCAGACCAAAGAATTCCGGACGCTTCAACCCAACGTTCCCATGCAAAATCTTGTAGACCATTATGAAATCATTTTAGTTTTCATTTTTTTCATTTTTTTCAGTTTTTTTTTCATCATCTTAGTAAAGGTTCAAGGTTTAAAAGCTTGTTTTTGATGGCACCACGTGGGATGCTCTTATATGTGAAACCTATAGCTCCAATTAAGAGCTTCCTTGTAAAGTTATTTTGAACTTGTTCCAACCTTTGAATTATATTCTACTTGTGTGGGCAAAATATGCAAGTTCCATACTCGACAATAGGCCTAACGTACATTTTATAAGCATTTAACAATACGCTCGATGGGATATTGTCAAAAAATCGATTTTTTTGAAACTGGTCGAGATTGATGCCATTCGATAGCGCTTTTCAAGCAGAACAGAAAGGTGTTATTGGGATCGATACATCACCCAAATATAGGTGAGTCAGAGGGCAGGGAACTTCAACCGTTATCTTCCGCCGCCCTAAAACGGCAGATGGGGCTAAGGCAGTTTAGGCAGCTGAAAAGCTCTTCGTAAAGAACCTTAAGCGCTCTGCTCGCGTACGCATTTTAAGGCCGTTAGCTCGCCGCGTCTTCTCGCAGTGGTCCACCGAAATCGGAAAAAAAATGCGTCACACAACCCTCACCTGCATTTTCGCACCCCTGTAACATTGCCCCTCCTAAGCTAAACCATTCTACTTTAGTCTGCAAATAGACCGTTCTGCTGTGTACAAAACCCGCAAGCTGCAACCTGAAAGGTTCCCACATGGCAGAGTTATCGCGCTTCGAACACGCCCGCGCGTACAATTTAGCACAACAGCGGTCTATGTTCTCCGTGCTCTTACTCGCCCACGTAGCAGTTCTCGCCACTCATAGTAACACCGTTCAAATCAGCACGAAAAGCTCTATGAAACATCATCAAACTCGACCAATTTCGGAACCATCGATTATCGATGACGTCATCGTCCGTCTGCCGCGGCCTAGAGCCGCCTTCGATGAGAAACTGTCAAAAATCGATGTTTTCAAAATTGGTCGAAGTTGGCAGGGATTCGATAGGGATTTTCAAGCTGAATAGAATGGTACCCTGGCTGGAGCTCAAAAATTGGCACCCTGGCTGGAGATCGAAAGCTCAAATGTGGGCGAGTAAGGGCGGAGAATCTTCACCGCTGCCGTCCGCCGCTCTAAAATGGCAGATTGGGCTAAGGCACTTTAGGCAGCTGGAGGGTTATGAGCAGATCATCGTAAAGTGCCTACGGTGCTTTGCTCGTCCGCGAGTTTGCATGCCGTTAGCGCCTCGTGTGCCCGCAGCGGTCGACCGAAATCTGAAAAAATCGTGTCACACATGCCCAACCTGCATTTTCGCACCGTCGTAACCTTGCCAATTCGTAAGATAATTTGCTGCGCTTTAGCGCTTAACTAGAGCATACTACTGCCTACGGAACCCACACGGTATAGGAGCCTTTTATATAGCTAATAATAGGCAGTTCATGTGTGTTAAGTGAGGGAATGTGTGGCAGCTAGCGTGACGCGTTCTCTACGAAAGGAGGGCGCATGAGCATGTATAATTTGTATTTGGTCTGCACACAATAGCTTCCTAGGTCAGCCGCTGGGGAGGTTAGTGTCTTATCCCTCCCATACGAGATTGCCACTGGTTCACTTAGGGTGATGAAAGGAGGGCCTGGGCGGGTGGTGAACATTTACTCGATAAGAGGGTTTCGTATGCATAAAATGATTACATATCTTACAACTAGCGAAACAGCTCCGACCCCTAGGGTGAACATGCTTTGTTCTACTTATTCCCCCTTACTTTTCCTTTCACCATTGTTCTACTTATTTGCTGTTTTGTTCAGGTTTTTCTTAAGTCTCAGGGAAAACGACGGAGGTGCGCTATTTAATAGGATCTGCTCAACAGCATGTGCGGAGATATCTGGTCCGTGCCTCATATAAACATGTGAGTTTGATATGGTACTGGAACTGTCAAGAAAATGTAGAAAGATCAATTTTCTTTCTTCTCTAGGAAATATTTCCGCTGCTAAAGATAAGAGCTTCAAACGCGAATGGGCAACTCTGATGGCTATTGAAATGAAAGAGAAGGCCACGACTATTCCATCGTATTTACATTCTTTGTGTCTCCTGATGTTCTTTGTAGGTTGTCATTATTATCATTTTGTTGGTAGCTATGTCCGTTCCTCCTCGTGGTGCCACTGGAAACTGCTTGCTTTGTGAGCTAAGCTAAGCGCAGACACTCAAATGCAGGCGACAGGCCCTTGTGACAGGCCGGCCTACGAAGACCCATGTCACATCACATGGTGTATGTCAGTTCAAATATTTCGAGATTGTGCTACGGCGTCCGCAGGAGCCGACGTGCACTCGCAGAGCCCGGCGAGTGTGGAAGTATGCGAGTGTCCTTGATGCGAGAACGGCATCTGGGGCAACTGAGCCAGTCCGAAAGTCCCGTAACGTAAGCAGGACCCGCGTGGCTACGCTGAATGTGGGTACGTTGACGGGCCGCTTGTGCGAGTTGGTTGAAGCACTGGAGCGAAGAAGAGTTGATTTCTGTGCGGTGCAGGAGACGAGGTGGTCCTCCCGCAAGACAAGGAACATAGGACATGGTTTCAAGGCCGTTCTATGTGGAAGTTCCAGGACCACCAGCGGTGTCGGAATAGTCGTCTCCGAACGATTTCGTGACTCGATTGTAAGCGTCGAGCGCTTTGACGATCGATTGATGAAGATCGTTGTCGCCGCTAAGGAGCAGCTCTATCACTTCTTCTCTGCGTATGCTCCGCAGATTGACTGCTGCGATCAAGCCGAGGATGAGATTTGGAACCTGATTGATGAGAAGACAGCAGAGGTGCCGTCGAAAGATGTCATCATAGTCGCTGGTGACCTTAATGGGCACGTAGGTACGGCGAAGGACGGGTACAATGTCATGGTGGTTTCGGATACGGGTCTCGTAACCCCGATGGTGAGCGTATTCTTGAGTATGCGGAATCGCATAGCCTCACCATTGTGAACACCGTCTTTTGAAAACGCGACTCCCACCTCATCTCATATTATAGTGGGAGCTCCAAGTCTCAGGTAGATTTTGTGTTTGTGAAGGATCGCGACCGGAGCCTTGTCACAGACGCGAAGGTCGTGCCGTATGAGGCGGTCGCCCCACAGCATCGACCGCTGATCTGCACTTTGAAGGTCGCCTCTCCGAGGCTGAAGCAGGTCGAGCGATGCGGTGCTACGAGAATCAAGTGGTGGCGAATGAAAGGGAAAGAAGGTGATTTCTCGCGTGCGGTTACCGACAGTCACGACTGTCGACGAAACTTGGAAGAGAGCAACCGACGCGATACGCCAAGCTGCAAGATTGGAACCCGGCACTACGAAGCCTGGACGACGCAAGGTCGACAAGCAGACATGGCTGTGGACAGACGACGTAAAAGCAAAAGTGCGAGAGAATAAGGCGCTTTACCATGTTTTTCTCGGCGAAGAGACAGCCGACAACTGGCAGAAGTATCAGAAGGCGAAGAAGGCTGCAAAGAAAGCCGTGGCTGTTGCGAAGGCCACTCATTATGGTGATGTCTACCGAAAGTTCGAGTCGCGCGATGGTGGGCGGTATTTGTGCCGACTTGCTAAAACCCGCCATCGCCAAACCGAGGATATTGAAAAGTTCGTTGGCATCAATGATGAGAGCGGCCATCTTCTGACAGACCGCAAAAAGGCGCTGAAGCGATGGCGTGATTACTTTGAGGAAATTTCCTCACCCGGCCATCCCTTCTATGGGTTCTGTTCACGGTCCCGTTCATAAGATCACCGCGGAGGAAACAGAAGCGGCTCTGAAGAAGATGAAGCCATACAAGGCAACAGGACCGGATGCAGCCGATGTTTGGAAGTGGAAGCTCTGGTCTCCTGCTGAGTGGTTGGCTGAGTTCTTCAACCAGGTAGTAAAAGAGAAGAAAGTACCGGAGTGTTCGCACAACAGTGCGACGATTCTGATTTGAATAAAGAAGGGCAGTCCTGCGGACTGCTTCAATTACCGTCCGATTCGCTTGCTTTCGCACAGCATGAAGATCTTCGAGCTTCTTCGAGTCTTCCATAGACGAATCCGTGAAATCGTCAAGCTCTCCGACAACCAGTGCGGCTTTGTGTCTGGTTGTGGGACCATATACACGCCGCCCGCCTCCTGGTGGAGAAGCATCGCGAGAGACAGAAGCCGGTGCATATCGCCTTTCTCGACTTGGAGAAGGCCTTCGACCGTATATGGTACGCCTTGCGACAACACAACGTACCTGAGGAACTCATAGAGTGGGTGCGGATGCTCTACTCTCTCAAAGAGTAGAGTGCAAGCCGCAGTTGGAACCTCAATGGAGTTTCCCATCTCTGTTGGGGTGCACCAGGGTTCTGCGCTTTCTCCACTCCTCTTTGTTGTCGTCATGGATGCTATTACGAGAGACCTTCAGAAGCCTGTCCCATGGACGTTGCTTTATGCTGATGACGTAAGGCTCGCTTGCGAAGATAAGAATGAACTCGAGCGGCAGGTGCAAGCTTGGTGCGACCGCCTGGCGATGTACGGACTCAAATTGAACGTCAGGAAGACCGAGTACCTAACGACTGACGTAAACGAGCCCGGCTCCATTAAGATTGACGGCACGTCACACACTTCGGTGTTTAAATACCTGGGATCAGCAATAGCGCCTGATGGCGGTCTGATGGTTGAAGTGAACTCACGCGTGAGCGCAGCTTGGTCCAAGTGGCGTTCGCTGACTGGCGTGCTCTGCGATAAGAAGATACCAGAACACCTGAAGTCGAAGATCTACAGAGCAGTCATTCGGGCACTAGCGATGTACGGCGCTGAGTGTTGGCCTGCGATTAAGGAAGTTGAAAAGTGCCTCAGCGTCATGGAGACGAAGATGCTGCGCAGGACGGCTGGAGTCACCCGCACAGACCGCATCCGAAATGATTGCCTAGTCTGGTAAAATCATTCAAAAAATCAAAATTTTGAAATTTTGAAACAATTTCAAAATCGTTCAATAATCAAACGGCTGCTGGCGCCACTGAGAACATGACTCATCGAAGTTCTGGAGTGCAGATAGTCTCCGCCCGCGCCGCTGGAGCGGCGACTGCAATATTGATTCACATCATTGTCGCCGCCACCGCTTCATCAGCGCCGCCGCCGCTTCTCGAAACCCCGTTTTCAATTTCCGCCAATCCACTGCAATTCGGTCATCGTTCAACAAAATCTGTAATCTGCTACTCGTGTTTTCAATACTTGCGTGCGCGACTGTTCACCCGTTTGAGCTCTTTTAGCGTGCCGAATACCGAAAGAGGGAAGAACACTCTACGAACATTTGGTCAACGTCCATTCGTGAACTAAAAATAGAATAGATGAACTAAGAATGGAGAAAAGAAACCATACTAACTAAACCAACTCTCTCTTCCGGAAATGTCGAGGCGCTGCGGAAGTGCGAGAGCGGGCTGGTGTTCGCAACCGCCAGAGGGTTCGAAAAGCACAGAAGAAAAGGGCCACCATCAGCAGGGACCAGAGAGGCCGAACATACCGTGTGCACTCTGTGGAGCAACGAAGTTTGTTAAGTAGTACGCTACTGGAGGTTCTTCACAATCTCGAAAAAATTATAATACAGAACCAGGAGGCTTTTGTCGAACACCTTGGGTGACATCATGCTGACTTTCCATATGAGTATGCAATCGAGGCAGTGTCGTTTGACAGCAGGAGAGATTTCGAAGTGAGGGCTCAAAATTTTAACAGCAATGTGTCTAGCTTCATTATTGTATTTCACCGACGATCTTTTCCAGCAGTGGAAGGCTAACATTGACGAATAAACCGTAACAGCGTTCGTGGTGACATCCAAGAAGACCCGCATTTCTGGAAGAGTAACGTATATGTGCCGTAGTCGTGCCGCATCTAGACCATCATATATGAGCATCGGCAGGTCAGCAAGCAAGAAGCTAGTGCCCCACTGCACCGCTTACGTGAGGACATTAATTGCTTTATACCATTACTACAGCAATTATTACTGATTCAATAATCATGATTATTCGTAGGTGAACGAGAAAGCGGATAACATCATTGTCCGCTTTTGCAAATCTCACTATGGCCCGTGAACCCTGCCCATTTATCTCTGGGTAAGACATCGAAAAAGTGCGTGGTATCTCTCTTAAGGGAGGGCTTCCAGCCGCGTCAAGTCTTGGACAAAGTTAGGAAAGAATGCTGTGACAATGGTACACATCTACGGCTGTATTACATTTCCGCCTCTGACGTAAGGTAACTGAATAATACATCAATTCCCCTTCTTGTTCAAGCTACCGTCCCGCAATGTACACTGATTGAAATAAATCACAAGCTTGACGGTGCGCGACGAGACCAGAATGATGCGAAAACTCTGGCACTGCGTATTTCTGAAGGAAACGCTGAAGATGGTCTCTTGCTGTATACTCCTGATCTCAGTGAGTCAGGGACGGATTTTTGTTGGGTACGGAAGAAGGCATCTAACAACTACAATTATAACACTGCTTCTCGGCGTTTTGGCTAAGATCAAAGTTTTTAATTTAACATTATTTCCATACATTGAAAGGCTTCATCGACTTTGAAACGAAAGCGCAGTTTCAGTTGTCATCACACCAGTACAACGGATGTGGCTGATGAAATATAGTCGTCGAGCTGTACGCTTAGATGACACCTTTAACAAGTTCAATTATAACACTGCTTCTCGGCGCTTTGGCTAAGACCAAAGTTTTTAATTTAACATAATTTCCATACATGTGAGCCTACGCGCCCATTCGGTTGAGGGACGTGAAGTCGCAGTGCTGTTCGAAGAGATCGAGGAGGTCGCGCTAGACTTCGATTCCAAATATTTCATGACGGATGATTGTAATACGATCTACAATGGCATTCGTCAAGTATTTCCCGAATCGGCAGCTAGAAAGCTTTTGTGTGTGCTCCACGTTGACCATTCTATTAAAAGAAATTGTGACAAGAAGTTGAGAGAGAGCGTTAAGAACAATTCGTTTACGAATTGTTTTACAGAAAGGAAAAACGCCATTTTTCGTTGCAACATTTCGCAAATTAGGCAGGTGGTCCAGTCCGGCAGACTTCGTCTTGAAATACGCAGGACTGATCACGAGACTCCACCAAGAAGGCGAGCAAGAAATGGAAATGTATTTTGAAAAAAAAACTGGCGACCTATAACTACATAATTCCACATCTACACTAATCTTTTCAGCACAATATTCTTTGTTAAAGGTGTAATACGTGCGCGTATGCGTTTTCTTGTGATTGTGTAAACGACGCAGTATCAGGAGTCTCTTGCCCCACATCCATGCCATACTGATGCATGCTCCTGGAGGTGATCCCTTTCAAAACTTCCGCTTTTGAAGCATTCTCGCTGGGCAAGAAGCTACAGGGCGATTCCAATCGATCGAAAGCGGCGGAAGAGCGGAAGCTTTTTTTCTGACATCCCGGAAAAAAGGAACCGAGAGCTCTATCGCAGGAGATCCGCCCCGTCTCAATAGCCGTGACATCACAGAGACGGGTAGCACACGCTGCTTCTACGAGGAACACAAGTCTACGGGCGATTCGAATTCGCGCGCGCGCGGTTGCGGAGCGCATTGATTTCATGCACAGGCGGTTGGACACGTCATCGTCTGCCGCCACCGGAGTAGGATCAGTTTTCCGTGCTGTTTTTCAAGCAGTTTTTCGTGTGCTCTCGAAAGTGGAGCGTTTGCTTTAATGCAATTTGTTCGCTCTGTTTGTTTCCTCACATCCTCTTTTCTGATTTTGCGTGGACTACGGATACTGGAAAAGTTTTGAAGAACATTTTTGAAGTTTCGAATGCCTTCAAGAAGATTGAGCCTAAGTAGGAGCTTTCGATTTCACATGTGAGGTGCTTCCCCAATTTCTTCGCATTCTTCTGTGTGTTAGCGGCCATTTATTCTAGTCTGCTGTTCTTGTATGATGTCAGAAGTACAGGACGAATAGCTACTTTTCGACAAACGCTCTATAGGAAGTTCTTTTTTAAACAATTTACGTACTCTTAACACATACCAGTTGAGAGGTGACAAACGAGTCTTCCCAATGCCGCAGTTTAAAAACTCCATGAAAGACGTGAGAAGCAGCAACCATGTGAAATCGAATGCAATCTTGTGATCGCAATCTTAAGAGAATCGAGTGCAAAAACCACAGTGCAGTGATCCCTTGGCTTCAATTAATAGGAGGCTTATAAGTTTAAAGGTGGTTCCACCGCTTCCACCACCTCCACCAAAACGGCGCGACGCAGTCTGCACCCATGTGCAGGTTAGAGCATAAAAAACGGGGTGGTATCACGAAAAAGTGCATTGTCCCTGTAAACGTAAACCTGCCAAGAACGGACGCTATACCTGCCGCCTCCTATCAGATATGCTCAAGAAAATGCAACAAACGGGTAGGATGGCGACTGGAGCAGAAGTCAGGTGGCAGAATGGGTTGGAGGAAACGTGAATGAAAACGATTCGGAAGAAAACTCGACCGGAGTTGAAGAGGACAGCTCTCTATCGGAAACCACAAAGGGTGTCATAATCGTTTTTTCAAACGTGTCCTTGTTATAATTCTTCAAGTTCGAAATTCGTTCCACATCTGTTGGCCTGCTACTGATCGCAGGTGCCTATGGCCACCACTACGTGTCAAGCCTTCAGACCAGGGATTTATTTGCTGATACTTAATATGCCTCTTGTGCTGATGCTTTATTTGTATTGTAGATGATATTTGTTATTGTAATACTGTTTATGTTGTTGTTGTTTTACTGAATAAAGGGGAACGCGGAAATCTTCTGACACATCGCACCCGCAAGGGGCCACAGTAAAACAAATTGCTACTTTGTTTGAAACTTCTGAGCAGTTCAGTAAGAGGTTAGCTTTCGCGCCCTAACTGTATTTCTATATGCTGGCATATACTCGGAAGATGCGGCTCGAAAAGCAATTTCCGAAAAAAAAGTTCGAAAAATATTGTCTGAAGGTGCGGTTCGAAAAACATCGCCTCCTCTCGAATAGGACTATTTGCGTGGGTTGTTGTTTTCTAAAGTTACAGCAGGTGTTTATTTGCTAACACTACTGCTCCCGGGCATCCGTCTGCATCACATGCTATTTTCATGAAAAAGAAAACTCAGAAGGTTCTATACACGTTGTGCTGTCTTAGTAAATTTGGCGATTTTCCTCGATTAATTTGGGAGCTATCCAACACAGCCGATACCAGCAGTAATAAATCTAACAACTTTTTAAATAAAAATATAATAAGAAGTAAATAAGGAATGAAAATAAATAATACAATGTAAAATATAATACAATAAAATAAAAATAATATATTCCAAAATATAAAGCGATAATAAGAACAAAGATGAAATAAAATATAATGTAATAAAGAATAATAACCATGAATAACCATAAAAAAATAATAAGAATGAAAAATAATAACCATGGAGTAGAATGATTAGTGGCAATGCCAAATAATAATGGGCAATACTATTACAAAATGGTGATCGAATTCATTATTGTTAAATATTCATTTTCATCACGATTGGTATTGCTTCCTTTAGACTTCTGGTTTGATGCGTTTGTGCTGTTTTGTGTCTAGCTGGATGTCACCGTTGCAGCTCTGCTCGCCAATCCGACTTGGTCAGTAATATTCAATATTTCGCACCAACAAAGCATATTTCTACAAAAATGAACGCGTTCAGGTACTGGAGGCACTTGAGCGAAACGGACGTGCTGCATGCAGCAGTTCACCAGGAAGAGTGACGGCTAAGGCATTATGGACCTTAGAGATCCGAAAGGCGCTCGAAAGAACCTTGTATGTAGTTACTGTCCTTTATAACAGCTCCTTCGTTTTCATACGTTTTTATGCCAGATATTATCTCGGATTTATGCGCCGGCTCGACCCCTTAACCGATATCCTTCTCCCTTCATCAGTATGCACCACCGATTTCTCTGCCCTTTCTCTATTACGCTTTATAAAAACTCCATTTTTTTAGGATTCGACGCCGGTCACCTGACGAGTCTGGATGCATGCGGTGCGCGATCCATTCCAACTGCCCGACGCTAACAAATGAGCAACGACGATGATGATCACAAAGGGATCCACCACATTCTCACCTAACAAATAATGGCAAATAATTCTAGGTCATAGTAATAAACATATAATAATAATAATCAATGTTAATAAAATATCAATACTATTTTTGTAAGAATTAAAATCCAAAACAGTATTCATATTTTGTTATCATTTATTATTATTAATTATTTCTTATTTCTATTACCCAGAATTATTCTCCGTTATTTATTCTTATTCATGGTTGATATTTTTCCCTCTTATTACTAATTGCTTATTATTGTTATTTATTACCATTTATATTCATTGATTATTATTGTTATTTATTAATATTTTTTGGTGTGGATGCATTTTGGATCACCCCGGGTCCGGCCGTTTATATCCGTGTCCTGCACTAGTCCTCTACGGGGTGACTTCTTAGCCCGATGAGGATTAGCGCAGTGAGTCGCGGTGATGTCCCCGAGTCCCCTGCCCTTGTCCGCCGGTGGGGAGAAGGGAGTCCGATGTTCTAGAGCAAGTCCAGATTTTCCACTGCTGACGTCCCTCGAACTATCTAATAAAAAGGAATACAGCTACGGCGTCATAGGGCGTCCGCGGGAAGAGCCGCGCAGAGCCCGGAGAATGTGAATGTAGGTCCTGTTGTAAGTCGAGGGACATAGGCCGAGGCTTTAAGGCCATCCTCTGCGGTAGTCCCAGGACCACCAGCGGGGTTTGTGTAATCGTCCGCGAACGTTTTCGAGACGCGATTGCAAGCGTGGAACGTTTTAACGACCGCTTGATGAAGGTCGTAGTCGCTGATGAACAGCGTATGTATCATTTCGTCTCTGCGCACGCTCAGCAGTCAGGCTGCTCTGAGAAAGCCAAGGAGGAGTTTGGGCTCTGCTTGATGAAAAGACAGCAAAGTTACCATCAGAAGACGTTGTCGTTATCGCAGAACCTTAACGGTCATGTTGGGACTGCGAATGATGGTTAGAGCTGTCACTGCGAATTTGGGTATGGAGCGCGTAAAGCTGATGGTGAGCGATCCCTTGAGTATGCGGACTCACATAACCTTGTGGTCGTATACACCGTGTTTCGAAAGCGTGACTCTGTGCCTTTCAATAGGAGGAATTCTAAGGCACAGATAGTCTTCATCCTTGTTAAGCATCCCAATCGAAGGCTGGCCACTGGTGAAGGTTGTGTCATACCTTCTCGCCACACAGCACCGTCCGCTGATTTGCACTGTTTGTGGGACGGCCACTTCCTAGAGGCTGTATGGAAATGAAGTAACAAAATAAGGAGCCGAAGCTGAACATGCTGTGGAAGGAAATCGCCAGGCGTTACCCCCTTGTAGAGTATGCTTATTTGCCGTCACCATTTCTACTTATTTACGCTCATTTTTAGTATTCCAGATAAATCGGTCTCCTTCTCCTCATGCAATATAAACTAGCGGATAAACGTTTTATTAGATAGGTCAGTATAAACCTCGCTTTCTGTGGAGCAAATCTGGAGTTTTTACTTTCAGTATAATAAAAACCCAGCATTACTCCTCCCAACTAGAATAGTCACCGCACAGCAGAAGAAGAGGTTGGTTTCCTTTTATTGTTCTGCTACTCCTCTATACATACCATACGTTTTTTATGTTATCTGCTTTATGAACGTGTTTGGAGGTGAACCCCTCCGAGCTGCTTTGCGCCTCGATTTCCATTTAGTGGACGTAACCATACTCCCCTAGTCTCCACGAGGCGAATACGAACTGAGTATTCTCGATGTACGTGATAATACGAGCATGAGTATTCTCGACGTACGTGATTGCTGTACCCTCAAGGCAATAATCCACGTGGGCTTTGCCAGATTAGATAAGCTTAGTAATACATGAGTCTCATTAGTGCCCTGTTCAAGTCTACCGATAAGCATGATCGGTGTAGGTGCATTAACCGTGAGTTCTGTGGCATCGTTCTTTAGATATGATGGCGCACGACCGTGTGAAACTGCTTAATATAGACGCTTAGCCTCTTAAATTCCAGGCGTACTCAGTGATAATCTTCCTTCCAACACAAAGCTTCACAGCAGGAGACGTAAGACTTTTCGTGTGGCTAATACAAATAAACGACTAATATGATCTGAATGACGGAGATGAGATCTGCAATGTGACGTTTCAGCCACCACGTACCAACTCTGCACTGTCGCCTTGTCAGATCAACGAAATAAGTAGCGCTTGAGCTTTACCACAGAATAGTTACCACACGAGGGAACTCAAGAACATTCCCTTTGAGGGCATGTTGTTTAGTGCCCTCGCTTCGCCAATGTCACCCCTCACCATTCCTATTATGAAGGCTGCATTGGACGAGAATTGCTAAGAAAACTAAAGTGTAGACGAAGTAAACACTTGCATTAGAGCACGAATTGCACTCCTTCTACAGCCGATCCTCGCATTTCGTTTGTGTCAGCGTCAGTGTGCGAATTCAAGAGATAATACCAAACCGCTGCTGTCCATTTCATACCGATTCTATGTGTTGGTAGCACTGACTTTGGTCTCTGGCCAACTCCCCGCCCCCGCTCCGAACGCAGCCTCAGCGTGGGAACCACGTCTTGCTTCACGTTTAATGCATTCGCCACACCTCGTAGTCCCTTCCTTTCCGTAGTTATCTGATAGAGGAGCGCAGACCTTAACTGTACAATTCCGGCTGAGCTATGTGAGCAGTCTCGAGCAGGTTAGACCTACTGTAGGATGGCATGCTTCGGTTTACTAACTGTGGCATACCTACTTCTAGGTCTGAGGTGAAACAGAAAACTGGTGGGAAAAGGTACAACAAATATGTCGTGGCGGGAGAGTCCCCTAACCCGTGGTGTGCTCAGAATCATTTAATAGAGATTTACGTGATCCTAATAAGCAATCACCCGAGGAAAACCTTGCTCCAACCCGAATTTTGTGCTCCAAAAATCTAATCCGTATTCCCTTTAGTTTGCTGCTGCTGGGGTCAAGCAGTTTTACACCATCCTTTTCGCTCCGCACTGTTCGACCGGCGCGCTTCCTCGAATTTGAATCTGCCCTACTCGAGAGGATGCAATGCTAGGGTGGCAGTTGCGGTTTAGCATCTCACGACACGACAGCACATTCTTTGAATTCGCACCAATGGCGGCTCATCATATGACAGTAGCAGAAGCACTGACCCTAATTCAAGGGACGGGTAGGCGAGGCAAGACACCGAACTCCCACTAGGATAGACCCTACCTCCTTATATTGTGATCTATGTGTGGAATGGAATGAGTATGTAGGGGCGTTTACAGAGCACACCCTGCGCGCTCCTTGCAAAAACCGCTTTCAAATTCGATGCGTAGTACGAACCGGTTCCTTGTTCTTCGGTAAGAGTCGAATTTTCGAATGATCTAATAAACTTAGGTTTTCAAAACACCGAATTTCGAATGAACGATCTTTTTCAATTTCAACGAATTTCGAACTCGGTGTTTATGAAAGCGAATACTACTCGTTTTTATAAACATCGAGTTTTCGAGAGACAAACATCATTCGCTTTTCAAAATGTCAGATTTTGAAACGCTTTCGAGTGTTTTCTAAATCATCTAATTTCGAACTGGCGAGTGCTGTTCGGTTTTCAAAGTATCGAACATCCGAATAGTCGAATAATCGAATTGTCATGGTTTCTAACATGTTAACTTGTCTTTGCCTTGCTAACTGCATAAATGTGCTGGACGCAAAGTGCAAACAGATGGCTTGTAAAATCTGAGCATGCACGAAAGGGTTATTCTGTCACTCACCTCCTTTAAAATAGATGGTTTAATAGCCACATCTAACTGGCTTGTTTGCGTGGTTTCCTAGACATCTGTAATTATCGACTGTTGCTGATTGGCACATCGATTTTATCCTCTTACTTTAAAGCCTATGCTGCTACCGCCACACCATCGTGCTTCACAGCGTGTAGCGGTGAAATGTCCGCAAACGTCGATAGCAATGGGCTGGCGCACGACCTTAGCTCGGTTTTGTTCATCCGCTTTGGAGCCTGGCTCTGCCGGCTTTCTAAAACATCGGACCGGATTCATCAACAATTAAATCCTGAAGAATGGGGGTAGAAGGGAGGAACCTAAACCCATGGAGCGGCATCATATACCACACTCACCCATTTGTAGATACACTGCTATATGGTCGATACTCGACGATCCTCGTACATGTCTCCGTTTCCGGTCTCTACCAACGAGGATTTCTTTACCTTTACATCGAGACTGATGAATCCGGCTCCTGGAGGAGAGCATCCGACTCGCCTGTTCGAGATAAACAAATATGCGTGCACACCATGTACACACGAGAGATCGTTGATGATACTACTAGCTCTCTTTAAAAACCTGACCTAAAGAACTACACGCGGAGTTAGCCAGCAAGTAGTGACCCAAGACATTGAGTCACCAAAAATCCAGAAACACAAAACCCTGGCGATTGTCTAACGTCGCGTGACGGCCTTCTTTTCTATGGGAACAATGTGATTGTTCAAGTATTCCCGCTACCAAATGGTGTCAACGACCATCGGTGAAGAGTTCAGCAAAAGTCATCAGATCGTTGCTAGGCAGCTCGCCTTCTTAGTGGAATTCTCACGGGTCTCCTTTTATGTGGCTCCCTCTTCGGCATCTGAACGACGAAATCGAAGATATACAGAACTATCGTCTAGCCGGTAGTGGTGGGTGATGCTGCGTGTTAACGACAAAGAGAGGAAGTGGAATCCTTTCTCAGACAAAAATTTTGCGCCGTATCACAGGCCTCGACCGTGCCCCAAATGATGTCATCCGACCTCTGGAAACTAGTACAGCCTTCGCATCTATCCTAGTCGGAGTGAGGCACTACAAGAAGAGCGGAACAAACACGAACAGATAAGAATGTCCCGGCCAGAAAGCTGTAAGGAAGAGTCCCCTCATGGGTAAATTCCGTGTGTTGCCCTTAGCTCACTCTCAACTTTGAAGCCATTCCGCAACATACACAGTGGAGTCCACTCCCGACCAGGATAGATCCCAGCCTTCGTAAATACATTCACCTTTACCGTATGCGGTGTGAAAGCACTTGATGCAATATTGAGTTGAAAATGGGCCTGAAGGTAGCTAGCGGTCATCCTGACACTAGCTGGACCAGAAAAGATGGCGCCAAGGAACAAGATAGTGTCTTGTACTAACCAGAGAAAGGTCTCAAGCGTATGTCTCATCAGTGAAAATGAACACCGCTACGAGTATCTCCATCCTTGATATAGTAGGAAGAAATTTTTCACTTTTGCAGCGTCCTTGAACGTATGTACAGAGTTTTGTTGGCGCGGTGTCAAGTGTTCTGTTCTCTCCTTTGGAAGGTATTTCCTTGTGCGCCTATGCGATTCCATAGGGAGGTTTCAGGGCCCTAACTCGATACGTTCAAGGCCTTGGCAAAGATGGAACACTCATTCTACAGTTTGAAAATGGAACATCTTCTACAATTCGATTTGAAGGGTGGAGATTCTCGCTGTGGTATTCATTTTCTTTGTTCAGGGGTACGCCTAAGGCCCTTCCTTGGTAGGCAATATAATCGCTGAAGAAGAAATACCTCCACACTTGCGGAGAAGCGACGTACGGCGTGCAGCGAAAGGAGTCGAACATCACAATTGATTCGAGGCGCTGCGGTTCACATGCTTGCATTCTTCAAAGACGACTGACGGCAAGGATAGTCGCGGAGTGTCGTTCTTCCTCTAAAGCACCCAAAGAAGCAGCCTTGCGCTCGGCAAGACTGGCCGCCAAGCGGTAAACTCTCTCCCCCCCCATTATGAATAAGATTAGTGCAGCCTTGTCGCAGAAGTTTGTGGAAGCCGTTACAAAATAACGCGTGGACCATACACTGCTTTCATATAAGAGCTTTTAGCTCCTAATATACTTCACCTGCTCGGCATCGAGCGACAACGAAAAGCGATTGCGACGGCTTTCACAACAAAAACCATTAAACAACATCAGATCGACATCAACAAAACAATCCCAAATTTTTTCAACCGATCTACAAGGCTGTCCAATAATTCCTTCCCAAAAATTTTCAAAATTCTATAATTTGCCTAGAAGTGTTATAATATCAGGCAAGTGTAAAAACCTTCTAGAATGTTCTCCAGAGTTCCACGCTAGGGGTATATAAGGCGCAGTCGCCGCGTCTAGCTACCAGTACAAGCTAAAATGGACCAGTGCAAGCTACGTTCGTGTACTACGAGTGGCTGCTGGGCAACGACATGGGGCACCGCGGTCGCCAACATCTGCAGAGCGTGCAAGGAGGATGCAGTGTCTCAACGCACAGTCAGGCGCTGGTTCAATCGTTTCGAGAGCGGCGACACGAGCCTCGAGGACAGGGAGCACAGCGGGAGGCCTTCTACGGTGGATGACGAAGTCCTTCGCTGTATCAAGGAGAAGCCGGAAGCCACCACTCGTGAACTGGCGACGACGCTCGGCTGCAGCAAGTCCACCATCCACAATCGACTCAACTTACTCGGCTACCACAAGGTTCTGGCCCGTTGGATCCTCCACCGTCCCCGACGGGCCTCGGTCCACCTGCTGCACGACAACGCGCGCCAACACGTGGCGAAGGAGACCCAGCAGAAGTTGGCGACTCTCGGCTGGAGACGGTTTCCCATCCGCCGTATTCCCCGGACTTCGCCCCCTCCGACTACCACTTGTTCCGCCCGCTGAAGCACCATTTGTTCGGAAGAAAATTCACCAACTACGACAACCTCAAATCCGACATTGCGGACTTCTTCGAGTCGCAGCTCCCGGAGTTCTGGCGCGAAGGGCATCAGCGACCTGCCCAATCGATGGGCCACTGTTGTGGATAACTGTGGTGATTATATTGTTGATTAGACTTGTTTTTCAATAAAGTTGAAAAAAATTAAAAATGGTGAAATTTTCGGACAAGAATTATTGGACAGCCTGGTAGTAGAAAAGCTGCAATTAAATATGTCTTTCTCAATGAACGTATCCAAAAACCTTCATAAAATACGAAGACGTGCTTTGATGTTCTTAGTTGCCTTCGGGATGGAACCATATTCGCTTACATGGAATCCCAGTTTCCTAAGAAACGTAAGGAGCAGTTTTTAGCTCTTCGCACTTATTCAGACTTCCGGCCTTTCAGCCTATAATTCCATATAGGGTCGTTCCCCTTTCCGCTCCCTCACAATAAGGGATCTCTTCTACGATTGTGAGAATGTCCACGGCTCAAGAAGTAGAACCAGGAAGCGACCGGGAATCGGCAGTAGTGAAGCGTAAAGGTGCATAGCATTCCCTTGAATTCCTTCGCTTTTCGTTGTGACGCGGTTTAACTTTAAGTGAAAACCGCTTGAGAACTCCTTTACCTTACCACAAATTGATTTTTACTTGAGGTTAAACGACGGGGAAACTGCGGCTGCCCTGTCCGCAACTTGGCGTTTGCTACTTGACGTTTCCCAAAACGCAGTTCTCTTCTGAACTTTTATGAGAAATCCCCAACTACCCACATAACGAAGAGATCAAGGAAGACAGATTGTTGCTTACTTTTGGAGCTTGCTAAACCTAGAAGCTTGCCTTTAGACCAGAACTTTGCTTTTCGGAAAGTTTAGAATTGTAACTATTGATCAGTGCACATTACAATTTTCCGCACTATGTTTGATTCCTGCTAATTTCAGGAACCTACATACAACTCGTCGTCCTCTTATGACAAGCTTGTTAACATAAACATTAGTCCTGCTCTCAAAACCGTGGTCCACGTATGGTTTCGTCAGAAGTATTTTAGAAGAGACAATTATGCCCCTATAAGTATGCTCATTAAACAATGCTCCAATATATGGCGACACAGCAATGCATGAATTTTAGTTCTTGGAATCAATTCGAGGTGCATCGTGTACTTCGACTGGCTCACACGTATTGAAGGAATGGAAGAAGCAAACATAAAGGGACTGCAGTCATACGCTGCTACAGAGGATGAATCAGCAGCTAGAGACTGTGGCGACTATGAACCATTCTTCATACGAGCAGTGAGTGATCACAATTTTCTCTGCACTCATTCAGACGGCCGAGGGTGTTTCAACGACAAGCTTCGCATTATATAAGGAGTGTACGTAGATGGAGAACAAATACATGTTACAAACAGAATACCACTAAAGCGGCTGTTGATAAGGACCTAAAGTCACTTCTCCAGCATTGTACTTACCATGAGAGGGTAGAGTCTGAATAGCTGTCATGGTTTTGCAACAGATGGGGAATATCGCGAACCTACCTCTCTTTTCAAGTCAAGAACTGGACAATAGTACTCATCGACATGATATAAAATAGCTGACCTCTAATGAGCGAGAACTGATCGAACAACCATAACTTTGTTGATAATATTTCCGCCAGCTTGTGCTAGGGGATTTTTTGAGCTTCTTCTCGGTACAACGGAAGAATGATAAATCCCCATGCTCATTCATAGAGGAGTCCCATCGATATGGGAAGCGTTCCCAGCATTCATTCAATTGATGCTAGATGAAGCATCTAAGAATTCAAAGCCATATGAACAACTTCTGGGTTACAGATTGTCAAGACTGCGCCATTCAGTCCTTTCAAACATCAAATTGTAGCGCCCCTCGACTATGAGAAGGGACCAGGCCAAGAGCGGGGTGCGATTTTTGCAGAATGATTACGACTCCCCTTTCGGAGCTGAACTCGGACGACTTCTTCCCTGTGTTTACCACTGTTTTTTTCTTCTACGTCTTGATTTCTTCAATGCTTTATGTGATTTTTGCACCCTTTAATAGGTACTTCTATTCAGCTGTGGCTTCGGCTCTGACGAAAATCCCGAGAGCTCAGTGAACAAGTCTTGTTTTAAGAACACAAAAAACTCTTTAAGGTTTTGAATACTGATTGTTCTAAGGTATAAAAATAGAGATTTCCTGGTAGCAGTCACCCAATTATCTATACGGTTAAAATTCTGTCAAAAAATTTTAAGTGCGGTACAATACACAATGAAAAATTATGATTTTTAGAATCGAACAGGTTTAATCGACCTCTGGTCGACCTTGCACCAACGTCGTTGGAGCAACAGAATTGGACGTTCTCAAAATACTCATAACTCGATAATTTTTCGAAAGTGTAGCGCTCTTCAAATTAGGTCCATTGTAAAATGAAACATATATTCGGGGTCAGCAACGACCTACCTTTCCGGTGAGCTGCAAGGCGCCCAGTGGACGCTTAAAAAATAATTCAGTGACCTAATTTCTGCCCCTCCCTTCGCGAGAGATAATTACTCTCACACACTCCTAACTACATCCATTGTACTCCGGCTACTTATTGATTTTCTGCAAATAAGAAGTCAATTAGGTTTTTTAAAACTCAAAGTTATCACTCATAATTAGAAAATCTCCCAGCACCACTGAATGGTCATATTGTACTATTTTATTTAATTTTGTACTATTTTATTTAATTTTTAAAAGAAAAAAGCTCTTCTTAAAAGCTTTGCATTGAAAATTTGAAAAAATTAGCTGCTTCCTTCAGTATCTCTCAGCATAGGGGAAGACATGCTTCATCTAAAAAATTAACCTTATAGAAACCTGAAAGGTAATTTTTCAATGTAAAGCTTTTAAGAAAAATACGGGCTCCTCTGAGAGATGTAGGCTAAAACTAGGATCATGGATCTTCGATTTCATATTTTCAATGCAAAGCTTTAAAAAAATAAATAAAGTAGTACAAAATTAAATAAAATAGTACAATATGACCATTCAGTGGTGCAGTGGAGATTTGATTGATTTTTTAGTGGAGATTTTCTAATTATGAGTGATAACTTTAATTTTTAAAAAACCTAATCGAGTTCTTATTTGCAGAAAATCAATAAGTAGCCGGAGTACAATGGTCCTTCAGAGGCGGTAGCCTACTGGGTGGCATTGGACATCAAGGGGGTCGCGTGAGGTCACTACACTGGTAGAGCGGCGGCCGACCTAATCGTGGCTCAGACCGCACCACACGGTCAGGCGAGCTATCACAGAATTTTAGAAAATGGTTAAAGTAGTGGAAAAGTTTAGAAAGTAACATTATTGGACTCAGAATTCATTGGGAAAATCACTGGTTGAGAAAGTTTTCCATTCTGGAACAACTTTTCAGCCGAAATTGTGCTGGAGCCATTTCGCACCTCCTATGAGGTTTGGCCGCTTGTTAACATGTGTTAAAATCCACTACCAAGCCAAGAAGGTCACAGGTGGAAGGTGACAGAGCACTGCCGTGAACCTCTCATTTTGTGGTCCGTCCTCCTAAAATCCAGGCTTCTATCGTCCACTTGGTTTGGCAAAAATCCCATTTTCTATCAACAATTGACCCGGTAGGCGGCTTTAGCAGCCGATAGTTTTCGAACTACTTTACTGTGATCGCTTTCCCTAGGCTACATTGCGAATTATCTATAGTTCAGTTGAATATTGAATTTTCAGTTTTCGTGGACGAAACCGAGACCAAGAGGCAGCCCATGAATTCGGGCAATTTCAAAAAATCTGGAGGACTAGATGAGGAAAATTTTAGAAAAAAGTAGATCAAAATGATCGCAATTTTTTATTAGCTACGGAAAAGTGTACTATGCAGAGCGTACCACAAGCGCAAGACGAGAAATTTGCTCAGAAAGTGCTTACTCCGACCAGCCAGGGAGAGATTCCCTCTGGGAGCAATTATCTCGAGCGACGAAGGGAGGCCGCCGCCGTCGAGACTATGTAGGTCACCGAATCAACTTTTTTAAGAAACGCTGTATGCTACCTACATCGTTGGATAGATCATCCAGCGTGGATTCGGATGGTTGCGTTTATTTTCTGATCGAAGCACTTTGAAGGGAGTTATGAAAAAGCGGCGGAAACGGCGGCTTTTTCCGTCTATTCCGCCCAAAAACCAAAAGACAGGAGCGGTATTGTAGCTGGAGAAGAAGGTGGCGCAGTTCAATCGAAAGTCTATTGGTTACTTTACAGATAATAGCACACAGTTTTTGGATTCTTTAATTTTCGTGATCACAATAATATTTTAGAGGAACCAGCAATCTAAATGCCAGAAATTTTAGAAAATGTCTCCACTTTGAACGACTTTAATTTTGGAGTATCACGTTTGCCTGTGCTTTATTCGTTTGTGCCAGCAAGCGTGATAAATGAAACCAAGCTGCAAAGAAACAAGAAACAAAACTAAAGATTTCGACGCCTACGAAAACTCTTTGTAGTGTTCCCAAGGTGAGATTTCCACTAGGCTAAAGGACGAACTGTGTGTCGTCTAACAAATTAATCAAAAACGGAAGAATAGGCTACGAGTGGATGCACCAGTTAAATCTGATTTGAATGGTGGTTCGATTTCAATTTTTTGTTCATTTGCTCCGGTTTTCTAATCGAGCCAAATATCGAGAAACCCTTGGCGGTACACAGATTAGGTCCAGAGTCGGTCCCTTGATCTGCCCATGTGATCACTCGCGCCATCTGAGGACACGGTAAAGCCTATGTTATACTTCGGCAACGCGTCGCCGACGTCGCCGACACTGTGTTGAGGGGGCTGCTACTCACTACCTAGCAGGCCGCACAACACAGCGTCGCTGGCGGAGTCGGTGAGAGCTATGCAAGGGGTGCTATACATCCGTGGCCGACATCGACGACGTCATCCAAGGGTGGCAGAAAATGCGCTCCGATGGAGTGTTTTGATTGTGGCTTGGTTCTTCGTTCCTGGCATTGCTATCATCCTCACCGGACTTCGAATTACGAAATCGAGAAGAGCAAAAGACGACCGTCTTGCGTACACCAGTAGAGCGCTTCGCTATAACACTGAGTGTTTGTTGAGGGAGTGGGAGCCTAAACCTTACCTTCCCTTCACTTTCTCACCTTTTTTCGCTTTTCTGTCCTTCTTACCCGTTCTATTCGCGTTTTCTAGGCATTTTCGCTTTCTTGCAGAGCAAGTAACACAAAATAAAACTGTGAAGAAAATAAGTATTGTTTCCTCGCTTTCTGAAATGATACTGCAAACCTCTACGAAGAGCTTTTTCGAAATAAATTCATATTAATCAAGAATTAAATTTTCCTTTGAATTTCGAAAATTCTGCGTAGATTTAATTTCAATGCGATTCAACGAAAAGGCCTTTGCTAAACTCCAACAAAGAAATTTAACGAAAATGCTGGTAAAGTCGTTAAATCGGTAAATCAATAGTCGTTAAATGCACAACACACCCCCCCCGCACTTTTGTTATTATTATGTTTTGTCTACAATCAATTCTACAGTCTCGAAACATATTAAGAAAAGCGCACAATGTAAGCGCATTTGAGGCCGACGTGATCACCTAGCGTTTCTATCCGCAGTCTGGTTACCAAATGATGACATTGAAAACGCGCTACGAAGCTAAAAATGCGCTCCGATGCTCTCATGTCGACGACGTGGCCGACGTCGCCACAGACGCGTCGACGACGTCGGCGACATTTGTGGAGACGTCGGCGACGTTGGCGTCGCCAACGGGTCGCATCGTCGGCGGCGCGTCGCGGAAGTATAACATAGGCCTAAATCGCCTAACCAGAATCATCACACTTGCGGTGTTGCGGTGTCGCATCATTGATCCTGTCAAACACTGGAGAGGTGGCGTGGTTCAGCATCGATTTTTGTCCAGATCTTAACATTCGTTTCCCTTTCATTCCTTATTCATTCTGCATATTTTTATCAATACTTGTGCATTCTGATTTGGTTTATTTCTATTTTAAATTCATTTTTACGTAGATAGAAATTTCTACTTTTAATCTTTTAAATTGTATTTTTGGGCGCATGGTGGTGAACATTGAGGAGCTGAGTAATGCGAAGTCAGAGTGCTTGGCGCAGCCGAGAAAGCTTCCAATTCTTACACCGACCCTCTACCTTCCCATCAACCATCGACAAGAACTTTATCTCAGTTTAAGGGAAAATTTCGAAGGTGCTTTCATTCAGTTTGGAAGGCGTGGCTCATTCCCGAAGTCATAACTTGGAATGTTGACTGTACAACAACTTTTCATCTAATCTCCTAAATTGAAGCAGGAAACTGAGCTTCTGATCCTGAATAAAAGGATGGATTGGTTAGCTTGAACACAGAAGTGAACTTGAGGGGAAAACGGACGGCGTTAATTAATCTCTTTTTGGTGGTATGACGCGCATTCTACCACTGCAGGATAGCATACAGGATCGTGAAGGCAGATTGACTGCGTATTTGGCCTACATAATGACTTGCCATGGCCACCCGATATACAAGTCAGCGTTATGTCTTTCCTAAACAAATTTGGTAACAATTCGACGACCTCGAAGGGATAGAAGGCTTGGTCAGCTTGGACGGCAAACAATAGTCTAGAAGCTTGGATCGAGTGCAAGCGACAGCCGGTGCCTCTTCTAACTGTGCTGCCCGCGCCCATATAATAAAAAAATAAGCTGGATAAATTTCTAAAATTTATCTGCTATTACTATTCCAAGACAATGCGTTAGCTACAGTGAAACCCTAGTGAACGAGGCCCATGGACTGCTTCCGCTACCTGGTACATGTTGTTACACGATGTTTACTTGCAATGGAAAATCAGGCGCCGGTGGAATTCGAACCTTCGTCTTCTGTTTTCTGGAAACGCTACTAACCCTTGAACCATCGGAGCTGTTTGATCACTTACAATGAAACTAGCTAACTCAAGCTATCACCAGTGACAGTGTCTTCTAACCGCCCCAGGTTGGGGAAAAATCACTGTTTTCCATATAAAAAATATTCAGTTGTTAAAAATGAGGTTAAAAAGTAAATAAAACTCTTCCAATACTTTCCACAATTGCTTGTCACGCATCCTACCTTCACATTGTTTGTAATGCATGTGCAGAGGTCTTTTGAAGATTGATGAATGGTCATCACAAGTCTGTGGCCTAGTGCTACATCTCTCTAATTGTTCGGCTGTAGTCGGTGTGGCCGACTTCTTGCACACACATTTAATATTTTACAACGTGGCCTAACATGATATGAAGGACACGAATCCACATTCTTCTAGTTTTCAAAGCGCAATTAAAAAAAACTCGTCGAGTTATGACAGCTTAAGTGCCGGCAACTGCGTGCTCTGATTTCTTCAATCGTACCCAGAAGATGGTATCCTTCAGGTGGGAGAAGACCATGTATTGCGGAAATAATTTTCAACCACCTGAAGGGAAGAAAATATCAGGCAACGAAGTTGTACCCCAACAAGAATTCAAACACTGAGTATTATACAGTAAAACATCCAAGCTTCTATACCGCTATCTTCGGAATGATTAAGTGGGCTTGATTCTTGGTCGATTTTCGCCAAAAATTGAACCCCCTAATCATATTGAAGATTTCGCCGTTAAAAGCTGTTTTTTCGGAATTGTTTTCGATTTTTCATCTAGCTTCTAATGCTCTATAACATTTCCAGAAGTTCCGAAAACTTTCCGACTTTCGGCTGTTTAAGTTCAGACAACCGCGTTCTCTTATTTCCTCGGGTCGAGCGCGAGGGATAAACTTATCACGGATATAATTTTCTCCCATTTGAATGAAGCACCTTAAGAGAACAAAATTGTATCTAACCAAATTTCAACATCTTTTACTATACAGGATAAAGCAGGCCCTTCATCAGTGATCTTCCTTGTGAATAGGTGGCTTCGATTTTTGGGACATTTTTTTCGTCAACTTAAGCAGATTTGAACCTACTGATCTTAGAGAATATCGTTTCATGAAATTATGATCTGTTTCACCGGATTAGGCGCAAAGCTTTTGTGGCGAGGTCCGCTTCTCCACGTGGTACTACTGGTAGCTGTTCGCTCTGCGAGCTAAGCCGAATACGGATAGTCGACTGCAGGCCTTTGTGACAGGCCGGCCTACGAACGTCTTATGTCACATCACATAGTTGATGACGCTTAATAGTTCTCGAGCAAATGCTACGGCGTCCGAGGGAGCCGACGCGCACTCACAAAGCCCGGCGAGTGTGAGAAGTATGCGAGGGTCCGTGTGCGAAGGCGTCATGGGGGCAACTGAGCTAGACCGAAACTACCGTAACGTAGGACCCGGGTGGCAACGTTGAATGTGGGTACGTTGACGGGCCGCTCGTGCGAGTTGGTAGAAGCACTGTAGCGAAGAAGGATAGATTTCGTGCGGTGCAAGAGACGAGGTGGTCCTGCTGCAAGTCAAGGGACATAGGACGAGTCCGACTCAAGGTCTCTATGTGGAAGTCCCAGGACCACCAGTGGTGTCGGTATGATCGTCTCCGAACGTTTCCGTGACTCGATTGCAAGCGTAGAACGCTTCGATGACCGCTTTATGAAAATTGTTGTCGCCGTAGAACAGCGACGATGACATTTCTTTTCTGCATATGCTCCGCAGACTAGCTGTTCCGAGCAAACCAAGGGCGAATTCTGCTCCCTGCTTAACGAGAAAACAGCGAAAGTGCCGTCAGAAGATATGATTGTTGTAGTAGGTCACCTTAATTGTCACGTTAGAGCAACGAAAGACGGCTACAGCTGTCATATTGGTTTTGGTTATGAGTCACGAAACGCCGATGGTGAGCGCATACTTGAGGACGCAGAGTTCACCACGAGAACACCAAGTTTGCACCTCCGAGGCTGAGGCAGGTCGAGTGATGCGGTCCAGCAAGGATCAAGTGGTGGCGGTTGAGCGAGAAAGATGCAGCTCTTATGCCTTGCATTCGGTTGCCGACAGTAACAACCGTCGACGAAACCTATAAAGGGGCTACCAAAGCGATAAAACTGCACGAAAGCGGCAAAGAAGGTATTGGTCGCTGCTGTCGCCTCACACTACGCTGATGTGAGCGAAAAAACTGGAAAAGCGCGATGGTGTGCGTTATATTTACCGACTCGCCAGAGCTCGCTGTCGTCAAGCAGAAGACATCGAGTTCTTTAACGACAAGAACGGTCATCTTCTGGTATACTGTAAGAGGGCGGTGAAGTGATGGCGCGACTACCTCGAGGAAATCTCTAATTTAGAATTTGAACATCCTGCTGTTCCTTTTGCTTCACCTGTACACGGCCCCGTTCAGAAGATCACAGTGAGCGAAATTGAGGCAGCCCTGAGGAAGATGAACTCAGGCAAAGCCACTGGTCCTGATGACCTGCCAGTCGACCTGTGGAAGTCGAAGGGCTGGTGCCCTGTTGACTGGCTGACAGAGTTTTTCAATCGGGTTGCTGCTGAGAAAAAAGTGCCTGAGAGATGGCAGCAATGCACGACCGTCCCGATCGCAGGAAGAGCAGTCCTGCGGAGTGCGCTAGTTACCGTCCAATTCGCCTTCTTTCCCACACCATGAAAATCTTTGAGCGAATTGTCGATGAACGTATCCGGGATGTCATCCAGCTTTCCACTAATCAGTGTGGCTTCGTCTATGGTTGTGGCACCGTTGGTGCCATTCACGCCGTTCGTCTTCTGCTAAAGAAGCACTGAGAGAAATAGAAACCGGCGCATTTTGCCTTTCTGTAGTTGGAGAAGGCCTTTGACCGCGTTCCGCGAGATGTTACATATATGGTACGCCTTGCGACAACATAGTATCCCTGAAGAGCTTATTGAGTGGGTCCGCATTCTGTGCTCTTCCCCAAGAAGTCGAATGCGAGCGCCAGCGGGAACGTCGAATTTCCAATCTCTGTCGGAGTGCACCAGGGATCTGCGCTATCCCCACTGGTCTTCGTGGTCCTGATGGATGCAGTCTCACGAGATCTCCAGATGGCGGCACCTTGAACACTGCTGTATGCTGACGACGTCATGCTTGCATGTGATGATAAAACCGAAATCGAGCGACAGGCACAGGCGTGATGCTATCGCTTGGCATTGTTCGGTCTCAAGCTAAAAGTCAAAAAGACGGAGTACTTGACGACGGATTCGAACGAGCACGGATCTATTAAGGTCTTAGTACTAAGCTCTCACGAGTTACATCTTTCAAGTATCTTGGATCGACAGTCAGGTTCAATGGCAGCCTAAAGTTGGAGGTAAATTTGCGCTTGAGCGTAGCTTGGTGCAAATGGCGCTCACTGACTGGGGTGCTTTGCGGATTTACGCGTTTTGACCAGGGGTATGCGTTTAACGATTATCGATTTACCGATTTACCGGATTTACCGGCATTTTTCATTAAAAGTTTTTAACGAAATTTAACGACGACAAATTCCGTTAAATTGCATTAACGACATTTTGTGACCATATTTAAAATTTTGCTTCCTCTCCATGTAAATGCATTTTGGACTTTTTTGAATGAGCTTTTGCAGTGTTCCGAGGAACCAGTGTAGGTAATCGATATTGTCCTCGAGTTTCAAGAATTGTTGACACTTTCCTTGCTCCTTAACCAGTTTATCTGCGTGCGACCCCACTTTTCTACGCTTTCGTTCCGTGCTTTTCGACTTCGTGGTCCGTTTCTTACGTTTGATTGCCAGATACTAGTTCATCATAATTACCAATCATTCAGTTTTCCACAGTTTTTTATGATGTTTGTTTTATAATCAGGGTTGAAAAGGCATAGAAAACACGAAGAAAACGCTACGAAACACAAACTATGCGAAAAAAGACAAGCGCAAGAACCGAAAAAATGAAGAGAGATGGGTTCTTCCCTCTTCTCAGCAAGTTTCCCGGAAAGTTGGAGAAATTTTTCGTGCAGCATCCGCCGGTGACTGTAGAACTACATTAGGGCAATTTTGAGCCTCGCCTAATTGATAGAGCTTGGCAACGGGTAGTGTCTTTGCTTCGCTTTTACTGAATTTTATGCCGTGCATGTCAACGATTTTTCTTAACTATTTCGTCCTCTTCAAGGACTTCCTTTGGAGTTCCTTTGGGAGGAGCACAGCCAATATACACGAGAAACAGTGAAATATGTAGCTAAAAGCACTAGAATTACATAAAAAGATATGAAATCCATGAACAATCTCTGTCATTTATTATACAGGTTAGTATAAAGACTGGTACTTTACAAGCACTCCATTTCATAAATTTTTTTAAAGATTTACGGAAAGGTATATTTTTGAAGGTGGTGGTCCGGCTTTAGCATTTTCTTTATGTCTAGGGATTTTTTCGTTTAATTTTTGAATTCACTATAGAACAGTTCATCAATCCCTAAATGTGCTCTACAAAAATGGGAAGAAATCGAAAGCTCAAAGCACAAACGAACCTCAAGCAAAGTTTGTGCTGTACAGTTTGGAACCAGGTCCTTCAAGAAGAAGATCTGAGTGGTAAATTGCTGAGAAATTGTAAATGAATGACAGACAGTGACGAACTCTACTTGGAAGAATTATGTAGGAAAGATAACAACACTTCGTAGATATCCTACAAAGACGGACTGTACCAAAGGATTCGCTGTGGTCGCTGCATGATTGAATTCTTCATTAAACATTCTGTTTCTCAAAACAATTACGGCAGTATAGAAAAATGTCCGGCTGGAAAAGTCTACTTAGCGAGCTCATGTTTTGTAAAAGTTTGGGAAACTTTTGTAAAAATTTGAGAAAAAAAGAAGAAAAAAGCTCAAAAACGTTGAGCCGTGATACGATGCACTTTGGATCTTCTCAGAAGGTGAACAACTTACCACCAGCTAAAGGAATCAGGCATAGTAAGAAATTTCCTATTTTAGAAGTCTTCTTGCTCTCTTTTCAGAACCTTAATGGTTCTTCTCGCTTATTTTGTTGATGATAGACTGTTGTTATTTGAACATGAAGGCATTGTCATATAATTGTCATGCAGATGGAGTCGAAAAAAATCAATCAAGAAAAAGATCTGGCTTTCTACATACTAAAATACAGCCAAACTGACTGCAGCTAAGGGACGTTTTATTTAACGAATTTACCGAATGTACCGATTTTAACGCAAAAATTTTTTGTTAAAAAGTGGTCGTTAAAAATTTACCGAAAAAATTTGACGCACACCCCTGGTTTGGACCGCGTTCGCAGCGACACCATACGACAAAGGTTTGGTGTCATCCGATATCCTACAAGCGCGAAGCTCGTCCACGATGGTATGGCCACGTCCTTCGCGCTAATGTCGTGGCATAACCTTTGAAGTCCGTGGAAAGCGGTCCGAAGCAACGTTGGCTAGACACGTTGCAAGTGGACTTAAAGATAGCTGGTGTGCAACCTGAGCATTAATCGGGAGATTTGGCTTCACCACGGCAGAAGAGCGGATCCCGCTGTGAAGCGGAATAGACGCTAATGAAAATGGTGGCGCAAAGCTTAATATTTTTTGTGGCAACAGTTTCCCTGCTCGTCTGCTTCAGGTACAATTTATTTTCACGAAAATCTACGATTTTAAATACGTCCCCTATATTCATATCGAGGAATGTTGGATAGAAGCCTTTCTTACTGCATAATAATTGCTTCAAGATTTTAAAGGGTGCAATTTCGTTTTTCGATGTTGTTCCTTCAGATCGGGGAGAGTTATTTCCGTGACAAGTCCACCCTTGGCATGCAGTCCCCGAAATCAGAGAAAATCAGTGAACACAATTGCCAGCAATTAAGCTGTCATAACTCGGCAAGCTATTTCTGAAAAAACTAATAACATTTTAAAAGCTTGAAGAAATGTGGATTCTAGCAGATTAGCAGATAAGAGGCAGATTCGATTATTTTCATCTTCCATATGATTAGGGGTTTGAGCAGCAATTACAGCAAGCACTCCGAGAGTCGGAAACGGCGTAAATCTCCAACGTTTTAAACAAACATTATGCTGCATCAGAGAAAATCTCCCCTTCTGGATAAAAGCTCACATGCGTCCACTTTTTATTTTATGTGATGTTAAAGAGTAAGGAAAGAAAACAGAACAGGAATAGATTCTGATTAAAACTATGAGCTACTAATTTTGTTTTTATCATTTTTGGTTTATCTAATTTTTTAATTATTCTGTTTAAAGTGGGCGCACACCAAGAAAAGCCTGTTTCTTCAAGCTGACGCGGAAAATAGTTGAACTTTGAAAAATACTACTACTGCTACTCTGGAAAAGATTTGAAAAATCCTCGTGAAAGCTGTCGGAAAACAGTTGAGCCTATGGCTGGGTATTATTATAGAACAAGTGCTCCGACACGCCTAACGGCGTGTCTCGCACTTGCGCGCTTCGCGCGACTTTGCACCATCACTGACCTAAAGAAAGTAGCTTTTGTCAAACTTAAAATTCGCTAATATCTAGGACCTGCTGCGTACTTCATCGGCATTAAGCCATTCACCACTTCGGTACCTTTCATCATAGACATTTTCTCCACACCGTGCAGTAACATCATTGGTTTATGCTGCGCAGTACTTCGGCCCCTCCACTGTGTACACGTCTTCCGAATCCGGGCGCCAGTATCCCCCTCACTCGTTTCTTGTTTCTAGATCTAATTGCTGGTCCGCCTTTACTGGTCTTCCCCCCCCCCCCCACCTTCCTGGTCCCAACCCCTGGCCCACTTCCTTGTTTTCACTATTGACCCCCTACTGGTCTCTTCTTGCTGGCTTCCCCGCCCTGGCCCCTCCTTCAGGTTGTTTCTTTCCTTCCTGGACGCTCACCTGGTTCACTCTAAAGGTCCCTTACTTCCCTTCTCCACCACTCCTTAGTGGTCCTACCATGCTCAAGGCAGAAGTCAGTGACACGTATTCAGAATCAAAGCTCAGAAACGCACGCAGACGCCTCTGAGTCAAGCAGGGGAGGGCTGCGCTTCCTCTGCTGCAACATCCCATGTTGAACGGCAAACATTGCCCGCGCGAGGTACGCAGAGGCGTACCTGGCGCGGGTAAAGTTTTCCGTTCAACATGGGATAATGCTGAGTTCTGCATGCGGCCGGTCGTCGTACGACGACGATGAGACCTCTGTTTCCTTTCTTTTCGATCTTCTGAATCCAGACGGTTGTGGTGCGACGAAGGGAATCCGCCTTCTGGATTCAGGGACTCAGAAACGCGCGCAGACGCCGTTGTGTCAATAGAGAGGAGGCTGTGCTTCCTCGGCTGGAGGAGCATCCCATGTTGAATTCTGGATGCGGCCGCTCGTCGTACGACGACGGTGTCACCTCTTTTGACTCCGTATTCTTGTTGCGCGACGAAGGGGATCCGTATTCTGGATTCAGACGCTCAGAAGCGCGCGCAGATGTCGCTGCGTCAAGCAGGAGAAGGCTGCGCTTCCTCTGCTGCAGCAGCATCTCATGCTCAATTCTGAATGCGATGCCTCGTCGTTGGACGACGGTGTCTCCTCTTCTGACTCCAGAAGGTTGTGGTGTGACGAAGGGAAACCGTCTTCTGGATTCAGGCACTCAGAAACGCGCGCAGACGCCGTTGTGTCAAGCAGGAGGAGGCTACGCGTCCTCTGCTGTAACAACATCCCATGTTGAACGGCAGACGTTGCCCGCGCGAGGTACGCGGAGGCGTCGCAAGGGGTTCCATGAGATTGCGCGTGCATCCACGAGGCGTATCTCAGCCAGGTTCCCAACCTGAGTGAGATACGCCTCACCATCTACAGGGCAGGGAGCTAACTCAATTATATAGTGGTAGATAATTTCTTTTTCCAAGATTCTTTACCACACTCTACGAAGTCCTGGAAAATATAGAAATAAGTTTACTAGAAGACTGTGATACGGGAGAATATAAACAGAAAAATAGGAACACGTCATTCTCTCCATTCCTACGGTATTCGGGGAGTTAATTATCAGCCCGCCACATCCAAAGTGCTAACTAGGGGAAGGTTTCGACCTCCTGTCCTCAAGCCCAGACCAGGGTCATTAGAAAGAGCTGGGAATGCTGATTACGAATGTGGTGTCAAAATTGCAAAATGAAATTCCTGAACGAGTAATGGCCTGCCGAAATTGGGTGGCCTCTCCACAGGCTGGCCGTGCGACACAGCTGGTGAGGGAGTGGTGAGTCATTAGGGCCCCGTAAGGGTCCGTTTATACTTCGACGCCGAGGGACGTGACGCCACGTATTGTAGCCACATTGATCGAGCGACGCGATCGATCAATTTGGCCACTATACGCGGCGTCGCGTCGCTCGGCGTCGGGAGTATAAACGGGGACTAAGGCCTATGTTATACTTTGGCTACGCTGTTTTCGGCGACGTCGACAGTGTTACGCGGGCTGCCAAGCAGTGCGTAGCCGCCCGCGCAATACATCGTCACCGACACGTCGCCGAAGTACAACATAGGCCTAAGGCCTCGTGCATACTTCCCGTCGCCGCGATTGAATCGCGGCGATGAGTTTTGCAGAGCGACGCGAAAGAATTTGAATTTCTCTGTGCTCGTCGCATCGCCCACCGCTCTGCAAGGGAGCGCGACGGCGATCCGTCCAGGATCAACGCTAAACACCGCGCGCGGCGCGAAAAAGTATGCCATGCCCGCGATGGGCGCGGGAAGCCATCGCGCATGCCGACCGCCACTGTTGCGGCGGCCGCGGCGAGGTTTTCTTTGACTATTCGGCCGCGTGCGGCGGAATGGCCATGAACTGAGCGCCGCGATGGCATCGCGGCGATGGAAGTATGCCCCCGGCCTAAGGAGAGCCCGCCAGCTGCGGCTGGCGCAGGGGTGTGCTCCTGTTCGTAAGGTGCGGCGTCGTTGGTTCGGTTCCTATCGGTTTTTTTTGTTGCAAGTCATAATTTCCTTTCGAAATGACCTTTTATTCTGAATTACGATACGTGTCTGATTAAACAGCCGGGAAAACTACCATACAAGTTTGTGAAAATGCTTGAAGGCAAACAACTGGTCTGGTGACTTTTTTACTATTTCGCACAAATAGAGTCCAAATCATATATGGAACAACTAGAGGTGTGTCTAACAACCATGACATTCGAGGAACAAAGCAAAAAAAAATGTGTGGAGCAGACATCTTGCTCATACGCTGCACATCTTCAGGCTATACGACTTCGGCAGTACATGACTCGCTCAGGAATTTCAATTTGCAATTTTGACACCCATATTTGCATTCACCACTCCGAGCTTTTTCTAATGATCCTGGTCTCAACTTGAAGTTCCATAGGTGTTCGAAACCTTCCCTAGTAAGACCCTAGTTAGGCTATGTACGGTGTGCTCAGATGGCGTATATGCCGTGACGGCAGGCGAACGGACCGATTCTCCTGAACCAATATGGGGCCCAGACTAAAGCTTGGGCATTTGATGCCTTATAAAACAATTTAAATAAATGTACATGAAATCGAAACGGAAACCACCACTCGAGTGAGAATCATTGAGAGTATATCACTGAACACTACCTAGCAAATTGAAATTTTTTAAAATTGCCCTTATTGGGCTTCAGTCCGAGTATGACGCCAATTTAAGACGCAAAATTCTCTTGAGACTTAGTCGCAATCTCACGCGTAAAAGTCCTCATAGAGTTTTCCTTGTGTTCTTAACCTGCAACATTATTGCCCTAAGAAAACGGATTCAAAGCCACTTGAACTGCAAACAAAATTCGACGGCTGCGGCCAAAATGATTGTGTCACATGCAACTCTTTGGCAGCACGTGGGTCCTAAAGATTTTTACGCAAAAAGTTTTCTCTCCCCCACCGCAGTTCCCTGCAACATGCTCAATCGAGTTAGTAAGTACAAGCCAATACGAGCTTACAGTTTCAAAGTTACTGACCTCTTAAGTCGGCAATTTTCCCAAATTGACCTAAGTAAAAGAATCGGATTCCTCAAAAGATTAAACCACTGTGATCGTGAAGAACTAATGAATAAAAAAATTGTGTGGTGTCGCATGTAAAGAGGAAAATGAGCATAAAATTGGAACGAAACGTCTTCTTCCTCTGATAACCAAGAATATATGACCTTTGGGTGTAATTATCCCAAGTGAGGCGGGGGGGGGGGGTCCGCCGCGCCGAGCCAAATGTAGGTCATCGAATCAACTCTTTTAGGACTATGTTATCCATCGCTCGGGAAATATGGGAGCTAATATGGGAGCTTATAATTAGGCATCGCTCACCCCAAGCGATGCCTAATGATAAGCTCCCATATCGATTCATCGCGCCAGGCGATTATTATGGGAGCTTATAATTAGGCATCGCTCGGGATGAGCGATGGTATAACAAATTGAAGAACGCTATCAAAAGCTGCGGATGAGGTGTTTCTTGCGCTTTTTTTCTCCCAATGACCAAAAGCTAAGGCCGGTATTGTATTCTACTGTTTTGCGCTTTTGACATACTTATGTTGTTCCTTATTCATACACCCTAGGCGATAATGTGTAGGGCGGAGTTCTTGAGTTTTCTGGTGCCTTATACTTTTAAAACGAACTGTGCATTTTTACGACTTCCAGAGAAAACTTCGCAAAAGAAGGTTACTGGGGGTGCCGATCACGAATCCGAAATCTATTTTCGAAATTTCGGCCGATTACGGCGCGCAGTGAGCAAAGCTGATCGGGTCGTCCTTATGATCTTAAAACTGACCTACCACATCGATCAATACTGTCGTCTGTGCTATGCTTACGAAGTCATAATAAGCTGCTGCTGACACCACCTCTGCAATGTCTGGCTAACCGTGGAGTGGTCACTCACCTAATGATACTGAAGTGTGGATCTCTACTGGGTGCTGTTCTTTCGAGTGACGAGATGAACCTGGCGGAAGGGATAGCAAGTCTCCTACAGGATTTCGAACTGCCACAGCTGGAAATCGAGGAAGTGGAGAAGTTGGAGGTAGTGGAAGAAAAGGATGTAATATCCTGGCCTAGGATGTTAGCCGGAAGATCAATAACAGATTTTTTTAAGCAAATTTATCTGCATAAGATGACATGGATCACAGCAAAATTCGTGCATATTATCTTGCCAAGAAAAATAGCCACTAGGCCACCTAGGGGGGAGAAGGTTAGGACCCATAATGGAGCCCGAACGATTAGTTAGCTATCTCTACACCAAGACCCTTATAAATACCGCTATTCGGTACTAGTTGTAAGGTGAGGGAAATGTAGAGGAAGGGCGAAGCATAAGTGAGTGACAGCTGCTGCCTACTTGGGGGAGAGCCACCACCCTCTATGCTCATATAGGGCCGCTCTCTCCATGCCTACATAGGAGGCAGCCGCTGTCCTTGTTCGTTCACGATGTTCCTAATTGTACGGCACTTCAAGGTCGTGATTACATCGCTAAGCTTGATAGCAGGCGGTGCTCGGATCTTTGGCTACCGCCAAAACTGCTCACATAGAGAGCCTTACTCCGAAGTGCTTATTCTGCGGAAACACAAATGAAATCAATTGGTATTGGTAGACCGATGCAGTTCACAGTCTGACAGGAGTAACATTACCCCGATTCCTTTACTCATTCTTCCTACCCCCCCCCCCCCACCCACTCCACCTATACCCCATAACCCATGTGCCAGCAGAAAACGAAAGTGAGAATCAAGTACGCACACACTCGTTGTTACATGAAGCCTTTAAAAAGCCATCTGGAAATCTCACGGATGCTGTGCAAAGTCTTATATGTGGCACGTCTTCTGGGTCCCGATACACATTGGACAAAGTCTGTAACACATTTGCTGAGTCCGTACGCATATATCACGTCGTCTATGACACGTCTTTTGCACCCAGACACACGTGGCACGACGTCTGTAGCACGTTTTCTGATGCCACGTTGTACAACACAGAGAAAATACTGGTCCCCTTATTGGTCCCTTTCACTGATCCCCTTCACTACTTTCCTTTACTGGTCTCCTCTTCACTCTTCACTGATCCCCCTATCCTTCACCAATCCCCATTACTGGTCTCGACCCCACTGGTCCCCCTTTTATTCATTAACCCTTTTCCGGTCCCCCTTCACTTGACCCCTACCCCCCCCCCCCACTTCACCGGACCCATTACTGGTCTCTCCCTCACCGGTCCTCCCTTCACCCGGTTCCCTCTTCACTGGTCAACCATTTACCGGTCCCCCTTCACTGGACCCCCTCCCCTTCACCGGTCCCCATTACTGGTCCCTTCCTCACCGATCCCTCTTCACTGGACCCCTCCCTCCCTCCTTCACCGGTCTCCCTTCACTGGACCCCCCCCCCCCCTTCACCGGCCCCATTGCTCGTCCCACCCTCACTGGTCCCCCTTTTATTCATCAATTGTTTTCCGGTCCCTCCTTCACTAGAACCCTCCCTCACCGGCCCCCATTGCTGGTCCCACTTTCAATGGTCCTTCCCTAATTGGTCAACCCTTAACCGGTCCCTACCGGTTGGAACCCATTCTTAACCGGTCCCACCGTGGTCCCACTTTCACTGGTAACGCGTCGTTTGAATCCGGATCCCCTGTCGCGACATCTGTGACACGTCGTCTGAAACCAGACGTCCTTTCCGTGGCTCTGGTGACATGTCTTCTGAACCCAGACGCCTGTTGCGCCGGTTGAACTACGTCGGTGACACCCTTTCTGAACTTGGACGCTCGCTTCCACGACGTCGGTGACACATGTCCGGAACTCGAACGCCTTTTGCGTGACATCAGCGACACGTCTTCTGACCCCTCTCAACACGACGTAGATCACACCTCGCCTGAACCCGGATGGCTACTACTCGACGTTTACGAAAGGCCAGATGGATAGACGGATGGACAGACGGAAGGACACACACACAACTGCTTACTCTTTTATACATAGTAGGACAAGGTTGAAAACCGGCGAAAATGGGAATGTATCGCGGTACTAGCCACTGCTTTAGATATCATCATCATCATCATCATCATCATCATCATCATCATCATCATCATCATCATCATCATCATCATCATCATCATCATCATCATCATCATCATCATCATCATCATCATCATCATCATCAGTCCTTTGAGTATGAGGCGCCATCACTCCCGCTGAGCCACCAACCTGTTTGCTCCGTTATTTTCCCCGTTTTCTTGTTCCCACGTAATACACGCATGTACTTGACAGGTGCTGGCAGTGCTATCCCATGGTCAACTTCCAGGATCCTTAGCTCGTTTGGTTCAAGGTTTTCGCAAAAATGGAGCACACCTCACTACTACTTGAAGGGCGGAGATTCTCGCTGTGCTATTCATTTTCGCTGCTCAAACATACGCCTAAGTGAGTTTCCCTGTTCATAAATACTTATTCAAATGGGTAATTCTATGGCTTGTCTCCTGCATTCGAGAATCCGTGTTCGCATGTTTTCTTAATAGCAATATGTCAGATAAACATCCGTATGGCACCCTGAACACATACACACCGTGTGAAAGAGAGAACCTGTCCGTGCACCTTTCTGTGGTGAACTCCAAAACATCACTTCTTAATCAGTATTGATCTTTAACATCACTGTGCTATGTACATCCTAACCAATGTCAAGAGTGGGATTCAATTTTTGCTGGAAATTTACGACCCCCCCTCAGAAGCGGAATTCGTACGACCCCTCCCCTCAGAAGCGGAATTCGGACGACCTCCTCCCTCTCTCTGCCGCTGTTCTATTTCTTGTATTTCTTGATTTTTTCAAGGTTTCTTGTGCATTTTAAACTCTTTAATAGATTCTTTTTTAGGTGCGGCTTATGCACTGAAGAGAACAATGAAACGAGTTCATTTAATAATACATGTTTTCAAAACACAATAAAATTCTTTAAAATTTACGAATGCTATTTTCGACACTTCAAAATAAAGATTTTCTGGTAGAGTCTTCCAATCATCACTGTTCAATTTACGCAGTTTCTTCAGGACGTCATGGACACGGAATATTCTTCTACCTGAAGGAGCGACGTTTGCATCTGAAATTGTGTTATATAAAATTTTGAGTAATATTTTCTGACGACGACTTAAGTGCTTTCCTTATAAATTTTTTGAAGCGTTCATCGAATCGATTATGGAGCGGAAAAACGAAGGATGGACAATGGACTTCCCTATGGAAATAATGTTCTCCCATCCTAAGGAAACGTCATAAAAAAGCGAAAATGAAGCTACATAAACCTAAGCTCTGTGCATGATACAGCAAAAAAAATGATTTTCCGCACCGATGACGGAGCTGCGATGACGATATAATTAGGATGGATCGTAAGCAAAATTCTCGTTTTTGTGAAAAAAAAATTATTTTTTAGCCGGAGCAGACCACCCACACAAATAAAAATCTGCCACAAAAACTTCCAAGTCTTGATCAATGCACAGTGAAAAATCATGATTTTTTGGATCGAACAGGATGAATCGACCTCCGGTCGATTTTGCACCAACGTCACCGGAACTTCAACGTTCACAAAAAGGTTCATAACTCGGTAAGTTTTTTGAACTTTGGAGACTATTCTAGCTTCTCGAAAACAAGACAAAAAACGCTTTCCCATGTAAAAATCATCGTCAAAAAAGGGTTCCTCATGCGTGGCCGACGGTTCAATTTTTGAGCGAAAAAAATTGAAGTGACTACACAAGAATGCTCATAACTCAGTAAGTTTCTCGAAGTTTCAAAATGCCGCTAGCTTTTCAGAAACTAGAAGAAAATTCCTTTTCTGTTGTATAAGTATCAATTTTCAAAAGAGAAGTCTTTATGCGCTGCAGTGGGGTCCAATTTCTGGTCCATTTCGCAAAAATACGTACCGAAAATCGAGCCGCCCCCCCCCCCCGGTCCGCATGAAGACCCCTTTTTTGGAAAGTGATTCTTATATGATAAGATAGCAAAGTTTTTCTTTTTTTTCAACGGCCAAGCGGGATTTTTGGCTTTCAAAAAATTGGCTGAGTTATGAACATTTTTGTGAAATCTTCCCGATGACGATGGTGAAGGACTCAGTTCACGACTTCCGAAAATTGATCATATCTCGATTAGTTTTTCGAAAATCAAAATTACGTTTGGCCATCAGAAAATAGAGCTAGTATGCTTTCTAACCATATAAGAAATGATTTCCAAGAAAGGGGTCTTCATGCGGGACGGGGGGGGTTTCGATTTTCGGTACCAATTTTTGCGAAATGGACCAGAAATTGGACCCCCGCCGCTCATGAAGACTCCTTTTTTGGAAGTTGATTTTCAAATAGCAAGAAAAGGCTTTTTTCTATCTTTTGAAAAGCTAGCGGGATTTTGAAACTTCGAAAAACTTACTGAGTTATGAGCATTCTTGTGTAGTCACTTCAATTTTTTTCGCTCAAAAATTGAACCGTCCGCCGCGCATGAAGAACCCTTTCTTGAAAATGGTTTTACATGGTGGGATAGCGTTTTTTGTCTAGTTCTCAAAAAGCTAGAGTAGTCTCCGAAATTCAAAAAACCTACCGAGTTATGAAGCTTTTTGTGAACGTTCAAGTTTATACTCCGATGACGTTGGTGCAAAGTCGACGAGTCGATTCACCCTGTTCGATCAAAAAAATCATGATTTTTCACTGTGCATTGATCAAAACATGGAAGTTTTTGTGGCAGAATTTTATTCGTATGGGTGGTCTGCTTCGGATAAAAATAATTTTTTTCATGAAAAGCAAGAATTTAGCATACGATCCATGCTAATCATATTGTCATCACAGCGGAGAAGCTTAGTTTTTTACTGTTTACAAGTCTTAAAATTTTATATGGCACAGTTCCACCCTCAGCTGTTTTTCTTCAGAAGGCAGAAAAGTTTTTTCCACGAAGAGTCCATCCATCCCTCAATTGCGGTCGATCATGTAAGAGAACGCAGTAGCCGCACACAAACTGCTATAACTCGGAGATCTTTGGTGCTTCTAAAAAATTCACAAAGCTCCAATAAATGTGTGTTCTATGTGTCAAAACGCAGGTTTTAAAGCTAACATCTTCCATGTGATTAAAATATGTGATTATTCCACTGTGATTTGGGTCGAAATTTTTTCGGCAGATGGCCTTAAATCAAGATCATATAGAAGATCGTTTCAGAAAAACATAGTTTTATCACTGTGGGTCAAACGGGCTTAAAATTTTATAGGGTACGATTTCTCTTTCAGGCGCTGTTTCCTGCAAAAGAGAGAAAATTCTTCTCGAGGCCGTCTTTCGGTTGCCATTCCTTGATCGATTCGAAGAGTGCTTAAAAAATCTTTAGGGAACGTCTTAGGTCGCCCTTAGTAATTGACATGTAAAATTGTGTAGAATGCAATTTTGGAAGTAGATGTCGCTCCTTCAGGTAGAAAACTCCATGTTCATGACCTCCTGGCAAAATCTAAAAACCTTCATCGATTCGAAGAGTGCTTCAAAAATCTTGTAGGGAAAGTTCTTAGGTCGTCCTCAATAATTGACATTTAAAATTGTGTAGAGTGCAATTTTGGAAGTAGATGTCGCTCCTTCAGGTAGAAAACTCCATGTTTATGACTTCCTGGCAAAATCTGAAAAAATGGAAGCCTTTCATTGACTCTAAATCTGCGAACAGGAATTCTTTATTTTTCACTGTACAATATTTTTTTGATATTCAATCCCATCTTTTTACTCCAGAAAACGCGAGTGCTTGTATGTAACCGCATAGTCGTAACCACGACTGGAAAAATAACTTATTAAAAGATGCAAACATCTAAAAACCTGAAATTAGAGAGAATCCTTTGCCAAGACCGAGAGAGTACGACCCTCCTCCAGACGACGTCAAACTACGACCCCCCCTTCGATTCCCGAACCTCAAGCTTGACCCTAACAATAAGTCTCGCGACCCGGCCAAGAACGCTAGCGTCAGCTCCTATTACTCGATCTTTATGGAGTCCCCGTTTGGCGTCAAAAGCAATTTTCCTCCTCACTCCTACAGTTGATATTGGCAATTGCAGGAAAATACAGACAATTTGCTACTTATTGGGATTAAAAGAAGTGGAAGACGTGTTTTGGTCCAAAGCCTCATAAAGTAGGTTTACGACCCTCACCGCCTATTATACAATGTATTTGTGTTCTCATTTCAGCAGAGATCTTACCGAAGATGATCAAGCTAGGGATGGAGTGTTCTGGCTAAGTTTGGATCCAAACGCAAGGCATTTTCAGTTTTTCACCGAACAATTCGAGAAAGGTAAGGATATCCGCTTTAAACTTTTTTCCTAGACAGTACCAAAAATGTTGTCTATAATTCTGAAAAAATCTGGCCATATCCATTTTATTTTCTTGCTCCATTCTCCCCATTATTTGCTCCTAACTATAATTCTACAACAGTATGGACGCTCTGGGTATCCAAAACAATACCTTAGGTTTTAAAATCCTCATAGAAAGTTTGCAATAAGTAACGCATTTTGTTTAAGCATCAGTGGCTGCTAGTGCATCCAATACAGCTTGTTCCAAATGATGCTCTCATGGCAGTGGTTTGCTACAAGAAGATACCAGAGCGCCTTGAGTTGCAGATCTACAGAGCAGCCGTCCGCCCAATATCTAATTGTGGAAAGTGCTGGCCCGTGAGCAGGGTGTGCGTGATTACGATTTAGATTTCTGATTTCACAATTTATAGCAATTTTGGGCCGTAAGTATGGAATTTTCGTAAAAGTTGTAGATCAACGGGCAGCTAAGGTCCAAATGACGTGATGCAGCCAACGTTAGAAAGATGCTTCCACCATCCTTCTTCTACTAGCTCACTCCCTCTTCGTTGTAGCGTAGTTTTTTTTATGTTCAGTTGTGGAACCATGACAGCGGACACTGTGTCCTGCTCAGTCTTTTCGAGTTTAACTTAACTTTCTAAAACTTTCATCGAGTGTGGTGTCGCCCCGCCAATACACGTGCAATAGCACCATTTATTAGGTGGATGCATAATCATATATAAGCACACGAAAGCGATGGTCATCGGTGGTGGAGACGAAAATGTCAGTCTGAATTGCAGCAGCCAGAAGGACGATGAGTTGCGTCGCCGGGCCCGAGGTCTGTCGGCGAGCGCTTCCGGAGCCGTTCCTTGTAGAATGCCCCGTCTCACAGCCGCCGTCCCCTCGTAGCCTGTAATCAGCGCTTTTAATCTCCGAACTTCATGCCTCTGCTCGATCAAGCTATCGATCGCGACCTTCCACCCCACATCCCGACTTAGCAATTTTATCACTCTTACACCTCCCCTAACCACAGGTACGTCCGTCCTCGGACGAGAAAGGAGGTCAAGAGGAAGGTCGCGGTCAATAGTTGTTGCAGCCATGGAGAATAATCTTTCCAAAAGAATCAGAAAATAAAACAAAGAAAAGGAAAGAAAAATAATTTAATGTGCTTACCTTATGGAATCGGGGTTCAGGCGAAAACGTCCGGCAGCGCGGATGTGCTAACGATAACACCAGCTCGTCCGGCCCACTGCATCAAGCGTCCCCAGTTCCGGAGGGTCCGCAATGCCGAGACGTTCCCAAGAATGAACTATCCGTGACGGCATCGGGTGATCGCCACGTTCATTCTCCTGGGGTCATCAATGAATTCTCCACTGTCCAGGGTAACGTCGGAACGCGACGTTAGGACGATGACGACGTCCATTTCTCGTCCCTGGACTGAGTCGACGGTGAGGAGCGCGATTCCTCGTCGAGCCGCATACTGCGAGAGCAGCCTCTGCTACTTCTTGTAGAACTGACGATTGCGATGGCAGCGGGCGGAACGTCCAAAGCCAGCAGCTCGCGGATAATCTCCTTGCACCAGCGTGCCTCGTCCTCGTTCCAGTGGGATCCTGAAGGCGCGACGTTCCTTTTACGTCGACGATCAGCAGTGGAATTGCTGGGTTAGGAAGTCGAAGGAGGCTGGTCACAAGACAACGTTCGCGTGCGGGTGTCCCGCTCACCAACGTTCCGTCGTAGAGGAGCGTGCTAGGGAGCTCGTTCAGAGCGGGATGAGCCCGAAACGTGGTTACGAGGGGTGCGCTAGGAACATCCTGACGAGATAACACTTCCATGATCCCTCTGGCGGCCAGGAGAGCAGGTTGGGAAGAGCGCGGGCAGCGTATATGCGGCTGTGGGACATCGCCAATGAGAATATGCCGGGCGTGCGGGAACCGGGCTGCAATAGCGACGAACGCAGGTTCTGGAATTTGAGAGGCCTCGTTGCTGATGATGACCGTATCGCCGGAGAGCAGCTCTTGGAAGAGGACTCCTCTGGCCATGGTGTTGAGTAGCGATGCGGTCGTCATGCAGACGATTGATGGAAGGCGCACGCGCAGCATAACTTTGACTGCCTCCTCCGTAGCGTCCGAATTATCTCGTTCGGCGATCCGGTATTCCTCGCGCTCTTCATCTGTAAGCTGGAGACATGAGTCGGGATTAAACATCAGCGTCTCTAGTAACCGACGACCGTCGATGTAGGTCTGGCATCGGTCTACCTCCTTTGCCTCCAGGCGGTCTCCATATCGCTCGATCTGGGACTGCAAAACGAAGTGTAGATCCACGGGGGTTGTTGGAGCGCCATCCATTAACGCGGAGTCCGAGACGAAGCGTAAGATCCGGAGGTGGTGGAAATCATCGAGGCGCAGGAGGGTGTCGGTAAACTGGGCACAAGCTACGTTCGTCGTTGCCGTGACGATGACCAAATTTTGACGGCCGACGAGTTGAGCGGCAAGATACGCCCCATGACCGTCTTTCCGGAGCCGTAGGCCGCTTGGACGACAAGGATGGAGTGGGGCTCCAGCCCCATTTTCACGGCGTGACGCTGGTCGTTGCGTAGGTGAATCCTAGTTCCGTCAAGACGCAGCGACATCGGACGGGGTTCGTCTGAAGGTGTCGAAGATGGGCGAGAACGCGGTGTGGAACCATACATCCATTCGAAGACCGTGTTTGCATGGCAGGCGAGGCAGGAGCTGAGGTTGTCGAAGAGCCGCTCTTCTGCAAGAAGTTCGAACACTGGATCCGTTCCGGTAGGAGTCCTGTCCAATGTGATGCAGATGTCAGCTGTTCGAACGCGGCCTTCTGTGACGCCGTGCTGATCGATGGCTCGTACAAGGGCACGGTGCGTTAATGGTGTTGCATGAAGTTCGACATGCAAAGTCCTCGACTCGTAAGCGAACTCTGAACGTGCTACTGTGACGCGCGAGACGGTCCTGGAACAAGCGATCCAAACTTGGGCAGGGCGTTGACGGGACCAACCGTTTTCGGCCGACATCCTCGGAATTCTGATCGAAAGTCGGATGGGGTAGGCCTCCATACTGGGCAGTGGCGACGAGGCGATGAGTCCGCTTGTCGTCTGTCTGGAAGTTTGTGGCGGATAGAGCGGCACAAGCCACATTGAATAACTTCCCGATGCGGCGACGGGCGGTGTGCGGATGGGAGTCATAGTTGGAGAATGTCGTCATCCTGTCGCGAATCCAGTCCTCATCCTCGGTCGAGAGTTTGGAAACGGAGAGCGGCGTGATTCCTTCGGCAGGGTGGGCGGGTAGGAAGCTGCGAACCGCATTGACCAAAATCTATTGAGCCTCACGGGATACAGTTGAGTGTGAAAAGCGCATGGCGGTGGAGATGTTGGTAAGCGCCTCGGCTTTAAGAAGCTCTTCTCGATGGATTTCCGAAAGTCGGAACTTGCAGATTGAAGGTGGAATCTGGATTGCTTCGCGGCAACCCCCTCGAATGCTGCCCGAAAGCTGCAAACATCCCCGTTCGTATTAGAGTAGATCGGGGAGAGAACCATCCCGAGAATAGTGCGTGTTGCTGATGATGGTGGCGCCAGGAGGAACTCGTGCACGCGGAAAAAATAAGGGGTCCCGGTGTCGAGAATGGTGGAGCGCGGGATCCGAGCTCGTCGTAAAAGTGTAGCGCGATCTGTGCTTCGCAACACGGCCGGAGTAGGTCTCAGGGATAATACCCAGACGAAGTCTTTCACTGACAGGCGGTTCCGATCGAATCCACGGCTGTTGATGAGCACGTTGATGGAGTCCTGCACGAGAGGGATGCACTGGAGCTCGCGGTGATCCGGCCCAGGGATGAAGAAATCCTTTGCTTCCAGGAGGACGCCTTGCCCATAGTTCCGAGCGACGACTTGATATAAGACTGGCCGAATCCCATTTCGGGCTGGTGGAAGCGCCATTGTAGGGACGGGTCCTTCCACGTCCTGGGGGTGGCACGAATGGCGCTGGTATCGTCAGGGAGCCGATACTCCAAAAGTCTGTCAAGGAGCTGCATGGCATGTTGTCGAAAGGCGATGATGTCCGGAAGCCGGGTTAGTTCAAGAATGGGCAGCGGGTTGGATGCACTAGGCTGCTCACTAAAGCGCATCGGGAAGAGAGACCGCACGAAACGACCGCCCAGGTAGCCGGTGTCTGGTAGATGGCGTATACATGGACCGGAAGCTGGGTGGTCACCATGTCCTCGGTAAGGTAAGGGAGCAGTGGGCGTGGTAGCACATGACTGCCCCACGGATGGAGGAGGGAGAACTCATTCCGGTATCCCTGTGGAGTTAGCTCCAAAAGCGGCGGCATGGCTGGGTGAGGCTGGATGCCGATGGGAGTAGCTGCCGACGTTGAGGGTGCATCCGTGCGCGGCCGCTTACTGGAGGTCGGTGCCGACTCAGCTGACGCCGAAGAGGTGGACGGTCTCGTCGATGAGGACAGGGTATCGGTCCTGTGCCGAACGCGGTCTCTCGAGTGGGCCTTCCTAGACGCCGCGGAATTCTGAAACGAGGAATCCTGTAATAGAAATTTGGGCGCAACGTGAGGAAGAGACGGAGTAGTTACCCCGGAAGGGCGTGGAGAGGGGTTACGACCCGCCCGCGTATCGCCAATCGCTAACTGCTGGAAATCACGCCGAGCAGAATCTGGAAAAGATGAATGGATTGGAGAAAACGCACTGGTGTTTAGCTCAAAAGGTTGCTCACCCATGCTCGAGGAATGGGGAGAGTCAGACAATTCGGCATAAGCCCGTCTCGCTTCTGAAAGGCAGGAAGATACGGGGGGATGGCGGCCTCATGTAGGAGGGTCCTTGGACTTACCTTTTCCAGGCTGGCGATGCGATTCCGAGGTGCACGCGCGGGTTGAAGCTGCATCTTTATTTGACTGTTGGTATGTGTAAGAGGTGGCAGCAGAAGCTTGCGGGCCGCTCGGATTCTGTGTGCCTTTGGAGTTGGTGTCGGTGACAAAAGTCCAGGAGTCCTGAGTTGTAGCTGCTCCGTCTGAGAGGAGAGCCGATAATGACGTTACCCCAGAAATCAAAAGAAAGAAGGGGTGAGAAAGCGACGCTGCTGACTTGAGGAGGAGGAGAATCCGCTAGATGACCTCCGACGAGAAGCGGAGCGGGAACGATGTTGACTGCTCATCCTCCTATAGTATAACCGTATACACGGAAAAAATTAGCTCCGTATCTGAAACACGAGAATGAAGAGAAGAGCCAGAGCCGTACTCAAACGAGGGAAAAGTCTCTCTCTTGACGGAGCGCGGACGACGAAACGGTTGAAATCGAAAGTAAGATATGGATTACTAGGCGAAACGGTGTATTGAGAGGAAGAACTGCAATGGAACACAAAAACGATGTCGGGACTGGTTCGGCATGAAATCATCCTTTCCATCCTGGTTAGCACGTGGCGAGCCGCGGACACCGAGAGGCAACAAATTGTGACCCATATCTCAAAGAGGGAAAACGGAAAAAAGGAAAGGAAGGACCAAATACCCAACAGAGGTTTCGACGGGGAAAGAGATCCTATGCTTCCATGTGCCGTTGTGTTCAGGCGTCCAAAGTGATCCATCACCTTCTCGTGGTCCTGCGCCGTCCAGAATTCTCGGAGACTGGCGTCGCCGGTCGCCTCGCTGAAATTAGTGAGCACTAAATTGTGAAAGATAGTAATAGCCGGTGAGATGTTATAGGAAAGAGACGGAGTGAGAGGAGAAGCTTGCTGGATGTCCCGAGCAGCGATTGTTGTCCATGATCCATCGGAGGGAGAGAAGCGACGAATGCCTTCGGGAAAGAGAAAAAGAAACGGGACCGAGTTCGAGCAATCGATAACCGACGCGTCACTGTATACGACTCCGGTTTACGGGGATAAGAAAGCATGCCAGAACGAGCTGCTTGGTAGCCGGAGCGCGATGCGAGGAGCGTCAAAACAAGTGCCGTGTAAAGGGATAAGTTGAACGGAAGAGGATGGCAATGCCAAGCAACGATGGACCTGAACGTAGCCGTTAACTAGGTATGTGGCCGAGATATCCGAACGGTGTAAAAGAGCCCTCATCACGAAAGTAGGTTGGATCTGTAGAGCGACCTGGAGAGCGAGCGAGACCGAATTGGTCCGTTCGCATACCTCTCGAAGACTGTAACGGATGAAGTTAGCGGATACGGATTGCGTCGCGTCCTCCACGGCGAGGAGCTGGGCAGAAAGTTGGTTGGAAGTTACGATTCCCACATCCTCATATGTGCTACGAGGCTGACGGTGCGACACCTGAATCGCATATCCATGGTCTGTGATTGTTAATTGTTTAAGGCAATATGAGACCAATGGTGATGCGTCAGTCCATGAGAGGGCGAACTCCTTATTGGTGCTGATCCATATGTGGCCTAGCATATGCCCTGACAGCCGACCGACAAGTCTTCCTCCTCTGGTGTCCAAACGAGAGCGGAACCGTCGGATAAGACGCACGATTCATCCTTATAGAAGCATGATGAGATGTCGCCTACGGGAGAGTGGAGAATGGTGTGTCTTATCCTTACCGTGGTAGAGGTGAGGTAGCAGTTGGTAACAACCGCGGAGAAATCCCTGAAACAACCGAAGGGAGCGGAGGGGAACTCGTAGGAGAGTGGGTTCCCCGTACGCCAAACTTCATGAGAACTCGACATGTCGCCGTGTGAGCAACGGTGATGGAGTGCCATCTGTTTGCATTCCTCCACGGAAACCGGCAAATGAGTCTCTGAGTGTGCTTGGCGGTGAGCCCCGAAAAAGTTCACGGAGTAGACTACCGAGTGCCGTACGAGTTTACAGAGAAATACCGAGGGGGAGTATACTTTCGTATTAGGTCGGTAGAGACGCAGGTGGACCTGTTCGATGGGAGTCGAAATGTTAGGCATAAGCCGGGAATAGTTATAGTCCTCCGGGATGAAGTAGATATTATCTGCCGTTGAGTTAGGGCACAACCACGCAGACACCGCCGAAGCTGGCGGGGTCATACACAATGCCATCACCAAACCGAGCACTAGGAACCTCACATCGGGCAGAATTGAAGCGGCTGTAGGGCGAGTAGGTGAGGGGGACCCGAGTGATAGTGCCGAAAGTTCGTCGTTAGTCGTATAAGGGCCGAAATCCGTGCTTTGGATTGTTCCAATTGCGCCTGAGACTCTTGTAAGGCCGAAGTAAGGTTGGCTATGGTGTTTTCTTCATTCCTGCCATCACCCTGTGAATCATGGTGGGAACTTCCCGTTCCTATAGGATATCAAGAGAGAAGATGAGGGCACGGGTCGCACCACCTGCTAGTGTTAGGAGATGTTCCAGAACGCTGGGATACAACTGGCTGCCGCTGGTGCTCAGATGATAACCATGGCCGCATTCTATTGGCACACTCACGACTGAAATGGCCCTGGCCTCCACAGGCGTAACATCTGGTCGGGTTAGGAACTGGACGCGCCGACGGCGGCTGCATCCGACGTAAAGAAGAATTTCGAAACGAAGAAGTAACCGGTGGAGAGTGGAAGCGTACCCGCGGAGAGAGCGAACGAGGACGTGGCCGAGGAAGATCGGGTGAGTCAGCCCTGGTGTTGGCTAACACCTGCACTGGAGCCTGAATCGACGTTGCTGGGTGAATGAGTCGTTCCGCCGAGGCTTCTTGGAGGAGCTGTTCCACCATATGAGCCTTCGCAAGAGCTTGCTCATAAGTTGCGGGGTTATCCAGCTTAACGAAGTACCCTCGAAGCCGCGCGACGAACTCCTCTAATACGCGTTCTTTCTGTGACGCAGGATCTTGCCCAGACGTGGCCGCTCGCACTAGGTGAAGAATTCGGTTAGCAAATGTGCCGGCTGGCTCCCCGGGTTCCTGACGACACGTGGACAGTTTTTGGCGGGCGACATAGCGCTGTTGCGGACTTTCGAAATAGGTCGTTAGGTGCGAGACGATCGTTGGGTAATCCCTTCGTGCTTCCCTATCGAGTTCCTCCACCTTTTCACGAGCTACCCCGTCGAGGTGGCCTATCAGGTAGTTGGCCTTCTCTTCTGGCGACATCGGTGCCAACCGCACACGCATAACGTCCTCCAGTCGGCGTAGCCAAATGGAGAACTGCGTATCTGCGTCCGAAGAACCCGAGAAAGGAGGGACCTTGGGGGTCTCAATGTCCCGCTGTTGTTGCTGTTGCTGCTGTTTAAGCATCGAAATCGTTGGCATGGAGTCCAGCCGTTGATCGATGGCCGAAAAGGAATCGTTGAGTTTATCCGTCAGAGCAGAGCTCCCTTCGTTGAACTTTTGCGAAAGAAGATTCCTAGTGGCTCTAGAGTCCGCCCAGACTTGGGAAATAACACTGCGGAGGAGCTTGCCGTCACGATTTTGGAGCGGAGCGTTGTCGTCCAGGGAGTCCATGAAGGCAAGGGACAGCCCTATAAAGTCGTCATCCTCTTCGACCTTGGTGCCAGAAACCGGGGCAGAAGCCGCGGGGGACGAAGACGCCTTACTGGAGCTCCGAGTCACCGGCATAAGGTAGCGTATCGACGACGATGACGGTGTAGATAGGGGGGCCGAGCCTAGGGCAAGATTGAATACATGTAGGCAACCCTCTGTGGGAGGATCGGAATGCCGTCGGCGATAAGGGGCCGAAATGCCGATGTAGCCGTTCCCAACGCCGAGACACGAAGAAGGGCAACATCCGCTGAGGGAAACTCAGCGGCGTCGGCGATGACGGCTGTGATAAATTGAGAGCGGGGAAATGTTATGGGAAGACGCTACAAGAATGCAATGGAGCACTGGAATCCACGCCGACGCGGCATTACCCCGAAACTTGCCAAAGCGAAAACTATAGAGAAAGCGGAGAAGCGCCAAATGCCCGAGTGGATGAACTAAAGACGAACCAATTCAAGTAAGGGAATCGGTGATCGCATACTTCAAATGCTGGTTAAAAAAAGGGAAGGGCGGGAAAACCTAGTAAAGAAGTAAAGAAAAACCTATCGCGCTTGAAGCTATAGGGCTCCTTGAGCCCACCATGTCGACATGTACCGCTGCCACCACTGCGAAGAATACACACATGATACTTAGCGACGTCGTACATCTTCCTAGCTATCCACGTGGCTCGTCCAAATAGAGTCAGAAGTACTGACCACAAGGTCCGGACCGAGAAAAAAAGAAAAGGAGGAAAGAAGGATCCAAAGTCGTTCGCGAAAAGGGGGCGGAAGCAGAAGCCAAGCAGATGCCTACAGTTGAACTGAAATAGAGAAGCAACAGTAAGGTGAGGACCGCGCTCTTTAGAGGGTCTGCGCATCACCCGCCAGGGAGCTGATCCAACAAGGGAAGTTGGGAAAACAAAAAGAAGAAGATGCAGAGGAAGAACGAGAAAAGGGAAGACAACGACAGAAGAGAGAAGGCTAGCTCTGCTCGCCAGATAGACCACACTCGTTGCTACCAGTGTGGTGTCGCCCCGCCAATACACGTGCAATAGCACCATTTACAATACCGCTCCTGTCTTTTGGTCTTTGGGCGGAATAGACGGAAAAAACCGCCGTTTCCGCCGTTTTTCTATAACTCCCTTCAAAGCACCTTGATCTGAAAATAAATGCAGCCGTTCGAATCCACTCCGGATGATCTATCCAATGATGTAAGTAGCATTCAATGCTTCTTGAAAAAGTTGTTTCGGTGACCTATATCGTCTCGACGGCGGCGGCCTCCAGTCGTCGCGCGAGATAATTGCCCCCACAGAGACATCTCACTAAGTTACCAGAATAAGCAACTCTTTAAGCAAATTTCCCATTTTCTGCCTGTGATATGCTCTCTGTGATATGGTGTACTTTTACATAGCTAGCCAAAAATTCTGATCATCATGATGCGCTCTTTTTAAAAATTCCCCTCGTCTAGGCCACCAGATTTTTGGTAATCCCCTGATTTGGGATCTTCCTTGGTCTTGGTTTCGTCCTTGGACGCTCAAGGTTGGCTAGTCAACTGAGCTAAGGATAATCCGCAATGTAGCTGAAAGAGAGCTACCAGAGAGTAAAGTAGTTCGAAAACTGGCTGCTGCCAAAGCTATCTTCAAGGCCAATTGTGGATGCGTTATGTGATTTTTGCCGAATAAAGTAGACCATAGGAGCTTCGCCTTTAGGAGGATGGACCGCAGAATGACAGCATCACGAAAGTGCTCTGTCACCGTCCATCTCTGATCTCCTTGGCTTAGTGGTGATATTGTAACACATGTAAAGAAGCGGCCAAACATCATATGAAGTGCGAAATGGCTCCAACACAAATTCGGTCAAAAAAGTTGTTCTAAAATGGAAAGCTTTCTCAACCAATGATTTCCCCAGTGAATTCTGAGTCGAACAATGCCAGTTTCTGTACTTTTCCATTATTTCATCCACTTTCTGAATTTCTGCGATTGCTCGCCCGACTGTGGAGTACGGTCCGAGCCACGATTAGGACGGCCGCCACAGCACTCCGGTGTAGTGACCTCACGCGACCCCCTTGATGCCTAACGCCGCCCAGTAGGCATCTTGCCACCTCTGAAGGTTCATCGCACTCCGACTCCTTATTGATCTTCTACGAGGACACGATTAGGTTTTTTAAAATGAAAACTATCACTATTCATTAGCAAAATGTTCCAACACCTCTGAGTTACTACTAATCTGTTTAACTTTGACATTAGTTTTGACCTACATTTTTCTTAGGTACTCGCATTTTTTCTTAAAAGTTCAAATTTTTTTAAAACTAGCTTCTCCTTTCGGTATCCCGTTGCATAGGGGAAGCCTTGCTTCAGCAAAAAATAGCCTCATGAAAACCTAAAATGTTCGGCTTTGAAGCGAATTCTTTTGTCATTGCGCTATACGTCATAAACGCGTGCACAAATAGTTTAAACTATTTTCTCGAAAACAGGATCGTACATATTTTTATATTTGCTAACCTGTAGTGGGACTAATTGTAGGTGGTTAGAAAACGGGCTCTAGAAGTTGTGCATGTCTTCCTTCGAACTGAGAGTTGTGGAAAGAGCCTATACACAGCGTGGAGCACGGAACTCATTTTTCCATGAGCGACTTATCCCTTCTCATCAACACAGGCTGAAGATAGTGCAGTTCTTGTGCCGCTTCAAAGGCGAGGTTTTCGGGTTGAAACATCCGAATATCGACAGCAGAAAAATACAAAGTCTGCTTGAAACGGTTTTTATGACGGAAAGCTAACCATGCTATAGCTGTCTTCAAGCCAACCAGCGAGTTCTAGACCTGTGGTGGCCCAAGTATGTAAGATAGGCACTGCTCAACTATGTACTGCGAGGTAACCGCTGAGTGCAGTCGCCTACCTTGTCGATTTCCGATTAGAAGCGTTCCGACTAGCCTTAAATGTGAGCATAAGGATGAAGAGTAAAGGACAGCTTCAACCAAACTGCTTGCGGGATGCGCTGCGCACGGACTTCTACAGAATATCTTGGAGGCAATTTATAAGCGTATTTGGCCTAAGCAATGAGTTGCGATAGCCATTCGATAGACATATCCGTGTTTTGTCCTTTCCAGCCATGTCTAGTGTCAATTAACCGATCCCGAAAGGAGATATTTGGTCGCCCCGGGCGGAAACGGCAAGAGCAGTAGCTTTGTTACAGGTTACTCGCCAGTATCAACCACAACGCAGTGTCTTGCAGGATTACCAGGCACATGTGTGCCACGATAGAAGAAGTGTGTCTCTCACAGCTGTGTTAGTACATTAGGGAGAAATTGAATTTTTCTGTAGAGTTAGTTTAGCATAAAGTGTAGTATCAGCTTGACATCAGGTTCAGTATCCTAAGAGCGTTTTCAAAAATTAAGTGGAAAGCCATCCTGAAATTTTCCTCCACTGTCCTATAGAGTTGTGTTATGGTTTCCTCCACGTTTTAGACGGTAATCCAATTTGTTGGGTAGATTTTTGAGGATTTCTGCATTGATAATCATTTAGTGTGAAAGAGTGGACTTCAGCCTAATTTTTTGTTAAAATTTTGTTCTAAAGAGTTGAAATTGAATATTTATTCCAAAAGTTGAATTCGTACCTTCTGGTTGTCGCGTTCGAGTTGTTCGTTCTAGAACATTTGCTAATGAATAGTGATAGTTTTCATTTTAAAAAACCTAATCGTGTCCTCGTAGAAGATCAATAAGGAGTCGGAGTGCGATGGACCTTCCGAGGTGGCAAGATGCCTACTGGGCGGCGTTAGGCATCAAGGGGGTCGCGTGAGGTCACTACACCGGAGTGCTGTGGCGGCCGTCCTAATCGTGGCTCGGACCGTACTCCACAGTCGGGCGAGCAATCGCAGAAATTCAGAAAGTGGATGAAATAATGGAAAAGTACAGAAACTGGCATTGTTCGACTCAGAATTCACTGGGGAAATCATTGGTTGAGAAAGCTTTCCATTTTAGAACAACTTTTTTGACCGAATTTGTGTTGGAGCCATTTCGCACTTCATATGATGTTTGGCCGCTTCTTTACATGTGTTACAATATCACCACTAAGCCAAGGAGATTAGAGATGGACGGTGACAGAGCACTTTCGTGATGCTGTCATTCTGTGGTCCATCCTCCTAAAGGCGAAGCTCCTATGGTCTACTTTATTTGGCAAAAATCACATAACGCATCCACAATTGGCCTTGAAGATAGCTTTGGCAGCAGCCAGTTTTCGAACTACTTTACTCTCTGGTAGCTCTCTTTCAGCTACATTGCGGATTATCCTTAGCTCAGTTGACTAGCCAACCTTGAGCGTCCAAGGACGAAACCAAGACCAAGGAAGATCCCAAATCAGGGGATTACCAAAAATCTGGTGGCCTAGACGAGGGGAATTTTTAAAAAGAGCGCATCATGATGATCAGAATTTTTGGCTAGCTATGTAAAAGTACACCATATCACAGAGAGCATATCACAGGCAGAAAATGGGAAATTTGCTTAAAGAGTTGCTTATTCTGGTAACTTAGTGAGATGTCCCTGTGGGGGCAATTATCTCGCGCGACGACTGGAGGCCGCCGCCGTCGAGACGATATAGGTCACCGAAACAACTTTTTCAAGAAGCATTGAATGCTACTTACATCATTGGATAGATCATCCGGAGTGGATTCGAACGGCTGCATTTATTTTCAGATCAAGGTGCTTTGAAGGGAGTTATAGAAAAACGGCGGAAACGGCGGTTTTTTCCGTCTATTCCGCCCAAAGACCAAAAGACAGGAGCGGTATTGTATTAGGTAGATGCATAATCATATATAAGCACACGAAAGCGATGGTCATCGGTGGCGGAGAGAAAATGTCAGTCTGAAGGGCAGCAACCAGAAGGACGATGAGTTGCGTCGCCGGGCCCGAGGTCTGTCGGCGAGCGCTTCCGGAGCCGTTCCTTGTATTATATCCACTTGTGTTCTGTTCATTCACCTACTTATTAATGTTCTCCTTTGTTTTTACGGGTTTTGGAAATCATCTTGCAACAATAACCTAGTGAGATCGATAGTGGTACTGAGTTAAACAAGTCATAGCTATGCGTCCTATGGCATAAGACAAAGTTTTGGTTGTTATTTAGATAAGGGCATATATGAACTAGTTGAATGAGTTGGAGCTGGGAGTAATCAAGCATTTTCAAGCATTTTCCTCGGATCCATTAGACAGTTAACGATATGCCGTTTATGCCGTTTTATTTGCTGGCAGCAGGTCAGATAAGCCTTTTAAACAATTTGACATGTGTACTAATTCTCAACATAGATTAAAATAACATCGAGAAGCCGGGTACTAAGCGGGCTGGTGCCCGGTGTACACCGGGAGGTTATCTTAAAACGGGTAAGTAAGATCAGCCACACCCCGGAGTTCCTTTCCCTGCTGTTCTGTGCTCAGAAACCGTGCTTATTTTGGTGCCCCATGACCATGGTCTCATAATGGAGCGAGCACCAGCCCGCATAGTACCAAAAGCTGTAACTGTACGGGGAGAATCCATATCTCTACGGTGAAAATGCGACGATAAAACGTCCAAGCAACATTCAGCCTTGAAAGTATTAATTATTTAACCAAAGGTTTAGGGAAACGTACATTTCAGTAAATGAAAACACTAGCACAAAATCAACCTAGCTAAACTTTGCTGTTACCGCATTGAATACACCCATACACACGAGCGGTCCAATCATAGCCTCAGTAGGCGTTTCTTATACTCAACAACTAACGAAAATATTTAAAAAATGCCCAACACTTGGACATTGCTTGGAAATTAGCCTAAGTGCCTGTTCTACTTAATGGATGACGAAAAGGTCGAACTCCTCATATGCTAAACACTGCTGCTCAAAAGTGATCTCACTAAGCATCACATATACCGAAACATCAACGAAGTCACCCTCTTGCCCCTCCTCTGCTGCTCTTATTTGGAGGCATAGTTCGAAAGCATCGTCTTAGCAGCAGCATGTCCGCTTCAAAGCAACGTCTCTGCTCCAGTCCGCATTCCCCTACCTCCGAGTAGGGGGACGCAATTTCACGCTAGAGCCCCGGAGTACTGTATTCCCAGCTTGGTGTGCATCGCGGAAGTACGGTATTCCCTCCCCATTTCCCGGCGGGGCGCGTCAGTGCGAGGTATGCATACGGCCCCATAACCGTACCGCCCCCCATTCCACCGCGATCCACCGCATCGCACCCATTTCGAGCGCGACGCGATCCAACTCTGGGCGATGCGAGCAGCGTATGTTTATCCTGCTTTCATATGGCCCATGTCTCTGAGATGTGCATTTGCTAAGGAATAGGAGTGAAGTCGAATTGATGGATTGCAGTAGGAATCTCTTTATCTTCTGCACCCCTTCTTCGACTCACTCCAAAGCTTCCCAAGCCGCTTCTTTCCTGCTGCACAGCTCCGGCACTATATGGTTGGTCGTGCTTACTTCGTGACTTAGATACACGTAGCTGGAGTAATCTTCGGTGTTGTTCCGTTGAGCGGAAATAGGGCATCAGAAATGGGGAAGGCGCGCTTACTCACGATCAGTCCCAAGTGCCGCTTTGTTCGGTGCAGCTAATCATTCGCTTCCAGGTAGGACGATAATGCTGCGGCGAGTGGTTGGGTGAGCTCACTCATCGTGAACAATGAAGGCGCGACAAACGGCATCCGATCAAGTGTGCAGAGGATTTTAGAGCTCCGTCATGGCAGGCGGAGCGATACATGGCGTTGTGATAATTCACCATGTTGATAGGGCGATGCAGCGAGTCGATATTGAAACTTTCCTTTACGTCATGCCAACCCGACAGATGTAAAAAACCTTGAAGTGCATTTATCTAGCCAAATTCTCCCACTCCTCACACACTTCCCGTTCCACAAAGAAAACAGAAGTGATGATCCTCAATATGATTATATTCCCGGAGCGGCTGAGTAGTCAATACCGACTGCTTTGTGAAAACAAACGTTTCTGTAAATTCAGAACAGCGTGCTTTGAAGTGTCTTGTTCTTGCGCTGGTCGTTCTTGGAGACTGAGGATCATAGCAAATTGTAGCAACATCCATGCAAAACAAACCAACCGACATTTAAATCCTTGTGTTTATGAGCTCCATCACATTTCTAAACAGCTCTTTGAGCTTGGAAGTCTTAGATATTACACATCTTTAAATTTTTGCCAAAGAAATTGGCATTAGCGACGTGTGCTATAATATTCAGATACATTGCACTTTTAGGTTTTAATTATCTTGGAGTGTTCACCATAAGAGGACGAATAATAATATATGGACGCACAGATTCGGAGATTCGGTATAGCTTTCCATAAGTAACTTTTTATGCTATAAATCCTGCTTTTTGAACTAGCCGCCCTCACGCAAATTGAAAATTACGTGATGCCTGCGTTCCTCGACCTCAATGTTGGATATCCAGTTTTATCTGTGTTTATTCTAAATTGATTCGAATTCGTAGACAGTGTATGTTAAGAAGTAACACAAGCTGATATTGAAATAAAGTGGAGCGTGGAAAAATTTAGTGCTCATTTCTTAGTGCGGGTTAAATGTTTCGAAACAATTTATGGTAAGCAACTCAAAAAACGAACGACTGCATACCGTATTTGAACTGAACACCTTCGAAACTTTCTGGTCAAAGTCAAACTACCATATTTAAACGTATCTAAATTTCCGATGAAAGCCCTACAGTCATATACCACCACTCAGCTTATCCTCATGTGTGCGTGAATAGTGCTTGGATAGGGCAGTTTTCAGGGGTCCTTCAGAAGGTGCATGCTTCATAACTTGTTGGACAATGTTGACCATAATTGATGCGTACCACTAGCGTCGTCTGTTTTGAACCATGCAAGATGGCGTCGAATCTCGTTCGCGTAGTGGGTAGAAGCCGTGCGTAACAGGCGACTCTCAACCTTTCTCGACAAACTCTAGGACGGCTACCTGCTGCCTTTTCAGGCTTCCTTAGCATTCAATTAACTGCTTGTGCAGCAGACGGACCTTGTCATTTCCTGTTTGAAACGCAAACTGCATGAAAAACACTGACTTGAGCTTGTTCAAAGTTAAAGAGCGTGGTAGACTTAGCTAAGCATTGTTGTCGGAAGATGAACCTGAGCCAGTAGCAGCCTTAACGTTTTCAACACTTAAATGGCATTTAAAGTCGATGTTTGAATAACTTCGAAGGCTGGGATTCGAATTTGATTATTCGAATCCGAGTGCTTGAAAAGTCAGGTTTTTCGAATATATTCGAGTTCGATATTCGGATATTCGGTTCGCCACGGATCTCCCTCGATAGAAAGCCTTCGGGCTCTCTTGATAAGAGGGATCTCGGGCCGCTTGTCGCAGGGCCACGTGGCGCGTCCCCGGGTGGTGGATAGGGGGACGAAACGCGAACCAAATGCGACCGTGTACTGCCCAGAGACACAGGTGGGATGAAGGGGATGAACTCCTTGCTCACGCTGTGTCGGGTCGGCGCATTCTTTGTGCGTGGAACCGGCATGTTCATGCACAGTGTGTGGATGTGTTTGCGCCTGTGCGGATTGCAAAAGTGTCGGCCCGAGCAAAAGCTTGCATTCGGTAGACTGGGAGTACGTCGTAAGGCGTGTTGTATTGCAGTCAAACACAGCAGCACTAAAGGGCCTCATTCCCCTGACCCCGAAAGAGCCCCCATATCTGCAGCGATGGGAAGGACGAGTACGGAGAGGCTGCTGAAATCTCAGGGCCTAACCAGGCTGCGCAAATTGAGAAGGACATGGATGACGATCTGTACCTACAACGTCCGCACGCTCGCATCGGAAGCATCCGCAGAGAACCTGATGATGCAAGCCAGGAAGATCAAGTACGACGTCATCGGACTGACCGAGACGAGAAGACACCATCCCCTACACGCCGCCTTCGACTCCGGAGAAGAACTGTTCCTCGGAACATGCGACAGCAGGGGAGTAGGCGTCGTTGGTGTCCTCGTCAACACGCACTTGGCCATGAACATCGATTCGTACGAGTCTCTGACAACCCGAATCGGACGTCTGCGACTGAAGCCATGTGGACCCGTGCCAGCTTGGACTGTATTCGTCGCGTATGCCTCAACATCCGACTACGACGACGAAGAGGTCGAAGCCTTGTACGTAAAGCTGGAAAAGTTCTATAAGGAAGATCACACCTTCTACAAGGTGATCGTCGGCGACTTCAACGCCAAGATCGGACCGCGAAGGTCGCCGGAAGAACTTCACATCGGAACCCACGGTTTGGAGTGGAACGAGCAAGGTAAGGTGAAAGGCTGTCTGAGTTCATCATGTCGACAAAGACCATCCATGGAAACTCACAGTTCCAGAAGCCTCACTCTCTACGATGGAGCTGGGAATCCCCCGGTGGCCAGTTCCACAACGAGATCGACCACATCATCTTCAATCGCAAGTATTGTCTGACCGATGTCTCCGTTGTCCCCAAGTTCTACACGGGATCGGACCACCGCCTCCTTCGCGCGAGGTTCCGCTTTTCGCGTCAAGGAGTGAAGGCCGTAAAGTTCATGAAGAGGAGTCCCAGAACAACCATCAACTGGAACATGTACACCTCTCTTGCCGGCCTATGAGAAGACACCGTCATGGAAAACATCGACGAGGTATACGACCGCTTCATGCACCATCTCCGCGATAGTGCTAAGGGTGCCGAGAGCTTGAAGGCCACCAAGTGACGCCTGTCTCCGGAAACTCTCGAGCTTATACGCCAGCGTGGAGTAGCATGAGAGTCAGGCAACTACCAGCTGACGTCCGAGCTTGCGAAGCTATGCAGAGCGGCGACAAGGGAGGATCTTAAGGAGAGAAGGGCGGAAGTGTTGACTGAAGCTGCAGAGGCAAGGTTGAGCATCCGCAATGCCCGTCGGAACTTCGCCAACTTCAAGACCAAGATGACCGCTCTCTAACGTCCTGACGGAACCGTCACCTCTTTCAGAAGGATCATGGAGAAGGTCATCCACGACTTCTACTCCGATCTCTTTGATAGCCACGTCCACCTGCCCCATGCCATCTTCCGCCAGATGGATACGCGTTCCCTCTGTCCTCCCTTCCGAGATCCGACCCGCCATCTCGTCGGTGAAGAAACGTACAGCACCCGGTCCTGAAAGGATCACGGTTGAACAACAAGAACCTTCCGGCACTGCTCATCAACACTCAGGCGCGGCTATTCACACGCTATCAGTCGGATTGCAATGTTCCATCTCATTGCAAAACCAGCAAGACCGTCTTGCTGTACAAGAAGGGAGACGTGCACGACGACATTGGCAACTATCGCCCGATCTGCCTGCTGTCCGTAGTCTTCAAGCTGTCCACTCATGTGATCCTGAATAGGATTATCAGAACGCTGGTCGAAGGACAGCCATGCGATCAAGCAGGATTTCGGAGAGGATTCAGCACGATCGACCACATACACACCATTACGAAGCGTCGCGAGAGTACAAGCTCCCGCTGTGCCTTCATCGTTCATCGACCTGAAGAAGACATTCGACTCCGTCGAAACTGAAGCGGTCATCGACGCCCTGCTCACTCAGGGTGTTCCTACTCAGTACGTCAGAGTCCTTCGTGAGCTGTACAGTGGATCAACACCAAGATCTCACCATTCTACAACGACGTCCTCATCGACGTGAAGAGAGGGGTTCGGCAGGATGATACCATATCCCCGAAGCTCTTCAGCGCCACCCTCGAAAACGTCATTCGCGAACTAGAATGGGAGGACATGGGAGTGAAAGTCGACGGCCGGCAGCTGCACCATCTTTGTTCCGCTGACGACATCGTGCTTATAACACCGAGCATCAGCCAGGCGGAGCGAATGCTGGCCAACTTCGATCGTGTATGTGGGAACGTTGGACTGCAGCTGAATCTTACGAAGACGATGTTCATGAGGAACGGACAAGTTTCTGATGCCCCATTCTCGCTCAACGGAAAGAACATCTCCGAGTGCTCCAGCTACGTGAATCTGGGTCGCGAAGTCGATATGGCCAACGACCTAGCGCCAGAGCTGAGCAGGAGGAAACGAGCAGCTTAGGGAGCTTTTAAGAGCGTCGAAGAAGTCGCGAAGAAGATGGAGAACGTCCGCCTCCGTGCCCACCTATTCGACTCCACTGTTCTTCCTGCCCTAACATACGCCTCAGAGACCTGGGCTATACGAAAGCAGGATGAACACGCGATCAGCGTCGACTTCTTCGACGGTGGAATCGAGAGGACGATGCTCAAAGTGACACGACTCACGCAAGTGAGAAAAGGCCTCCGGAGTTCCGAGCTTCGCCGACGTTCGAAGATCAGAGACGTTGTCGCATGGGCCAAGTCGTCGAAAATTAGGTGGGCTGACCACGTAATGCGATTCGAGACACCCGCTGGACGAGATTCATCACCGACTGGATTCCTCGGAATATCAAGAGAACACCAGGACGCCCACCAACGTGTTGGTCGGACTTCTTGGTGAAAGCCCTGAACGACCGATATGACGCTCTTCGTGCCGCTCGAGCGAGGAGGATCTATCGGATCACTCTGGTACGTGACAGGGATGAACGGAGACGCTGCTGGCGCCCGCTCGAGCAAGTCGATGATCAACGTGACGACAGGTGATACAGGTGATTCGAGCTCAAATGCACGAAAATTTTCCGTATTCGGAAACGTTCGAATATTCGAAGTCTATCGTAAAGCCATGTATAACGAAGTATTCGAAAGTGCCATTCAAATGCATAGAGTTTGAATGCTAAGAGGTGCTCGCACGATCACTCGAGATCCAAAGACGACGTCGTCGCGTCGCGGTAGTCTGAGGCGGGGCTGCGGCGGCGCGTCAAAAATGAGTACGACATGCCGGCTATGTACGTATAGGTCCTGTGCACAGCGCACAGCGGTCCGGAATAGGAACGCGCACGTAGTGTCCAGCTTTACGCTAATATTGAAGCGGTCTAGTAAAAGCTGGGTCTGAGATCTATATATGCCATCGCCTTTGGATATCATCAAATTCGAAGACACTGTTCGAGCTTGCAACGCCGCGCGTCCACTTTTGGCAACTATAGCCGAACTTAAAGAGATTGTGTGAATGTAAGTGGGTATTTAATCATTATCAGGAAAGCACCAATTCACAGCCATCGCAACAACAAAAAACACTGAAACTGAATTGGGAGTCATCCTGAAGTGGAGTGAGTTAGATTTACACAAACAGCTAAGAGGACAGGGTGGGAGTTGAGTGATATCCCCCTAGTGAAGCTTTCTCTTTATTTGATATCAGTCTCATGGATACATTCTTTTCTTTATACCACGGACATAGTTCAGATAGAGGTTCACTGAGTCAGGACCAATTAACAAATTGGAACAGTTACTTCCTCTTAGCTAAACCAGTCGAGACTGAGGTGACCAAACCATTCGCAGCATTAGCGTCCGCTGTGGCAGCAAATGCGACACACTCGCACGCCGCTCGGCGGCGGAAAAAGTGACTGTTACCGTGTGCTAGTGTATCTCGGAGTCTGGAAAGTTGTGCAGTATCTGACCTGTCCAGCCTGAAGCTAGTAAGGACTCCCCTTGTGTTCGGAGATGCTTCCTATGATAAAAGTATGAAAAAAGATGAAAGTATGAAAGACGTGTGTGGGGCGCGCAGAGCGCAGTTGGAAGAGGTGCCGGCTGTCGTGTACATCCGATGCAATGTCCCTGTTTTGGCTTACCGCCTAGGCCTACCTAAATGCTGCGTCCTTGACGGTGGGATACGGCGAATACAGTAGTTTATTAGGAACACAACTGAGAATACTGAATGCACTATTAGAAACTTATATACGGACCAAAGATCAAGGATTGTGATCTGTCATTTGGTCAGGCCATCACGCCACCGGTATGGCGTGATTTCCCGCACTTAACGAGACAATACCATATATCACCATATCGGTACAATACCATACCGGTTTAATTACCCAAGTTTGAGTCGTGTCTATCAAGCCTGTCGTGCGGTCCGTCTCCGTCTTCACCGCTCTCTTCCGTGCCCTGTATTCGCTGCTAGGACAGACTCTACATTCACATCCGTTGGTTCTTCGGTTTATCGGACAGCTCAGATTTCGGTAGGTTATGAATTTTCTTCCGGATAACTGAGGATGGTCGGGTCAGGATCATCTTCAGATCCGGATTATTTTTTCAACAATGCCTATTTGCATCATATCGTTCCTCTGGAAATACAAACTCCTGTCTTGTTCTTTCCTTGTAGTCAACAGCTATGGTACAAATCTATGAAACAAGTAAAACACAAGCGCTTATATCTCCACAGATGGCGTCAAGAAGTCTCATTTTATGGCATCCGCATCCTCAATCTCTCTCCTTGCATGGAAAAGTGAAATCCTTGTGGAGGTGGAAAGTAGTCCATTAACAACACGTCCAGGTGAGAACGACATTTTTAGCACACTTATGTGCGGATATGACCCGGTTTCACAATGTCCAACCGTAAGGTACCCGTATTTGTGTGCAGTTACAGTATTATTGGTGATATGATATGTGGTGGGGCAGATAGGTATTGTTGAAAAACTAGCACATGTGAAGGCGAACATAGACAGCACTGCTTTTTTAAAGAATTGATGGTCTAAATTTGACACCTGTGATCATGTAGTAACGACAAACTAATATGTGAAAAAGCATCGGCGGTACGTGGACTCGAACTCAAAACCCCTCCGGTGTTCTTCTATGAGGCGGCTCTCCTCCCAACTGCACCGCCGAGGCACATCTCGTGGGGTGTCACAGGAGTTGATGAAAGTTGCGCACACGCTTTCTGATGTCGTTTTCAGGTCTTTAAAAAAGCGTTTAGCAAAGACTAACTGTGGTTCTGGACTCTGCTCAAAGGGCCCTACATCATATCAAAATAGCACCACAAAAGCTCACTTTGATATGGGAACCTTTCCTTGTAAGTTATGCTACCTTCAAGAAGCATGTTGCCAAGTTTATTGCTTAGTGTTTTAAGCTACGGTTTTAAGTTTCTTTTCTATTCAACCCACGTAAGATGCGTTCACTTCCTTTTGTCGCTAGTTAACAGAATAATTGTTTAGGTCTTGTTATTAATTTCTTCCTGCTGGTTTTTTTTGTGTTTCGCTGTGTAAATTGACACAATAAATAAATAAATAAACATACGGACCAGAGACCAAGGAATGTGATCTGGTCATTTCGTCAGGCCATCACGCCACCGGTATAGCTTGATTTCCCGCACTCAACCAGACAATACCATATGTCGATTATATTTTCATGCTATACGTAACACTAGGCATTCAAACTTTCGGGGTCGGTGAATTCTAAGGCTGATAAACACTTTCTTTTTCATCGGCTGGCCAATGCAAGTCATAATATGCACATTCAAGTCACTTCCACGACAAAGAAGTAGTATGCATGATGCATATCAATAAGGATTAAGTAGCGCTGAACTACATCCTTCATCAGACTATGGTTGATTTGTTCAAAAACAGTTGTACAGCCTATCATAGCTGTTGAATTTCCCTCCGATTAAATGTAAATCTAAGATTAATTGTAAAAAATGTACTATTTCGAAATGAATGCAATTTTTGAGAACAAAAACGTTACATTGCGGATGTATACTTTACCTCGACACTGTGATGTTCCATCTACAGATGCTGTCCTAGCAACCACAATTTGTTCCATTCCTTCCATTTCTGGCCATTTCCATTTCCGAAGATCTGGAACCAATGAGCGTACCGCTCCTACAGCAGTACCGGACGTGTCTTTTTAATAACGCCGAAGTGACAAATCGCGGTTTTTGCGGAGCTATTCAAAAGGAGCAGCGCTTTTTACGCCACAAAGCGCCGTTTTTCAATAACTCCCTTAGAATTCTATAATTTAAAATAAAAGACATAAATTTGATTTCACCAGCTCACGCTCTATCTTTCGACATACAAATATTAGTAGAGTTGCATAATGCATATGGAGCGGACAGAATCTATCGAGTGGGCACGACAACTTGTCGGGTGAGTTTAGCATGACGAAAACTGTTTATCCAAATGCGCGAAAAGTATAGAAAACCAATTTTGGCTTCTCCGCTTCTGGCGTACAATGAGTTTGTTAGCAATTCCATCGACTATGGCGGATTTTTCACAAGTACTGCAAATTTAGACGCGCGGAGTGTTCGCAGCGCAATAACTCCTGGGAATTTCGAATCCCTTCGGCTGCAACGTGTGGACTTCGTAGGCAGTAGGAAGTTCAAGTAGTGAAAGCACAGCCATGTACTAGGTTGTTGCATATGAAATGGCCGACTTTGCTACCTTAACTTTTGGTCGCTTTTTCGTGGATACGAATGTTCCAGTTTTAGCCGTTATATATAGCTTCTGAAACCGCAGTACGTCCGCTTTTTTAGCATTTCTACATTTTGTAACACCATTGCCTCTTGCCGAGCTTTTGACGTCGTTTTTACAGTTTGAATCAACGCGATGTTCGGGTGCTGCACTTATATGAATGGAAAAGCCGCTGCCGCATCTCGTAACATTAGTGCTAGAGAGCTAGCGCAGCATTTCGGCGTTGACGGCAGCACTATCAGTTAAATCGACCAGAAAAGAAAGGAAATTAGATAAGTGGGTCCCACACGAACTGACCGTCGGGAGGATGGTGAAGCGCCACGACACCTGTGTTTTGTGAAGGCTGTGCAAGCTAAGGGAGCCTTTTTTAGAAGGGATCGTAACAACGGCGACAAGAAATGGGTCCTTATGGTAATCGTCGTCTCACCGCACAATGGCTGGACAAGAAAGAAAGTCCCAAGGAGGTGACGAAACCAGGTTTCCATCCAAAGAAGATCATAGTGACCGTATGGTGGATAATGGCCGGTGTAGTCCATTACAAGTTCTTGAAGACTGGGGAGACTATCAGAGGTATTGTGCCGAAGCGATGAACCAGAAATTGATTGAAAAGCAGCTGGCTTTGGTCAATCGTAGAGGCCCAATCCTACTGCACGACAACGCGCGTCCGCACGTTTCAATAATTGTTGTCCAGAAACTAGATGAATTGGGATACGAAATTCTGCTACATCCAGCATATTCGACAGATCTGTCCACTACCGATTATTGTTTGCAGCGTTTCCAAGCATATTTTGTTTAGATCGTCATGTGAAGAATAAATAATTCGGCAAACTAGATGATGTCGAAAACGACTTCTTATATTCTATCAGTTCTCTTAGCTCTGATTTTTACAGAGCTAAAAGAACTGATAGAATATAAGAAGTCGTTTTCGACATCTTCTTTTTTTCAATGTCTAAGTCATTATTAATATTTATTATTATCAGGTTATTTGGGCCATTGATTACGAATCCGATGTCAATTTTTGGAAATTTCCGCCGATTTCGCTAGGCTACCTCCCTTTTGGATAGCCGAGGGTGGTCGGGTGATTATCAGACACTCAGAATCTAAATGGCTGCTCATACGTTTCGCGCATTTAAGCTGTTTTCGTCGTGCTAAGTTCACTCTACAAGTTGTCGTGCCCACTCGATTGAGTCTGCCCCGCCTATATGCATTATTCAACTCCACTAAAATTTGACTGTCAAAAGATAGAGCGTGAGCTGATGAATTCAAATATATGCCTCGTCTTTTCAACTATAGAATTTAAGGGGGTTAGCGCCTTGCAGCGCAAAAAAGCGTTGATCTTTTTTGTTGGGCGGAGTGGCGTGTCCGGCATTGTAATTCAGTTTCGTCAATAAGGGAAGATATAAGCGCAGCGACCGTGCACGGCGCACTGCCGTGGCATTTCTGACATGACAAGTCACTATCATATTTCGCCATCAATGCTTGAGATACTCCTAAAATATGCTTGTCCTGGGAAATAAGCCGCTTCAATCGCAAAACAATCGATGACGGTTTCGATGAAAAGGACACCTCGTCCACAGTCTCCCATGGCAATGGAGCGCAAGTTTTCAATTTCGAGCATTTTCTTTGCTCTGCATGAACTATGTAGTTCATGCAGAGCAAAGGAAATGCTCAAAATTGAAAACTTGAATTAGTAGCGATATTGTATGTTTACCAGCCGATAGAGCTCAAGCTCGTGAGCTCAAACATGCCCTTGGTTCTTCAAATATGTGACTTTAGGCGAGCTACATCAAAAAGACGCAAAGACCGCAAAATCTCAGTGCTTTGCGACGTCTATTTAAAAGACGCGTCCAGTACGGTAGACAATTTCGAGGATGAGTTGCCTATCTTGTTAGTTGTCCTTCCAGTGTAGGTCTCTATGTGTGGTTTTGTCACTGAAGTGACTGACCAGCCAACTAGGCTCTGACTTCGGATACTATATAATATTTTTACACAAAACGGCGATTTCTCCCAGTAGCATGGGCCTGTCGTCTGCACTAGAGTGTCGTTGTTTCGCTCGGCTCGCAAAGGCGAGTAGATTCCATTGGCATCTCATGCAGGAACGGACAACATCACCTTTTATCTCCAGACTCCATTAAAACACACTCAAAAGAGAACCTGGAAGTACAACGCGAACGCCTATCTACTTTGGATAATAGTGTTATACTAATTTAAAAACAATAACAGCAAGGAATCTGTGAAGTATATCCTGGCAACTCTGATTTCTGATTCCTCTGAACTTATATGATCAGCTGTTGAAATGAAACTAACCCACGAAGCCGTTGTTGACGATGATCAACCCAATGTTTGAACTGACTCTGAGTGCAACCTTTCAAGGGGCCAGATTCACCAATCGCTTACCGCGCTCTAACGGTGGAAATACCGCCAAAACCTGATGCGAATGAATGTCATATCAGGAGGTGGCGGTATTTTCACCGTTAGCGGGCGGTAAGCGGCTGATGAGTCTGCCCCAAGCAGACAGTTCAGCGCTTGCATAGGAGGTTTGCGAGTTTTATAATATCCGGGATTTGTTGCGCTAGTAACACAGTGTCCCATCAACTGAATGCACTGCTTTTACCGTCGCAACATTTCTTTGTCAAAGGACCGCAATCGCTCCACACTGTTGTGTCACTACTCGAATTTTAGAAACTACCAAATTGTGTTGGCTAGATAGAACTCACTACTGAAAGACACTCTCCAATTTGCTTCGAAGGGCCCATAAAGTTGCTCTGATGTGGGACGGAGAACGTCTTTTCGAGGTTTCTTTCGAAAAATGACCATTTTGAAACGGATGTGCTTTTTTATTATTCAATCTACCCGTTCCACTGTTCCAATCATTTAACATTGTCTCCAATGCTCAGTGCCTTGATATCGACTGAGGGATTCTATCAATTCTGGTAATTTTCCCGCGTTTCATTTAAACTAATGTACAGGAAGTATAGGCAGCTGGGGAGCTGTGAGCACGTCAATGCAAAAAACTTTTACTGTTCTCTTAGCCCACGCACTTTTGGTGCGTTACCTCTCCGCGACTTCCCATAGGCGTCGTCTGAATTTGGAAAAAATCGTGTCACACAAGCCTAACCTGCATATTACGACAACTGTAACTGTTTCCGTTCTCAAGCAAAGTCGTTGTGCTTTAACGCACTGCTAGACCTTCTTACAGCCGCTAAAACCCGCAAGCTGTAGCCGGAAGGGTCCAAACTTTACAGAGTTATTGCGCTCCAAACACGCCCGCGCGTGCAATTTGGCACTTCAACGGAGATGTTCTACGCGCTCTCACTCGCTTAGATTACAGTTCTCGCAACTCTCAGGCCTTTCCGCTCCTCGCACCCACTCGATTGATTATGCAGGTCCTATATGCTTTGTCACAGCGCGCGCCATGCCGCCAGTTAGTTCCAAACAGTGGATCATGCTCGTCCAAACGCGTGGATAGGCTCCTTCGCTTTCCGGCGTTTTTGCGCCGCTCTTCATCTTTCGCGCCGCTTGTGCTAGTTGGAGGGGTGGCATGTGCGGTACTGTAGACCTAGCAGTAACACTTTGGTCTTTGTCTGAGTTCCTGCCTCGAACAGGCACATGTTCTTGGAATGTCCCTGGCTGGATCGAACTGTTGGCATTAGACCTCATTTGGGAAGTCAGCAAGGGAACCTTCGGAATGAGCATATAAACTCAAGACGCTCATCATCGAACAGCTCGAACGCTGCTGCATCAAACTATGGCTACTGCATGTATTAGATTCGATTGAACTACTCTGGACATCCGATCGGGTATCCAAAAATATTATCGAATCCGAATCATCCAAAATCCGAAGATATCCGATCGGACCCAATGTGTATTTGGGGTAAATTGTATTTGTATATTGTGTATTTGTATTAGCTACCTGTAGTTTTTTTGAAACGTGTCGATCGGTTCTATTTGTATTTTTTTTCTTCTTAAACTCAACCGTTTTACAGACTCTTGGAGCTGAAAGTGCTGCAAAGTGACGAGAATTTATCACCTGGTGGTGACGACAGGATCCTGCTGCCGTACCTCACCCCAATTGGTGACGTTGCTTATCCTAATATATTTCTGGAATATACACTGAGGGGTAGTCCGCGTTGGCGCTCTCGAGAGCGTACTAGCTTTCGGAACGATAAAACTGAAACAAAACTGAAAACGCTTACAACACGGATGGCACATTTCTCCGGTGATATCTTGTCAGCCGCCACGATTTCGCGTTGACCAGCTGGACATAAAAGATTCCATAGCTTCTCAAAAACAGGTGTTTAGGTCATATCTCACTGCACATGAAATATGTTTGGCACGAGTCTGTAGTGAAGATTCCCGTATGTCGAATGCAACGCGGGCGGAGGAGGGTTTCCTAAACGAGGGAGAGAGGGCTGAACCTACCACACAAAGGACGCGAATGGATGTTGGGACCCTCACACCAAGTGATCAGATGTCTTCAACATGTGCTAAATTGGCTTGGGAGACGCACGAGTTTAGATCGCATCGCCTAAGCGTCTAAGATTCTTGTGTTAGCAGAATTTAATGTCTTGCGTCTTTTCTTCGTTGGGCAGCCCCTTTGTTGGCTCACGATTAGCGCAGGTCTCATCCTTTCCTCATTTTCAACCTTGTTGGTGCTTTCAAATTTGAGTATTGTGTGCTTGCCAGCAGCACCGGAAGTTTGGCGTCGAATTAGGCTGCAGACTCTGGCAAGACCACCTTCCATGTCAAGCAGTTTTCTCTGCAAGGATCAGCGTGTCAGACGACAGCTCTGCTTCTTTGACCAGCGTCGGGTTAGGCTGCATTCGCTTCCCGAACCGAAAAATGAAAATCGTTCTCCGGATGAGCGGTACGCCATGCTGTATCTTCATTACGGACTCTGCACTAGATTTCGCCTGAATTTCCGGAGTCCCGCCTGAAATCTACACCAGGGCCGCCATATGGTCCGTTTGAATTACATGGGTGCGGGCTAAGTTCACTAGTCTCGTCCGAATTTCCTCGTTCCTGTCAGAATCTTTAACCACCACTGCTTCCCTTTCCTGCCCGTTGGTGGAGTGAGCTGGCAGAATCCTCAGTTATGACCGGCGTTAGGTTGGGATGTAATTTTCCTTTTCAGGAGGCGCTAGATGGACTCTTTTTTTAGCGAGAACCGGTACTGGATCATGCTGAATCTTAAGCCAGTGTGTTCTGTTTTTTGGAGGCTTCCACGAAAACCAGTCCTGGGTAGTTAAAGTGATCAGGTACCTTATGCTCGGGTCGGAAGAACGCTATGTCTACACAGTGTGAGCCAAGATGCAGAATTTTCATATGCATTTTAAAGTGGATTATACCAGGATTTACGCCTCGCCTGATGAGAATCCTTTCTATAAGTTAGTGTTCTAGTGTTCCAATTTTGGCATCAGCTCCTTTGAAAATCGCTGCCATAATTCTTGCTTCTAGAGAATAGTGGGCTCTCATTCTAAAGACTACATCACCACACCAAAAAACTATTTCCCCCTATTTGCTAAAATGTGGTCGAATAACAATCATCGGTTCGGTAGCACATGAAATAGAATTCCTTGGCCGCAGTGGACTTTTGATGAGTGCTTCTACGCCATCAAACTGAGGAACGCCGCGATCATTTGCAGATCTCAAGTACTTCGGGAAAATTGGCTGGAAAAAACCGCGCATAGTGAGTGTAGACTGGCAGAGCTTCCCTCCCTAGGAGAAAATGGATCAAAGACCCAGCAATCACGAAACAGTTGATCGCGCTGCGGGAGCGGGTAGCTCGACCTGAGCATCAGGTCGTCTTCCCCACCCAAGAAGATTCCCTGAAAGTTGAGCAGTTCATCAAAAAAAAAGGCGCTATAACAGAGTAGGTGACGCTCCTTAAAAACCGAAACAAGAACCGTGAGAGTAGCTTCGCAACCTCATTTGGCATTTTAAAAGAAAATATCAAGAAAGGCATGCACGTAATAGACATATTAAGAGTGCCGCATTTATTGCCTTGTCTATAATTTCGCCATATCAAGGCAGAGCAGGACCTTCAGCGAGATGACGTCCCTGACAAGAGCGTAAATGAGTTCTAAGCGCTACCTCATCCAATTGCCCAAAAGACATACCGGTAGAAGAATGTCCAAATTCATTCCACTTCGAAATTTTAGTTTTTAAATGAAATTTGGTGAGGTGAATGAAGCTACTCAGAGCGGAACGGCAGAAAGCTTGATGTTGTGCCTGAAGAAAGCATTGGAGGAGATCTCCAAGAGATTCTGTGAGTGCCGTGCTGCTAACAACACCTGAGAGTGTCTCAAGGCAATCTCATTGCCCTCAATACCGCCGTCAGCATCGTTCCAAATTGGCTCACTTTTTCATTCCAACCTTCTTACATGGCCATGTTCTTGTAGTAGCAGCGCCCTCTGCAAAATGGTTTTTTAAACGTCTAAACTACGTAAGCGCCCGAAAGCTCGTATGGTTAGAAAATCATGCTTCCACTATGATGAATGATGAGATGTCATCACTTTCAAAGCACCGCCTTTTCGAGAAACATAGAGGGTGAATTAATAGATGTAGTATACCAGAGAAGCTCGCAGCGAATGTATGTCTCTGACTCCGCTAGACTCATGCGGACAACGAGAATGTGAGCCACCGTTTGTTTATTGGTGATAGTAGTGGTTTTGTTGTCTATTATTGCACTCTTAAGGACAAAGTAAGCATAAGAATGTGGTCCATATGAGGTAATTAATTCGCGAAAACCCAGTCGTAATAGTAGCACGATGTAAATCAGTGCTGCTTTTGCGTGAGCTTCCACGTTTTATGTAGAAGACAGAATCTCTTGGATTGTCATGACGGTGAGTTTACCTTGACAATGACTCAACACCTTGTATTACTGTAAAGACGAACTGCGTTACCAATTTCAGAAGTAAAGAATTCTCACCGAGTGTGCACCAAGAACTCACCAATAGTGTAGTATTGTGGATAATATCTTGATGTATCTTCAGATATGCAAAGCTGCTTTCCTCATCATTGCGAACTTTCAGGAAGCATTGACAACACCGTAATTGAGCCTGAGAACTACGTTTTTATTACTGAGAATCCGAACAATAACAACCCGAATGAAAAGAAAAAGTGGGTCCGTTGGGCTAGTTTTTGCCGCTATAGAGTTGGTCGTGTGCAGCAGTGATGAACATATGTGGCTCACATTAGCCAACGACGCTCAAAGAGTTGATGACTCCAAAGGTACCGTAGAGATAGAAATTCGATCACGAATTAAGAGGAGATGCGGAGGCGCAGTAGCAGTGGGGAAGAAGATGCTCCAGGAGCTTGAGACCAGTGCTGAGTGGAGCACAAGATGAACGCTGTCGTAGACAATCTTTAACGGTGTTCGGCTTTTCCTTCGCTTACAACTAGAACTTAGAGGAGAACTCAATTTCCATGAGTTGAAGTCAACTGAAGTTGAACTCATTCAGCAGAATCCCGTAAAGTAAACCCGTGAATTCAATTATGTGGAGAGTACTTCGATGGGACAGTTGTAAAGGGGGTTAGCGATTTGTTGGTATATAGGTCGACGTTTAAATGCAGGTACAGCTGGCAGCATGCGCAGGAATCGCAGAAAAATTGGGTGCAGTCAAAAGCAGGGATGTACGGAACTTTTTATTCGAGAAAAGAGGAGCTGGGGATGTGGAACGGAAGAGCTCAAAAATGAGCGGGAACCAAAATACGAATCATGGAAACATAATTAACGCAATACTCATTTCCTTATCTAATTTCTCATAAATGTATGCAAAAACATGGCAGCATCTTCGACGAATTGAGGAAGCAGGCAAGGTCACATGCGGCTCCTCCCAGCAATATTTAAAACAGAAGATCCTTGTTTTTGTGGCATTATTAGGATGACGTTTCAAAGAATGCTAGTGTAGCAAACCGAAGTTGGTGCAAAATCTTTCTGTAAGTAGATAATACTTTAAAGGCAATAAAGCTAGCATTTTCTGACGAGTAAGACAATAGAGACTTCGCCACTCTAACACTTGACCGACTTTATTGAAAATCCCATATGGAAAGCACCTAGCAAGATTGCTGCAGAACTCCGTGCTACAATAGGTGATCTAAGCCAAGCCTAAAATCATCAGAGAAAACAGAGGTACACCTCTTCTTAAGCAACCGTTCCACTCTGAAACTGCCTCCATGATTCAATTCTGGGTTCGAAAGCGTACACCGATGATTCACAACTCTTGGTTTAATGCATGATTCTCACTTAATATGAATCTTCAAACCTTCTTTCTTGCTGAGAATATGTAAACTATAGGTGCTTCTTGATGCAGAAGTTCTGTTTCTAAGTTTCAGAAGTATTCTTTCGGGTAGTAGGAAAACAGTTCTACACCAAAATCAAATGGGCATCGCAGTGTATTTGATGAATAAACGAAGTGATTTCTTTACAAACCCCTCGCGAGCATGCTGTACGTAAGAAGCTTTTAACACTAAACTTGTGCATACGCTGCGAACATATGCGCTCTCGGCTAGCGAGGAAGCCCCATCTTCGCACTGAGAGTCAACGTTTCTTTGGGTAGTACTTTGAACTATGTTTCCCGAAATAGATTTAGTTTGATTATCACTTTGTTCCACCATCACGATTCATCACCGATTTGAAAGCAACACAGAAAACACAACATGCAACAGCAACAACAACAAACACGTCGCAAACAAAGATGGTGAACAGCTGATTTCCTTCTTCTATCTTTTGCTAAGTTGAATGGGTGAATCAATCAACGCAAAACAATCAGCGAGAGTGACCTTTTCCTTCCGTCTTCAAACCTAAAACGAGCGAAGCATGAATCTGAAGGGAAGGACTGAAGCACAGCCGGAAACTGGAATTCGGGAGCGGAAATTCCGCCCATCCTTGGTCGAGAGCGAACGCATATACGTGCAATAGCTGCAAGAACACTGCTCCGTCGTGTCCCTCAACTTGCCAAAGAAAAAAAAACAAAAGCATTTTGTTTGACGGAAGATAATGAGAAAGAGATCCCAGAGTGCTTCCGACTTACATATCTCACCGAGAGGCTATTTCGTGGATGTCAGTAACACTTCAAAGAAGCTAGGCATGAAAATGCAAAAAAAAATTCTCGATTTTATTCGTGAGGGCCGCCTGTTGGGCGTCATTTGTACTGTTAAGAAAATTCTTACTGTTGGGATCGCTCACAGCAGTCAAAATCACCGACAATTTCTGCCTCAGAATAGAACTGGTGAAAACGAGTGACTGCAACAAGAGTCGGGTGGTATTTATGACTACCAGCGCCTCACGGCTTTATGTTAACCATAGTTTCCAAAAAATAACAGCGGTTAGGCACAGATTAATTTCCGACTGCCTAACATAATGGTCACCTCCACCCTCCACGTCTATGAACCTATCAAAGCTGTGTCATACGGTTTTAGGTCAAACTCTTGCGTTTTTTCCTGAGAACTCTTTCGTCCGCATTGCTGCAAAATTTCATTGAATCGTTTAATGTTATGCATGCTCTGCCTCATTTACGTCCTTGTAGAAGGCGACTTTGCCGAAAAGTCAGCCTATAAAGAGTTCGAAACCTCGTGCTGTTAAAACAACCTCACCAACAAAAATAAGGTTCACTTTGGAGACACTGGACTTATGACAGTTGCCGCCTCTGAAGTCAGTAGCGAAAAACGTCCGCTTTTCAAGGAGAGAAGGCCACAAATGTCAAGAAAAGGAGTCCCAGAGCGGCCATCAGCTGGGACCTTATACCTCTCTTCCGCTTTTGGGAAGATAGCATCATGGACAACACTGACGAAGAATACGGCACCATTTCCGCGACAGTACTAAGGGAGCTGAGAGCTTGAAGAGCAGCAAGAGACGTCTGTCTCCGGAAACTTTTGAGATGAGCAGCACGAGCGTCAGGCAACTAAGAACTGAAGCTATGCAGAGCTGCGATGAAGGAAGATCTTAAGGAGAAAAAAGAGAACTTATAGCCATGTATTCCTGCCCACCATGCCATCTTCTGTAGAATGGTTGCTTCGTCCCCTCTGTTCTCTCTTCTGAGATCCGACACGTCGTCTCGTCGGTGAAGAAGCGTACAGTACCCGAGCCCGACAGGATCAGACCCAAACAACTGAAGAACCCCTGCCAACGCTCAACAACATCCTGGTGCGGCTCTTCATACGATACCTGTCGGGGAGCAATGTTTCATCTCAGTGGAAGACCAGCAGGACCGTCTTGCTGTACAAGAAGGGAGACGTGCGCGACATTGGCAACTATCGCCCGATCTGCCTGCTGTCTGTGGTCTACAAGCTGTTCACCCGAGTCATCCTGAATAGGATTAGCAGAACACTGGATGAAGGGCTATGCGAACAAGCAGGATTTGGGAGGATTCTGCACGATCAACTACATGCTCTCCGTTACGCAGCTCATATCACCAGAGTTCTAGCTTCCTCTTGCTTTACGCTAACCGACCTGGGGCCGGATTCATCAATGACTCACACCAATTTAACAGAGAAAATTACAGCCGAAATCCCTGATAGCGCGGCTTACCAAGTGATATGGTGAGCGATAAGCCACGTTATCTGAGTTTTCCGCTGTGAATTCTCTGTTAAAGTTATGTAAGTCGTTGATGAATCTGACCCCTGAAGAAGGCTTTCGACTCAGTTGAAACTTAAGCGGTTTCCAAGGCTCTGGTCACACGGGCTGAGAGAGCGTAAAGAGCTGTAGAGTGCATTCACGGCCAAGATGTCACATTATTTAACTGTTTCGCGGCGGTGCGATTTTTCACATCCCTTCGCACTCGCAATTTTGTCGGCACACGTCATTGTGGATGCAACACAACCAAGATGCCACATCACCTGCAAACAAGTCATTATCTGACAATGGAAAATGGAAGAATTGCTCCAGCAAAGACTATTGCGTTTTTGTCTATAATCGTCTGTAGTTGTTCAAATATGCGTCGGACACTGTCGCGAGGACGTTAAGGACGTGGTCGTCAACGTGAAGACAGGGGTTCGGCAACGGAAACCATGTTCCAAAAGCCCTTCAGCGCCACGGTCGTAAACGTCATGCTTGATCTATAATGGGAAGGCATGGGAGTAAGATCGACGGCCGGCAACTACATCATCTTCGCTTCGCTGATGACATAGTGCTCATAATATCGAGCATCAGACAGGCGGAGCGAATGCTGGCCGACTTCGATCGTGTGTGTGAGAACGCTGATCTGCAGTAGAACCTTACGAATATGATGTTGATGAGGAACGGACGAGTTTTTGGCTTCTGATCCTCACTCAATGGAATGAATAGCTCAGAACCAGGGGTGTGCGTAAATGAAATCCGAAATTTCGTAAATCGTAAATCGTAAACCGTAAATCGTAAGAGGTGCCTGACTTATTATACATCTAATTTTCTTGTTTTTCCACTATGTTGAACCTTATCGAAGCTACGTTTTATTGGAACATTTTCAGCTCGAGCTGGACACTTTCTAATTAATATGGAAGCCATTAAAATCAAATAGCACCTTTCAAATCAAGCTGGAAAAGTTTTTGGAGGATCAAAAACAGGGTCGTTCAAAACCGCTTGTTCAAAAACGCTATCTTAAAAGGCGCCTATACAGGATGCCCGAATCAAAAGCTTACACTGCTTGTACGATCAAAAATGTTTATCATTCTACTAGCCATTGGCTAGCATATAAAACTATGACTTTGTAGAAACAACCGCAACAACTCCGAATAAATCAACAAAAACCATTCCATCCAAAATCAAAAAAAAAATAATAATAATTTGATCACTGGCCAACTCGACGAAAACAGTATTTGCACAAATAATCCAACAAGCATCCCCTACTCAGTGAGCGCATGGCACATTTCTATGGTATGACACACCTAAAGTTCTATTTTGAATTGTACCCAACAGCACTTTTGTAGCAGAGGGGAAGGAATTGTGTAACGATTAAAAGTGTATGATGACATTTTTGGAGAGTAGGATTTTTGATTTGAAATTGTAAAAGATATTTTTGTGACATTCCTTAGAAGTAAAGTAGAGAAGCAAGATGCAGCTGACTCAACTGACTCGTATAAGATACATTTTAAACATGTGGGGGAAACCCATGGTAGAGGAGTCGGAGGATGACGGCTATCGCGTGCTCCTTAATAGTTCTTGATTAGCATCCTACCACGGGCAATCAAGTCTTCCATACCTGGTTGTGAATTGGTACCTGATTTGCCTGGGAAGGATAAAAACACTGAACTCTACATCGGCGGCAACCGCAATTTATTCCATGAGGCAAACCCACACTCTAATGACCTCTACGATATCCCACAGAAGTAGAAAGAATGGCATCTCGAACAGGGGCTGACTAAGGTCATGCTTTGTCCTTTATCATTTTTGAAGGCAACCACAACTTCTGGAATGAAAGATCGTTGTTCGACGATACCAGGCAATTACTTTCGGCATTTACTTCGCTCGTAGATTTGCTTGCACTTGTTAACTTCTGGAAACTCCAAAATATTGCATTACTAATTAATGACTGCTTGCATTCGCCAGTCCTGCTCTCCACTACCTTTGTAACAAACGCTATCGTATCTTTTGCCCAGTTTTCAGCATTTTGAATGGATCGCATAAGGCGAGCGCAACAACCCCAATCAGACCACTCAAAACAGGACCAAAATTGTCAAACTTTCACTTTTGTCATGAAAATGTCAGACGCTTTGCTTAAGGCGCACCTCATGCGTAAATAGACTCCGCGCCATGAAGTGCAGTGATAATCAGATTGAGCCATGATTGTTTCACTCTTTCCAACAGTTTAGCTGTTATTCCACAGCCTCCAATCAAGTCCAATATTCCTTGATGGCTCTGCATGAGTTGTACTCGTGTGCATTGGAAAGAGTATATAGTGAACAAGTGGTGAAAAGTTACAATTGACTGGGCGGTGATTGCAGCATAGAATATGGTTCAGCAGGTGATCATCTTCATTCCAATGCAAGGAGAATTTTCATGTTTTTCTGTAGATTGGAACGAAATGCTCTTAGGCCACTCGAATGTGAGATGTTGTGCTAGGGTGTGACCAGAAAAAAGGCTAGCCCAGGTCCATTGCCAGGAATTAACTCGAGCGGCCTATACACAAAGCTGTTCTTTCACAGCGCCACAGCAGAACAAAAGTAAATAGGAAATAGCAATGGGCTATGAGGGAAGTCTTTAAATGTGGACACATCGTCATAATCCGACTTATATCACGTTATTGGACGTTTCTCATCCGTGGACCGAAGATCACATTTACAAAAATTTAGGATTTACGACCCAAAATATCGTAAATCGTAAAGTTTTGTAAAAAAAAATAAAAATTTGCCAAAAATCGCCGTAAATCGCAAAATCGTAAATCGTAAATCGTAATTCCGCCCACCCCTGCTCAGAACGCTATGCGTATCTGGGTCGCGAAGTCATCATGGCCAATGACTTACAAGGGAAGGGTCTAGGCGTAGGTCTGAACGGTGGAAATGGATAGTACTGCGAGAATCTTCACCCTTCACATAGAAGAACACGTCTCGTTCTTTTTGAGTCGGTGAGTCGGTGGCTCAGTAGGGTGCGGGGCAAATTCAAATGTGCTAGACCAGATGTTCGACTCCCGCGCCATGCACTACTTTTGCATTTTTTTTCATAATCGCTGTCTACTTAACCAATTTGCTTCGTACACATTTCTTACACATTTATTTCATTCTAAATTGTGAAAAGGGTCAGATTCGTGATCAGCACCCCAAATACCCCCCCCCCCCCTGGCAGAAGTTCAGAGAATCGGTGATTATAAGTTAGACAGCCCTAGTCACCCGTACCTGCCGTAACCTACCGTAATCAGCCAATAAACGAATGTCAGATTCGTAATCAGCACACCAAATAACCCCTCTGGGAGAAGTTTGGGCAAAATCGGTGATTATGACCTAGATAGCCCTAGTCATCCCGTATCTGCTTTAACCCGTACCTGCTATGAGCTCACTGTTTAACATTCGCTGAAAAGCACAAAACGTTGTGTAATACAAAAAGTGAGAGGAGTGAATGAAGCGCAGCTCAAAGTCCTTATTTGAGAATTTAGAGTGAAATAATGTAGGAGATGTGTAGGAAGTAAGTTGATTTAAGCCGCCATCAAGGCACTATTGTACGACGACTCCAGAGGTCGAGGAGATGTCGAAAAAAAATTTCGCCCAAACCTTTCGAGGGGGGTTATTCGTGGTGCTGATAACGAATCTGACATCCGTTTTTGAAATTTATGCAGATTATGGTAGGCTACAGCAGGCACGGGTGACTAGAGCTGTCGTGGTCATGGGGTGCTAATCACGACTCTGGGGTGTTGATCACGAATGTGACCCTGTTGACAATTTAGAGTGAAGTAAATGGAGATGTGTACAAAGCAAAATGGTGAAGGAGACAGCGGCTATGAAAAAACGCAAAAGCAGTGCACGGGAGTCGATCATCTGGTCTGGCACCTTTGAAGCAGCCTCGCACTGGTTCAAGGAATAAGCAAAAACGAAGCATGTTTTTCTTCTATATGAAGGTGAAAATTCTCGCAGTACTATCCATTTCATCCGTTCAGACCTACGCCAGAGACCCTTCCCTGGCTAGTGCCGCAGGAGGAAGTGAGCTTTCAAGTGGTGGAGAGGCGAATAACGTCCAGCTCCATGTCCATCTAATCGACTCTACTTGCTCTTCCTGCACTAACGTATGCCTCAGAGACCATGCGAAAGCAGAATGAACACGCCATCAGCGTCGCGCATCGTGGAATCGAGAGGACGATGTCGAATTGACACAACTCACGCAAGTAAGATAACTAATACGCAGTTCCGAGCTTTCAACGTTCGAAAATCAGAAAGATGTCGAATAAGCCAAGACGTTGAAAATAAGGTGGGCCGGCCACGTTATCGTTCCGCAGACGCAGAGTGCTACGGCTTCCGCGGGAACTGACTTCTCACACTCGCCGGGCTTTTGCACTCGCAAAGCCCGGCGAGTGTGAGAAGTATGCGAGGGTCCTTGATGCGAGGACGGCATCGGGGGGCAACTGAGCTAGTCCGAAAGTCCCGTAATGTAGGCAAGACCCGCGTAGCAACGTTGAATGTGGGTACGTTGACGGCCGCTCGTGCGAGTTGGTTGAAGCACTGGAGCGAAGAAAGATAGATTTCTGTGCGGTGCAGGAGACGAGGTGGTCTGCTGCAAGTCAAGGGACATAGGACGTGGCTTCAAGGCCGTTCTATGTGGAAGCCCAGGACCACCAGTGGTGTCGGTATGATCGTCTCCGAGCGTTTCCGTGACGCGATTGCAAGCGTAGAACGTTTCGATGACCGCTTGATGAAGATTGTTATCGCCGTAGAAGAGCGACGATGTCATTTCTTTTCCGCGTGTGCTCCGCAGACAGGTTGCTCCGAGCAAACCAAGGACGAGTTCTGGTCCCTGCTTGATGAGAAGACAGCGGAAGTACCGTCACAAAACATGATTGTTGTGGCAGGTGACCTTAATGGTCACGTCGGAGCAGCGAAAGACGGTTACAGCTGTCATGGTGGTTTTGGCAATGGGTCACGCAACGCCGATGGTGAGCGTATACTTGAGTATGCGGACTCACATGACCTCACCATCGTGGATACCAAATTTCGAAAGCGTGACTCCCACCTTATCTCGTTTTATAGCGGGAACGCCAAAACGCAGATTGACTATGTCCTTGTTAGGCGTCGCGACCAAGGCCTTGTCACAGACGCGAAGACCGTGCCGTATGAGACGGTTGCCACGCAACACCGTCCACTGATCTGCTCGCTGAAGATCACACCTTCGAGGTGTAAACATGTCGAGCGATGTGGGCCGGCTAGAATCAAATGGTGGCGACTGAAAGAGAAGGAAGCAGCTGTTATTTCTCGCATTCGGTTGCCGACGGTAACAACTGTCGACGAAACCTGGAAGGATGCTACCGATGCGATAACTCGGGCTGCGCGCCTCGAACTCGGCACAACGAAGCCTGGACGGCGTTGGGTCGACAAGCAGGCTTGGCTGTGGACTGACGATGTCAGAGAGAAGGTCAGAACTGTATCACGTATTCATCGGTGATAAAACAGTCGATAATTGGCGGAATTATCGAGAAGCGAAGAAAGCGGCAAAGAAGGCAGTGGCCGGTGCTAAAGCCGCACACTACGCTGATGTGAGTGAAAAACTGGAGACGCGCGATGGCGAGCGTTATCTTTACCGCCTCGCCAAAGCTCGCTGTCGCCAAGCAGAAGACATCGAGAAGTTCTTTGGCATTAACGACGAGAACGGTCATCTTCTGAAGGATCGTAAGAGTGTGGTGAAGAGATGGTGCGAATACTTCGAGGAAATCTCGAATGTTGAATTTGAACATCCTGTAGTTCCTTTTGCATCACCTGTATACGGTCCCGCTCAAAAGATCACAGTGAGCGAAACTGAAACAGCCCTGAGAAAGATGAAGTCAGGCAAAGCCACTGGTCCCGCTGACCTGCCAGCTGACCTGTGGAAGTCGAAGGGCTGGTGCCCTGCTGACTGGCTGACTGAGTTTTTCAATCAGGTTGTTGCTGAGAAGAAAGTGCCTGAGGGTTGACAGCAAAGCACGACTATTCCGATTTGGAAAAGGTAGGGCAGTCCTGCAGACTGTGCTAGTTACCGTCCAATTCGCCTTCTTTCGCACACCATGAAAATCTTTGAGCGAATTGTCGATGGACGTATTCGGGATGTCGTCCAGCTTTCCACGAATCAGTGTGGTTTCGTCTCTGGCTGTGGCACTGTTAATGCCATTCACGCTGTTCGTCTTCTGCTAGAGAAGCATCGCGAGAAACTGAAACCGGTGCATTTTGCCTTCCTGGACTTGGAGAAAGCCTTCGACCGCGTCCCGCGAGAAGTTATATGGTACGCTTTGCAACGACACGGCATCCCTGAAGAGCTCATTGAGTGGCTGCGCATCCTCTACTCGTGCTCAATAAGCCGAGTACGAGCACCAGCGGGTACCTCGATGGAGTTTCCGATCTTTGTCGGACTGCACCAGGGGTCTGCGCTATCCCCACTGCTCTTCGTGGTCGTCATGGATGCAATTACACGAGATCTTCAAAAGGCAGCTCCTTGGACGTTGCTGTATGACGATGACGTCATGCTTGCATGTGAAGACAAAGCCGAACTCGAGCGACAGGCACAGGAATGGTGCGATCGCTTGGCGTTGTTCGGACTCAAGCCAAACGTCAAAAAGACGGAATACTTGACGACGGATATGAATGAGCTCGGATCTATCAAGATCAATGGTACTAACCTCTCACGAGTCACATCTTTCAAGTATCTCGGGTCAACAGTTACGCCCGATGGCAGCCTAAAGTTGGAGGTAAATGCGCGCGTAAGTGCAGCCTGGTCCAAATGGCGGTCGTTGACTGGGGTTCTCTGCGATAAGACAATACCCGAGTACCTCAAGTCGAAGGTTTATAGAACAGTTGTCCGCCCAGTAGCGACGTGCGGTGCTGAGTGCTGGCCCGTGACGAGGGAAATTGAAAGCCGTCTCAGTGTAATGGAGACGAAGATGTTAAGGTGGACGGCCGGATTAACGCGATTGGACCGCGTTCGCAATGACACCATACGACAGAGGTTCGGTGTCGTTCCGATAGCCAACAAGTTGCGCGAAGCTCGTCTACGATGGCATGGCCACGTCCTCCGCGCTAACGACGACACTGTCTGTAAGATTGGCCTGAATCTTGAAGTCCCTGGAAAACGGCCCAAAGGACGCCCGAAGCAACGTTATCTAGACACGTTGCATATGGACTTGAAGTTAGCTGGTGTCTATCCGACCAAGCGTTTGATCTTGAGAAGTGGCGTCACCAGACCAGAAGAGCGGACCCCGCCACCAAGCGGGACAAACGCTATTGAAAATGATGATGATGATGATGATGATGATGATGATGATGATGATGATGATGATGATGATGATGATGATGATGATGATGATGATGATGATGATGATGATGATGATGATGATGATGATGATGATGATGATGATGATGATGATGATGATGATGATGATGAGACACGAACTGGACGAGAACCGACTTTTTCACGAGAACCGAATTCCGCGGAATGAGAACACCAAGGGCCGGATTCATCAATGTTACTGCAGTAACTTTAACGGAGAATTGTAAGCGAAAGCTCAGATAACGCGGCCTATCAGGCGATATGGTGAGCGATAAGCCGCGTTATCTGAGCTTTCGCTTACAATTCTCCGTTAAAGTTACTGCAGTACCTTTGATGAATCCGGCCCCAGGATGCTCACCAACGCGTTGGTCGGACTGCTTCGTGAAAGCCCTGAACAAGCGCTTAGAAGGGAAATGCTGAGGCGTATAGGCCCATTAATACTCCCGGCGCCGAGCGATGAGGCAGCACGTATAGTGACCAAATTGATTGAGCGCGTCGCTCAGTCAACGTGGCCACAGTACGTGGCGTCGCTTCGCTCGGCGCTGAAGTATAAATGACCTATGTCTGAACGGAGACAGCGGGTCATATATGTTGCAAGAGTCTCCATGCCTCATGTAAAAAACTGTGTTTTTCTGCCAAGTCGTTAATCCAGAGGAGTAGGGAGTCCCCTACTCCTGAAACTGGAAACAAACGAAAAAACTCGTCCCTGGATCAACATAGAGGAGATATGCACATTCCAAAGAACCTATCCTGTCTCCATTGCGTGGAAGATATAACTAGCACACGGATAGTGGTATTCAGTCATATTTAGATTGGCGTACGTCTCGAATCAAAGGTCTGGGATAAGTTGAAACCCTTCCCTTTATAGCGAAATGAAGAATAAAGCACCATGTAAAATTGCGATGGAAAAAAATCTGGCGACATCTACAAGATCTGAAAATTGCTTAACAACGTTAAAAGAACTAGAAAGCCCACTCGAATGGATTTTCGATCACATTGTCTATCTTCAAATTATTTGTTTCATGGAAACGTTTGCAAGCTGTCTAAATCCTTCGTAACTAGTACTTTGCTTAGATTAAGATTGTTTTTTTTCATCGCTTCCGATGCCTTGCGAGGCTCTCCAGCGTCGGCGACGATAGTTGCAACACAATGTAGTTGTGAGCGGTTTTGTTAGTTGACCTACGACTTCAGCGCGCTCATTTACTTGGATGTAGTCCCTGCCCTTAATACAATAAGCAAATCACTGGGGTGAGACCAACAAGTTGCAACTAACTAGTGTGGCAGGTAGGAGCTAGAAGACTTCCAAGTCGTGATAGTTCTTATACTCGAAATGAATACCACTTCTTAAGCACTGACCCTCGTGAAACAATTACAAAGCCCTTTTTCCACTAAAGTTGCTATCAATTAAATACGTCGTATTAGAAGTGGATTAGGGTAACTAGTAGTATCACGTACGACGCTTAGAAATTTCAAGTGTAATTACTTCGGAAGAGAAGCGACGGCAAAATAATTGCCGACAAAAACGGCACAACAGACCACTCTGGAGAATATCAAAACTGATCGTGTGTCTTTCTTTGTATTCCTAGTAGCGACCGATTATTACTTAATAAATAGCTCGTGGCTAGACCAGACTCTATTAGTGCTCTATTGCAGTAAGCCTTCTATTTTTGTTGGGACGTTCCGATCGGAGGAAGTCTTCGGAAGCATTCCTGTACTAGAAATCTGTCCTTTCTCTGCAATTTTAGAAAGAAAGCCTGTTACAAAAACGTGAGAATTTATTTCTAAAAGCACGAGTCACTCTGGCTCATGGTAGCGCAGTCGATGGAGGTGCCGGCTGTCGTCCTCATCAGGAATCACGTTTTACTGTTCGTGTCCAGCCCTGGCCTACCAAGCGTTCCATCCCTCTAGGGTCGCCGAATACCATTCTTGTCTGGGAGGAAAAACAATGACTCCTCAAACGACTGGCCACGCGCCGACTAAAGAATTTATTAATGTCGACCTTTGTTGTTTCCATCTTCTTACTGTAACCAGTCATTTTCTGGAATAGGGAATAATCCAATGTGACGGCTATGTCATCCGTCGCCCACCTTCTCCAATGCCCCATCGGTACCTCGCCTGAATTTTCGCTCATGTCCAATACCAAGCAACCAGGGGTCTTGGGCGTAATTCTGAAGGGGAATGGGCGGTGGGAGAAGAGGTCGACATCAATATTGAATTTAATGTTGCTTACCTCTTTCGAAATGCTTTTCGCATATACCTTACTCCGAAGACAATAATATCGATCGACATTGACTGATTAATATGCACACATGCACTATTTTTTGAATGAATATGGACACATTTCCGCTCCTGAAACGTGAACATCTCCCTAAACATAATGGACGAATTCTAGATGGAACCACACGCTCTCTGAGAAATGAATTTAATCTGAGGGAAACTTTTATGACTTTCTTCGAATTCATCACCCAACTAAGTGAACATACAATTGTCCGAAATGCCGCAGTATTTCAATTTTTGTTGAGAAAACGGTCTGTCTAAAACTTATTTCAAAGTGCAGAGAAACAGCGATTTTTAGACGAAAAAAGAGATCACACCTCACACTAGCGTAGCTCTTCACGATTTTTCTTTGTAGATAACAGAAACTAGGTTTGTTTGGAATTATGCACTAGTCAGAGATAGAACAAAAACAAAAGTGGAGAACACATTTAACTTCTTAGCATTTTCAAGTAAGTAGCATCCACTCTATCAATTAAATAAAAATCGAGACCAGCTAGACGATCGCAATTCGCGATCTTTTTCTGTAATTCACTGTAAAATTGGTGAATTCTGCACTTTAAAATTAGCTCTAATTAGTCAATTCTAGAGAAATTAAACAGCTGGAAAGTCTGAAACACTGCATTCACTTTTTAGACAATTCAATTGTGAAAAGAAAGACGTATTGGTTTCCCTTGAACTAACCTACTTTGACTTTTAAAGGCGCGTCTAGTTTAACTGCGAGACAATTGGTTTGATTTGGTGGATGTTCAGTTTGTCAAAAGGGTCCCGTTTGCTTAGAAAAGTGTCCCATTTGACGTGAAAGTGCCTGCCGCGAATCACGTCCAGTTTTTAAGGGAAGGGGCCAAAAATCTATACCATTCAATCAGCCTACCCGACTCTCGATCATTTAAGCGGCTTTCACATTGCCGTTGCTGCTGTTGCAGCAACGAACAATGAAAGGGGGGGGGGTTCGATGTTTGTTGCGGCCGCGGTGAGATAAGATAATGTGATTAGACCTGTGATTTGCGTCCGTTGACGAGCATCAGCATCAAAGAATGATGGCGATCATTCCTGGTTGCTGAGGCCGCGCAACCGTTGAGCAAGCGATGCCGGTGTTGCTGATGCGGGGTTGCGGCAACAGCATATGAAAGCCCCTTTGTTGCTGTTGTTGCTCCTCTCCTTCTCTGCGCTATGCTTCATGATTACGGAATCGGTTGCGCAACAGCAGCAACGAGAGTGTGCAAGCTGCTTTAGGCATCAAAGCTTTGCATCCTGTGTGGGGAATCTCTCAAACAGTCAGTTTACTTAACATGAATCAATAACTTTCAACAAACCGATACTGTTTTTCTTCTAGTCGCACACGGGGAACGCTGAGGTGCCTTACCCAGGGCGCCATACATCGGATCCAGTCGAAAATCTTTGGATAATTGGATGATTCGTATAACGCGAATTGCGCAGACCCCGGATTTTTTGATGATTCGGATAAGGCTATTATTTTCGCGCCGCATTTCGGATATCTGAATGGCATTCTTCCAGAGTCCGGATAAGTGGATGATTCGGATACGGGCAATTTCGCGGGCCTCATATTTTTGAATGATTCAGATCAGGGTCAAGCGTGGGGTTCAATTTTTACTGGTAATTTACGACCCCACTCAGAAGCGGAATTCGTACGACCTCCTCCCTCTCTCTGCCACTGTTCTATTTCTTGTATTTTTTGATTTTTTCAAGGTTTCTTGTGCATTTTAAATTCTTTAATAGATTCTTTTTTAGGTGCGGCTTCTGCACTGAAGAGAACAATGAAACGAGTTCATTGAATAATACATGTTTTCAAAACACAATAAAATTCTTTAAAATTTACGAATGCTATTTTCGACACTTCAAAATAAGGATTTTCTGGTAGAGTCTTCCAATCATCACTGTTCAATTTATGCAGTTTCTTCAGGACGTCATGGACACGGAATATTCTTCTACCTGAAGGAGCGACGTTTGCATCTGAAATTGTGTTATATAAAATTTTGAGTAATATTTTCTGACGACGACTTAAGTGCTTTCATTATACATTTTTTTGAAGCGTTCATCAAATCGATTATGAAGCGGAAAAACGAAGGATGGGCGATGGGCTTTCCTATAGAATTAATGTTCTCACATCCTAAGGGGGCGTTCAGAGCGTTCGCGTGCGACGCGAAACCCACTGTCGAAGCGACGCGATGATCGCGTCGCTCCCTCACCAGGAATCGCACCGCTATGAACGGCACGCGATTAACATCTGAACGTAATCTCCAACATCTCATCATAATCCACCCCATATCATATCAACACTTCGCGTCGCCCCGTCGCGAGGTGTTCATAGCTGTTCTGCAGCGAACACCTTATCGCACGCAATTATCAGCATCGCCACGCGATGAAAATATCGCCCCATTTGCAAGCAGCGATGAACTCATCGCGGGGCGATGCAGTTCGTTCTCTCTTCACCCATAGATTGCATCAGTCTATCCGACTGTGAACCAGGTATACGACTTTTTAAAGTAATTTTTTAATTCGAGGAATCTTCTGAGCAGACCGAAGGAGCGCAAAAAGCCTGCAGCAACTGCTATTTCTGGTAAGTTTTTTTTCCAGTTTTTCTATTATCTCGGTTTAGAAGGTATCTAATTGGTACTAAGATTGTTCGACGCAGATAGCAGATAGGGTACGGGGGGGGGGGGAGTGGGGTAACAATCAGAGATGGGCGGAATTCCTGTTTTCTCGTTTTCTGGCTATTTTAGGCGTTTTTCTGTTTTCTAACAGAATGGACGAAAAATGGATAAAAAAAATTGGGTTTGCTCCGAGATTGTTCATGTCGTTTACACTCACATAAGCGCAGTTTCCATGTTCTCTCCGCTGACGGAGAGGATATCGCGGGACTAGGCAACGTAATGAAGTGCGGGGTCTAGCAGATCCAACTTACTCATTACCGCCTCTGCTTTTTTTGCATTGACATTTTCGGCTCATATTACAATGATGATCCATCGTTAATGTTAGTACTTCATACTTATACTGACTACAGAGATGCCTGCAATTGAAAGTACTCTAGAAACATGGAATCAAACTCATAATTCTATTATAGTTTTTGGATTCCTTTTATTGGATTTTTATGATATAATTTTGTTCGCAACTATATGTTCTGTTTTCTGACCCGTTTTTTATCCATTCTGCCGGAAAACAGAAAAAAATCGCCCAAAATGGCCAGAAAATCAGAAAACAGAAATTCCGCCCATCTCTGATTGTGACCACACCCCCCCCCCGGACCCTATCTGTGCCGGACAATCTTTGTACCAATTAGATAATTTCTAAACCGAGATAGTAGAAAACAAAAACAAAAAAAAAACAAAGACACAGATAGGGTCAAGAAAACAAAAAAACTTACCAGAAATAAAAGTTATTGCCGGTTTTCTGTGTTCCCTCGATATCCTTAGAAGATTCCTGAAATTAAAAAATAACGTTATAGAAGTAGTAGACCGGCTTCACGCTCGGATACATGTATCATGATGGATATAGGTGGAGAGAGAAAGAATTCCATACCACGCGAGGGTGCGTTACGTTATGCCGCTCCCTGGGTTACGGTAGCGGGCCGCGCCGCGCGCCACCGCCCCCGATCACGGTAGCGTGGCGTGTTGTTGAGCCCGCCTCGGACGGACGCGTCCGACTGCTGCCGACAGGGACGGCTAGTGACGTCATACGCGCCTATTCAATGGGCGCGCTAGAGCACGAAGTTATGCACCACCGACTGTTGGCTACGCTCTATCGGCTTGGTAGAAAAGGGAGACAGTGAAATACCTCCGCTTCAGCATGTATGTTGGAAAAATACGAAGGTTTCTGAGTGAGCAGATCTCATCCCACTCGAACGTAGTTAACAAACGCTCCCACTTCCTCAGTCTACCAAAAGACGTCAAATGTTCCACAAACATTTAACTGTTACCATACCATTTAACTGTTTCCTTTCTTCTGCGCTAGTAGAAGGAGCGCAGTCGAAAGCAGTCGGCGCACCCTTTCGCGCCCTAGCGCGCCCAGCAGACTCGGCGATCGCCCGCGTATGACGTCACTAGCCGTCCCTGTCGGCAGCAGTCGGACCCGTCCGTCCGAGGCGGGCTCAACAACACGCCAAGCTACCGTGATCGGGGGCGGTGGCGCGCGGCGCGGCCCACTACCGTAACCCAGGGAGCGGCATAACGTACGAACCCGCTGCAGAACAGCTATGAACACCTTGCGACGGGCTACGCGACGTCGCTCGATCGATATGTAAGATTATCATTACGTCGCGTCGCGCCTCGATGATGCTCTGAACGACCCCTAAGGAAACGTCATAAAAAACGAAAATGAAGCTACATAAACCCAAGCTCTGTGCATGATACAGCAAAAAAACATGATTCTCCGCAGCGATGGCGGAACTGCGATGACGATATAATTAGGATGGATCGTAAGCAAAATTCTCGTTTTTCATGAAAAAAATTATTTTTTATCCGAAGCAGACCACCCATACGAATAAAATTCTGCTACAAAAACTTCCAAGTTTTGATCGATGCACAGAGAAAAATTGTGATTTTCTGGATCGAACAGGATGGATCGACCTCCGGTCGATTTTGCACCAACATCATCGAAGCATAAACTTGAACGTTCACAAAAGGTTCATAACGCGGTAAGTTTTTTGAATTTCGGAGACTATTCTAGTTTTTGAAAACTATACAAAAAACGCTTTTTCAATATGTAAAAACATTTTCAAAAAAGGGTTCTTCATGCGCGGCGGACGGTTCAATTTTTGAGCGAAAAAACTGAAGTGACTACACAAAAATGCTCATAACTCGGAAAGTTTCTCGAAGTTTCAAAGCACCACTAGATTTTCAAAAACTAGAAGAAAATTCCTTTCCTGCTGTATAAGAATCAATTTTCAAAAGAGAAGTATTCATGCGCGGCAGGGGGTCCAATTTCTGGTCCATTTCGCAAAAATACGTACCGAAAATCGAGCCCCCCATCGAGAAATTGGGCTAAAAATAATGTTTTTCATGAAAAACGAGAATTTGCTTACGATCCATGCTAATCATGTTGTCATCACAGCGGAGAAGCTTAGTTTCCGCGAAGAGTCCATCCATCCTTCAATTGCGGTCGATCATGTCTGAGAATGCAGTAGCCGCACGCAAACTGCTATAACTCGGAGATCTTTGGTGCTTCTAAAAAATTCACAAAGCTCCAATAAATGTGTGTTCTATGTGTCAAAACGCAGGTTTTAAAGCTAACATCTTCCATGTGATTAAAAGTGATTATTCCACTGTGATTTGGGTCGATATTTTTTCGGCAAATGACGCTAAATCAAGATCATATAGAAGATCGTTTCAGAAAAACATAGTTTTATCACTGTGGGTTAAACGGGCTTAAAATTCTGTAGGGTACGATTTCACTTTCAGGCGCTGTTTCATGCAGAAGAGAGAAAATTCTTCTCGAGGCAAGTCCGTCTTTCGGTTGCCATTCCTTCATCGATTCGAAGAGTGCTTCAAAAATCTTGTAGGGAAAGTTCTTAGGTCATCCTTAGTAATTGACATTTAAAATTGTATAGAGTGCAATTTTGGAAGTGGATATCGCTCCTTCAGTTAGAAAACTCCATGTTTATGACCGAAAGCCTCTCATTGACTCTAAATCTGCGAACAGGAAATCTTTTTTTCACTTACAATATTTTTTTGATGTTCAATCCTATTTTTTTGCTCCAGGAAACGCAAGTGCTTGCATGTAACCGCATTGTCGTAACCAACCTGAAAAAAATAACTTATTAAAAGATGCAAACATCTAAAAACCTGAAATTAAAGAGAATCCTCTGCCAAAACCGAGGAGAGAGTACGACCCCCTCCTCCAGATGACGCTACACTACGACCCTCCCCCACCTTCGTTTCCCGAACCTCAAGCTTGACCCTGATTCAGATAGGGATATCCGAATCGGATATCCGAAAATGATTCAGTCGGGTGTAATGTAGGAGCTATGGTCAATATGATGTCCCGCCGACAGCCGTCCTTCCTAAGCCTTATTTTTTTCGCAAATTGCATCCAACTGCTTCTCCTCGAATGCCTTCGACTTGTTCACATTCCTCCCTGTCATCATTTTTTCTTCTCCCAACGTGGAGCGTTTAATGGCGAACCGAATTCCAAGGTCTGCGGATGGAACACCATACGAGCATCAAAAGACATGAAAGTAAATGGAAACCATGTAAATGAGCTTGCCCCTATTCAAGCAGTTCGCTGTATTGATTAAAACGGCCATACTACATATAAATAGATAACTAAGTAAATAAATATAAAGTAGTGTGTGTGCGTACATGCGTGCGGGCGTGCGGGCGTGGCGTATCAATCGGCATCAATCGATATCGATCAAATTATCGATTTTGTGGATGTCATTTAAGCGGCCCGATACTTCAGCCCTTGGGGTAATCGAGGTTACTGAACACAAATCTGACGTTGGTTTTTGAAGTATCGATCGCCATCAATCGATATTGATCAAATTATAGCTTTTTTATGGATGTCATTGAAGCGGTCCAAAACTTTACTTTAGTCCTGGGTAGTCGAGGTCGCTGGGGGGGGGGGGGGGGTAGTCGATGAATTTTTGTATTTATAGTCTCTACAAGCATTTTAATATCCTCGCCTATTTATAATGAAATGATGATTCTCCGAATATTTCATAGCATTCAAAAATGTTGGATTTTTTCAGCGAGACGTCACTATATGTATTAGCGAACAAATACCTACAGATTTATAGTTGGTTGGCTCAATCTTTTCTGAATAATAATCAATATCTCTAGAATAGCAGTCTCTCTCTTCGTGACCCTTTCTAAGTTGCACCCTCGACATATTTGAGGTGTTCTTCCTGTGGAAACCATGCGTAGATGGCAGCTACAACCGTTGATGAGAAGTTTTTACTACGGCGAAGCCGCTATTTATACCTGCCGACAGACCGCTCTATCGGCAGGTATAAATATAGGGTCGAAGCATTGAAGAAGGTCCCTAATGCTTAGAAGGTAGGAGAGCTCAGCCAAGTAGGCAGCCTTATATAGAGGGTAGGGGCCGCTAGTAGCTGCTTGCCCTCCCCTTTCTTTTACAGTAGTACGTTATCTGCGAAAGGTAAGCGATTGAGTATGGCGATCATTGTCTGTTCCTCCCATAAACACCCTTGATAACTGTTCCATGTTTTCCAAAACTCCGCTCCTAAAGCGTATACGCTTAACCTTGAGTGTCTGCACCTACCCGAGGTTCAAAGTCCAAAATAAAACCATAGGAGGGTGATCAAGTAGTACCACTCTACTCCTGAAAGAAAAGACATAAAGCGAGTTAGGTTCGATAGCATCGACAGCACTGTAAGCGAGCCCAAACATATGCCCTTTATGAATATGCAAAACAAATCAACAACGAACGGATTCAATTCCATGGCCTCGCATTGGCTCGGCACCATCCTACTCACTTTGTCTCCTGCACCTGAGGCGATGCGAGGCAGCCGTGAAGGCCTGTTGCAATTCGTGTTTGGTCAGTCGTAACTATGACTTCTGCTGAACTCGGATTGAGGCACTTGTATATATCCATTTCTGAATAAGGAGCACTTCTGCCCACGCACATCGCACCCTCCATTTAGATACCGTTGGAACATGTTCTTCTTCGTATTATAGTAGAGTTCAGCCGTAACAAATCCCTTATAACTACGCACAACGAAAACTACTTTGGATGGATCTCCTGGAGACATATTAAACGTGTAGTCGGCTCCCTGAGGTAGTCAAAGGACAAATTAGTGGGAGGAAGGCCCTACGGATGGAAGGTTTGGTTCTCCTGGAAGAGTCACGAACCTTTGGTCGCTTCTGGGGTTCACTAGAAAGCTGGGTCCTCCTGCAACTGCGTTATATTCGTAACATATGCCGCCCTCAACACTTATAATACAACATTCTATAATTAAGAAAGAAGTTCTACGACTTAACAGTGTTTACCGGCGGTAATGTGATGGTTTTCAAGCCTAACTCTACACACTACAAAACACTAGGAAATTACGTCATAAAGCAACTGTCTTTCGACGCTGAGGTGCGTTTCAAAAACTTATCATTCCTGTTTTCTTCTAAAACATCTATTAATGCAGCGCTGGGATGCAGATGAGTTGCCACCTATCACTCTCCTGCTACAGGGATACACCTCCAGAGTGTGGATGAATCCATATAGGTTCCACAGGTAAGCCACGGTGAATATCAGTTGTTGGCACAGGTCATTGTTTCTGCCTTACAGGAGGATGGCCTATCCGCATGCCATCCATCGAGCAATACGTTACAAAGTTGCCAAGGGTTGGATGCTTTTTGTTCCCCTGTTTATTGGTAAGTATACTACTAAGATATCCCGAGTGAAGAAACGCTATTCCCATGGAAGAGCTACTTCAAAGTTTGGGACCTTTCAAGGGCTCGTGAGAAATTCAGATCCAACCCAGTTGAACGGGCGTCGCGCTTCAAACAGAAAACGGAGCACTACATTCCCGTCCGGTTGCAGGTGGATTGTCTGTCGAAGAGATCAGGGTGGAATACGCTCCCCCCCCCCTTTATTGCGACGGTTCGTCCGGGCGTCGCAGATCACTGTCACGAAGTTGAAAATATTATTACATATAGTCCGAAGCAGCTTCGATCAACTTGAACATCTCCAATGTCACAACTGCTGTGTAGTAGGAGGAGCGTTCTCGCAAGAATGACATCTGATGACCTAGAATATCATCCAATTGGCTACTGAGATCGAATCATCAAACCTGTAGAGGGAGACACCTGGAACACTGAGCATCCATGAATGTTTTGTGGTGCCAAGATGGACATAGGTGCCGTAGAGCTTTGGCAAGACGAACGTGCGGGAAAGCGTCTGCGTGGACGTAAGTTCACATGCAATCTGCTAATGAGCATGCCGCGCTCATACAGTATGGGTGAGCGGCTCAAAGCGTTGGAAACAACGAGTCCATCGCCTGGTTCAACCTGCCATTTTTTTCGTGGGGTCCTGCAAGCATCGCATCATCATTGCAATAACGGAAAGTCCAAGGTTCTCTAACGACACATACCCGTGCTGAGGCCGGCGATATCATGATAAGTATCGAAGCACAGCAGGTCCGTGGGCCTCCCCGTGCCTCATGTAGTTACGCTACACTTTGGGCCACCATACATTGGAAGGACACTTTAGTTCTCCTTGGCTACAATGAAAGAGTTTGTTTGAGCTGTAAAAGGTAAAGAAAGGAAAGAGCGGCGCTAATTAACCCCTTTCGGTAAGCGTCGCGCTCTTCAGTTTACTTTCATGGGATATCATGGAGAAATTTTGAATTCTTATTTGGCCATGGCTGGCAATGACTTATGTATGGCCTGCAGAGGTGTAGGTCAGCGTTTTCTCCTTCTTAGACACGTCTGGAATCAAATCACCTATGCCGGAGAAGTCACGACTTGTTTGACTTAGCCGGCAGCCGAACCAAGAACCTCGATTCGGAGGTACGTGACACTCAGCACTTACTGCAACTGCGCTACCACCTCCTTGTTCATTACAGTTTCTTTGTATTATCTGTCTAAAATCGCTATCGTGATTAGTTTGGATCGCCTTTAACACCTTTTCAGTATCACTTCGTAGAGTAGGCGGTTCCCATTTTGTACAAAGTTCCACTACTTTTCAACTTACAGCGAACTTGGTAATCTTTGTGTTTCTGATGATGGCCGCTAAATGGCTCATTTCTCTACATCAAACTATTTTGGCAAAAATGGGCATGCTAAGCGGCTCTCAGTCCGTAATATCGCGCTAAGGTGACCTGTCTAACCGATTATAATTTTTGTTTGCCAGAGGGAGGGAATCACGCCCTCCACTTCTAAAACAAAAAATTATCGGACATTTTTTCAGTGTCGGCTGAGATGAAGATTCTTGTTATGTCATTTCCGTTACTATAATTCTCTCATTTCACGTTTTTGTATACAAAAGTATAATAAATTGTTTAGCCAGATCAAATTTCTTAATGTACATTTCAAATGAATACAGACGCTCGAAACACAAAGGATCGCAGAAAATAATATATTCGTTCTTTGAATAGTCACAAAATTGACATCCTCACGAGGGGAGGATCCAAGGTGGTTCTTTGAGATGCTGCTTCGAACGCTGATTCTATGTATGAGTTCCATACTTGCAGCAAACATCGGAAAACTGACGATGAGTTGTGAACCATTATCACTATGATATGCTTAGCTTAGAGCTGATCTGTTGCTAATCACAGACATATTTCAAAGAGAAACCCAGAGTCTTCAACAATAGACAAGTAATGAAATGCTTAGAAATTCTACAGGGCGAAAACCAACTGCGAGCCAAGGCTTCATCGAAATCGTGGCCGTTTTTAATGATCCCATATGTTTGTACCGAATCACTGCGTTTTGTAAACCAATATCTGCCTTTGATGCCGTGACCATTTCGATAAGAGGCTTGCTATCTACGATGCTGTGAAGGACCAGTCAAAGAGGGTCGCTGTCATCGCAGCGGATTGCCGAGTAGGGATATGTCGAACGTATCGAGCTTGTACGTTCGCTTGCCGAGAGGAATTACACTGTTAGCACGCACCTAAGCCGTTCGTGCGTGCCGTAGTTGGGTAAGGACCTTACTTATAAATATAGCCGGCTGTGCGTGTCATTTAGGGCGTGTGGTGTGCCACCGCACACAGCTGCTTCATGACACCGTACTCTACGCCTAATTTAAGTGCTCTCTCAGACATTGGGAGAGATCAACTGCAGGTGAAAATGGGTGAACTAGCATTGCACCTGTAGGTGACCTGATTTCGACCCACAAGTGACCGCTCGAAAGCCTGCAGATGACCGGATTACGGTAACTAGGCGGGAATTTAGAAAGGGGTTTTGCAGAGGACGTGAATCTCGCCACGCTTTCCATGCGTACTCTTCAGATAAGATTTGGTATGCTGACTTTTGGACTTTGGACCCCGACATCCAAGGGCCTTGTAGTTAACATATAGATATTAGGCTGTAAGAAATCATAGATGACTCGTATAACTTTATTGATCAAGCAATACTGTGTGAAGTACAACGACATACAATAACAACAAAAGAACATAGCAATACATATTATACAACAGATCGCAGCAATATTGTGTGAAGTGCAACGACATAACAAAACAACAAAACAACATAGCAATACATATTATACAACAGATGGCAACAATATGTGTTAATTGCAACGAAATCGGAAATGAAGCAGCTATCTTACAACATCGTAGAACTCCATTAGCCATCAGATCCACTCGTATTCCATTAGAGGTCGACTTTTTGGCACCGAATGTCGCTCCTAAAAAACCGAAAATAATCTATTCGTACGCACATTATATCAGTACAACTAAAAGTGAACTCACAAAGCTCTCTGGAATGCCCTGAACAGCTGCTTGCACCACATCGATCGTTACAGCAGGAGATGTTCAAACGTTCGTCGTCATTGTTTCCGAGACTCAAGAAGAATCTAAAAGAACAGTAAAAGTTCAAGTAGAGAAGAGGAAAGAAACCGAACAAACTTTGATTTGGACTTGTTGGACACGGCGCCGAACCTAAGTTTATCTCTTCCGTAGCCGAGCATGTCTTCAGCTCAGTCTAAAAGTGTTTGCATTTATGCAGCATACCTACACGAGCTCACAAATGCAGCCATAAAATTGAACATGAGTTCAGGAAAGATTGCTCACCAAGCAAAGTACTCTCGCCTAAATCAAGGAGGTTTTTGAGCCTGTCATCCCGAACACTTCTTCCATTAACACAGCGTATTCTTTAATTCGGTTCGCGGGCTCCGTAATCTAAAATAGGTTGGTCGATTTAATTCAGCACTTCAAAGCTTCATCTAAAACAACATTATTTACAAACCCTAATCAGTAGAAATCGGAAAAGAGACAGAGCTTGCACGAATTTGTTCTCTCCTGGTTTAGGGACCCATGAAGTGGCGGCAGCGACAAGATCGACCTGCAGTAGTTGAAGCTTAAACCATTTAAGAGCCAGGGAAAGTAGACTAACAAGGAAAGGTTCCCCACTCATGGTGAGCTTTTGCAATAATATTTTGACAGTATGTAAGGCCATATGAGTCCAGAACCACAGTCAGTTTTTGCTGAACGCTTTTTTAAAAGCCTGAAAAGGGGTGTGAATACGTCAAAAACAACAAACATCAACCCCTACGACACCCAAAAAAAATGTCTCAGCGACGTAGTGGGTGGGACTGTCGCTTTAAAGGAGCACACCGGAGAGTTTTCGAGTTCGAGTCCGAGTGCTCCCAATTTTTTGCACGTTTTAACTTGTTACTTTTACGCTTTCTCACGATAACAGGAGGCAATTTTAGACCACATGCTTACAACAAACCAAGGCAACTCAATCTGTCTAATTGCGCCTTCAGATGTACTAGTTTCTCAACTATTCATATCTGCACCATATCACTTCTCTGGGAATAAAAAGTCTTTTATATTATTAAAGCAAAAGCCTTATATTGTTATTTCTCTTTTAGTCAACAAATCTGTGAAACAAGTAAAACATAAGCGCTTTTCACACCAATAGCATCTTACAAAAGCCAGTGAGGAAAAATCTTCTCCCGGAAGGATTGACCACTTCTTCTTCGTCGAACGCGTAATCTGTGCGTGTAGAGAAGAGTCCTGGGTGGACACCAACGTACCCAACTGCCACCCACGCATATGACTCATACGACAGGCACCGCCGAAACACCGGAGCGCAGAACTGTCGATAGGTCTGGCTTATAACCTGCAATCACACCCACCTCCTCCTAATATGTGCAAAAACATCGGCAGCACGCGGACTCGAACTGAAAACTACCCCCGTGTGCCCCTACGAGGCCGCCCTCCTACCGACTGCGCCGCCGAGGCACATCTTGTCGGGTGCCGTAGGGGTTGATGATAGTTGCGCGCTCGCCTTCAGACCTCCTTTTCAGGCCTTTAAAGAAGCGTTCAGCAAAAACTTGCTGTAGTTCTGGACTCCGCTCTCAGGGCACTACATCCTGTCAAAATAGCATCACAAAAGCTCACTATGTGTTGATAACTTTTCCTTGTAAGAACCCATTCTCGCGTTCAGAAACGGTTTCTTAGCTGTCAGTACCCAGTTTCGTGTGAAATTACTTGCAGAGAAGCAAATGCCTATGTATTGCTGACCACAGGTTCAGGCGTATGTGACAAAAATTTTTTATCGAGATTTGCCATCTTCGTAGTATGGATATCTGTCTAGAACGATCAATAAGTAACAAAATGAAACTAATTTGAAGTGAATAAAGCCACTAACAATAAATTGTGTCGCTTCTACGCGCAGGTCCCGATACTTCTCAAATGTGGTAATGTCCTTAAACGCAGTAAAGCAGAATTTTTACGCCGTACGTTGCAGCGAACCGCACGAACTCGAAATTTCCACAAGAACTGTGACTAGTTGTTTTGTGCATCACCCATTTTATGAGACGTGAGTAGCTATTAATAAGCAGTTTTGATGTTTGTGAAGCTTGAATGGTGTGTGGTATTGATCGGTTTTATCTTAGCTTAGAAGTAGAAGCGTTAGAAGTAAGTGAGTATTGCACCACTGTGCAGTAACATTGGTAGGTTTCAACATCTAATGAATGCTCGTAAACTACGAAAAATCGGCAAATGTGCCGAACAGTTCTTCAACCGCGGGCCGAAATCGGCCCGCGCGGTTGTCCATGGGTTAATGTGTCACATGAAACCTTACCTGGGGCCGGATTCATCAACGACTTACGTAACTTTAACGGAGAATTGTAAGCATATCGCTCACCGTATCGCTTGATAAGCCGCGTTATGTGAGCTTTTAACGCGGCTTATCGCTCACCATATCGCTTGATAAGCTTAGAATTCTCCGTTAAGGTTACGTAAGTCGTTGATGAATCCGGCCTCTGGTTTCGATCGCCGACCTCTCCTAATCCCGAGTGAGGAATGAGTGATTTTTCTATCATCGCATCGTTGTATCTTATCTCGTGCGAACGTGGATATAGGATAGAACGTGTCTGCTGATGAAATTTACCCGTTATATCATGCATTCCAGCTGTTCTGTATTTTAAATGTAGATTTTTTAACGATACATGTTTTGATTCTTGATTGAGTCCATTACTTTTTGTATTTCTCTATTTTTCTAAATCAATGAATGTTTTTAATGTTCAGTTTGAAACAGCACACTTAAAGCATCACTAATTTTCTGAACACATAGCAGGTTCAACAGGGATTCCTATTCAGCTGTTGACTTGCTGATAATTTTAATTCCATTTTCAACGAATACGGTGTATGCTTCTTCTAAACACCCAAATTTAATCTAAAATCTCTCCCGTAGTGATCTCTCGATGCACTTCAAATCCTACACTTCGTGCCCTATACTAAGAGTCTAAGGCCTATGGATTCATTCGACCGACCTGCTCGAGTGCGGTTGCATATATAGAAGCTCTCCTCCGTTTATCTCTATTTACTGCAGATAAGTGTTCATTATTGTGCTCATTGTTAGTTTTTCACCAATTTAACGGTCTGATCGAATATGTCGCAAACGCATCAGCGCTCTATCGGCAAGAAAAAGGAGGCTGTTCCCAGTTCTGTGAATGTAAATGCTGAGCAGATTACAAACGCTAACCCTCAGGGCAGTTCTGTTTTGGATGTCGATTACGCTAAAATGACAACGTTCGATATATTAAAGGCGATAATTGAGAAGAACAAAGACCCGGAAATTGATAAAATGGCTAAGGTCGTTCTTGATCGATTGCCTCACGAAATGAGGGAGACCGTAGAAGCTGAGAAAAGAGGAAGAAGTCTGGTAGTCTCAGGATTACCAGAAGCAGACGAACAATTGCAACCATCTGCGAAACAAAGATATCTTGAGGGAAAAAATACGTGAAATTTTGGATGTGCTGATGGTTGAATGTAATCCGGTGGAAGTTTATAGGCTGGGACGCCCAAATGATAGATTTCCACGGTTGATTAAGGTTGTACTTCCCTCAAGATCCCACTGGACTACGGCTCTTTCTAATAGTTATCGATTACGCAACAGCGGCTTTAATAATATCTATGTTCGCAAAAGCATGACACAGGAGGAAAGAAGGAAAGACTTTGAGCATTGGCCAAATATGCAGAGAAAGAAACAAAAATCTAAAGCATCGCACCTGGGTTGTTTACAGAGGAAAACTAATGCGTGTAGAAGACCTACCGAAGATTGCGGGAAACGTTTCACAGCGCAAGGAACACACCCAGGCCTGATCTGCTTTTTAATTAATTCCAGAAGTCTGGTTAACAAACTTATGCATCTTCAATATTTTTTTGATAACACGAAACCCAGACTTTCTTTTTATCACTGAAACTTGGCTTTCGTCAAAAATATTGAACTCTGAACTCATTGGTAACCTCCCCTATAAAATTTTTCGTAGTGACCGGAAAGGGCGTAGAGGCGGAGGTGTTTGTTGCATAGTAAAAGACACAGTTAACGTTATTCCGGTTCCCTGAGCTCCTGCATTAGATCTGACCTGCTTTGTCTCGAAAGTTCTGACGCGAACGGTGCTTTTATTTTCAGGATCATTTTAGTATATCGGCCTCCTAATTCAACATCTGATGATGATGATGCTCTTTTGGAATGCTTAATTGAATTGGGTCCTTTCATCACAGATTCCTTTGCGATGGACGTCAACCGCGTGGTCAGGCGGTCAGGGCTCCCCATATGCCTCGTGTTCCGACGCCCCCATCCCTACGACGACTACTCACGGCATCACGTCCATACGAACATCTGTGTGACAGGATGAACTGCATTGTCTGCGAAGGAGAGAACCAAATATGCCAGATGAGAGGTGTGGTGTACAAAATGGTTTGTTTGTCATGTGACGAATTTTACATAGGCGAAACGGCAAGACCACTTCGAAAGAGAATGGAGGACCATCTCAGAGCTCTGCGTAGCCCTCAAAGCTACCCAGACAACCCATTCTCGAAACACCGCACCCTCAGGCACACACAGGACCCACAGCCGCAGTTAAGGGTGTCAATTCTCCACAAGAACGTGTCGGATACGGTGGAGAGGAAGATTAAGGAAGCGCTGGAAATACAACGATGGAGACCGCCGATCAACAAGAGGGAGGAGATGAAGATGGCTATGAGCCTTATCACTCTGTAGGACCAAAGGAGTGACCGCTGAGGATGATTGCGACGCAAGAGTGACCGGTCACACCCCGCCGTCCTATATATAGCAAGTGCACGTCCTTAGCCCTTCATTTTGTCCTCAACCACCCCCCCCCCCCCACTTTGTTGATCCCAGGTTAGACCGTTGCGTTTTAGACGTGTGTTGTATAGAAACTGCGGATAGTTCGTTATAGACCTGAAGAAGGGCTTATGGCCCGAAACGTCGTCAATAAAGATTGACCATCGAGCTTCGTGAAGAAACATTGAAATTAAGAAGTTCGTTGAATTCTTCAAGATGTATGGTCTTTCTCAACAGGTGCCTGTAGCTACTCGAGGTGTATCAATCCTTGACATTGTCCTAGCTTCAGCACCGATTCTAAAAAATATTTCTGTTTTGCCTCCATTTGCTACATCTGATCATAACATCGTTTCATTCCATATCATGTGCTCATATGATAAACAGCACAAAATACCCCTCCCAAATTTTAACAAAGCTAACTACAGTGCACTGTCAAATTTTTTTAACTGCGTTGACTGGTGGGACATTCTTCGTAACTACACAGATTTAGACGACTTGTATAAACGATTCTGTCGTGTAGTTTATGCTGGTTTGTCCAACCACGTACCTTTTCACTCAATTGAAGTCTTAAACCAAAGTTGTTTTCCTAAGCACATTACAAATCTGATGAGTCAAAAAACTCGGCTCTTCAATTCTTTGGCTAATCCGTTATTAGATTCTCGCTATAAAAAGGTAAACATAGAACTAGATCGTCACCTGAGGAAGTTCTTTGCATATAGAGAGCGTCGAGCTCTTTCCTCAACAAAAAGAAACGTAATATTCTCACTTGTTAAGCAAAAGATTAAGGGAATTGGAAAACTACCGGTTCTTCTGGACGAGTCGGGTAATCGCTATGTGACTGACGTCCAAAAGGCAGAAGTGCTGGCAAAATACTTTTCCTCGGTGTTCATTTCTGACTCTGCCACTTGCACTCCTACTATCGATGGCTGTTACTCAACGAATGTTTTGAGTGAGATTGTTCTGGAAACATCAGAAGTACTAAGGATCATGAAAGCTCTCAAAGGATCAAACTCTTTTTCGTTTGATGGTATTCCGCAGATAGTTTACAAAAGATGCGCTCTTTCTCTGCACAAACCTTTGACCATGATTCTTAATAGCTCTCTACTCTTTTCTGAAGTACCTGAAATGTGGAAAAAATCTATAATTACTGCCATACCTAAAGTTGCTAATGCAAATTTAGTGTCCTCATATCGACCTATTAGTATTACTCCTACTCCTATTAAGATCTTGGAAAAGCTTATACGTGACAAAATTGTAAACTGGTTAGAAAAAAGAAAGGTGATTCCACCCGAACAGCATGGTTTCACAAGTGGCGCTTCTACTGTTACTCAACTGGCTGACTGTGTGTTTGATTGGAATTGTGCCCTAAATGAAGGACATTCTGTCGACGTTATCTATTTTGATCTGTCAAAGGCCTTTGACAAAGTATGCCACTTAAAACTTCTACATAAACTCAATCACATTGGCATTCGGGGAACTTTGTTAAACTGGTTCCGCTCATATTTAGAAAATAGAAGTATGCATGTTAAGGTTGAAAACTCATTTTCTAAGAGCTATCCATGCACTAGCGGAGTACCCCAGGGTGGCGTGCTATTGCCTTTACTGTTTCTTATCTACACGTATGACTTACCTTCAAAATTAAAAACACATCCGTCAGTTAAAGTACAGTTATATGCTGACGACATTAAGGTTTATAGAATCTACAATCATCACAACAATACAGAAATCCGCTATGCTTTATCGCAGTCTATCAAACGAATGATGGAATGGGCTTCCGTCTGGCAGATTCCCGTGAACATCTCGAAATCACTAGTTCTCCATATTGGGAAAGATGCAAGCATTTCGTACATGTATAAAGACATTCTTTTTAAAACCGTCACTGAGGTGCGCGATCTAGGGATCTACATAGATCGTCAACTAAACTTCAAATCGCACGTTGACAAAATTGCTAAAAAGGCATTCTCCACTCTTTCCTGCATCCTTAGAAATGTTCAATGCAATGAGCCGTTTATTTTAATCAAATTGTACAAATCGTATATCCTGCCAATCCTTGAATATGGGTCGCAGATTTGGAGCCCATTCACCAGAAAAATGCTAACGAAACTTGAAAAAGTTCAGCAGGTTTTTACTAAAGTGTTAATATGGAGATGCTCATCACCTGCGGTTCCATCTTCGATGCCTAATTATAGGGAAAGGCTAAATTTATTTTGTCTAAAAAGCCTACTTTACAGGCGCACCCTATTCGATGTTACTTTCTGTTTTAAAGTTCTCAAAGGTAAACTGAAAATAAAACCTTCAAAATACTGGATATTTAGGCCCTGTAATGGACGTGTTGGTAGGCTTTCCATCCAGCTTTCAGCAGTACGCCGGATTCGTCGCATGCATATGTTAGACTGTTTTATAGGGATCTCGCTGGCTCCAGATGTTACCACATGACATATTGGAGTCGTCAAATATTTCTGTTTTTAAAAAAAGGCTGAAGCAAAGAGATTTTCTTTCAGATCTGCAAATCGCCGACTTTTGAAGTACTTCTGTATATTATGGCCATTGAGAAGTTCATATATTACTAGAATATTAAAACGTCTTTCCCTGAAAAGACAATGGGAAGCAATATCTTATTATCTCTCGCAGACGACTATGACGACATGAAGATTATTATTCTATTAATGGATGGAGTATTTTCGATTTCATATTTTGACTTACTATTAAAAGTATAATGCAGTACTTCAATCATCTATTGGGTACTTACATATTGTCTCTGATCTATACTATGTTCTATATTTCCTATGTGCTCTACAGACTACTAGACACTACATATAATCTCTATATATCTATATCTGGATTATTCATGGATTGATATTCATGACTAAGTCTTTTTGCTTTCCGATTTTTACTTACCACTAAAATAAAGTATATTGCAGCACTTAAACTGTCTACTGTGTCCATTACATGCTGGCTGTGTTATATACTGAGTGCTACCGTCTATATTCTCCTTGTGAACTACTACACTCTACGAACTACTACATGTTCACTACATATATCTCTATATACATATATCTATATATAATATTTATATATTCTACCATCTATATATATATATATATATATATATATATATATATATCGGTGGATAACGCCGTATCCGACGACATTATCAACGTTCCAGAACTGCATCCGTTCATACGGATAAATAAATAAATAAATAAATAAATAAATAAAATAAATACTCCCGTCCGCTGCAGCGACGCGGGAATGCACAGCGATGCGACGGCTCGCGATGCGCGTCGCGAGCCGTCGCCATCGCTGAGGCTGACATAGTCCGCGCAGTTCTACAGACGGAGACTTTTGCAGAATTTTAGCGAATCAGCTGAATCAGCATGCCTACGACTTGTGGTCCCTTTTCATATAGAAGTGTGGACGCGCACTTCTCATAAGTCTTAATTGCTGGAGCTAAATTAAACGCAGAACTCTTGTTTGGAGCGAAATCAAACGCAGTACTCCTAGAAATGCGCGGACGCGAAAAACCGAGTTCAAAACATTACTTTTAAAAACATGGAGCTGAAATGGCAGATTTGTGATCAACGCGTCACGATAACCCTCTAATGACCTGACAAGCGCAAAACTGTGCGTCTTCATGCCTATGTGGAACCTGAGAATCAAAAGAAATTCTACAGTCAGCGAAGACGCGAAAAAACCCCGCTAGAAAAACATGACTTCGAAAAAATCAGCGTTCAATTGGCACACTTCTGTGCCAGATATGTCAACAGGACCTCCCTGTGACTTGTACGGCACAGAAATGTAGATTTCGGTGCCGGCAAGGAAGTTCAGAGGCGAAAAAATGCTAGGATCGGCACAAAAGTGAAAAAAACGGCCTAGAAAAATATCTCCTCAAAAAACTAGCTGTTCAAGCCGTCGAAAAAAGCTCCAAAATGAGTCTAGCCACGACGAAAACCCTACGAGGAGAACAACAGAGAAATCACATGGCCACCCAACATCACCAGACGTGTGTTGAAATTGCTGCTGTATGGTCACGAACCAAGGAAGTGTCGAAATAAGTGAGCGAAAGTGCATAGAATAGGGCACGACAAGCGCTTCCCCTCCGCGACCATCGCTACCCGTCTCTCGTCAGCGTCGGAGCGATGGGCTGCGACGGCCGTCGCACGGGAGTATGTTCCACTCCCGCGGCGCGGAGGTATAACACCCTTTTGCGACGCATCGCGGAAGCGATGGCGCGTCAACTGACAACCGCGCCCCACTGCGCCGTCCGCCACTGCAGCGAATGCGCGCCGTTGACAGTTGCCCCGCGCCCGTCTCTGGAGCGACGCGGGAGTATACCATAGGCCTAAGGGACACAAGCAACGACGAGTTTTCCGGGGCGGAGTTGGACGAGTTCTTGCACCATATGCAGGCGGTCATCGCGGGACCCAAGTGCTCCAATCAATCACCAAGAACTCCATGAGCGCTCACCAACCTCTATTTAGCTGGTGGATACTATTTGATATCACCTACGCGTAATTCTTACGGGTAGGCTTCCGTATTCAGCAGGAACCTATGGAAGTTTCATCGACAAGGGAGACGAATGCTAGGAATGGGCGGTAACTACAATACGAGCATGGAGGTGAAAGTAACAGAAAAACTCTATTTCCCTAACATCAGGTCAAGATGACTGCAAGTTGGACTTTTCAATTGTTTGCACCGTTGGGAAGAACATGAGCTCCTTTTTTCGATTCATCTAGATAAGTTTCTATGGCTCACATGATATTTTATGTTTCGAGGAACTCTCTGCTATACATCTGTCCAGATTGCTTCATTGATGGTAGAAATTCCATTTGAGCGGAGCCCTGCAGATGATTGATCGATTTTCTCAAATTTCTCACGATTTCTCCATAAAATACGCACTTATTTAAGAACGTCGAAAACCGGCTTCAGCAGAAGTGTCGTCCCGCTTTTAATACATACTTACATAAAATCCCTACCTTTCCTTGATGGAACCTAAGAATTATAGGTCCACTCGGAGTCACCTCGTCAGATAGGTGTTATATATGTGTAAGCATTGCATTATATTTACTTCCACTAAGCACTTCACTCCGTGCACATCACCCCCCCCCCACCACCACCACCACCAATGTTTCTCTATAGCTACAATAAGAAGAAGCAGCGCTACGGTAGTTGGAGGAGTACCTCACAAGAAGTGACACTATCACGAAAAAAGACAAGAGGCACACTGACAGTAAGGAAAACAAACAAACAATGCTATAGCTCTGTTCTGTGCTCTCCTACGCTGACTGGAGGAGAGCACAGATTTGGGCACAGGAAGGGACTCCAGGGTGTGAATCGAGTGGCGAACGCGTGAAATGTCGGAAGGACCGAACTCCTCCAAAAGGCCAACACAACAGCTGGTGAGAACATAGTTTGGTAGCTAAGTAGGCAGTATTGTCCTAACCGACCCTGTGTGTCGAAAAAGAATTCGCCCAAGGGGGTTATTTGAGGACTGATGAGCCACTTGTAAGTATGGATGGTGCGATCATGGTAATCAATTTCGCCCAAACGTCGCAATTTGACTTAGAGAACTTTGGTTGATCGTGGCAGATCTTTTTTAGGAAGTGCAAAAATATTGCATAACAGGGGACTCGTACCACAAACCCTCCCCGCCTCATCACGCTCCCTCTACCCCTGCGCCACCACTGCTCGGCCGGCAGTGCAGTTTCAACCCTACTTGAGCTCAATCTCTTGTGACTGACCCGCTCTGCGTGGACCTAGAGGGCAAAGGAGCCTGCTGCGAAAATGGTCCATAACTCCGTTCACAGATGCGCGTAGCAAAAAGGGAACATATATTTGGAGGTGCTCAGCGTTCGAAGCCGCATCCAGTGATATATACCTCATCTCGAAGTCCCATGGTCACCTAGTATCTTTCCCTTGTTAGTTAAATATACGCCGAGATACCAGTCGCAAGGTGTCTCCTATCGTACGTTGATTATCGAGTTGTTTCAGCGGGCGCTAACAGCGTCTGCGTACGTCCCTATCGAGTGCCAGAGTGCTAGATCCTCTTCGCTCAAAGGACATGAAAAGCGTCACATCGCTCTGGGATCTACCGAATAAGTCCGACCAAGGCGCTGGAGGGCGTCCTGGTGTTCTGTTGACATCCTGCGGAATCCAGTCGGTGATGGCTCTTGTCCATCGGGTGTCAGTGAAGCGCATTACGTAGCCGGTCCACCTAATTTTCGATCGGTCTATGCGACAGCTTCTCTGACCTTCGAATTTCGATGAAGTTATTTTCCCACTGTGAGCACCGTCCTCTCCATTCCCCGATGCACGACGCTAATCGCTTTTCATCCTGCTTTCGGACAGCTGAGGTCTCTGAGGCGAATGTTAGCACAGGAGGAAATGTGGAGCCGAATAGGTAGGAACGGAGCCGGACGTTCTTCGTCTTCTTCACGCCTTCTCCGACGCTATTGAAAGCAATGCAAGCTGCTCGTTTTCTCCTGCCCAGCCCCGGCGCAAGTCCGTTGGCCATGTTGATTTCGCAATCCAGATAAAGGAACTTCTGTCTTCAGGTCGATGACGACGTCGTTGTAGAATGGCGAAATCTTAGCCGTGAATCTAATGTGCAGCTTTCGGAGGACTCTGACGATGCAGAAGTCTTTGCCTTATGAAGAAATCTAGATGAAGAAATCTAGTACATTGGTCCCCATTTATTATAGGTTCATCTTTTAATTGGAACTATGATATTTTTGAGCAATCGTGCTAAGTGCAAACCAAGAAAGGAGGTCCATATGTCTCTCTTCCTAAATTCCAAGCTCTACCCTGAAAGAAGCGAACCAATATATTCCTCTGCATTTCTAATTTAGGTGTAACCGTGCTTAACGTTCTTACTTTATAAGTTTTTGACTCTTGGTGCTCTGATGATTCGACTGCATGGCCCCCTCCGCTCCAGATTTGCGCACACTGCCATATACGTCCCTCATTTAGACGTTGGTCCCCTGTATTGGAGTAACTGCTTGCTGATCCTCTGCGTTCACCAGATGTCGTGACCTGTTCCGCTCTTCGCACCTTTTACGGTTCTTCGCACCTACATTGGCTGCCCTGAAGAGATGCTTTAGGTGTCCCCTGGCATACGTAGGAGGCGCCAATTGCGAGGTATCCAAAATACTGACCTTCGAAGCCTACGGTTGGAAGAAGTCCAAAAACCTCTAAGAAGAGCATATTTAATCAGGGATGGAATGATGTGTGTTCAATGTTGTGTGCGGACTCATTGTTCGGTCTCCCGCACGACCTTTCATTTATTCAACAGAATGGATTTCCGAACACTTCGCCTCCCTCTCGCAACAAATCAATAAAAGAATTCGTTTGCCAGGCATTTAGCAGTGGAGTAGACTACGGATTGCGTTAGCGGAGCCGCGATAGGACTTGTGATGAAGTAAATGATACCTTACCAGACATTTTAAAGAATAAACGACTCTCTCTACCAAATGGATTTGGAGCAGTACCGTGGCGGACTAGTCGGTCGGTATCCTGCGACTCGACCTTTTCTTTGCATCAACAGAAAGAGTTTCGAAGAACGCTCCCTCTCCCTCTCCCTACAATACCGCGACAGAACGTGAGATGAAGTTAAAAGACACAATAATACCTTAACAGACGGCTCTATCAATCCTTTGACTCAACTCGGTGCAGTGGTGAGCTTTTTAGTTGTTACCCTGCGACCCCACTTAGTTTTCTTCAATAGAAAGGGTTTTTCGAACAACGCGCCTCCCTCCTCACAGCAATTCAATAAAAGAATTCGTTTGTCAAACATTCAACAGTGGAGTAGGCTACGGAACGCTTTGATGTGATGGTGACAAGTCCTATGATGAAGTTAAAGGATACTTTAACAGGCATACCCGAGAGTAAACGACTCCCTCTACAAATCCTTTGGCTTGATGTAGTGCTGTGGCGCACTCGCTGGTCGATATAGCCCTGCTCGTAATTGCATCTGAAGAGTCCTTCCACAGCTTTTCTGTACATTGGCATTACTTTTGTCCCTTATGGATAAACATCATCTGGTCTGGTGATATGTTCGCAATCAATTTTTTAATCACACTGTGTTGCACAGCTCAATGTGGCGACTCACTCGTTATTCAGATCGGGAGACTCTGTGCGAAATCCACTCAAAAGGGAGCAGCGCCAAGGTGGTCCAGTATCGCACGACACGACACATCTCTGAGTTAGCTTGAGTATGCTTGTGTCAGTTCGCAATAACTGAAGCTCTGGGATACGTTTAAAGAAGGGGATGAAGATGGAAAACAGCGCATACCTCTCTCAGATTGGGTAGGATCCGATAACGATGTATCTTAGTGGTTAGATCACTCCCTTTCCTCATGTTCAAGGTTGGAGGCAAAATTGGCATTGTGAGGCGGTCCTACAAAACAGTTCTCTAAATAAAAAAATATTTCACAGCACTGGCATGGCCATATTCACTCTTAGCAGGGTGAATATGCAGAATGCAACACTCCCACCGAGCAGTTTGCACCCGTCTTTACTCGGGAACTCGGGTCGGGGATGGTAGTGGTGGTAGACTAGTGTTACGTCGAACACATGCCTTGACATAGCGTCGAAAGAGAATTTGCCCCCACCCCCACAAGTCCTTCTTACTAGGGTATCACGTTTTTAAACAGTTACCGTAAGAACAGTCGTGGTGGGACCACTACAACGTTTGCGATAGGTGCTGGCGCAGGCCAGCTTGATATCCTATAAACAGATGCGCGCCCAAGTGTTGGAAAAGAAGTTCTGCTAATCTGCACTGACTTTAATATATTTCTTTTATTTTTTATGTGAAACCACAACATGCATATGCATATTCTAAACGCCGGTGTGAACACAAAGAAAAACTGGGAAAATCCCCATCTGTTGAGGGAAGAGACTTAAGATCTTCTTCCTTTGAATCGACAAATGATACAGAACATATTGGTCTTGCTTTGCAAAGCACTTCTTCCGCTGTCTAAACATCGAGGAGTCCTCGAAACAGAGCATCAACAGTTTCCATGCTTGCAGTTTAAATAATCAGTTGAAACAGTTCCCCATTTTTGCTCAAACTACTGAGCATAGCTTTCTACTGGGAGGAAGATATTGTTTTACTTCCGAAGAACTGTTATAATGTAAATCATCTTGCGTTGAGTTGCTGCAATCACTCAGCTTTAAGAACATGGCTTATGTGCTCTGCCCTTCAGGAATGCAGCGCCAGGTATAAGTATACATGTGAATTAAAGACATTCTTAAACTCTTAGGCTATAATGTTCAACGAACTAGTGAAAACACAATGTAGTTCAAGGTAATTATCACAATCAATCGCCATAGAAGGTCGTTGAGCTAAAACAGGGATGTCTGAAGAGAAGGAAAGCACTGGTTCGATGCATCTCTATCCCGTATATCGCTGCATATGCTGTGGGATTTGCGTTCCGGACAACTCGGACGGGTTTTTTCGGTTGTAATTGTATCGGCGAGTTGATTAGGGCAAGGGAAGGGACTCCAGGATGGGGCGCGACTGACGCGCCCGTGTTAAAATTGCCTACATCCTGGAGTTCCCCCCTTGCTCAATTCAGAAGCATATAAAGCTTACTTACTTTGATACTTTGATGGTCTTTTGTCGGCTGGAGGTCTTCTCAGCGGGGACCACAACTCTTCCAGACCGCTCGATCTCTGGCTGCTTGCATCCAGTGAGACAGACTCTGCTCTCTGAAAGATCTTGAGAATGAGTCTGCCCATCGCGTTGGCGGTCGTCCCAGTGGTCTATTATGGTCTCTCGGGAGCCATTCTGTGACACGGAGACTCCATCTATCGTCCTTTCGTCGAAGCAGGTGTCCGGCCCAGCGATATTTGGACTTCTTCATGTACTGCAGCGGGTCTGCTAATTGCGACTTCTCCCGTAGCTCCGAGCTTCGTAGGCCTTCTTGCCATTGCTGACGAAGGCTTGTCCTTAGAAGACATTCCAGGGCACGATGCGTAGTTTGCATCGCTCTGGCGATTGTCTTGTTGTCGGGCCAGGTTTCCGTCGCGTAACACATCGCTGGCAGTACAGAGGCGTTGAATATCGAGGCCCTGAGGCCGGGATCCTTGACCTGATCGGTGACTTCGCGAATCGAACTGAAGGCTGCCCATGCTGCGCGTCTCCTGCGGGCGATTTCAGGAGCGAGGTCGTTACCCATGTTCAACTCTCTTCCCAGATAGACGTAGGAGTCGACCTGTTGCAGAGCGACTCCATTTAACCTTACGAGTCCCGTGTCACACCACTGGTTGACCATAAATTGCGTTTTGGACATATTCATTTCCAATCCAATCTTCATACCTACCACATTGAGCTTGTTCAGCATTTCCTCGACTTCTGCCGTGCTGGTAGAGATGAGAACAATATCGTCGGCGAAGCGAAGGTTGCTGATCCGTTTACCGTCGACAAGGTAGCCTTTATCGTCCCAGTTCAAGTCTTTCATGGCATCCTGGAGTGCCGCTGTGAATAGCTTGGGAGAAATCGTGTCTCCCTGCCGTACTCCTTTCCCGATAGGAATTTTAAGCTTTCGATCGAACAGCTGGATGGTAGTCGATGTGTTCGAGAAGCATTCGTCGAGAAGTAGAGCGATGGTATACCAGCGTGCACAAGTGCGTTCAAAACGGCGTTGATTTCCACAGAGTCGAACGCTTTCCGGTAATCCACGAAGACAAGGACAAGTGGGAGGTGGTATTCGCGGCTCCTCTCGATGAGCTGTGAGACAGTCTGAATATGGTCCATGCAGGAGAAATCCTTGCGAAACCCTGCTTGCTCCACTGGCTGATATTCATCCAAGCAACGCTCCACGCGGTTAAGCAGTTTCTTGGTGAAGATCTTGTACACAACCGAGAGAAGACTGATGGGTCGATAGTTGTTGATATCCTCCTGCTGACCTTTTTTGAAGATTAAAACTGTTTTCGACTCCTTCCATGAGTCCGGAATCCTACCAAGTCGAAGGTAGTGGTTGAAGTGCTTGGTAAGAAGTGAGCAGACGGCACTGCCACCCGCACGAAGGAGATCAGCAGAAATGCCGTCCGGTTCGGGAGCAGTGCCCGGCTTCATCCTTCTGATAGCATGAGCAACTTCTGATTCCAGAATGGGAGGTACTTCCTCAGCTGGTGGCATCAAGCATTTCGGGACAGTGATGGAAGAACGGAACAGATCTGTGTAGAATTCCTGAACGATGGCCTCTATCGCTCTTCGAGACGTTTGCGTTGTTCCATCCTTATCCACAAGGGCTGACATTATTGCCTTCTGATCGCAGAGATCTCGTTTGCAGCGCTTTATGCTTGAACCTTTCCCAGTCGCTTCTAACAGCTTCAATCTTCTGTAGGCTTGAATGGACTCCTTCACTGCAATTCGACAGGCCTTCGAGATGGTGACTTTTTCCAGATGGGAAGCATTAGGATCCAGTTTAACAGCTCTTCTTTGCTCCAAGAGTTTAATCGCATGCGCGTTGAGTCTTGAAGCAGACGGTGATGTGGCTTCGCAAGAGCTGCTAGCACATTTCAACAGTCCTTTGGAGAGAAGGTCGTAGTCTTCCGATGGATCTTCAAGAAGATTCCAATCGTACGACTTTATTGCATATTCCAACTCCTCAGACTTGAATGTGGGGATCCTCACCGGTGCCGGTTTATGGGTGTCACGCTTGAACATCCTCTTTTTGAGAGTCAGCTTCGCGGTGATCCGAGCCGGTGTCAAATGAAGGCAGCACGGAGACGTCGAACAGACTCCAGCGTCTGTTTGTAAGAACATGGTCGATCTCCGAACGTGTTTCTCCATTTGGGCTTTCCCAGATCCATCGTCGGTTTGAAGGCTTCTTAAACAGAGAATTTCCATGGTAGAGACGGCACGCGGATAGGATGTCTATCAGGCGCTCTCCGTTTTCGTTCCTTGAGGAAGTTCCATGTGGTCCTAGCCTCCATTTTCGTGATCATTCGTACCGACGATAGCGTTAAAGTCACCAACGACAACTTTGTAGTAGCTCTTCTCGTCGTTGACGGTCCTTTCGAACAGCTTGTAGAATTCCTCCTTTTCTTCATCTGTGGCCGCAGATGTTGGAGCATATCCATTTATGATGGAGATGGTTCCTTGATCTTAGGTTTCCAGACGAAGAATAGCTACTCTCGGACTGATGACCTTATAAGAGTCTACTAGGTGGTGCACTGTCGAATTGACGAGAAATCCAACTCCGCCAATATTCTTTCTGTCCACCTTTGCTCCGATAATGAGAAGCTCGTTGTGGTCGGTCCTTCTTATGGTTTCCGTTCTGCCTTTCGTTTCCTGCAGGGCGATAACGTCGTATTTGATGTTGCGGCTTCTGTAAAGCAGTGTCCGAAGATCCTGCTCAGATGCGATCGAACGACAGTTATAAGTGCAGACGAATAGGCAGTTTCCGTGTCGTGGTGGGAGGGAGTTTCCGGTAGTCCGATTCCAATGATGTCCTGATAGTTTAACTCCGAGATTAGATGGCCCCTCGCCGGAGGTGGATGCAACCGACGTCGTAGAAGTCCACCTCCGGCGCGCGGAGGACTGGGGCGCGGGTTTAGTCGTTTGAGCCGTAGCGGTGGTCTGGTTACTCACATGTTCCTGGCCAGGGATACAGGAGAGCCGCCCATACACGACAAAGCGTCGCGTACTGCGTGACCGTTTGTGCCGTTAGCCACCACAAAGTGATGTTCACCCCTTCACATATAAAACACGGATATAAAATAGAAACATGGAGATAAGACTGCATTTACATTCGCTGTATGTAGCTACTCGCCGCGGCTGCGAACGCAGCAGGCCATGCTGATCCTTCCCCCCCCCCCCCACCCGACCCTATTTGCGCCCTCATTTACATTATGGCAGCTCTTCGGAAGTAAAATAACGTCTTTTCTCGAGTAAAAAAAAATGTTCAGTGTGAAGGATGGGCGAGGCGCGAGGCCTCGCAGAAATGATCTTTGTAGTGTATTTGTGTATTTGTAGGTTGATTGTGTTGTGCTGTGTAGTGTTCTGTTAGTATTTCTGTTCAGTACTGCAGTGTATCTGTATTTTCCCAGCAGCGGGACCGGTCGGTTGCCGTCCGCCTCGCCTGTGCCCAGCGCCGGCCATTCGGAGGCAGCGGGGCGGCGCGTGTCCACTTAGGGGCCGGCCTTCCCCGCGCGCAACTCGATATAAAGGGGGCCCGGGCGCGCCGGGCTCAGTCTTCACTGGTGTCGAGATCGCGAACGGCTGGTCTTGGAGTCTTCACCTTGTGCGAGGTGGCGAGCGGCCGGTCAGGATTCTGGTCTCCCTGGTACCTGGCGAGCGGCCGGGTCAGAGAGGAGCGCGGACACAGCAGAGGCGGACGGACCGACCCCTGCTGGTGCCATAAGAAGCCTAATAAATCGATTCCCTGTCCGGTTCAGGCCACACCCTAGACATCCAGCCCCGGGTGAAGCACCCTGGCGTTACATAAGCAGTTAAAGCGAAGGAAAAAACTGTTTCAATAACTATCTTACCTTCTACTGGAGGACCTGTTGCTGCAATGTTTTATGAACTTTGATATGTGCAAGCAGCCGAGGTAAGTGAACGACGAAGGGAATGCTTTGCAAAACATGATCACCCGGTTCCGTTTCTCTTGCTGTTTGCTTCCTTACAAAGGATTAGGATCTTTCATATAGTCTAAATTCGCATGCAATCCTTTTTTTAATCATTCAGGTGCACAGCTGCTTGTAGGATACGAAGTTGGCACGGCTCCTGCACTAATCCATATTCGTCGTGATGGTCTAGCAACGGTTATTCTTAGGTGACACAACCTGAGCACTCTAACAGAATAGCTATCTAGAAATGTCAAATAGCAGTTCCTCCCAAAATGTTCCGTCCAGAACCGTCGCAATTAGTGCGAAACTTCCCATGTCTTCAGTTCCGCAGCTCCGTTGTTGGTTACCGATCAGCTGACATCCTGCCAGCAGTGATCCGAAGGCGTGGATGAAACGATTGTTGCATTTCGTACATCTTGACCGTCTTCCTGATGCCCCAGTAAGAACGTCTTTTACAGGCAGAGAATACGGACGGGGATGTTTCATACTGTTTCAAGCTACATTTCGCATAGAAATGTCCATTTATGTGCAAACTTCGTCTTTTCTTTGACAGGCTTAACAGAGGGCGTTAAAATAGGGCCTCGCAACGATAGCTTGCCGTGGGAAAATCCCGTCCGTGCTGCCAGTAAGAACTGGTTCATACGTTTTTAGCGTACGTTTAACGACGGGCGAACGGTAATGAGTGAATTCTTAGTGAATTCAGTAACTAACGGTGTTACAGCGGAAGTTTTACCACAACAATTTCTTTCCTTGAATTATTATCAAAACATCTATACTTGTCGTCACGTATATATTCTAACAGGGGAAATCTAAGAAGTGTGAACGCCTGGATTTGCACAAGCTCCTATCTGCTACTGGTTTCACTGAAGTTCAAAAACTGGGAATCTTGTTGTTCAAAAATAACACTGTACAATTTCAACGTGCCATAGCCATTCTAGAGGACATGAACATAAAATCAGTGATGTCGCAGGTGTCGTTCCACCTGCGCCGGGATTCAGAAAACGTACCACAGACACATAGCGCCACGTGTGTCGGAATTCTGAGGACGTGTCACAGACGTAGTGCCACGTGTGTCAGGATTCAGAGGACGTGTCACACGTGTCACAGACGTCGCTTTCCATGTGTCGAGATTCAATGGACATGTCGCAGGCTTCGTGTCTTCACTTACTGACTCGTTATGTGTTCTTCTCTACCATTTTCCCTAGTTCAGAAATCGTTCTGGTCATCCAGGGTGTCCAAAAATGTAAGTACTGTTTGAAAGATGATAACTTTACTGCCAGTAAACAAGACGTTCTTTCTAGGGTACCGCGTTTTCAAACTGTTGATTCCAAACTCCGTTAAAGGAGAAAGTGCGAACCTCCTCTGCTCAAGAAACAGAACAAAGATCTTAAATCTTTTTAGTAGCAACTCATATAGAACCATGTGATGCCTTCTAGATGTTTTTGCAAAGCATTTCCTCTGTTTAGTGACAGTTGCTTTCGCTGTTTACACAGCGAGAGTCCTCAAAACAGTCTGTCAACAGTTTCAGTCACTCGTAGTTTTACAATATTAGTGATCTCCCCTTAAGATCGATGGACTAGAACACGGATGTCTGGAGAGGATGAAGGCTCTGCTTCGGTGAGGGTCTATCTCGGCGATGCATGTGATCATATTGTTTCGCCTCTATGTGTTACAGAATTCGGACACATCCCAGCAAAGCAGAGAACTGTTATAACGATCCGAATAACATAACGTGCTGCCAAACACATTGTTGTGAGTACCGGCAATCGAGTCTGAGATGTAAGGTTTCAGACGGATGCATTGCCAAACCTTAACCTATTGCACGTCTCAAAATTTCCGTTATCCTTTACTTACGTACAAGTCTTAAGCATCTTCAAAACCTTCAGGGGATTTTTTGGTTACCCTGCTTTTGGCTGCAAGCTGTAGCGTGTTTTTAAGTCTCGAATTTTAAAAGGAGCACAAGTCGATAAGGCCACTTTGTTGAGAAATCGTGACACGCACTCAAGCGAAACACAATGAATCGAGTGTAAAATGCAGGAATTTAGAAGAGTGCGTGGCGCTAGCTACCACTCATTCCTTATGAAATGCTTATTCTCTTCCGCTTTCATACGAGCTTTTAACTTCTTCCGTACCTTTACTGTCAGCAAAGTTATCATCTTTCAAACATTAAGGTTTAATTACCCAAGTTTGAGTGGTTTTATCTGTTGAGGTGCATGGACTACTTTTTTGTGGATCATATCCTCAACACAGGTTAGTTCCATTACACATACTTATAAAGTCAGTCTTCCTTACTGAGGAGACCCGGGACTGACTTTATATTTAGTTTATTTTTGTTATTGTCCGTCTAAGGGTTAGGGTCGAAACGGACAATATCTTGTTCACTCAAGCTTTCACCTTCTCTTTGTTTGCTTTCTACTTAATTGTTTAAAAAATTTGGGACGCCCTGTATAAAGAGCAATGTTATGAGGATCTGGTTTAGCCATTTCAAACAGTCTGCAGCATTAGGGTTTTAGGGAATTCTATTTACTGTTAAAATTCTTAGACAATCCTTTACCAACTAGCCTAGTACTAAGCGACCCTCAATGAAGGCAGTGTCTACGGTGGTCCTTGAAGGGCTATATGACCAGGTGCGATATAGGTGCGATGTGTCTAAAGAGGTCAGCTGATTGATTGAGGACGGAGACTTATTGGGGATCTTCTATACCAGTGATGGAAAACTCCAACGAAGAAGCTATTACGCCTTAGTTTTCTTCAATGGCTGATATTTTAAACAGATGGTATAGTAAAAACGCTGAGAACGAGTTTCTGAAACCATTAATTCTTCCATCTTTTAGTGTCGAAGCTAATTTTCTAGTTTTCTTTCCTTAGTCTTGCTGCTATAGGAATATCCTAGTGTGTGGGGATCCAAGGAAGCAGTGTTAAAACTTCCGAAACTCAACGATCCTAAACGGTCCTTTTAGTCCAGACGAAATTAATGCTATTCGCTTATCATTTAACATGTAAGGACTGTTTGCGTCCTGAATATAATGTAGGCAGAAACTAGTACCACGCTCCTACATATCAGGATCCTACCGTTGCCTCTAATATGTCGCGACCATAACTTCCCACTCAACCACCATCTTCAATGGCAGGCAGATGAGACCCTTGTTCTTGCGCACTCAGACAACTGGTCCTCGATGGGTGGTCGGTGCACCTCTTGCTCCGCCCCTTCGTATGGGCGGTGTGATGAACATGGCTCCGCCGATGAACCTCGGGCACCGCGACAGCTTGTACTCTCGATGACCTTCTTAATGGTGCGTACGTGGTCGACGTGCTGAATCTCCTCCGAAATCCTGCTTGTTCGCATGGCAGTCCTTCGTCCAGCGTTCTGCTAATCCCATTCGCCATGACCCAAGTGAATAGCTTGTAGACTACTAACAGATCGGGCGATCACCGTCACCCAAAAATTGTTGTTCTGAGAGCCCCTTTAGCCACAATTTCGTGTTCATCTGTGAAATATAAAGTCAATACACAACGTCTTCAGTTTGCTAAGGAGTAACTAGGTGCTGGATGGTGAGTTGGCCTGAAAACTTTCGGCTATGTGAAAACTAGGTCACTTACTAGGAGAGGTTTTCTCAAAGCACGAAATGAACTGCATAGAGTTATAAATTCTGGCCCTGTCAGCAATATTCAACAAACCTGTGCGCCGCCATAGAGTATGTTGCGAGAGTGTTTTTACAAACTTAGCAATGGAGTTGAAACATGCAAACAGTGGTCAATGAGGCTTCATCGTGTTCGGTACACTGGGAGGCCTGTTTCTTACTAGTGGGACAATTAATTGGGGCGTTAGCCGTGAGAGAAAGCTGATGAGTGATGTTGCATACTTCAGATATCGAGGTTCCTAGGACCTTAGAGTCAAGATTTACAATTTAATCATTGTGTTGAATTTAGTGCGCACTAGAAATTTTTATAACGGTTGCAAGTCAAAACCCTTGTCCACACCGACCAACTTTCTAGTCATACAAAAACGTTTGCTACTGGAAAAAAGGATCTTTGGGTAGATTAATTGAGTCGCGTGATAATTCCGAAATTTTCTGTTTTCTGGGAGTATTTTCAAAATTTCCGCCCATCCCTGGTTAGCAGGCTCATGACACGTTAGTGTGCGTCCTCCGTGGAGATAAGAGAGGTGGTGAAATATGTATGCCGATGCAAGCAGCTCGGTGACGCAGTGTGGAGTGGCGGTGAATCAAAGGCAGAGGGTGATGTGTTTGATCCACGTAGCTTGCCGAATTTTTGCGTTCTTATTTGTTTATTCCTTGTTTGGTATCTTTCACCCTCCAACTTTTTCTCTGCGTATATTCCACTACAGGCTGCCAAGTACGTGCTCCATAAGAGCTTTTCATCAATAGCCTCACCTCACCCCTACACTTTGTACTTTTAGCAAATTTCTGATAGGACCCTTGGCTACATGGGGAATGAACCTTCCCAACTAGACATAAATAGAACAGTTACAAGAGCATACGCTGGCACCATTCGACAAGTCGAGAATGGGTGTTCAGTCTGTCTCACCTAGCGTTGCCCCACGTGTCAAAGAAAGGCAGCCGTTCGTTGCACAAGTCCAGTTGTTCCCTACTGTCCGTCGACGGTGTACAACTACATAAACTTAGACCGGGCAGGATGTCACTGCAGTCCCAACAGGTGGGCGAGTATAGGTCACCGTCATCTTCTAGCGTATCGGTAGACGGCGGCACGTTGGTCTTGAAACTTTACTGGTGAGCCGACCATTTCAAAAAGTTTTAAATATGCATATTTCTTATTGTTGATAGGGGTGCAGAGATATTTTTCAAAAAGTTGGTCATGATGAATCGCCGTGATATGAGTGTACCCTCTCCTGACTATGGGATTGTCATGGGTAAGTCTGGATCAGCACCATTGAACTTTCACAACCTCTAGCCCCTTGATCGAGGTGAAAATGTGTAAAAAAAGGCGCAACTAGTGGACGGGGGAGGGCAGTCCATCAGTACTCGAAAAAGTTACGGGTTTTTACTCGTTTGACCTAGGCCCCTCTTGGTGCAACTTGCATTACACGTACGTATGCGTACAATTCCACGTCACCAAACCCGACTGCTTAAGGCGGTCGAAGCCAAGGACTGCCCTCCCCGTCCACCTGTTGCGCCGAAAAATTCACCTAAACTTTGCCCAAGGGGTTATCTGGGGCGCTGATCATAAATACGATATACGTGTTTAAAATTTCGGTCGATTACTGTAGTTTAGCATAGAATCCATAAGCAGTTTAGCGTGTAAACGCGATCCCAAAGTAAACTTTGAGGTTCTCTAACTCCTTGGGTTAAAGGTCTTTCCAGAAATGGAAGGTAATTTTCTACTACTTGAAAGGTGGAGACTCTCTTAGTGGTATTCACTATTGCCCCTCAGACATACGTGCGTGTGCATGCGATATCACAGTAAAATTTGAGTGTCCCTAACTCCTTGTGTTCAAGGACTTAATGGGGAAATTAATGGGAAATGGTACCCCCTTTTCTATTGTGTGAAGGGAGGAGACTATCATAGTGGTATTCATTTTTTCCATTCAGACATACACCTGAGACAGCTCCCTGGTGAGCTCAAAAATGTGTTTCCTTTTACAAGTATTTGACTTTTAAAAAAGTTATTTAAAAAGCCGCTTTGGAACGCTCAAAAATGACAGCTTCTGATTAAATGACCAAGTCATATGCGCGATACTATACTTAGTTCACTTGGCACACTTAGCAGGTTTAACATATCCTATCAGCGAATACTGGAAAAACCATTGGACGTGCGAGTGAGTCGTAATCTTCTGCTTTTTTGAAATATGTAAAGATGAAGTTTTTTACGAGCCGTTCTAAACCATATGGGATTTTTCACCAAACTATCCATAGAAATCATGTGAACGTCGTCAAAAATCCTTTCAGTTTTTCTTTTTCCATACATTTTCCCATATTTTGAAGTACTTTGAACAGTTTTATAACAGTTGTATATATATCCTTAGCAGGAAACGAATTTCAGAAGAAAATCTATCGAGGAGACATCTAGGCAGTTATCAGTCTAGGATTTTCAACCATAGAAATAACCAATTTTTATCTTTATTCTTAACAGTTTTGAATTCCTGGAGAAGGGAGGTAACTAATTATAGCTATTCACTGTAATTCAAGAATATCTCCGTTGTTTTGGAGACGCAGAAGAAATTCCATGCAATAAATGCATCAGATATATGGTTTTTTCTTTTTTCTTTCATATCTTTTTCTGGGAGATGCTTCTCGCGACGGTCTTTTTACCCACTTGTTCCGAATCTTTCTTGTATTTATCACATTTCTGATCGTGGTTTTCTGCTTCACTTTTGTGAACTCTAATGTACAATAAATAAATAAATAAATGTTCATTTATGTGTGCACTAAAAAGGGTAGGAACTCGGCTTTGGGAGTGTTATTCGTATTGTTGTGCAAGTTATGAATTTTACCAGCCGCCTAACAGAGGAGGACATCTGTTATCAGACGGCTCTCACATTGCGAAGCTCGTTGGCAATACGGTACCTCGTAGAGGCAATTTCAATGCACATTAACCTATAGAATCACTTACGCCAGTCAACAGATGCAACTGGTGCTTTATCTTCAGACGAGTCTTTCACCGAATCCGGATTGATGCCTGTCAACGATAAAACAAACCTAATTATAGAAATCATACAAATGTCCACCTTGCATTTTTAGATAAGTATCATTCACGCTATTAGCAATTATATGAAAATAGCGACTACCTAGACGAGTGCACGGTCCCCTTTTTTCAGCGGAAAATAATCCATTACTTTTTAATTTTTGGATTTTACAGCCTTTCTAGACTTTGAAATAAGCTCTAAGCTATTATTTTTACCTGAATGATAAAAATTCTTCAAAATTTTATACGTGTGTTTTGATTTAAACGTGTTTATAGGGCGAATCAAGGAAGAAAGTCACGCAAAATTTCTCTCGGAGAATATTTTTTTCGTCCTTTCAGAGAGGCCAGACGGTACTCATCATTGGATTTGGATGATGTACAGTTTGATTTCAAAAGTGTCCGTCTCGCTTTGAAAGGTATCAAGTTTCACTAGAAAATGGTATGTACGAGGGAATTAGTAGACGGAACGCATGTATGAATGCACGTAGCACAGCGACACACCGGTACTGGGACGTGGTTGAGTGCGCGTGATCGCCGCTCTGACGACTACCTCATGGGTTCGAGTCCCTCTGCTGTCGATGATGTTGTTTCAAGACGGGACTTACAAGAGAATGATTACGCCAGAAAATGCTGAGACAGAAACAACTTTTTCATTTCTCTTTTGATTAAGGCCTTTAACTTTTCACGACTGAGGTTGAATCTTCTCGTTTGCACGACGTTGAGCAATGGCTATGCTCATCATTTCCTACTCCGAGAACGTTAAGGGGACTTGATTCGGCACTCAGGGTGAATGTCGTCTTTTAGAATCTCGAAAGCGCGGGAGAGTTTGGGTAGACCACCAGTGGAGGGTGAACTTCAATTTGTTCTATTGTGATTACTACTAGAAGTGAAGATTGGGGATCGCTTTTGAGGAAGATTTCTGTCGACGCTGCCAAGTAAATAGATAACTGGGTCGTCTTCCTCGCTCCTATTACGGAATGCTAAGCCGTACAAAAATATCAATGCAGTCGTTGTTGCTTGCGACAATTAAGAGCAATGCCGCATAATTGCCAGAACGTGCAACTCAAAGAGTGCTCCTGATGAAATTTGATTTCAAGTTTCAATATGGAAGGGCAAAGCTCTGCTCCATTCCGCACGAAGCGCTAATTTCATATTGCTCCCTTGTAATAATAGAACGATCATATTACCTCGAATACGGGTGAGTGCTGATCGGTCTCACGAGGTGTGGATGTTGCGTTCGATCAAGCGGCGCCGGTGGTGTAATGGCGTAGAGCATTCCCGCCCGGTCAGAGGGAGGTGCGGGTTCGAGTCCCGCCTGGCGCTAGAAGTTTTGATCGCAACAAAGCATCGTTATGACAGATCATATTACCATAAAGCTAGTCTTAAAATGGGAATTCGCTGCAATTTCAGGGAGAGTCAACATCCACATTTGACAAATGCATTGAATTTAAAGCAATTAGAGTAAAGGGAGTTGCCGTAAAGCCCTTTCGCACTGATAACATCGGATGCTCATTCTAAAGCTTTTTATTCAGAAAGTTGGCACAGAACAGCATTGTGTAATTTCAAGCATGTTTACAAGTTTAGTCTAAGTTGAAGTCTAATTGTAAGTTTACGGCAATTTTGAGTGTCCTGTTGGAGTTTCCACATTTATTACGACTATTGTGCATAACGTCGTCCTCAGCGTGGAATGAGAGAGGACGATGCATGGAGTGAGAGAAGGCCTCCGAAGTTCCGAGCTTCGCAGACGTTCGAGGAGCAGAGACGCTGTTGCATAGGCCAAGTCATCGAACATTAGGTGGGCCGGCCACGTATTGCGCTTCGTAGAAACCCGCTGGATGAGAGCCGTCACCAACTGGATTCCGTGGGATGTCAAGAGAACACCGGGACGCCCGACGCGTTGGTCGGAGTTCTTTGTGAGAGACCTAGACAAATGATATAACGCTCTTCGTGTCCCTCGAGTGAGGAGGATCCATTGGACCACTTTGGCACTCGACAGGGACGAATAGCGACGCTGCTGGCGCCCGCTCGAGCAAGTCGATGATCATCTGGACGACAGGTGATACATATGATTGTGCTCAACTCTACTCAGGAGCTGAAGGATTCGTTAAATAATCCTTACATCTTCATCTCGTTCCGTGACCAACGTTAAAGAGCGTTTTGATTGCGCTGCGTTTTGCGCCAGAGAACTGATTCGGAGTGTATTGCTCTTCCAGCTTTGTATCGGCGACATCCGCATGTATTGTGTTGCATCCACTGCGTCTTCTGTGAGAAAGAGGGTTCCAGCAAAGTGTTAGCGTTTTTGAAGCGTTACTACAGCAGGAACATTATTTTCATTGCAAGTAGTCGAGAACTGCTTGAATACACAATGTTTTCCGTACATCTTTTGTGCTATACTCTGTCCTATCCATCAAGAATTAATTTGGTTTCGTCGTTGAAAACACTTTTCTGATTCTAATATACACAGTGATACCACTCGCAAGGTATCTCCTCCTATCGTCCCGTTGATTATCGAGTTGCTTCAGCGGGCGCTAGAAGCGTCTCCATTTGTCCCTATCGAGTGGCACAGTGCTCCAGTGGATCCTCTTCCTTTAAAGGACACGAAGAGTGTCACATGGTTCGCTTCGGGCTTTCACGAAGAAGTCACACCAGCGTGTTGGTGGGCCTCCTGGTGTTTTTTCTCACATCCCGCGCGATCCAGTCTGTGACGGCACTCGTCGAGCGCGTGTCCTATAAATTCTGGAGGCCTTCTCACAACTTCGTGAATCGTGAAACTACGAACATCGTCCTGTCAATCCACCGCAGCTAGACGATGATTGCGTGTTCATCCTGCTTTCGAATGAACCGTATGTTCCCGGTCTCTGAACCGTGTGTTAGGGCAGGAAGAACGGTGGAGTCGAATAGGTAGGCACAGAGCCGGACGTTCTTCTTCTTCTTTACAACTTCTTCTCTTGAAGGTCTTTAAAGCTCTCCAAGCCTCTCGTTTCCTCCTGCCCGTCTCCAAAAAAAGGGCGTTTCCCGTGTTAGCTTCACGACCTAGATATGCATATGTAGCTGGAGCATTCGAAGATGTTCCTTCCGTTGAGCGAGGATGGAGTATCACAAGACTAACGTTCAGCTGCAGTCCATCGCATGCAACGGAAAATCTCATAGATTTTCGAGATTTTCGGCTTTGCGAAGGCTCGATAAAAGAGACAGCCTGAAATTAAGTAAAAGCAGTCGCAAACGAATCCACCACAGGATTCTATACATCCTGCTCGACCTGGGTACTTGTTGCCGTTCTCGAGTTCTGGGATAATACTGGAACCGTTGATAGCGGTGCATTTATCTCCTGAAAAAGATTCCATATGAGGGCAACGCTTACTATGAATGACGCTTAGGGTTGTTGAACGCGTAAATTCCTCGGACTCCTGTTCGCATCGTAAGTAGAGTCCTTTCCATCGAACCTTGATGTTGGCTATTAGAGTGCAGTTCCGAATAAGGTGCAAGCACGCTTCTTGCCGGAATGTATAATACTAACGTAAGCTTAATCAGTGCCGCGCGGAGGGCGTCGCAGAGACATATAACGAAAACGTTATCATAAAGGAAAACTGAGATTATATGGAGAGCCTGGGTAAAGACGCAAAGGACGAGGACCGCCTGTTCCAGAGTTAGTAGAGGACGGTGATGACGCGGAGGACTGTGACGACATTGAGGAAGTTGAAGACGTTGAGGACGTTAGCGACGATGCAAATCCTGACGAGATGGTAGATGATGAAGCAGAAGGGATTGCTGAGGACGAAATAGAAGGCCTCGCAGAGAATGAAAAAGAGATGCAACACGATCAGGAAGAAGTCGATCCAACTCCGAACGAAGCACGGCAACATGCAGACGATCACGATGACGAAGTAGCTGCAGTTTAATGTATTGAGCACGAGATCAGAGTTACTTACTGAATAGGCCCTGCATGGCTTCGAGGAAATTATTCTCAGGCAGGAACTCACGTGCCTACCCCGGAAATCTGATCTTGGGAGGATCAGCCATAGTAATTAAATGTTCATGAAATGTGTCTTTTGTGCTGTTACATGATCACATTACTCGGATTCCTGCACAACGGTTCGATATGCAGAGGCCCGTCGCCAAGTGATCTCGGATAGTCACAAGTGCGATCTGTGTTTGGAAATTGTCAGCAGCCGTGGTAAATTCTTCCAAAAGTGCTTCCACTGTCGACAATTTGGACATCACTCCGCACTCTGTGATTTTTGTGAGAGAAACGACCTCATTCAAGCACAACTGGAGAACGCCAACAACTCACGCTTACGATGCCTGAATAGGCTCCAATCACTCCATCGTGATTTGAGGTTACACCTGGGTCACCACTGATCATAATGCGCTAATCTTCTCGGGCCGGGACTATCTCAGGGATCTGCGATCATAACATATTGCGCCGAGGCTTCGGGAAAGAAATTATACAGCCTTATCTTCTGCGGTTCGAGAAGAAAATGCGCGGATGTTGCAACTCAGCGCTATCTGAAGACGGATCAGAACCGCGACAATCTCGGTCTGAATGAAATTACGAAAGGGCAGATCGTGCGCTACTTTTCCTGCTTCCAGCCTTCACATGCGCCTGGGTTGCTCCTCTTCTGTGCGCCTGGGGTTTTCTGTTTTCTTCTCTTTGCGCCTAGGTAACTTCTCGGCCCACCTATCCTTAAGGAGAATCATCTGCTGCTGCTAGAAAATTACTGGTCACTATCTAGGGACTTAGGATCTAGTTTAGGTTCAGGATTTCTGTCTTGTGACTTCCGTTATTGTGCTTTGTTTGTTGTGTTGTTTATTGGTTTAATTACCAAAGTTTGAGGCACAATAAAGTGATTTGGATTGGATTTGTGCGTACTGATCGCTCTACGTTATTACCGCGTGGCAGCGAAATCTCTGGACGATCTAAGAAACTGTTTTATGGAGTCGAGGGACCAATACTTGTCCCATCTATTCAGCTCCTCGTCAAAGTTCACAAGCGCATTGACAGAGACGGGAGTGAACGCTGTCGCATCTGTTTCGTCATCACTGGCTTGCTTTGGAGAAAGTTTTTGTCGTCCACATAGCAAGTAATCCAGTTTTGATGGGATTAAGTGTAATCCTGATGGCAACCTGTAGTGTGGTTGCGCGACATCTAGTAAGTCCCAAAGCTGGTAACAACCTAGCAGGATTTGAGGTTTTGATGCACTACCTTGCCGCGCTTTGGACAGTCGAATTTGATGGTTAGAAATGAATGCCCAAGTCTGCCCTTAGGCGCACAGTTTTGCTTGCCGCTGTCTGTACTGGCACGGTATGGAGACGCAATTCATGTTTTGTACCGTGTTCGTCCCATATCTCTAAGGTAGTAAGGCCACATTTGGTGGGAGTTGGTTTTTTCGCACCGAAGGTGTATACCATGATTGATTTTTTGGCTGTCGGGATGAGTCCAAGTTCTTCAGCTAAGTGGTGACTAATGAACGACTGATCCGCACCCGTATTCAACAAAGTTTCGACTTCCTTCCAACGATTGCGGGCTATATCCCTCACTTTAGCTTGAGCCGTTAATAGGAAGACGTTGTTAGAATCAGGTCGGGCGTCGTTTTCGCTGAAAGGAGGAATGTTGTCCTGTTTTACTGTAGGAAGGATGATTCCCGCATCTCGCTCTCGCAGTTGGAATGGAATCTCCCGATATCAAAGGGAAGAACAAAAGCCCTACATCTTGGTCAATCGATTATTGAGTCAAAATACGCAATTGGAGATTATGAACTTCAGCAAGTGGAAGAAATTACTGACCTTGGATTTCTGATACGAAGTGATCTATGTTTTGATGCTCATTGCAGAAAGGTAGCACAAAAAGTCACAATCATGATGCACAACATTTCCTTCGAGGTCTCTACTAGGAATCCTCTCCTTGTCTTGCAGGCGTCCAAAGCTTATGTTAGACCGTTGATAGAATATGGAACTGTGGTTTTCAATCCTTCGAAGGTAGCTAGTGTGAAAACCTTGGAGAGGGTGCAAAATAATTTCACGCGTAAAATTATGGTATGACTGTTGGCTTTCTTCACGATCAAATCCCTTGTAGTAATAGGACGTAGCGAAAGACCCTAGGACGGGCGATTCGGTGGCTCAGTAGGGTGCGGGGCAACTTTAAAGGTGCTTTATCAGATGTTCGACTCCCGTGCTACACCCTATATTTGCATTTCTTCATAGCCACTGGCTCCTTCACCAATTTGCCTTCTACACATCTCCTACACACTTATTTCACTCTATATTGTCAAAAGGGTTAGATTCTTGATTAACACCCCATGTCCTCGACAGCCCTAGTCACCAGTACCTGCTGTAACCTACCGCAGTCAGCCGAAATTTCAAAAACGAATGTCAGATGCGTGACCAGCACCCCCAAATAACCCCCCCCCCTGGGAGAGGTTTGGGCAAAATCGGAGATTACGACCTCGACAGCCCTAGTCACCCGAACCTACTATACATTGGATCCGATCGAAAATCTTCGGATAATTGGATGATTCGGATAAGGGCGATTTTGCGGACCCCAGATTTTTTGATGATTCGGATGAGGGCGATTTTGTGGACCCCGGATTTTTGGATGATTCGGATAATGGCAATTTCGTAGACCCCGGATTTCGGATATCCGAATCAGATATCCGACTCATTAACTCAAGATGCAGTTTACCAGAATACTACCTTCCTTAAAGATGAACCCATCTCTAACAACAACAACAATAATAACAATAACAACAGTGCATGTGTGAAAGACTCTCACTTCTCGTCAAAGAAGGAAACATCGAAGAGCTGGATCATTCCAAACAGTTATGTGCGAAATTTCGGCTTCCCTGTTCGAATTCCGGTTTTCGGCCGTTTTCAGTCCTTCCGTTTCGTACCTTGTTCCTCTATTGGACAGGAAGACGGCCTTCATTCACCTCTTGAACAGAAACGAAAGGCTGAAGAAGGAGATTAACTATGCGTTTCTGATTGCGTTGCTTTCAAACCGGTAATGCATCCTGATGTCGAAACACAAACCAAATTGGATTCTGTATCTTTTTCTTGAAATGATATACTGTCGAATAGCGGGTGGCGATGTCCGTTCCTCCACGTAGTGCCACTGGAAACTGTTCGCTCTGCGAGCTAAGCCGATCACGGACATTCGATTGCAGACGACAGGCCCTTATGACAGACCGGCCTACGAAGACCCATGTCACATCACATGGTGTATGACTGTTCAGGTTTATCGAGATAGTGCTACGGCGTCCGCGGGAGCCGACGCGCACTCGCAAAGCCCGGCGAGTGGGAAAAGTATGCGAGGGTCCCTGATGCGAGGACGGCATCGGGGGGCAACTGAGTTAGTCCAAAAGTCCCGTGACGTAAGCAGGACCCGCGTGGTTACGCTGAATGTGGGTACGTTGACGGGCCGCTCGTGCGAGTTGGTGAGGCAGTGGAGCGAAGAAGAGTTGATTTCTGTGCGGTGCAGGAGACGAGGTGGTAGTGCAGCAAGTCAAGCGACATAGGACGAGGCTTTACGTCCGCCCTATGTGAAAGTCCCAGGACCACCACTGGTGTCGGAATAATCGTCTCCGAACGATTTCGTTACTCGATTGTAAGCGTCGAGCGCTTTGACGATCGATTGATGAAGATCGTGGTCGCCGCTAAAGAGCGGCTCTATCACTTCTTCTCTGCGTATGCTCCGCAGACTGGCAGCTCCGATCAAGCCAAGGATGAGTTTTGGAACCTGCTTGATGAGAAGACAGCAGAGGTACCGTCGAAAGATGTCATAGTCGCTGGTGACCTCAACGGGCACGTCGGCGCGACGAAAGACGGGTACGGCTGTCATGGCGGGTTCGGTTACGGGTAGCGTAACGCAGATGGTGAGCGTATCCTTGAATGTGCGGAATCGCACAACCTCACCATAGTGAACACCGTATTTCGCAAAAGCGATTCCCACCTCATCTCGTTCTATAGCGGGAATACCAGGACTCAGATAGACTTTGTCCTTGTGAAGGATCGAGACCGAAGTCTTGTCACAGATGTGAAGGTCGTGCCGTATGAGACGGTCGCCCCACAGCACCGACCGCTGATCTGTACTTTAAAGATCGCCCCTCCGAGGCTAAAGCAGGTCGAGCGATGCGGTGCACCAAGAATGAAGTGGTGGCGAATGAAAGAGAAGGAAGCAGCTCTGTTTTCTCGCGTGCGGTTACCGACAGTGACCACTGTCAACGAAACTTGGGAGAAGGCCACAGACGCGATTCGTCACGCTGCACGGTCGAAGCTCGGCATCACGAAGCCTGGCTGTGAATAGATGACGTGAAAGCCAAAGTTCGAGAGAAGAAGACGCTATATCACGTGTTTCTCGGCAAAAAGACAGCCGATAACTGGCGGAAGTACCAAGAAGCGAGGAAAGCTGCAAAGAAGGCCGTGGTTGTTGCAAAAGCCACTCACCATGGAGATGTCAACGAGAAGCTCGAGTCGCGCGATGGTGAGCGGTATCTGTACCGACTCGCAAAGAATCGCCATCGCCAGTCCGAGGACATCGAGAAGTTCTTCGGCATCAATGATGAGAACGGCCATCTTCTTATGGACCGCAAGAAGGCATTGGAGCGATGGCGCGATTACTTTGAGGAAATCTCTGCAGTGGAATTTCCTCATCCAGCCATCCCCTCAATAGCTCCAACCCACGGCCCGTTCAGAAAATCACCGTGGAGGAGATTGAAGCGGCCTTGAAGAAAATGAGGCCAGGCAAAGCGACTGGGTCCGACGACGTGGCAGCAGAACTGTGGAAGTCGAAGTTTCGGTACCCTGTTGAGTGGTTGGCGAAGTTCTTTAATCAGGTTGTGGCGGAGAAAAAAGTGCCTGAGTGTTGGCGCCAAAGTACGACGATTCCGATTTGGAAGAAGAAGGGCAGTCCTGCAGACTGCTCCAATTACCGTCCGATTTTGCTTTCGCACAGCATGACGATCTTTGAGCGAATTGTCGACGGACGAATTCGTGACATCGTCCAGCTTTCCAGCGATCAGTGCGGCTTCGTGGCTGGCTGTGGCACCATTGATGCCATACACGCCGCCCGCCTCCTGATAGAGAAGCATCGCGAGAAACAGAAGTCGGTGCATATCGCCTTCCTCGACTTAGAGAAGGCCTTTGACCGCGTACCGCGTGAAGTGATATGGTACGCCTTGCGACATCATGGAGTTCCTGAAGAGCTCATAGAGTGGGTGCGAATTCTCTACTCTTGTCCAAAGAGTCGAGTTCAAGCTGCAGCTGGAACCTCGATGGAGTTTCCCATCTCTGTCGGGGTACATCAGGGTTTTGCGCTTTCCCCACTCCTCTTTGTTGTCGTCATGGATGCCATCACACGAGATCTTCAGAACCCCGTCCCTTAGACGTTGCTTTTTGCTGATGACGTAATGCTCGCTAGCGAAGATAAAGATGAACTCGAGCGAGAGGAGCAAGCTTGGTGTGATCGCTTGGAGCGGTTTGGACTCAAATTGAACGTGAAGAAGACCGAATATCTAACGACGGACGTTACTGAGTCCAGCTCTATCAAGGTTAACGGCATCGAGCTCCCACGCACTTCGGTGTTTAAGTACCTGAGATCAGCAGTCACGTCTGACGGCAAACTGATGGTCGAAGTGAATTCACGCGTGAGTGCAGCTTGGTCCAAGTGGCGCTCGTTGACTGGGGTGCTCTGCGATAGGAAGATACCGGAGCGCTTGAAGTCGAAGATATACAGAGCAATCATCCGGCCAGTAGCGATGTACGGCGCTGAGTGTTGGCCTGCGACCAGGAAAGTTGAAACGCGCCTCAGCGTCATGGAGACGAAGATTCTGTGCTGGACGGCTGCGTCACGCGCATGGATCGCATTCGAAACGATGCTATTCGGCAGAAGTTCGGTGTCGCGCCGATAGTCGACAAGATGCGTGGAAAGGAAGACAGCGTCCGTAGGCCTTAACTTCGAGGTAATAGGAAAGCGGCCTAGAGGGCGCCCGAAGCAGCGCTGATTAGATACGTTACATGCGGACTTGAAGATTACTGGTGTTTACCCTGATCTAGCGCTGGATCGGGAAAGGTGGCGTCATAACACCAGAATAGCGGACTCCGCTACGATGCGGGACAAACGCTGAAGAAGAAGAAGAAGAAGAAGATATACTGTCGAATAGTGTAGGTCCACAAAGATTTAATGAGTGCTTGAGTCAAGAATCAAATTACTATCAGGAGCATGCTTATCTTTTTCCCTAGTAAAGTTAGGTTTGGCTTGGAGCACCAAATCTAGATCAGAGTTTTATAAGCACTCTTAAGGGCTCAGCACACTTCTGCGGCGTTGCCACAGCCCTATCCTTCAACATGGGGCAAGGACGCAGAGGCCGCCGGCAACGGCAGCCGGCGCCGTCCCGCACCCGCACACCTTTGCTGCATTGCCGCATCGACGGCAACAATGGTTGAAATCATTGTTGCCGTCGGTGCGGCAATAAGTTATCTGATCGATAGGGCCAATCAGCTGATTATTTTCTGCTATTGGGACGACGTACTTAGGTGTTTTTTCTTCTCCAGTTGTTGATATTTGCTATTTTTCTCGCTTACACCCCATTTATTAGGATTTGGTGTTGGAGTTCAATATTTCGTTTGCTATTGTTCCGCAGGAGACCGAGACTGTTCCGGGAGTTAACAATGCAGAGTTGACGCAGAATCAACGGGTTTCAGCACTTCTGTTGATGTTTATGTTTACAATGTTTACAGAATGTGTTGCTTTCTTCTGGTAGACGGATGCTCACAAAAGCATGACGTGAACTAAGCTCGGAAGCCATGTGGGAATGTCGGTCTTGTACTTCATTTTCACCAGTCTCTCCTCACCTTTCTCTACACCACTTTTCTTTGGAGCCCTGTTCTTTCCCTGGACAAAGGTCACGGTTATCATGGAGAATCCATAGGTCCTTGTGAGCACCGAAGATCGAGCAACACTGAGCAGGAAGGAAGGGACTGCCAGCTGATTTCTCGGTTCGGGCGCGCGTCCCTCACTGGAGCACGCTTTCCATCGGAGCGAGTAGGTCCCAGTTGGACTGCGCTGCGACGGCGCCGTGCTGCGGCAACGCCGGAGGACGGCGCCGTCGCCGTGGGGAGGAGCGCCGCAACTTGAAGGCACCGCCCCACTTTTGCCGGCTGCCGGCTGCGGCAACGCCGCAAAAGTGTGCGGAGCCCTTTAGGTAGCTAACAATGTGCTCCATAGGGGACACTGATCTATCCTAGTCTGAGGAGGGCATGCGGTTTCTTGCCTCTACACCCCTTCTTGTTTCAGAGCTTCAGCTACTGCCAAATGATACAATGGCGCCCATGCGAACTCGAAGCATGGTTGTCGTGTCGTGGGTGCTGAACGCAACTGTAACCTTAACTCTGCCCCTCCTAATTGGAATAGATACGGGACATTCAATATGACAGGTTAAATGCTATAAGTGGCGTTTGCTGGGTTTACTGCATTTAATCATCTTCCTATTTGTAGAAAGATTTTGCATAAGCTTCGATTTATTACACTAGTTATGATTAAAAATTCATCCTAGTGATAATACGAATACAAGGATTTTTATTGTTATATGTTGCTGAAAAAGAGCGGCATGCTGCCTGTCCGCTATCTAAATTCATTAAGGCACCTCATTTATTACTACCATTATGGATATATGTATATCTATGAGAAATTAGACAAATTAATGATTTTTGAGTCACTTCCGTTTCGGTTTCCGCCCATTTTTGAGCTCTTCGGTTCCGTATTCCGCCTCCCATTTTTCTTTTAAAGAAATCCTCACATCCCTGTTTCCAATACGAATTATTCCAAGCTGCCGGTCTCACAAAATGCCATTATCAAAGGGGGTCACTATGTAATCAGTGCATTTCCTCCTTCATAAGAAGGCACATGAATGTTGAATTACATCAGAAATGTTCTAACACAGTTCATCAAGTGGTAGTCACACAAGTGTTGCATAACATGTTTCATTTCGTGCGGCACAAAGTGCAGAATAAGACTGTTCTACATGGTGACCCCCCCCCCCCTCCGACCGAAATTGCGCCGAATGCTATGCAATGTAAAATAGCGAAGTGCCTATCAGAGAGTCCCTTCTCTCCGTCAGTCCCCGTCCTTCCTGTCCGTCGGTAGCGCAACATGATATTTGAAGAAAAAGGTGCCAAGATCGACGTAACGCTCAGCAGCATACTAAATCTAATCAACATCATTACGACACTATTTCACAGTGGGGCACGGAAACGTATGTCCCAGCAGCGTGCCCGCCCGCGAAATTCGTATGGAATGTGCTTTTATCCAGGGTGTGCGACTTCAAAATGAATCGAGGATATCGAACGGGTTATCCGAATTTATCCGAATCATCCAGGGTCCGGGTAATTGGATGATTCGGATAATGGCAATTTCGCAGACCCCGGATTTCTGGATGGTTCGGATAAGGGAGATTTTGCGCGCACCAGACTTTTGGATGATTCTGATAAGGGCGATTTCGCAGTGGCCTGATTCGGATTATATGGATCGGGATATCCGTATCGGATATCCGAAATGATTCGTTTGGATCCAATGTATAGTACCTACTGGGAGGTCACTGTTTAACATTCACTGAAAAACACAAAACGTTGTGTAATACAAGAAATAAGGAAGGCCTATGTTATTCGGCGACGCATCGGCGACGCTCGCAACACAGCGTCGCCGATGCGTCGCCGAATAACACTGCGTAGCAGTCCGCGTAACACTGTCGCCGACGTCGCTGACAACAGCGTCGCCGAAGTATAACATAGGCCGAAGTGAGTCAAGCATAGCTGAAAGTAAACCCTTATTTGAGAATTTGGAGTGAATTAAATGTGTAGGAGATGTGTAGGAAGTAAGTTGATTTAAGCCGCTATCAAGGCACTATTGTACTTTCACGACTCCAGATGTCGTGGGGAGGTCGGGAAAAGTTTTCGCCAAAACATCCCCAAGGGGGTTTATTGGGGTGCTGATCACGAATCTGACATCTGTTTTTAAAATTTATGCCGATTACGGTAGGTTACAGCAGGTGCGGGTGACTAGGGCTGTCGAGGTCATAGGCTGCTGATCACGAATCTGACCCTTTTGACAATTTAAAGTGAAATAAATAAACCTCCCACGATGGCGCCTTCAAGGACTGCTGTGCAGAAGACCGGTGAAGAAAGCGAGGCGGGATTCGGTTCAAACGAAGTTGCAGCAGCACTGGAGCAACTGTACGCAGATAAGAAGACACCGTTGTTCTTAAAGACGCTTATAAGTCATGTGTTCAGCGTCCAGAAGCAGCTCTGCACTGTTCTTGCGAAAAACCAAGAGCTGCAGGAGCAAATCTCTTGTTTGCGAGAGGAAAATATGGCCCTAAAAAGCGCGTTGGCTGAAGCAGGAAGAGTGAATCATCTCGATCGTTTCGTGAGGCCACGGCTAATATAATGTCGCTAGTAGAGGAGAAAGAAAGACAACGATCAGTTGTTATTTCTGGTATTCCAGAATCAAAGGATCCCAAGTCTACCGAAAGGGCTCTGCATGATCTCGACTTTGTTAAGAGCATTCTCAACCATCTCGAGATTGAATGTATCCCCCAAATAACATATAGGCTTGGCAAACCTCAAGTTGATCGCCCCCGACTTGTAAATGTTCTGTTACCTAACACGTTCTATAAATCTCTCATCCTTAGAAGGGCTCCACGATTGCGTTCATTTACCTCCAAGGGCGTATATATACGGCCCTCACTTACGAAGGAGGAGAGAGAGCGCAATCGAGAAGCCAGGTTATCGCGTCTCGTCTCTCACGACGTGTCAGCTGTTAACTCCCAAAGGACTCAACTCAATATGTCTTCGGTAAACCCATAAATCCTTTCCGGACACCTGTCAATAATCCTAAATGCCTTTATTGCAATGTGCGATCAATCCAGAAGAATGTTTTCCCACTTCGATTTACCTTAAGAAAATTAAATTGTGATTTAGTTGTCTTAACAGAGACATGGTTAAATGAATTCATTGACACTGGTCCAGTTCTTGGTGATTTGTGCAGCAAACATTCTTATGTAAGATGTGATAGGACAAGTAAAAAGATGGTGGTGTTCTTATCCTTATTAGGCTTCCAATTGTTTTTGAGACCATATGGAGTGAACCAGTGGCTGATGGCTTTGAACTACTTTCTTGTGATTTGAAGCTGCCCCAAGCTTTATTAAAGCTGATTGCTATTTATAGGGCACCTAGCGCTCCTATCAACTACACACTCCAATTGATCAAGACAATAAGCGATCTCTGCTCTTCCAAATCACAGTGTGTGATTATGGGCGATTTCAATCTCCCAGACATTGACTGGTCCAGGAGTTTTCCCTCCGGTATCAGCATGGTCTCGAAACGTTTTGTGGAGATGTGCATATCATGCAAGCTCCACCAAAATGTTTCAAAACCAACTCGTAACGACAATGTCCTGGACCTCATTCTTAGTAGTGAGGCACGCTTGGTTAAAAATGTTGAAATTCTTCCACCAATTGGATCCAGTGATCACTCAAGTATTTCCTTTACCATAAATCGTCTCATAAACAGGCCAGCATTTCGCCTGAGAAGGTCATTTCATAAGGCTAACTATTCCCATATTTGTCAGTTTCTACTGTCACTGCATTGGAGAATGCTCCTTGAGGGATACCATTCCGTTAATGACAAATATGAGTTCTTCCTATCTGAATTGCATAGTTGCATTCAAGAGTTCGTGCCCTTGGAAAGACTGCCTCTCAACTACTGTAAGCTGCCGCCCAACTTGGTCAGAATTTTTGAGCAAAGACAAAAAAGGTGGATGAAATATCAAACTTATCCAAGTGAGAACAATTTTAGCCGTTTCAAAGCTTTAAGCGATAGGTTTGATTGGCTTCTGAATAGGTATCACAAATATGTTGAAAGAAAAATTCTTGAAAGACCCAATAAAACATCTCTTTATACCCTATTAAATTCTGTGCTAAAGCGACCTGAACGAATCCCACCTCTGAAGGATCCCGCTGGACTATCAGCAATATCTGACAGGTTAAGGCTTCCATGCTCGCCAAACACTTTCAAAATTCCTTCTCGGTGTCCCTTCCAAATAATGGTGCTTTAGATACCGTGAGCCCTGTTCACAGTATGGAAAGTTCGATATGGTTCTACAAGGAAGAAATCTATAAGGCATTGTCTTCCTTACCTGCAACCTTTACCGTTGCTCCGGATGAAGTGCCACCTTATTTTATACAAAAAAAAAATTGCCATAGCAATATCGTACCCATTGGAGCACATATTTGACGCGAGTTATATGTTAGGAGAAGTCCCTGCTCGTTGAAAACACGCTTTTGTTACTCCAATCCCAAAGAAAGCACCTCACAATCTTGCTAGCAATTATCGCCCCATAAGCATCACTTCCGTTTTTGCTAGAATATTCGAAAGGAAACTCAAATGTGCTCTCGTAACCCATGTAGAATCAAATTCCCTAATTCCAAGCAATCAGCATGGTTTTCGCGCAGGAAGGTCTACTGAAACATTAATGTTGTCAGCGTTAAATGACTGGACGAGAGCTCTTGATGAAAGGATCGATGTAAATGTTATTTACTTCGACTTTGTGAAAGATTTTGGCAATGTTCCATCAAATAAGTTGATACTCCAGCTAACGAAAATCGGCGTTCATCCAAGGATAACTAATTGAATAAAAAAACTTTATAACTGAAAGATCTTTTCAGGTTAAGGTCAATGACTCTTTTTCCGAATCCCTTCCAGTTACTAGTGGAGTTCCTCAAGGAGGCGTACTCTCACCTGTCCTTTTTATTATCTACACTGCCGAAATTCCCTCCCTGATTGATGAATACGGTGTCACTTGCAAAATGTTTGCAGATGACATAAAAATATACAAGAACATTGTTGAGGAGGACGACCACGTTGCTCTCCAAAATGCAATTAACGCAGTTGCGGATTGACAATGTGGGACCTGCCGTTATCAAGGGAAAAAACCAAAGTTTTTCATCTGGGACGGCAATCCAACAGAAATACCTATAGACTTGGTGGGGTAGAACTCAATAGCGATATCGCGCGTCCATTAAACAATGCTTGACTCGCTGAGGAAGGTTCAGTTAGATGCTCCCCACATGACGCCCCACATGACTTCCTTGGTATGCTCTCGATTACTTTTGGAAGTGTTTCTCACTGTCACCACATTCGTGAACACGATCGACAAGCACTGATTTGACCATTTGAACATGTGCTCCTCGTTCTTCGGATTTCTTTACAGGCTGCTTTTTATGCCTTTCGCAACATTCACAAATTCTACTAACTGTGACCAACTACAGCATTTTTTATTCACCTTGTGTGATTAGTCGTCTTGCTGAGTTGCTGTAAATATGGGTGACTAAAGCTGTCTGTGTTAATAGAATCGCTTTCTTTCCAATGTGGTCTTCTCCAATGTTATTTTCCAACCTTCGACATTGAGATGCAAAGTAGTGCAAGAAAAATGAAAATTCAGAAAAAGAGACAGATTCGTGGTCAGCGGCTTGAATAATTCCCATATGTGCAATCAGGGCGAAATCGGTGATCATAACCTCACCTTTACTCACCGCTACCCAATAATACAGTACCCTACCGAAGCCAAAACTTATTTCTTGTAAAACAGGAAAAGACCACTTAGCAAATCCTCTAACCCTATCCGGAATCGAGCCCTCTACCCCGCCCAAAGTGCACCTCGCTCTCCACTTAGCCATCCAGGCGCTACCTCCACTGTTGCAAATGAATCAATTACACCATATACACTGCAGCTTCGTCTAGGAAACGTAGGAAATTACCATGTTACTATTAGGTTGGTGAAAAAGTCTTGCACCACAGCGTAATTTTTTTCGAAATTTCATTGTTTCTTTTGTGAGCGACTTCAATCTACAAAGTAGTTACCATTTACATCTACGATCTTCTGCCATCTGACGGGAAGATCATGAAATCCTTTCTTCCAGAATGGAGTCAGCTGTGACTCAAAGAAGTGTTCCACCTCGGGTTCCAGTTCGGTTCGGTCGTTGAAGCACCTATCCCTTAGGTGTTGCTTGAGAGCTCGAAGAGGTGGTGGTCCGATGGCGCAAGATCTCGTGAACAAGGTGGGTGGGGCAGCACCTCCCATCTAAGCTCCTGCAACTTCTGGCGAGACGACCTTGCAATGTGAGGGGCGAACATTGTCGTGAAGAAGGTAAACATCCCTCCGCCCCGCCGCTTGCGCGACATGGCCTCGAACAGCTTCTGCAGCTGTGTAGCGTAGATGTTCGCTGATACTGCGGTGCCGTCGTCAGGAAGCTCACGATAGAGCGTTTCTCGAGAATCCCATCAACAGCACAGCATTACCTTCCTCTGGTGGATGTCCGCTTTGAGGTTGTGGTTCTCCTTGAGGGAGCCACTGGACCTTCCGAATATGGTTGACGAGAAAGACCCAGGATTCATCTCCCGTGACGACATTCTCGAGAGTCGTTATTACGAAAACGAACAAGGAGAGACTGAGCGATAGTTAGTCGAAGCCTTGTCCGAGTCACGGAGTCAGTCAGTCTTCACTGTAATCGTAGTATTTATATGCCCTCAGATGCAAATTGCCACGAATGCGAAATATTCTAGAATGTTTGTGTTACAAATAAGTATCACTAAACAGTCTTTGGAAGTTCCTGTTAAATCTTGAAAATTTTTCAAAATTTTTGGTGCAAGACTTCTCCACCATTTTAATGTAATCCAACCTTAATTTGAGCTCCAAACTATGTGTTAGTTAAGTTCAGAGCACAACAGGGTCATTCCAGATGTAACTTTTGCCTTATCAGCTCGCCCTGAAGCGATACCATTTTTGGACCAATCCTCGTCCGATGTCCTACAAGATCATATAGGTCTCCTTCAGAATCTCCGGACCGAGTTCACAGACCTCCCTCGTAAGTGCTATGAGGAGCGACTGCTTATCGACTGTATAGATCTATGCAATCTTTGTACACGTAACCTCAATATCGTAATGTAAACGATCTAAAACGCTTTCCTGAAAGAGCTTTATACATGATCATAGGTTACCAAGTTGGGGAAACTAAAGCCATTGTTAGAGAATGACCGAAGAAAATGATTAGTTACAGGAACGAACACGACGGCAATGAGCAGACCAGATACGGAACAACGCCCAGGACCAATACAATTACAAGAGAAGCAAATAGTTGAGGAGAATACAATAAATAAGAGGACAATCTATACAAACTACAAAGACGATGGAGAACTGGTCTATAAATAGCTCTACGCCTCCTACAAATTAACAAAATAACGAACTCTTCGAAGGAAGGACGGAAAGAATAGATAGTTATCCTCTGCATCCTCCTGCTGGACAACCGCCGCCGCCTCCTCCCATATCACCGCCATATCCTCCTCCATATCCGCCGCCGCCATAGGGGCTGCCGCCATAACCGCCACCACCACCGAAGTCTCCTGGTAAAAGCTCGTTACATGTAGCTCGATCTTCACTATTCCTCATTTGAAGAGTAAGCACCTGGAGAGAAGAACAACACCTCCGCAAGGGAAGAGAAAAAGAAAAGCTACGTTCGCATACAGCTGCGACGTACTGTAGTATGCAGAGCAACGCCACGAAGGTTAAACGCGGGCTAATCAGTCCATATTTAGCATGCGAAGCTCGTCCCGTCTCTACGGAATCTCGTGGAAGCACTTCGAAATCGTTTCTGGCCTACCCGTAAGTGCAATTTGCTGAGGCCAGCTAATATACAGACCACCAATTATCAACCCAGAGAAGAGGCTTTGCACGAGCCGAACATACGACCGATTCGTGCTGTGCTCGAGCACCGTGGACTCCTGCCGACTGCGCCAGACGTATGCTGGCAGCAGAGTGGGGTGGAGGAAGGGGAAGCACTCTGACGAAAGCGCTTTGATGTCGAACTTGTGTTCGACTGCTATCTCCATTATTGGTTATTATTTACTTCATGCACTCATGGGTGCGTCGCAAAGGAAAAACAATCATTACTCCATAAAGGAAGAAACTGTCGTTGTGTCATTAATTTACCGAAAGATTATTATTATTGCTGACCACTACTACTGGCACCCTATTTGGAAACCTGCATCTCCGCACTGGAATTCAGTTCAGATCTTTCAGTAACCGCTTGGTGGTCATTCTCATTAGTCTAATAAAATTAGTGGTCAGAATTCTCACAGCTAACGAAAAACGAGCACCCTTACTAGTGTACGCGTGCTCGAGCCTCAGGTATTTATGATGGTTCTTCAGAACCTGCAGAGTTTAATCTGATAAAAATAGGGTTCGGTAGGTGACAAGGATAAGGAGATGAAAACTGGTGGTGTCCTCACCCCATCACGCAGTCACCGGGGAGAAACTATGGTGATCTGGGAGAGCCTACAAGTCTAAAGACTTGTAGTCTCTCTCATGTGATAGGGCGAGGACCAGGGATTTTTTTACGATGTACGATTAACGACATTTCGAGTCGTAAATCGTAAATTTTCGTAAATGTGGTCTTCGACCAACAACCAACTGGGCCCAAATTTATGTGTACCGGGTAATAAAGATGTGCCCACTCCAATGGTTTCCTCTTATAGCGCACTGCTAGTTCCTTTTAGAGTTGTTTTTGATTCCTAATGTGTTACTGTGGTAGAAGACACCATCCTGTGCACAGGTTTCTCGAATACGACCGACCTTTTCGCTTAACCAACTTTATTATTTCTCTGACATTGTAGGGGATGACGTTTGGAACCGGACAAGCTCAAGAGGAGAAACAAGTGCAACACATCATTAAAAAACTATCTCATCTCTAGGAGATTGGGTTCCTCGGTTTCCGGCTGGGAGCTAGTAACGAAGGTCGAATTCCTACAGTCGAAGGTCGTTACACTCCAGCCCACAGAAAGACACTGAAGGCAGTTTCTTTAAGAAAGAGGGACGAGAATTCTTTGACACACGTCCTATTTTGTAATAATGCCCTTGAATTTGTTTATAATAGAATCATTCTAATCCTGCATGAATAGAATTGGCGGAAATCCACTATTGAGTATCATTCGTGAAATCACAAAGTGCGGTCAAAGCGAAAATGTCAAGAAAAGGTCTGACTGGTTCTGGCACTTTTGTTCTCCCTTTTCAGTGGTTTGATTAAGGGGATTGCATTTACTCTGACTCACTTGCTGCTGCTGATTCTCCGAGAAGAAAAAAGCAGCACTCTTCGTTACAGAACTGGCGAAGGGTAGCCGGAGTGAGTGCAGAGAATTGTTAAATACTAGTTCCATATTTTAGTTTTCAAAATTGAAAAAATGCAGGCAAACTTGCATAGAAAACCTGCGCTCTAAACAAGTTTCGGTTACCGCGTGATGTTGTCTATCGACGGTTCAGAACTGAGAGCACTTTTAAAGTTAAACGTCTTCTTTGCAATCTCTCTACAATTAACAGAGCATCTGAATTAGAGTACCGTGCTCTGGTTATTGCTCGGTACCTGGCATCTCATTGAACAATGGACGTGTAACTACCTTCCTGCAGCTATCTATATACCGTTTACTCTTGCTGCGCCTAAAATGTGACTCCTGCAAACTCAAACTGAACCAGTTTTAACTTCAACTGCGTTCTTCAAAACTCATAACTGAAGTAGAACTACTTTCAAATTGAGCTGGACAAGTTCTAAATAAAAATTGTTTGTCTAATGTCAAGCTGAAGATGCATCAAGAAAGTTATACGTTAACTCCATGTCCAACTTTCCATGAATCTCAGCATGATGCATCTGTTCAATTGATGGTTCGTGAAGCTGAACGCCGAGTTATTCGCTTACGTTTCGGCGGTTTCGCCTTCTTCAGAGCCTTTGTAGTGGAAGCCGAGGAGCTCTAGCAGTCACCGTCAGATGGAGGTGAACGTTGGTGAATCACGAATTTCACCAACGTTCACCTCCCGCTGGCGGTGACTGGTGAAGCTCCTCGGCTTCCACCACAAAGGTGTTCCGAATGTTTTGGGACTTATTTCCAAATTTTGAAAAGCGTAGATCTTTCGGTGCGACACACGATGGGATTGCGCCATGGATTCACTCAGAACGCAATCCCATCGTATGGATTAGTATGCTTGTTAGATTATTACATGCGCAGTTGCTGTTTTCGCCGCATTGTACAGTAGTAAAACTTTTTTTAAATTGTTAGTTTTGCCACCGAATTTTTCGTTGTTGTTTCTGCTAAATTCTAGGCCAAGCGAAAAATTGGTAGTAAATTTGGAATTTAAGAATTTAATGTATATTCAAACGATGCACGCTTTTTGTTGGAATACCATGCATAGGCTTAAGTTAAGTTATTGAAATTGCAGTTTTTTCGACTTTCTAGAAAGGTGTAAAGTTTGATTTGAAAGGTGTCTTACTAGCAACAAGGTGTGAAATTGGGAAACAGTTGGTTAGGAAAACTGTTCAGAATGAGCTTAAAATTACATGATAAATAAATAAGTATTGAATCACATCTGACTCAAATTAGTGGAAAAAGCCTTTGGAAATTTAGTGGCACTGCAGTACACGTCCGGTCACTCTTACGATTTACGGTTTACGATTTACGGCGGTTTTTTCGTAATTACGATTTACGATTTACGAAATTTCAAATTTCATTTACGCACACCCCTGGTGAG
>OX377203.1:37902245-38052990 GCA_947396885.1 Heligmosomoides polygyrus polygyrus
AATAAATAAGTATTGGCACCCCTGGTGAGGACGCTACCAGAACATTTTTCCATACGCCGCCTGAAAGGGCATTCCTCAAGATTTCGACTTTCATGGAAGGATGAGTGGAAATTGTCCGCTCATGGTAAAGGTTCTGCAGTACTTTATCCGCTGAAAGCTTCGGCGACTTCGTCTTCCACAGAGCCTTGCGGTTCATGCCAAGGAAGTTCATGCGTCAGCCCCTCCATCACCTCAAGCGGAGGTCATCTTAAGTGAATTTCATTCTGGCCTCGGCATTCACATGAGACTCCCGAAGAGAGCGAAGCCATTCAAACGTTAGCCAAATAAAATGCCATACTTGACCTCCGCAAAGTTGTATAAGAATAAGTAGGACTGGTATTTTGGCATTTAGCATGCTCTCTCTCGTAGTGAAACCTTGGCATTGTCCTTAGTGTGTCAGTACTTCAGGACCGCGTGGTGAATCATTCACTGACGAGAACGGTAGCGAAGACGACCCACTCTAACGGTGTCTCGGCGGGTCTCTGAAGACGATGAACAGGTCAAAGCGTTACACCGCTCAGTAACTCTACAGCCGGTCAACCTCACGTCGTTGGACGCATGGACATTATTAGCACAGTGTGCTATATTCACTGAAAGCCGAACATGGACTTTACTTCGTCCTTGGAAGTTTCTGAAAACAGGGGACGGAAACTGTACCTCCTCCCATTCCTCCCATTCCGCCGCCCATGCCACCTCCATATCCGTTGCCGCCGTAGCCACCGCCAAAACCGCCCATGTTTCCTGTAAGCTTATGAGTTGTATGGGGAGCAGGTAGAAAAGGGGACTACAATCACTACCGAAACCGCTGCCAGCACAGAAGAACCGAAGCAAATAGTACCAACCTCCCATTCCGCCTCCAAATCCTCCTCCTCCACCATTTCCGCCATATCCGCCATCACCTCCCATTCCTCCGTATCCTCCCATCATTCCTCCACCATTTCCGTATCCACCGCCTCCGTAGTCTCCGCCGCCATAGCCGTTTCCTGAATGAGGTAGAGATCAGAGGAGTGAAATTAACGCTGAGCACATAAAAATGACCATGCGGAAGAAAGCTGGCTCTCACATACCTCCGTATCCTCCGCCTCCCATGCCACCATATCCGCCATCGCTGCCGCCATATCCTCCATTGCCCCCATAATCAGGGCCCCCTCCATAACCGCCACCGCCATACCCTCCTCCGCCGTATCCTCCTCCGTAACCTCCTCCAAAATCGTCTCCGCCGCCGTTATAGCCTCCTCCCATGCCTAAAACAGACTACACCCTAGTGATACAGTACGAAGCAATAGTCAGGAAACGTTATGTTCCGGTGCTCCAGAGAACAAACCGTATCCGCCATTAAAGCCATTGAAAAGCCGCCCTCCAGAAGGTCCGCGTCCGAGCGATCCGTAACCACCGCCCGAGTTAGAGAAAGCACCTGAAGAGACGACCTTTCTGACACCGGACCACAAGTCTCAGGTAGGGAAACCTACCTCTGCGACGCCCTCGCATGTCTTTTGCTACGATACCTTTATACTTCGCAACAAGGTCAGCATCATCGCCTTGAAGTTTCGAGAACTAAAATGTACATAACACGTTAGGCAATGAATAATCACAGAAAATGCACAATAACAGCCGAACTCACTTCGGAAGGTTCACCTTCTTCTATAGCTGCTTGTGGCTTTTCACCGACAACAGGCTCTTTGTTGGTTATGGAAGGTATGGCAGTCGCAACGGCAATAAACGCAAACAACATCCTGAAATAGGTTAACCTTTTCGTTCATATAATTACCATACGCGGTAATTCTGTACACATTTTTAGTTAGAAGGATTCATTGTTTAGAACAGCAAATTAGAAGAAAGCTAGTTACATATTAAGGAGTGGTCACACGAAGAAGGTGGTTTCCCCTTTGTCAAAGGGTGTCACGAAAGCATTTATACGCTCAAAAACAAAATATGTAGTTTCTAATCGTGCCCTAAACTGCAGTGCACCGAAAACCTTCAGGCCGTTAATTATGTGGGTAGCGACGGGCATTCGTTCCGCATAACACATCGTTTCTTCGTTTAGGACGCAAATACAAGTAACAGGGAGCTGAGTAGTAGAAGTGGGCACGAGTATTTGCGAACGGCTGAGCGAAATCTTCATTTAGTACAATTATAAAGGATACAACATCGACTTTTTAGGGAGAACGTCCTAGGCATGGCCAAAACAGTCGTTCAAACTGCGAATCAACGAGAAATGGGGGGGGGGGGACTGTTTCGTTGTTCCACTTATCGCATGAACGTCTTTTTCTATTTATAAGCCATTTAGAAGAAGCTTTAGGTTAGAAGGAAGCATATCTGTAACAGTACTCATTGCGTTCGCATCAATCACATTTTTTCCTCCCATCCCGAAGGCCAAGATGCGACTTAAAGCGAACCAGTGAGTGGCTGACCCAGACTGTAGAGACTAAAGATAAGAGTCCTCGTTTTCCATTTCTTTTTCGCGCCACGCATTCTACTTCTAGTGGATGTCGAGAGAGGTGACACTTCTTCCGACCGTGTTGCGCGCCCCGCGCCGCTACGACTCAGTAATGAACTGCGAGTAATGAATTGAGAGAATGAATGCCAGATCTCTTTATGGATTGCGAAATAACGTCGCCAACGAAATGTAGGGTAGTCGAAGGGTAGATCTGTCAACGTTTTTTGTAAGCTGTCTTGAACAGTCGAAACTGATGTTTAATAATTAAGTTTAACAACACTAAGCGCTAAGAACCTGTAGTCATCTGCGCCGAACAGCTCCATATTAATGACATTTACACTATAAATCAAGTTAACATCGTGAGCGATGGCGCAACCTCTCCGCACGTTGCAAGAATTACGGTCCTCCAAAAAGTCACACTCAAATATGGGAAACTCAGTATGTTAACACGTTTCCAGTGTTACCAGTGTTATTATACTTAACAGGTTTCAAGCCCAACACCGTCACCTTCATTTTGGAGCAGCAGCTTTCGGGAATGCAACGTTGTGCAAACTTTCGCTGCAATAAAGGGAGAACAGTGTATGTGCAAACCGATGATGACCGGTATTAGCTGATTTTCTAACAGCCCCATCAATCTCCAAAAAGGGAGATTAAGTTGTCAAAAGTGGCAGTCGTCCAGATAGGGTTTCTCGTTTCACATATACACATCTACTATAACTACTAAAGTAAAGCGTCATGAGACATGGGTCAATGGAAGAAGCTCAACGCTACCATCTTCTTGCCATAGGAACAAAGCACTACCACTTTGAAACGTACTGTCATCAATTCTGCAGATTCTCTTCATTCGCTCATGTAGTCTAGCGCTCCACGGCAAATCAACATCTCACCTCATAAGTGCTGAATATCCGAAATGATTCAGCGGAGAACAAGAGTAGCATAAACCACAGAGAGCGATTCTACCCACTAAGCGTTTACAAACCGACGTAAAGATGAAAAATAGCGGAATAAACAAACGATATTATTCTGAAACGCACTCACCAAAGCGCCATGCAACGTTCGCGAATTATGTGCACAACCAGCCGGGTTTATTACGTTTATATATCGCGGAGCCGACTGTACAGCCCGCTGACACCTGAGCAGCTGTCATTTGGCGCCGATCTGGAACCAGGCTATTGTCCACTTGAGATTTCTATTTCTGCACCCGCCGAGACTGAGCACTCCCTGAATAGGACAAATTCTTGAGCAGATACAAAGACTCCATACAATTTTTAAAAAACAGCTCTCGTCAGGATGTGAGCACGACTACCTTTTCAAATTACTACACCGTCAAAGCGCAGCGGATCTATCCTCCAGTCGTTGGGTAGATGTGGTGCTCGGGCAAACTTTACTGTTGCAGAAATGAGATTTCAAGGTTCCAATTTGTTTGATCTGACCCACTGAGCGCTCCTCCACGTTCCTTCGAAGCTGAAACTCGCTCACTTGCGTTTTCCCAAAAGTGACAGTGACTAGTCTTGAAGATTCATGTAGGGTTACTATATATACATGCAGACCGACGGAGCTTTTACACACTTCAATAGCTGACAGGGACATTAGGGTCCCGAGCGGTACTCTGAAAAGCGGTTATCGCCAACCACACACATAGACAAAGGAAGAACCCGTCGTTTCGACCACTGAGGAAAAACTGTGTAGTGCTGGGAGGACTGCTCAAATGGTTGCATGCTGTGCCGATTCTATAAAGGAACTATACAGCTACGACATGAGCACTGCAACCCCTTGATCTAATTCCGGTTCGGTTGAGCACGTAGTCTAGGTAAGAATCCTTCAACTCGATGTCGGTGAGATGGTGTGTGTCTTCTAAGTGCAACACAGTCGTAGTTCAAAAATCAGCTGGTCCCTCCTGTCTTTAAGTTGATCAGGTATGAGCTGCAAATAAAACTCTGGCACATTAAAAAGGGAATTAGTTCTGATAGCTCTTCCACGTTCCAACACTGTGATAAATATCGAGCGCGATGAAAGCTTAGCAAATAGTGATTAGCCTCCTTCCCTGCAAAGAAATTCCAGCGCAAAAAGACAGCTATCCCAGGAGCAGTTTTACTTCTTCGTGCCAGGTTTGCTAACATTTACTGCCATAATCCTAATTCGCGGTTCTCCAGCGCGTTGAACAACCGAAAGAGTAGAATGCGAGAAATAGAAGATGTGTCGTACATAATTACTTAAGCTCTGAAGGGAATACATGAGGACACAAACTTTTATTTGAAAAACTAGTAAAACACGCACCGGAAAATAATGACCTAAGCAATTTCATTGAACATGTTCAGACTACGTGATAGTGATGAAACTAATATATCACAAAACGTAAGAAACCTTCACAAATGTACAGTGGGTGTGAGTAATTATACCCGACAGAGAGATCAAGCACCTGAGAGGCACCATGAGATTGTAAGTTCATCTAAAATGTTGACGTACTCGTTCCGAAGACTTCACACCAATCGACAGGATTGAGTTCAGTGAAAATTTAGGGTAAGCACCACATCATCTGATAAGGCATGACGCACTTTTACGGTGCTCACCACCTTTGCGACTGTCTGGATGGAGCCGTACTGCAGCCAGTTCACATCGCCCCAGTCAGGCGGTCTTCGTATATACGCTTCGCAGCTATGTGATCGAGAGCTGTGTCGCCAAAGCTGAAAGTACGAAAAGTGTGCAAGACAGAAGCAGCGCGAAAGTGGCGAAAAACATACGCATAACATTCTGCAAATGTCTTCGGTGGAGAATATAGGCACAGGCTCGTACACCATTCCAAACACTGAGACTAAGCCGAGCATAGAGAGTAAGAACAGTGTTGAACACCTGATCTCAAACAGTCTAAAAAACAGACCAATGAGCAGACATTCCCAGGGTGAAAATCAAAACCAAGTTCCACACCGTGCAAAAATAAGGTAGTACTAGCGGTATGCATATGTAGCAGGACACTATTGATCCAGTCAATAACTGTTGGATTAAAACCAAGACATGTTTGGTGGATGTCGCTGCGCAACGAACAATTGAAGCTTTTTTGTACACCAAAGACACACACAAGTCCAATAGGAATAAGATAGTGAAGACGCTTACTTGGACGTGGCGAGCTGAACCTCTTTCAAATGCGGAGTGAAGAGCCTGATGAACGCAATAAAATCGCTTTCGACAAAACACCTCAGATCAGCTCCAGCAAACGAACGCCGACGGACTTCTGCATCACACATTCTCATTCAAGCAGCATTTATAATAAACTCTAGAAATCAATGAAACAATCGGTGCTTTTTGGTAATGACGTGTTACCATTAAGATTAACGGGGGTAGTCTTAGAGCAGCAATCGAATAAGCAAATGCTATATGGTGTTAGATGCATGAAGTAAGCCAACAACTGACGTCCTCATAAAACTGCATGAGTTTTCATCACTACGTCTGACCTGCAGAGCATTTGAGTGGACTGACATATAGACCTTTATTCTAGTTCAATCGCATTTGAGTATGATTTGGTATTTGAATGTTTTCGGCTGTTGTGGAATTTCACATGTGGCTTATCCCTTACTAATCGAGACTCAACGGATGATCTGCTTGAGAAAGAAATGTCCTGCTGAACATAACGTCGTGAATGCAGTCAACAACACCGTAGTCGGAGTTCGGATGGAACTCCATGCCATCAACTGCGTACACTACCAGCTGCTCAAGGTATTGCAATCCGAATATACACCAGCTTTCATTGCAGTAATAATGAGAGCGACAGGGCAACTTCGCTTAATTCTTTGTATTAATCCACTGATCCTCTACAGTGAAGAAAGTTGTCCGTTTTTCCTGTTTCACGCACTAACGATCAGATGTAAACCGTCAAGGCATATCTAATCAATCGCTACTTTGTAACGATGGAAGTAGTAAATCGTTAATAGAGCGCGGCCCTGTGTTTATTTGATCGAAGACCGTGGTGAGATTCACTGTTCCAAGCAGTAAAAAGAGCTAAACATTCTGAACAGTAGCTAAACTCATTTATCCACTCATACCTCTTGAACAGGTACTTTTCGTCGGCAACCATTTGGAAGCTTATCGTTAGTTATCGTTCTTCACCTACGACATCGAATAACGTTTCTGCTTTAGACGAGAGTTCTATGAAAATGAAATGATGTTTGGGAGAGCTGCTTCTTAGAATGATTTCGACTTGACTAGGCTTCCCAAAAGGAGGCTACGCCATCACCATCAAATAAGCTGCATCACTCTTGTACAAGAGCTCAATAGGCTAGAAGAATCATACAAAGCTGAACTTGGACGATACGATGCGAGGAACTGCAAACGGAGCCTTTCATTACATCACCGACAATGAACTAATTATATGCAGACGCTTAGAGAGATTACTCCCACAAACCATTTGGCGAAGCAGCACCAACTTTTCGGGATGCACCCCTCTTGTGCTCACTGTTCTCTAGCGTCATCTCTCACATACTGCAGAGTTCATGTCGAACATGTTTAGTAACAGCAAAATACTGAACATTCTCCCGGCTAAAAGGATGTTGGAAACTTATCAAGGTGCTATCCCAGCCTAGAGTACCCACACAACAGGGGTAATAAACTCCTTCTCTTATGCCCCATCATCACCTCCCCTGAAAATATGTAGCGTCCACATAGTATGAATCAGCCACTTCCCTCATAAACACATTCAGACTGCGGTGCTGATAAGTGCATTTAAGCAGAGTGAAAACGCCTTCTTCGAACACCTTGTGTGAGCGGATTCTTATGAAAATTTCCGCAAATTAAAATTTATTTTGGCGGCCCCAAAACATGTCCAATTTGATTTCTAGTGTCTCAAATGCAGTTCAAACTGAAAACGTGATGTACTGCAAAAGCATCCGATCTAGTTGGAGGTAGAATGAGCAGCAGAATTCTAAAGCAATGGATATAACGAGCAGGCATTTCTACCGAGCATATTCAATGAAACTTCCATACTAAAGGTAAACGTTATTGGGCACAACATACCTTCGTTGAATGAGCCACCACTGAAGACAAAGGCTTCCGGACAAAGTCGATTTTCCTTGTATAAACGATAAATATCTGGTAGCCAGTTGGATACAAATACGTGAGCACCGAAATGGATCTGCAACAAAACCAACATCTAATCTGGACTTGGAGAAACACTGAAGATTAGCCATACCCGAAGTCTACAACAGAGCACAGGCGGAATAACCTCGCCAATGGAAGCTGCACTAAACGACGGACTACCAGTGGAACGGCCGCACTTCAAAGCTAGTACGTCTTCTCGACCAGTACGCTTATTGAAAGCGATAAACATATCATAAGGAGCAGACTAAAATAAAAAGTGCCACTCCAAGGGAGCAAAACAACAGAATACAATAAATACTAGAAACCATACGCTCTTCACCTTCAGTCTCCTTAGTGAAGCAATATTGGACAATACAACAGATCTGAGTTCACTGCATACTTGAGAGAAGTTAAGCACGGACCGACCTAGAAGAACGCTAGTATTGATAAGCGCGGATCGAAAACCCTGGCAATGGGTGTTGTTACCGTTTTCCAACTATTGGAGTTTTTTTCTGGCTCTAATAGTGAGCTCGATAAAAGGCTTCAGCACAAGATTCTGCCCTAACGTAGTAGAACAGACTGTGTTGATATCGAATCTCAAAAGAAAAGCTCGGATGAGAACTATGTTAATGTAGTACTTGTTCACTCTGTTTTTCTCACTGAAAAGTTCGAACTTAGGTATAATGTTTTCAAAGGGCACATAAGGAAGGGAAAGCCGAAAACACATAATTTTTAGGAACAAGTGTTGTCACAGTTGCGCGCTTTGCGCAATGTTTCACTATCACTAAGCTAAGGTCACTCACTTCAAGCTATCTGCTCTGCTTCAGCAGCGTTCTTCCCTCCCTAGTAGTACGAAATGCAATATTTGAAAACATTAGTATGCTCCAACCTTACACTACCTTCCTTAAGACCAAGTCCTTAGGATTCGGTGACGCGGAGAAGAGCACAGAAACCGTGTTTATGTGAGTGTTCTTCGACCATATCCAGTCTCGGAGCGGGCAGTAGCCCGCGTAGTACCTCCTCTTGATGCCCCTCAGCACGGTCTTTCACTTCTCTCTAGCGCCGAGCAGACTGCAGACACCTTCACTGCTTATCCTCGGCAACGCGACAGGAGACACCCGCCCCCTGCGGGGGAGGGGGCGGGGCGTCTGGGGTACACCGCTGTTCTGCAGACCGGAAGCTTTTGTTTTGCGTGGCCGTTAGACTCTTGGTGAAGTCTAGGGGGTTGGGGGTGGGTGAGCAAGGGGGATGAGAGGAAGATCGCACGCCACCCCCCCCCCCCCCCCCCTCCTGACCGTCACCCTTATCCTCAAACGTCAACCCTCGATAGGTGCTGAGTGTCTGAGTGACTGGTCACACGACGAAAAGTTTTGGTCAGAACGGAGCTTCCCACCACTTCTAGTAACATGTTGGGCAGAAAAATTTTTCACGTCGGACCGCTACACCAGTGACAGATGGCCTGACCGTTATGGCAGACAAACAAACAAACGAACGCCATATTCAAGCTAAAATCAACAACATCGATCGATATTAGCCTCCCGATCAAAACTTTCCACTTGCTTTAGCGCTTTCGTTGGCCATAATACCCACGTGTCTCCATTCCCGATCTGCTAAATCTGTTAGAAAACCGAAATCAACGGTCCGGAAAAAGTATTATTGATCGCTATTCCCGTACGGTGGCGCGTGTAGCGCAGTCGGAGGAGGCGCAACTGTCGCGTGCACCCGATACCAGGTTCCTGGCTCGGATTTCCCGCCCAGGCCAACCAAGCCTTCCATCCCTCTGGGGTCGGTGAATTGGTACCGGACTTGTCTGGGAAGGATAAAGCGCTGACTTGTTCATCGGCTGGCCACCGCAAATCATTGTATGGCCAAATACGCATTCATGTCTCCTCCACGACATCCCGTAGAAGTAGAATGCGCTGGCGCATCCCAAAAGGGATTGAGTAACGCCGTCCTTTATCCTTATTCCCGTACGATCGGAACCTTCCTCCTGTTGTGAAGCATAGTCACGTGTCTCCTACCCCGATCGCTTAAATCTGATAAAAAATCGACAATACCGATCGACATTGATTGCCTGATTGGTCAGGGACATGATTTGCCTGATTTTATTGACATATGCGGCTCGTTTTCTGAATCCCTACGCACATTGTACGACTTGTCCGCCGTTTTCTGTTTCCCCTTTACGTCCTCTGAAGCTGGGCACAGGATGGACGACGCCTTCGCCACGCCTTCTGAATCCCAGGCACTTTGGGCAACGTCTCCCTTCCTTCTGTACCCATCTTATTGCTCCTCCCCCCTTAGTGGTCCCTTCGCGTCTTCTGAATCTCGACGCACGTTAGACGCCTTTCGCAAGTCCTCTGAATCAGCACGCACGTTGGGCGACATCTGGGGCACGCCCAATGAGGTGCGAGAGTCGTCAACGACTTACAGCGCTCTAAAGGAAAAAATACTACAGAAATTTTTGGTAGCGCGACTTAGTAACAAGCGATATGGTGAGCCCCGAGCTTGATAAGCCGCATCATCAGGGATTTCGGCAGTATTTTTTTTCCGTAAGTGCTGTAAGTCGTTGATGAATCTGCCACCAGGACGCTCAAAAACGCGCACAGTTGCCGCCGTATCAAGCACCAAGAGCCCGTTGTTCTTTTACCGCCTTAGCATCCCTCTGAACGGAAAATGTTACCCGCGCGAGATACGCAGAGGCGTTCACACGTTATCCGGACGTCATCGATAGGCAAACTGTTTTATATAAAGGTGGTGAGGAGTGATAGAAAAAAAAATACAAGACACTGGATCTTGGATAATTTGTTAAGAAATTCAAAAAAACCATAACTAATGAGGAAAAACTTGCCGTCCATAAATTGAGCAATTCGCAATAGCAATCCTTCGTCAAGATCGAGCAATTTTTTTCCACGGTCGCAGCGACATGGCGCAGAACGAATTGAAGGATCCATACCGATGCAGAGAGTGATGGAAGACAGTTGCACTCCGAGTTCTATCATGAGACTGCATTCCCTATAAACCCCAGACGATATGATTTTAGTGACAACACGCTTCTATTTTTTAAAAGACGCCACAACTACCACGTCAAACCCAGCAACCCAAATGCAATTAACTTGCCGGCTATGAGAAATCTGCTCCACCCGTCTGCGCTGTCGGTCTAACCGATTAGAGAACATTCTTTTCGCTAGCACAGCGACGCTGCGCTTCCATTTGATGTTTGCTTTCTTCAGCTCGTACAGCAAGGAGGTAGCGATCAGGGACAGATGTGAGGAAACAGCAGGTTGAATTTCTAAAGCGACAAAGATGGAGTTAAAAACACATTAAATTTAAATTGCTTCTCCGCGATTTGGACATGTTGTGATCCATGACTAATAGTTTTGCTATTTCCGCAAGATAAATTCCTTAAATTTCTCCACTTTCGCCATGCAAAATTTCGGTCGGTTCATTCCCCAAAATTTCTGACCTTTTCCAGTCAAAACGGTCATTTTTGTTGTTGACCTGAACAGAAATCTAGTGCTTGCTTATCCAAGCGATCATGTGCTTACACTGTAATAGTAGTAAAGGGGAACAAATGCATAGCATTGAAGCTTTTTAAGAATCAAATGTGTGCCACAGAGAGCTTTGAGGAGATTCGCTCTTCGATTCAGAACAAATCGTTCGCTACTAGTTTTATAAACGCGCGTGCTAGCATAGTGGAAGACACAATCGCGTGCACTCCGATTCAACGTACATGGTTGGGATTTTCCTCCCAGGCCAACTAAGTCTTACACACCTCCGGTGTCGATGAGTTGGTACCCGGCTTGTCTGGGGAGGATAAATCAGATAAGGCCATGGGATAGGGACAACGTATCGGCCGGCATTGTATAAGCCAAACGCATTCAAATTGCCTTTCAAGCTACCCGGCAGAATAAGAAGGTGTATCCCAAAAGAGGATCAAACATGACCGAGAAGCGGCATTAAATATTGTAGGCGGCACAAGAAGCAAAACACGTTGAGAGTGCCCTTCGACAAAGGTTAATTGCACTATGTTCACTATAGTTGTGCTTATTCGACTTTCGAATAATTTGTCATACTGTGTTATTCGGATTCGAAACCTTTCGGCTGTCGAACATTCGATTTCGAAAGGAAATCGAAAATCAGGAAGTTTCGAGCATACGAAAACAAGGAATTATTCGAATAGTCGAATAAGCACAACTATAGTGTTCACGATTGAATCACAGCATCATCATGCGATATAGTACCGTTTCGATTACTTAGGACTTCAGGAACAGGAAAGGGTTCCCAACTCAAGGTGAGCTTTTGCGATGCTATTTTGACAGGATGTAGGGCCGTGTGAGCGGAGGCCAGAATTACAGTTAGTTTTTGCTAAACGCTTTTTTTAAAGACCTAAAGGAGGCGTGAAGCCGTGTGCGCAACAATCATCAACCCCTATGACACCCCAGGAGATGTGCCTCAGTGGCGTAGTCGGTACGAGTGCCTCCTCATGGGAACACATCGGCGGGGTTTCGAGTTCTAGTCCGCGGACTGCCAGTACTTTTGCACTTACTTTTGCTGTTATTATTCTTTCTCATTATCACTTGACTCAACTTTATACCATAAATTCTTACAACAAACCAAGGCTGTCTATTTGCGCCATCATATGTGCTAGTTTTTCAGCGATGCGTATCCGCACCATATCGTTTTTCTGGAAATAGAGAGTATAGTCTTGCTCTTCTCTTTTAGTCAACAGCTATGACACAAATCTATGAAACAACTAAAACGCAAGCGCTTGTTACACCAAGAGCATCTTACAAGAGCCAGTGAGGAACAATCTTCTCCCTGGCGAGAAGTGAGTACTTCTGCGTCGTTGAACGCGTAATCACTCATCCAGCGTCTCAGCTCGGCACGCTACCGCGATGTCATTTTCCAGACGAAATTTTTTTACTGTCGAAGAAGTGCTGAACCGCCAAAACAACCGTGTGCTTGCCAGAACAGTAACTGAAGCTAACAAAGCGGGAAGGATCCACGAACGCTGCGGACATTCGGATTCAGTCATGGTTTGGGCTACTGTCACCTACCGGGAAAGCAGCCGGTGTTTTTCGTCAAAGAAGGAGAGAAAATGGACTCGAAAATAAACTTGGAAGAAGTTTTGGAAAAGACTTTGATTCCCTGGAGTAGATCAATCTTCGGGGACAAGCCGTTCATTTTCCAGTAGAATTTGGCACCACCTCATAAATCGAAGTTCGTACAGGACTGGTGTCGCGACAAGCTTCCTGGTTTTATCAGCCTGTAAGAATGGCCTCCGTATAGCCCGGAACTCAATCCTATGGACTACTCTATCTGCTCCTACTTGGAGACCGAGGCCTGTTCTGAAAAACATCAATCGGTCGAGTTGCTGAAAGAAAGTCTTCTGTGCCACGCTGGGTGCCTTTCCGCGTCGTCTAAAGGCCTGCATCCGTGCCAGATGAAGTCGTTTTGAGATCTGATAATGTAATTGTGTTTGTAAATATGTCGATAAAGTTATGCTAGAATTTCGTCCCCTAATCTCTTTTACGTCTGTCTTTATGACGGTGAATACTTGGGAACGTAATTTCTGGACACCCTGTATGCTTCTGCAGATTAAGCAGTTCAGGCAGTTCAGATTGGGACTCCCACAATTTGTTTCTCGCCAAGTAGACAGCGGCTACTTCGGAGAATAAATAGCCTTCATGCGACAGAAGGTAGACAGGCTTAATTGGAGCAGTTTTGAAGCTTTTCTGCCCCATCTTTCCCGCTATACTATTCTATACAGTAAGACCAGTTCTTTACTGCAACGAAAGTTGGAAGGCCTAAAGAAGTAAGAAGGACCGTCGAGGAGTTCTGTTCTCGGGATTGGGGCGAAGCCCCCAACCAGACCTTTCGCGGCCGCTAGGCCGCTGTACGTCTGGTAAATATAATATGTAAGCCATGTGTATGTTAGGACATAGGAAGGTAACACCCTGACTTCAAGACAGGGTACTAAAACCTATAACTTCATAACACTATCAATCAAGTAAACGTTGCAATGTTGAGAAAGACTACACAGTATAATCCTTTAATACTAGCAATTCCTTGTGTTGGAGCAATTCAGAATGCACGTAAACTTTGGCCAGAGGAACTATGCTCATTCAGAAAGTGTACACATTCATTCTTAACAAGTCTTCTTGAAACAAAAGAGTATTTTGCCTTTGTTATGAAAATCACTAGATTACAGATGTTTAACTTTACTCGAAAAGTGCTCCGCAAAAAAGGAAAAATGTCGTGTTTAAGATGAAACGTGTCCGGTTTAAAATGAGAAGTCCTAACAATAAGATCAAAGTAAAATGGTATATATCTCTTCGCAGAATCGTCAAGTGGGTGTCGTGCTCACCACAGCTTGACGTAGCTGTCGATGGAGCTTTAATCCATCCCATTTGTTAACCCCAATAGAACAAAAAAGGTGTTTTCAGACCGATTTCACCATGTTTCATCTGGATCCTGCGATCCTGTTGAACTAAGCAAGTAGACCCTGATTGCAACGGGAGAAGCGTTTAACCGACTCACTAGGCTGCCATTCGATTTCTTCGACCGAGACGTCACTTTCTCGTGGAAATCCTATGTGCTGTTCGATTTCCATCTATCTAAAGGCCGAATTGGACAACAAAACGAACCTGGAATCCAATGGTTACAGAAAAGTAACTGTCGCGTGAAAAAAAAACGTAGGCCAAATAGGATCGGGGCCACCCCTACAAGATTATAAACGGCGGATATCAAGACCGGCTCACCGTAACCTTAGGCGTCGGGCGAGACGTCCTTTGTGCAATCGCAGAACCAGGCTAGGGAAGGGAGTTTAGGGTGTGTGCCACACAAGTTGCTCGCATGGAGACCGCTTTCGTCGCTCAGGGGCCGTATGCTCGTGTTCCCCCGTTGGGGAGAATCAATCAATATCAACATATTATATTACGCCCCAATCCCCCATTGGGGGAGACTCGGGGTAGACGAGCATACGGTCCCAGGAGGACTCCACGGCTGGGTTGTGTGCTGTTCGACCGGCGAAGCGCATACGGCTGAAACCATGCACAAAAAAAAGCGCGCAATGTTGCGTAGACGTCGAAACCTCTCGGATCCCGAATAAGCTGAAATGCAAGAATGCTACGACGCAGGAGAACCGAACTCCACACATCCCACATCCCTAGCTTGAAGCAACCTTGTTGCCCACTGCGCCACGTCCCACTTGCCGGCGGTGCCATCGCGGTCGCACAAGACATCGATCGAATGTGGCAGCGTGGACGCCGACGCGCGATCTCTAAGCTAGGAGGGCGTAGACAGCAAAAGTCTCGGCGCGACCCGCACGCACTGCGGTCACAGTGAGCCGGTCCTAATACCCGCCCTTTATAATTGTCTCACCCCTACTCAGTGGTTTTACGCCTTGATAAGAAGGTAGGTGTACGCTCTTATAACAGAAATGGCCTACCTCAGTTCACTGTAAGGGTAGGACACACAACTCCGTGAAAAAAATCCGGTTCCAAATACACATGGGCTGTACTACGTAGTGACCCCCACTCGACCCCATTTGCCCCAAAATGTATTAATCGATACAAAAAAACAACAACATAAAGCAACGAAACACTACAGGAATCCGAACAAACCACGTTACAAGAACAAATTCGTTCTTGTACAGCAGTACTTGTTCCAATATTTACGTACCACACAAGCCTGCTTCGATAGTGCGCGCATCCCACAGGCACCGTATCTTTAAGCGTCGGGTGTGAAGTTGTGTGCAATCACGGATGCACACCCTATCCAATGATTACGGGGCAGGCTCAAACGTGGGGTGCGAGAATCGCAGGGGGGTCGCAGGTTGCCAATACCCGCATTTAAACGGTCGTTACTCGTTCAATTTTGAGAGTTATGCAAATGCAGGCGGCATTCGGAAAACTAGAAGAAATTCTCTTTCCGATATTCACAAAACAGTTTTTCAAAAATGCATCTTCATGCGCGGCCGGGAGATGCGATTCTTGCTCGGAAAAATTGGAGTGATTTTACAAAAATACTCACAAATTTTTGAGAGCTGTGCAAATGCGGGCAGCATTCTGAAAACTAGAGAAAATGCACTATCTTTTGAAAGCAAAATCAAATTTTGAAAAAATTATCTTCATGCGCGGCGTGTGGGTGCAATTTCTCTGCGATTTTACGGAAATACTTGCCGAAAATCGCACCCTCCCCCCCCCCCCCCCCCCCCCGGCCGCGTATGAAGATGCCGTTTTTGAAAAACTGTTTTGTATTCATCAAAAGGAATTCTAATTTTCCGAATGCCGCCCGCATTTGCACATCTCTCAAAAATAAGTGAGTTGTGATCGTTTAAGTGCCGGCTACTTTGTAGGACCTCTCATTCCTGCTAGGCCGCAGATTGCGGATACTCGCACTTGAACGGTCGTAACTCGCTTAATTTTGAGAGCTATGCAAATCCGGGCGGCATTTGGAAAACTAGAGGAAATTTTCTTTCCGATTATCACAAAACAGTTTTTTAAAAAGGCATCTTCATGCGCGGCCGGGGGGGGGGGGGGAGGTGTGATTTTCGGCAAGTATTTCCGCAAAAATCGCGGAGAAATTGCACCCCCAAGCCGCGCATGAAGATAATTTTTTCAAAATTTGGTTTTGCCTTCAAAAGATAGCGCATTTTCTTTAGTTTTCTAAATGCTGCCCGCATTTGCACAGCTCTCGAATTTTAGTGAGCTACGTCCATTTTTGTAAAATCACTCCAATTTTCTCGAGCAAAAATCGCATCCACCGGCCGCGCATGAAGATGCCTTCTTGAAAGGCGCTTTTGTGAGCATCGGAAAGAAAGTTTCTTCGAGTTTTTGAATGTGATCCGCATTTGCATAACTCTCAAAATTGAGCGAATTACGCTCGGTTGAACAAAGTACATGTATAGCACCTCCCCATCACATCGAGGAGCGATCGACCGTGATCCATCCTTCTTGATCACATCGAAAATAGCTCCAGAAAGCTGCATTTTTTCATTATGTACCATCGAAAATCGAGCTTTTGTGAAGCTACATTTCAGCTCTAGAGATCGATCCGCTCAGGTAGAAAAATCTTTATTTTTGAAAAAAATTTGGACATGACCTCACCTGATCACAACGAAAATCGTTTAGGAAAATGCGGATTCTAGAATATATATAAAATATAAATTATTGTTTTCTAAAGCTACATGTCAGCTTTAGAGATCGTTCCGTCCAGGAAAAAAACTTTATTTTTGAAAACAAAGTTGAGCATGACCTCACCTGATCACCAGGAAAATCGTTTAGGAAAAGGCGGATTCTAGAATGTATATAAAATAGAAATTATCGTTTTCTAAAGCTACACGCTAACTTTAGAGATCGTTCCCTTCAGTAAAAAACTTTATTTTTGAAAGAATTGAGCATGACCTCACCTGATCGCAAGGAAAACCGCATAGGTAAGACTTGATTTTTTGAACAAGTGCTAAATAAAATCTGAGCAACTCTAGTTTCAGTTTCAATGGTAGCCTTGTTTAGGAAACATTTTGCTTTTGAAAAATTCCTAGAAACATTCCAGGAAAATCACTTCACCTAATAGGATGAAAGGTTGCTTAGAAGAGGCCTGAATTTTTTTCTGTTGCAAATTGAAGGTTAACTTTCGGTAGGAGTCATATACAACAACTATTTAACTTTTTATTAGATATATTATCACGCTCAAATGACGCCTTCTTACCGTAGAGGAAGCGGTGCTCAGGGTGTTGCCATGTCAATAGCCATTCCTAAAAAATCTTCGTTTAGTTGATTTATTTGCGTTAAAACTTTATTAATTGATTATTAATAAATATTTTCCTTTCCTTCACATTTTCTAAAATTGTTTGCAACATAAGAGACAACTTAACATTAAAATTCATCGATTCTTTTTGGCAGAAATCGCACCCCACGCTTGATCCTGTTACGGGGTAGCTCGCCCCCGAGCACGGTCAGTCAAGGGCATATTCTAGAGAGGCAAAGGCCAGTGGCTGCGCTTAAACTGCACTCTGAATTCATGTGTATGTTCTCCAAGAAAGGGAAGGGTTCGAACGAGCAGAATAAAGAACGAGATGTTGCCGGATTTGGAGCTATGAAACCAAGGAACTGACTTTCCTACAATACTAGAGCCAAGCCATTTCACTTTCGATCCCTCACATCGATCTGAATTCGAAAGTAGATAAATCGATCCTTCCTACCAGAATATGAAGGAAATTTCTGGCGGATTTGTTTTTTATTTTATTTTTGTTTAGGAGAAACTAATCTATTTTTCGTAAGGGGTGGAGATTCCTGTATGTCTTTTACGGATTAGCAGGATAGTGTAGGGTACGGAGTGTATCAGAGCGACGTCCTGGCCAAGAAGGATCAATGGGATTCAACGAGTCGAAGGCACCTCCTCAAAGGAACCTCAAATGACTTACAAGGTACTCCAACCGAGCCTCGCAAATGGGCATGGTGCATGCTGAACGTGGTTTAGGGGTAGCTTCGTAAACTTCGTAAATCACTACTTTAATAACTATGGAATTTGAACTACCAACTTTATCGCCCAAAAAGAAGCTTCGTTAGATGCTCCCACATTTGTAAATCTTTTGCTGTTGCTAATCTCTTGCTCTTTGTGCTGCCACATCGCGGGTCTTTCACATCGCAGCCATGCAGATTATGACTTCCCCCATTTGATCCAGTTGAACAAGAATTGTCCTCATCGTTAAATTCTTTTTTCTTTAAATCTCTTTATTTTTTTGGACAATTCATAGCTGTGTTGTGGCCCCTACCAAGATTTTCTCAAGAATGTATCACTCAAAAAGGTTACAAATTCTGAAGTACGTACAGGCTCAAGCGTGGGCTGCGATTTCTAACTAACTGAAACTAAAGTAACTACTGAAGTTGAAAATGGATCTTACCGGGAGCTGACCGTCAATTCGTGGCAGGCAAAAAATCAGTCCTCTCCTAAGCAACATTTCATCCGATCACGTGGAGTGATATTCCTATCCTGGATTTTTTCAAAAACAAAGTGTTTCCTGAGTAAGGCTACCACTGGAGCTGAAACTGGAGCTCAAAGCAGGGACACACCAGTTCTGCATAAGAACTAACTTCCTGCAATGCAGAACTTCGTACAGGGTCGAACTTCGTCCCCTAGGCCCTGTTCATACTTCCAGGCGACGCGATTCGAACGGAGAGATGCTTCCATCTCGTTGCGCTGTTTCTAATGACAGTGAGCACTCCGCAGAACCACGCATTTACGCACTTCCACACGTTAAATGTGCACAGAATTCCGGATCCACCTTTGTTTCTCCACAATCAGTTCTCCCAGTATTTTTTCTCTATGTGTTCTCTTCCATGTTTATTGCTTACGTCCTCCGCTTTGTTTTTGTTATGTTCTTGACCATTCTTTCTCTGTTTTAGGTCGCCGGTGCCCAGATTTAAAGGAGGAGGCCATAGGTGAGTATCGCTTGCATTGTACAATGCGCCCGCGTCGCGCGGTCAAAAAGACGGTTTGCGACGGAAAAATCCGTCGCAAACCGTCGCATGCTCATACTCCTTTTTAAGTTGTTTGAGAAACTATTGGCACCATTCGATTCGTCTCCTCGAGATCTACACAAACATATACAAATCTTTACCAGACTACCGCGTTTTCGCCGTAGGTGGCCTAAAAATTGACTAAAACAGGCTCTTGCGATTAGAGCACCTTATCTTCCAGGACGTGCATGTGACGTGCAGTGTTTTCGGAATATCAAAAGCAAGGCGTACGTTGTCAGTGCTCTGTCATGCCTGGAATGCTCCGAGAGTGCGCCGTGCACAATGTATATAGGATAGAACCTATCAATCGAGTGGGAGAAAGCATGTTCACCCCGCTTCTATCTTTCCTTACTGGAAAATGTAAAGCCTTCAAAACTATTTCGAACCGTTTGGAGAATTTTATCAGAAATTTGCATCTGCCCTAGTCGGGGATTACTCCAATCTATCTCAGCGAGATTTAAGTGTGCGCCGTGTGTAATGCTTATAGAGATGAACCTATTAATCGAGTGGGTTCGACAACTGGTAGAGTGAGCGTTTGGTGAGTTCTATCATAAATTTCTAGCCGCTCCACCAAAGAATTGCTCCAAGGCTGTCCAGCTAGCCTTTGGTGTGCACCGTGAACAATGCATATATTAGGGGGGGGGGCAAAAGTAATGAGACACCCCATGCCGTGTGCATATATTTCGTGGCTGGAGTCTGGTTTCGTGCTTATCGTATTTGTATGTTTGCATGCTACTTACTGAAGCCCATCTGAGAAGTTACCACTTTCGCCCTTTCCAGAAGCATGCCAAAAACCCCAGCCTGTCTCATGCCGAAACCCCAGTCTGACGAGTCGACCTGTGTCGCGCAAATCTCCCCCAATTCCCAACCCGAGCAGCCTGGGCTCAATATTCACGCAAGATGAGAAGTACGTCTTCTACCTTAACCCTGCCAAGCAGCGAGTCTGGGTGAGGCCTGGTGAATTGTTACCGACCTTCGTTCGGCGAGATGTTCACGGCGAGAAGCATCTTTGGAGCTTTTGGGTCTGCGCCCATGGATCGGTTTACCGGAGGCTGTTTCCCAAGAGCACCGCGATGAACTCCAAGGCCATGGTGAACGAAATAGAGGAGATGGGCCGGCGACTCGCTCTTATTCATTCACAGCGCTTCAAGAAGGTTCTCCTCTTCGACAACGCCGCACCCCATCGGGAACAAGTAAGCACGGATAAGCTTGGCCAGCTGGGCTACGTTCACGTGCCTCACCCACCGTATTCGCTGGACATCTCTCCATGCAACTGCCTCTACTACTTGAGCCTACAGGACTTCCTAGTCGGAAGGGACACAAGAACCCAAGCAGTCCTTGACAACCATATCGAGCAGTTGATGAACACCAGGCTCAAGCAGTTCTGGAGGGATGGGATCAGGAAGTTGGCTGAGCGATGGAAGCAAGGTCCTTGCCCTTAATGGCAAATACATTCCTCAGCATCGCTGAGTTGTAATTGAGTTATAAGGAGATAAAGATCTTTTTCATTTTGTCTCATTACTTTTGCCCCCCCCCCCCCCTAATAGAATCGAACCTTTTAATCGAGGGGTGACCGCTTGCAAACTGCACGCGCGGGCGTGTTCGGAGCGCAATAACTCTTTCAAGTTCAAATCGTTTCGACTGCAACTCGTACATCTTGTAGACAGTGAAATGGTCTAGTGGTACACTAAAGTGGAGCGGTGTAGCTTAGGAAGAGGCAGTGTTACAGGGGTGCGAATATGCAGGTGAGGCTTGTGTGACGATTTCTTTCCAATTTCAGTCGATCCCTGCAGGAAGACCCGGAGAGCTAACAGCCTACTAATGCGCGAGCGAGTAGAACGCTTAAGGTGCTTTAAGATGACGTGCTCACAGCTCCCTAGCTGCCTAAACTGCTATAGGCCCAGCTGCTATTTTAGAGCGTCTTAGCGGTTGAAGTTTCTTGAACTCTTACTCGCCCATATTTGACCCTTTGGCACTCGCAATACCACCGTTAGTTTCAACACGAAAAGCTCTATCGAATGATGTCAATCTCGACCAATTTCAAAAAAAAAATCGGTTTTTTGACAATTTCCCATCGAGGACGGGGCGCTCCAGAGCGAGCCTGCGCGGTCGATGACGTCATCGAAAATCGATATTTTCGAAACTGGCAAAATTCTCTCATCCAAAATCATCTAGTTGTTATTTGGGGCGCTGATTACGAACCCGACGTCCGTTTTTGAAAATTCCGCCAATTTTTAGGCCACCCACGGCGAAAACGCGGTAGTCTGGTAAAGATTTGTATAAGTTTGTATAGACCTCGAGGAGACGAATCGAATGGTGCACAACTCAAAATTATAGGAGTTATGAGCATGCGACGGTTTGCGACGGATTTTTCTGTCTCAAATCGTCTTTTTGACCACGCGACGCGGGCGCTATTGTAAATGTTAAGTAGTGACTATGCTTACCTTCTCGTTGAGTGATCTTCTGTTCTCATTGCTGATGAAAGAAAACATAACGAGAATGTAAAAATAAGCACTATTTAACATTGATACCGCAAGCGATGCTCACCGTTGAGCAGAATAGCGACTCGCCTGTCTCGAATACGGACGCGAACAACCTGAAACGAAACTGAAATGATCGTGGAGAGAGCAAAAATGAAAAAAAAAAACAGAAAACCGCTTTCGTCTGAAAACAGAAATCAGAAAGCAGAAAAAACAAAAACGCCAGAAAATCAGAAAACAGAAAATTTCGAACTTATCATGCGACCTAATTCCACCCAAAGATCCACTTTTCCAGCAGCGAATGCAGGCGTTTTAACTTGTGAGAGTTTATGAGAATTTCTACTGCACTCGAAAATATTGACTGATAGATCCTAGAAATCTCGACATTTGAAGTATGTAACATTATCCATCGGCTCCGTTTCACAGCTAAGGCCATAATTTATGGTGCAATTTCTTCACGAGCACATCCAAAAACGCAACATTCATGCCATTTAAAATACTATGGAAACTATTTTGGAATGAAACCTATAATTCTATAATACCTTTTGGATGCTTTTTATTGGGTGTTCATGATGTAATCTCATTCGCAGCTCTTCTTCTGTTTTCCTGCCAATTTTTTGGCCATTTTCCCAGAAAACGGGAAAAAATTGCTCAAAATGGCCAGAAAATCAGAGAACAGAAATTGCACCCATTCCTGGCCCTAATCCACCGCAATCGATCGCATCGCGCCGATTTCGAGAACGACACGATGAGCGGCACGAATGGTCACGGGTTCACGAGATTAACTCCGGCACCGTGACGTCGACGCTGAGAGACGCAAGTAATCATTTTGGTCTGTATATAGGCCATTGAGACTCGCGGAGATGTAAGTGTAAACAGAGCCATAAGGGGCGTTCAAGCTCCATCGCGATCCGTCAACCCGCTATGAGATATCATTCAGTTATCAGTTTATTATATTTGCAAAAGGCAAATATCATAGAAAAAACAACAGCCACTCAACAATTCTAATAAAAACAGAAGGTAGTAAAGCAGAGAAAACAACTAAAACATGTAAGAAGAGACAACAATAACGCTGGCTGAAACTGAAAGTCGGTATTACAAATTAGTCAATTTCAAGAAACATCGTATCTCAGCAATGATTTGCTCACAGTCAGCTTGAATTACTCAGGAGATAAGACCTTTGAAATATTTTTCGTGACCTTGAGGTATGCGCTACCAGCTCTATATGTGAACGAGTTGGCATATACTCTGAATTTTGGTCGGGGCAATGTGAGTTTTAGCATAGCACCCCTAGTGCGCGAGTTTGCCAAACTAAATAACTGCCTCATGTTAATGCCCTTATTGGTACATCTGTGATGCAGCAGCTTGTGAGCAGTGCAAACATCCAACAGCTTACGACGAGATGCTAGTGACGGTAGACCCAGAAGTCTATTTCTGTCTACTGCGCTCGGAATTCTGTGGTACGAGAAAGCACCGGTACGCGCCAAAAGTTTACGTGTGAAATTATTTTGAACTCTCTCTACGCAATATATCTCTTTTTTTCTAAGTGGTGAAAACACTGTGACACTAGATTCGACAATAGGCCTGACATAAGATTTATAAGCTCGAAGGAGAATTGTTTCATTATTACTGCAAAGGCCCTTAAATATATGATAGGTACGCATAATTGCCTGTCTACATCGAACTCTGACGTGTTCAGAAAAATCAAGGTTGCTGTTATAATGAAATCCTAGATCTTTGACGGAATCACTCGGAAAAACTCTGACACCATCGACATCGTATGAGGTGGATGGAGTTGGAGACCCGGCTCTAAGCTGCATAAAAATAGTCTTTTGGGGTGACAGAGGCAGTTGCCATTCTTCAGTCCACTTCACTAATGAATTAATTGCAGTTTGCAACCTAGCAGTGTCATTTGGTTTAGAAAATATATTGTATATTTTCAGATCATCCGCATACATTTTTATTGAGACGCCAAAATTTTGAACAACTTCAGCTAAATTGGATACATATATATTGAACAGAATTGGAGACAGAACGCCTCCTTGTGGTACACCGCTTGCGACAGACTTTATCTCGGATAATGCATGCCCTAACTTGACTTGGAAAGTCCTGCCAGATAGAAATTCTGCAATCCATTTTAAGAGTAGAGGATGAAACTGCAATCTATCCAGCTTGAAAAGCAATTTTTTGTGAGACACCTGGTCAAACGCCTTTGAGAAATCGTAATATAAAATGTCGCAACTGCGTTTGTTGTCGAGTGCGGAAGACCAGTCATCAATACATTCAAGCAAGTTTGTTTGTACTGAGCGGACAGGAACAAATCCATGTTGATTCTCGGATATGATTCCACGCGCAAAGATATACCTAACTATGTGTTCCTTCACTACTTTTTCAAATAGTCTACACAAAATAGAGGTGATACTTACAGGGCGATAATTGTCAGGGTTATTGCTTGGTTCCTTATTCAAAATTGCTGTTACGAACGAGTGCTTCCAACGAAGAGGCACTTCGCTGAACATCATAGATTGATTGAAGAGGTAAGCGAGAGGCCCACATATCACGCGAGCAATTTTTTGAAAGAAGAAAAGTGGTATAAGATCAGGCGTAACCGATGTTGACTTTGGCCATTATCAGATCATAAAGATGCTTTGCGTCAAACCACAGAAAATCACCCATAGGCTCTATTTCAGGCGAAAAGCTAGACGGTGTCTGTCCATTATCATTTTCATAAACTCTTGCAAATATATTTACCAACAAGTTCGCTTTATCTTTAGCTTCCGTAGCAATAATTCCCTCATGTTTGAGACATCCTACTTGATTTGTACCCCTAATTTTACTGTTTGAATATTTATAAAAGCTTTGCTTGCTACGACATTCAACTACCTTTTTCTCTAGGTGGGCGTTGTAGCGCTTCAGTTTCTTTATGAATTTTTCGGAAAATGCCTTGTATTCAGTCCAATCATTGCAACGTCTGGCCTCTTGAAACAAGCAATCTCTGTGAGTCAGCATATTGCGTAGGTATTGAGGAAGATGTGTAGACTTGAAAGACGATACCATAACCCACGGAACATATTTCTCTATAGCCTCCTGAAGTATTGCTAGAAGAAGCTCATATTTTTCATTAACATTTGTTTTTGACTCAAACAGGTCTATCCAGCGGATTTGGACGAGACATTCGTTAACTTCATCAAAGTTACATCAAGAGTATAATCTACGAAAGACAGGTATGCTACGTATTTGACAAGATGCAATGTCAAAGGAAATACTACAGTGATCACTTGATCCTACTGGGCTCGAAACTTTCAGGTTTTGAATAAGTGAGAGACTACTAGAAAGAACAAGGTCAAGAACGTTAAATCCCCTTGTCGGTTCTGACACGTGCTGGAAAAGGTTATGTCAATACACTAATTCTTCTAAGCATGTCAGATTCAACGCAGATAAAGAACTTTTTTGATTGAAATTTGGTATGTTGAAATCCCCTATAATAACGGTTTGCAGCTCACAAGCAATTAGGTCACTTGAGGCTTTACTGAGTTGAACCGTTGCACTGGTTGTACAGGATGGTGCTCTATACAAAACTATGGTTCTGAAGCTGAATCCCTCATAAATAATGTCAGCGCAGAGTATTTCATACGAGTTGTCCACTGATTCCTTCAATACTAAAGAGCTTGGAAGTCTACGGTTTACTAGTAACATCACGCCTCCCCCCATTTTACGAGGTCTGTCGCATCTATGAATCTCGTAGTCAAAGACCATATTACCTAAAAAAGCGGGAATACTGTGGCTAGGTTTTAGCCACGTTTCAGAAAAAGCGTAGATGTCATAATTGTTGGAAAGCACAAGAGCTACATAATCCGAGTTTCTTGAAAGGGATCTTACATTCGAATAAAAACACTTCAAAACTCTCGAGCAATACCGACTCTCTAGTTCCCTGTACATCGGATGAAGACTTAACCACTTGCGTCGAAGGTGAACTAGTGCCATGCAGGGCAGGGCCAGGACCCGGAGGAGAGTCGCAGTTTTCAACACCTGTATGGGTGCCATCACGCTCCGCAAGCCGCCGCTTCAACTCCACTGGTGGCAGCGATTCCCGAAGGAATACGCGGAACTCGGAGTAAAAACGGAGGCGGCGCGAACGATTAACTGCAAGACGTTGGAGAGTCCTAGCCGATAATACAACCTTCAGTGGTCTATTATGGCTCGGCACAATCCTTTTCCCTAGGCGATACACGGTGACTGGGTTACATTCAACATTCAGAAAATCTAGGACGTTACAAACAGCTACGAAATCATGAGACACTCTATCCCTGCTTTTAGGCGAATCGCGCTCAGGTATCCCGAATATCACCACAGAGCGCTGCCTTTCCAGTTCTTCTGCAGTTACCGCCGTCTGCAAACCTGGAGCGAACTCTGATAGTGAAGGAATGTTAACAGCTGGTGATGCCACATCCTGAGAGTGAACATGAGAGGGGATTTTGCTGCGTAATAGTTTTAATTCCCTCTTAAGTTCCTCATTCTGAACACGATAGTAACTTAGCTCATTCGTGATCGCCTCGATGACCTTCTTTATGCAAGCCGGAACTCTGCTCGATTTCGTTATGGCGTTGACTTGATCCATTAAAGCTTGCGATAGCCTCGATTCGTTTGCCGTGGAACACATCATTGATCTGTTGAAACGGCGATCTCGCGCCCTGTATGACGTGCGAGAACGCGTATAGGACCGTAGTCTTAGGGGATCAACTCTTTTTACAGTCGTCTTCTAGAGGGATTGCCTCTTTCGTGTGTTTCTTATCATTTATTTAAGTTGTAATAAATAATTTGTATACTGTCGGTCTAATTCGGGCTTGTATTGCCTTAAGGGCTCCGCACACTTCTGCGGCGTTGCCGCAGCCCTATCCTTCAACATGGGGCAAGGACGCAGAGGCCGCCGGCAACGGCGACGTCCCGCACCCGCACACCTTTGCGGCATTGCCGCATCGACGGCAACAATGGTTGAAATCATTGTTGCCGTCGGTGCGGCAATGCCGCAGGCAGTGGCTGTCTGCGCTCTAGCCGATCGCGATCGCCGACCGCAAAAGTGTGCGGAGCCCTTTAGGCGCCTTTTATACTTCTGCCGCGCAGCGGCGCGTCAATTCGGGACGCGGCGCGGCCATTCGCGGCGCGGCCATTCGCGCCGCGCCCGAATTTAACTCGCCGCTGCGCGATTTTAGTTAGAAAGGGGAGGTCAGCGACGCGCGGTGACCAAGTTCTACGTACTACGTTCCGTGCGCCATAAAGGACGATGGAGGAGACGGTCCATGAGTCACTGAAGAACCAAAACAGAAAGGATTCGTCTGGCCCATCAGCAGAAAGCATTTGGCTAATGCTAGTGGTAGGATTCCTGTGGGGAGCGACGAATCCCCTTTTAAAGCTGGGGTCGAAGTCATCTGCTCAACCTATGGTTGAAATTGTTGACGGTTTTATTGAGTCGAGTCCTCTGCAATGCCAATGGCACTAAACGATTCTTTATTTTGCAACATGTGCGGGTTCTAAAGTAAAATTGCTGGAAGGTACTCATTGTCGAGAATCGCTCAGAATTCTCTGTTATATTGCCATTCCGGAGTCATTGTTCACTGAACATATCTTTAGCGTAGTAGGTAAAACTTCGAGAATGTCTACAGATCTCCATTCCCTTCCTAGGTTACGAAAGGTACGGGTGACTAAGGTAACGGTCACCGAAAACGGATGTCAGATTCTAATCAGCACCCTAAATACCCACCCCCCCCCGGAGAAGTTTAGTAAAAAAAAACCTTTTCGACCTCTCATCGACCTCTGGAGTCCTGAAAGTACAATAGTGCCATAATTTTGCTAAACCTTCTTTGTCTTGTTAGTTGAGGAGCCAAAACAAAGAGGACTTAGCAAAATGATTCATCACGGTGGTGAATCTCCCACTCGACATCGGGTCTGCCGCAGCTGATCGCGCCGCGCCGCGTCCTTCCCTCCAGCGGCGCGATTCGCCCAATACCGTAACCCGAAATTCCGTCAAATGTGGTGTTTTGAGGCGGCAGGGTATGAATGCGATGCGGCGCCGCCGAGCGGCGCGAAAAATCGATAGCTATGTCAGCCATCGCGCCGCGCCGCGCGGCGGCACGAGTATAAAAGGCGCCTTAGAGAGTGGAAAGTCGGCAAGAGGACGGCACATGCAGCGCGATGTAATGGTAAGCTCGCACATCAATAGTGCGAGGCGTTGAGTTGATATCGGAGTTTATCCAACGCCGCCTCGCTATAGAGCTCTGGGGCCGGATTCATCAACAACTAAACCCTGGGTATGTGGGGTGTAAGGGGGAGAGATAAGATAAGGGACAGGTAGAGATAAGGTAAGAGTCAGAGACACAGGCTTCATCGTAGGTATCTCTACCCCCTATACCAGCCGGTTAGTCGTTGAATTCGTTGATGAATTTCCCTCTACATGGTTACTCCTAGCCGCTTTGCGTGTATAGATAATCTATTGACAAAGGAAATCATCGATGCAACGACTTCATTCGTATACATTGTGCCCTATTCAAGGGTGGATTGCGCCTGCATCACCAGTACCTATTTTCTGTAAAACAGGAACAACAATGAGGAAAAAACATGCTTTTGCTTATTAATTTCTTGCTGTGACAGTAATATATTTAGAAAATATCAGGAAAATCAGTAATAAAGAAATGTGATATTCTTGTGTGTGCGAAATCCTCATGTCTAAAAGATCGAGAATTTTTCGCTTTCGCTTTCCCGTGCATTCAGGCCTGAGGAGCGACTGATCGACCGAAAAACGCCGAAATAATGGAATCAAATTATCTAAACATCTCCAACAACATATACATTATAGTCACCCATTGCCGTATGACATCACTTATCAGTGAGATAATGGGTGGTAAATTGTAAGAGTGGAGGATAAAGTCATTTTGATAGATCGATGAGGAGATGGTCTGTCGTCATCATTCTCCTTTTTCTCAACTTAGCAACGCCGATCCAACATGAAGAGAAGTCTAATACTGAGGTTAGCTCTTCCTAAAAATTTGCAGTATGTAGGTGTAACCATAAAACGTTGAAAAATTGGGCAGATTCATCATTGTCGGAAGAGGCACCACAAAAAAGCGGAACAAATACCTTGTGGCCTCTCCCGGCTAGGAAATTGCAATGAAGAATGCTCTACTAGACCTGTTCAGTTTATCCGCTAGCAGTCTACTTTCATTTTGCCACGACTGTCGATGGATAGTAAAACAACACCTACACTAATATATGATGGTATGAGCTTAATCTCGAAACAGAAATTGCTTAAGTGATTTCGGGGTGAATGCCTGCATTAGAACGCAACATAGAAGTTAGAGCAGGCTTCTCCACACTCGAAGCGCCGCACACGTGGAGTTTCTCAGATTCCACGTGGAAATTGAATCGATCATTCGTACCGACGCCGTTTACCTCACTTCATTCCGATTTTATTGGTAGCGCAGGTCTGTCGCAAGGAGAGCATAGAACAGAGCAGCTTCTGGAAAATGCTCTGGTACGCGCAAGCCCGCTGGGACGAACAAAACGGCAATCACAAGGTGATCTCACCCAGAGCCCCAATCTTAGCGTCGCAATTTTTGGCATGGGTATCTTACGTGGACCGCAGCCGGAGCTGCGCTCTCTTGCTTGGCCCTACGCTTGAAGACGGAAGTGTACAGTTGACATCTATGTACGTCTACGTATGTATAAGCCGCAGGCAGTTCACAGCTTGCTTCCCTATGTAGACCAACCAGTGCTCCGATACGCCTAACGGCATCTCGCACTTTCGCGCTTCGCGCGGCCTTGCAATATCGCTAACCTACGGAAAGGCCTTTTGTATACTGCCGCGTCACGCAGGCGACGGGTCGTGCTGTGATGAGTGCCAAATCAGTTTTTGTGAAACTTAAAATCCTGCTGCATATTTTTCCATGAATCGTTCTTCACTTCCGTAAGTTTACCGTAGGTGTTCTCAGGTTAGGCAACGTGTTCGGATCGCCTACTAAGTCGCCAGGCACAACTACAACGCCTCCTCCCCCTTCTCCACCTCCGTCCGCAGGCTTTCTCCCAACACTCCTCGACCGCCGCATCTCCAGGTGCGTTTGGCGACGTGTTCGGCACGTCTACTGAGTGGCCAGGCACACTGCACAAATACAACCCCCCCCCCCCATACCCACACTTCCTCCCAGAGCACACTCCTCCAGCACATCTGTGCAAACAAACACACTCACACACAGACAAACGACTGTTCTCGCTTATATATAGTAGTATAGGATGGGATAGCTTCTAGCGGTATGCGTATGCGGTATCTTCCAGGAGCCAGATTCATCAACCGCTTACCGCCCTCTAACGGTGAAAATACCGCCGAACCTCATGCTGATGACTGTCGTATCAGGAGTTTGGCGGTATTTTCACCATTAGAGAGTGACGAGAGATTGGTGAGTCTTGCCGCAGACCAGATGTTGAGAAATGTTTTCGTCGTAACAGGTTATTCCCATGTCATGACGATCCGAGCTGTGCTCTGTTTATTTGAGCATCCAAATTCGTTTTCGTCCAACAGATGCTCGATAGATATAATCTTAAACTCGATTGGTGCGGACCGGCACGTTGCAATTCAAGCTACTATATACGCCCAAAGAGAAGATCCTGCGCATTCGGAACAACCTGATGCTTGACTCCAACGCCATTATGAACGACCTTCCTTTCTTCAGCAACAAAGGAACAGAACTTCGAAGGCTAATGTCGAAGTTTCAAGTGACTGGGGCGAATTTGTTATAATGACGATGAACGTTGTGGCATATCGCCAACGCCATGTTCTGCGCCATCCTCGTTTGGAAAAGCTCTGCTTATGCCGGATGCATAACTTATACGACGTTGCATCATTGTTTCTTTGAAAGTCCGAGCAAGATGGTTTTCCCGAAGTCATTACTCCATTGGTAAAATCAGGCCGTGAAGGGCCTGTAGCTTTAATACGCTGCCCGTATTGTGATGAGCTTTTCTCTTTCGAGCCTTTTGTTCCTGTGTATCAATGCTGTTTCACGTTTACACATCATTATGTTGTATATCCTTCTTAATGCATTGTGGTTAGAAGCCGGTCACTAATAAACTGTTCGCTACAAGGTAACTTTCCTCAGCATTCAACTGGAAAAACTAGGCAGAAAATGTCTGAAACTTGTACCTCTTGATTCTAAGGACCTCTCAATTCTCAACCGATCGTTTGAAATGCACAAACATTGCAATACACGAGAAGCGAACCCACAAGCCGCCCGATTTATGAAGCATCGACGTTATCCACTGCGTCTCAACCGCTGGATGGGACGCCCATCGCAGGCATACAACAACCCCGGCTAGCGCTTAAGCCGCGACTCAATAGTAAACTTTAGGAATCCCTACTCATTTTCTTTAACGACTTGGCAAAAAGGAAACACATTCTTACTAAATGAAGGGTGGAGATTCTTCCTAAATATGTGATTCACAGTCTCCATTCAGACATACGCTTCAGACCACTTCCTTGTGATTGAATGCATGATATTCAAGAAGAGTTACAAAACGTTCCCTAAAGAATAAAAGGGTAAAGCACGGCGTTACTCAATCTCATTTGAGCTGCGTCTTCTACGGCATGTCGTGGAGGCGATTTGAATGCGAATTTCGCATATACTTGACTTGCAGTGGCCAGCCGATGAATAATTCAGTGCTTTTTCCTTTCCAGATAAATTTGGTACCATTTCACTGACCTGGAGGGATGAAAGTCTTGGCTGGCCTGAGCGGGAATCACGAGCCAAGTACCTGGCATCGGGTGCACGCGGCAGCCAGCACTTCCCCCGAATGCGCCGCGTGCGTCCTCGTTCCCCATATTAACCAGAAATAAAGAGTAAAAACATTTGTTGTTAGAACAAGGAATCAATGAGAATTTGATTTATTAAAAGTAGCACAAAATAGAGGACTCACGGCTATTTCAATTGACTGGGAGTGTCTTAAAATAGTTTTATGGTGAGTGATGTCTTTTTCCGAGTGCTATGGAATCAATCACCACCTTTATATAAAAGAGTTTGTCCGTCGAGTGATCTAACCTAAGTGAGGTACGCCGCATCATCCACAGCGAGAGCGGGCGAATGATCTAATCTATGTGAGATATCACCACCTATCACCATCACCATCACCATCACCACCACCGTCATCATCATCACCATCACCATCACCATCACCACCTTTATATAAAAGAGTTTGTCCGTCGAGTGATCTAACCTAAGTGGGGTACATCGCATCGACCACAGCGAGAGCAGTCGAGTGATCTAACCGAAGTGAGGTACGCCGCATCATCCACAGCGAGAGCGGTCGAGTGATCTAACCTAAGTGAGGTACGCCGCATCATCCACAGCGAAAGCGGTCGAGTGATCTAAACGAAGTGAGGTACGCCGCATCATCCACGGCGAGGGCGGTCGAATGATCAAACCTATGTGAGATATCACCACCTATCAGCATCACCAATACCATCACCATCACAATCATCATCACCACCTTTATAGAGTTTGTCCGTCGAGTGATCTAACCTAAGTGAGGTACGCCGCATCATCTACAGCGCGGGCAAAATTTGCTATTGAACGCGGGATGATGCTGCAGCAGGGGAAACACAGCCCTTTACTGCTTAACACAGCAGTATCTACGCGCGTTTCTGAGCGTTCAGATTCAGAAGCCGACTTCGTGCCATTAGCATGAGAAGATTACTAAAGGGGTAAGGGTAGAAGGAGACTTTGAGGGTGAAGAACCGACAGCGATCAGGAGGCAGCGACCAGGAGGACATCGAGATGGTCGATGGGGAGCAAGGAAGCAGGCCAAAAGGTGGCACCAAGAAGAGTTTAGGGAATATGTAGGGATCATTAGGGAGTTACCAATTGTTATTGTTATTGCTATTGTTTTATTACGATTGCATAAGGTAATACGTTAGAAAACAAACACAGAAACAATCACGAAAAAAGAGCACAGAGACGAATACTACAAAAAGTGAGACAATACATACAACCAGTCATACTATTCAACCAATTTCAGATCTGAGTAACAAAATTTCAACTCGGAGGGGTTTCAATCAGGGGAGGGGAGACAGTAAGGAGGATCAGCAAGGAGATCCATTACCATTAAGAGAGACCGGATTTAGAGGATGTGACACCGATGTCAAACAATGGGCATTCGCTCGCCGTCGTCGTTTCGTTGGCGTGGGAGGCCTACTTAATTGGGGTAGAGTAGTAGTGAGGAGGGAGAAGGAATTTACCTGGAAGAAGGGACCTGGAGGCTGGAACAGGACGGGGAACCAACAAGAAGGGAGCCGTAAGGGGATTCATACGGAGAACAAGGAATCCGCCATATGCATAGCCTCTTCATGCTCGGTACAGCGGCGACTGCGCACACTTCTGAGCTTTTTGATCCAGAAAACGGGCCGTGTACGTCGCGCAGCAAGCACCCTGATTCTGAATACGTGTCACCGACCGTGCCGTGAGCATGGGAGGACCACTAAGGGGGTGGTGGAAAAAGGCGGTAAGGGGGACCTCTAAGGTGGCCCAGGAGAGCGACCAGGAAGGAAAAGAGGAACTCGGAGGAGTAGCCAGGACGAGGAAGCCAACAAGAAGAGACCAGTAGGTGTCAATAGTGGAAACAAGGAAGTGGGTCAGTAGTTGGGACCAGGAAGGTGGGGGACTAAAGAGGAGGAGGGAAGTCCTGTAAAGGACCAGCAATTAGATCTAGTAAGAAGAAACGAGACAGTAGAACCTGGTTTCGGAAGACACGTCAACGACAATTTGAAACGCTAGCTGTTGCGCATGAGAACGATTGCGGAGGAACAACCTGAGGGGCAGAAGTACGGCGCAGCACAAACCAAGGACATTACTGACCGGTCAAGAAAGAATGTCTACGATGAAGGTGTTGGAGGGCTAGATGCCGATGAAGTACGCACCAAGTCTTAGATGATAGCAAATTTTATGTTTTACAAAAACTACTTTCCATAGATGAGCGATGCTACAAAGTCGCGCAAAGCGCGCAAGTGCGAGACACGCCGTTAGACCTGTCGGAGCACTTGTATGCTATAAAATAATCTTTAGCAAAAATCAAACAATAAACTCAAGTAGCCTAGATCGTTTATTCATACGCTCTGCCCAATACGAGCTCAACGTTCTCAGAGGAAGATATGTGTTTAGAGCGGCCTGTGGTTACCGATGATCCTGCTGGCGCCGATATTATTCAACTTGATAAGCGTAGTTCTCGTATTACTCACTGTTAAGCACATTAATCAAACGTCCAACATGATCGAACAAACGAAGGCAAGGTGAGGTGTTTCGTGCGCGGATAGGGCAGGTTGATATGGCTTTTGTTACAGTGTCCACTCACTGGCACGCGCTGCTGTTAAGTTGGCTCCGAGCGAGGCGGCGAGGAAGTCCATTTACCAGTATGCTAAGACGAAGCCGGAATTCTCAAAGCTCTTTCAGAGAGGCAGCAAAGATGATGCAGATCTAAAGTGATGGTTAATTTGTTTGTCAACATACGACTTTGAATCAAATTTTGTCTATGATGCTTAACGTTAAGTAAAAATTACAACATGTTACGTTTCGCTTCTTGGTTTCTCTTACCTGAGAATAGTTCCAAGTGCCTATGGAACCTTAAGTGATGACCTACATAGCAAGGTGGACCCTGAGATGCTGGTTACAAAAATGTAGATTAAGCCTGTTAAACAGATCTCCTGAAGAAGTTGCAACCTGTTGATATTTAAATATTATCTGTTGTTGTTTTTTCTCTATCGGCTAAAAAAAGTATTTTAGCATGAATGTATGTCCCTTGTGTTACACACCGTGAGATTTCTTCGATCGTCAAACAACCGTCGGCCGCAATCGCAGTCCTACGACTGGTGTCTGTCGCACGTACGAAAGCCCATCCATTGATATCAGCGAACCCAATCTCATTTTCGTTCGTTTTTGTATTCAGCTTATCTTAACATTGGCACACGGTTTTGTTCTCCTCTGCAGACACTTCGCTTAAAGCAAACGCTTTTGACGATTAACTTATTTATGGTGAGACTTAGTTCCATCCCATGTGGTTGAACATATCGACGAGTAGACGCCTCGACTGATGACTCCTTGTGCCAACTCGGTCTCTGGAGATGTTTTTTCGAATGTTCGCCTACATCTGTTTCTCGGACGACCGCGAGCTTTGCTAGCATCTTCACCTTTCACCACATCGCCACTTGGGGGAGTAGGTGCGCGGGTATTCGTAGGCCGTGTGTTGATAGGCGTAAGCGTCTTTGTGAGATGATTGTATAGAGACCATTTGATCCGCTTCGGTTTAGGCCTATGTTATACTTCGTCGAAGCGTCGCCGACGCTGCGACCCATTACCGGCAGCCCGTCACCGAAGTCGCCGAGGCCCACGTCGCCACAGACGTCGGTACCGTCGGCGAAGTCGTCGACTGGAGAGCATCGGAGCGCAGTGTACTAATAGAAGTAGGGGCAGTGTTGAGCATTTAACGACTATTGATTTACCAATTTAACGAAATTACCAGCATATTTGTTAAATTTCTTTATTGGAGTTTAGCAAAGACCTTTTTCGCTAAATCGCATTGAAATTAAATTTACGCAGAATTTTCAAAATTCATGGAAGTTTAACTTTTAATTAATGTAAATTATATTTCGAAAAAGTGAGGTTTGCAGTATCGATCCAGAAAGCGAGGATACATTACTTATTTGAATCAGTGGCAGGGGGCAATTGATGCCGTCCTCATCTTTCTTCAATTTTGCCAGTTGTTCGTGTTTTTATTGGTTGATGACTAGTTTGTTTCCTAGCGTCCTCACGCTTCTCTACCGCTGTTTCATATTTTTCTGTTTCAAGGCCGTCTTTCATATTTTGGTTGCTCCGTATCAGTTTTTCGCAATTCTTCACCGTTCTCTTCACGTTTTCAGTTTTCTTTACAGTTTTATTTTTTGTTACTTGCTCTGCAAGAAAGCGAAGCGGCCTAGAAAATGCTAACAAAACGGTTGAGAGCAACAGGGAAGCGAAGAAACGTGGCAAAGCGAAGGGAATGTAAGGAATAGGCACCCACTCCCTTCCCAAACACTCAGTGTTCTTGCAAACTGAACGGATTTTCGCAGAACATTAGGCAATGGTTGTGAGACTAAAAGACTGTTGAGAGTAAAAATGGTGGCACTATCGGTGTTTGCAAGACGGGCGTTTTTGTACTTCTCGATTTCGTAATTCGAGGTCCAGTGGGGATGATGGCAGTGCCGGGAACGAAGAACCAACCCACAATCAAAATACTTTATCGGAGCGCATTTTCTGCCACCTTGGATGACGTCGGCGACGTGCTGTCATCGACGTCGCCGACGGAAATATTCACCCACTGTGAAGCTCCTGGCGACGCTGCTGGCGACGCTGTGTTGCGCGGGCTGCTACGCACTGCGACTTGTCGCCGAAGCATAACATAGGGCTTAAGCCCGCACGCTTTTGAGGCAACGCGGTAGCCCTATCTTTAAGGCCCCTGTTATACTCCCGCGGGAGCTTCCGCGGATGGGCGGAAATCGCGTCGGGATCCCGCGCCGGGCCACTCGTCGCGGCTCGCTACGCCCGCCATCCGCGGATCGCCGCCGACAGACGACGAGAAGGGTGTTATACTTCCCGCCCGCGGGAGGGCAGCCGTCCGCGGTGCACCGTTCGTCCGCGGACGTCCCGCGGAAGCTCCCGCGGGAGTATAACAGGGGCCTAAGGCGCCTTTTATACTTGCGCCGCCCTGCGGCGCGGCGTGATGGTCGGCATGGCTATCAATTTTTCGCGCCGCGAGGCATCGCTTCTGTCCTTCGCCGCCGCAAAACACCCACGGTATTCGGCGAATCGCACCGCTCAGGGAAAGGGCGCGGGACGGCGCGATCAGCAGACTCGGTGTAAGGTGGCAGATTTCACCTTTTCGACCAAACTTCTCCTACTGGGAAGGAGGAGGAGGTATTAAGGGTGCTGATCACGAATCTGACACAGTTTTTTGAAGTTACAGGCGATTACTAGGTTTGGATTATTAGGGAGTTTGGGCAAAAGCGGTGACCATGACCTTAACCCGTATCTTCTGTAACCTAGGAAGAGATCTGTAGACATTCACGAAGCTTCATATACGACGTCAAAGAAGATATGCTTAGTGCACAATGACCCCCCCCCCAGAATGGCCATAGAGTAAGAATTTTGGGTGGTTATCGACGATGAGTACCTTCCAGCAGTTTTACTTTTGGACCCGCACATATCGTCAAATAAGGAGTAGTTTAGTGCCATTTGCGTTGCAGGGATTCGACTCTATACCACACTCACCAGTTTCAACCGTAGGTCGAGCGGACGACTTCGACTCCAGGCTTAAGAGAGGATTCGGAAATCCCACGACAAACAATGACAAGATGCATTGCGCTGATTAGCCAGACAAGTCCTTTCTGTTTTGCTCCCTGAATGACTCATGGACCGCTTCCGGAGCACGGGCCGTAGTGCGCAGAAGCCCGTGGCCGCGCGTCGCTGATTCTCCCTTTCTAAGGCCTATGTTATACTTCGGCGACGCGTCGGCCGACGTCGGCGACGCTGTGCTTTGCGGGCAGCTACGCACTGCGTGGCAGCCCGCCCAACACAGCGTCGCCGACGACGTCGCCGAGAGCTCCGCAGGGGGTGTTATACTTCCGCCGCCGACGTCGCCACCGACGTCGCCACCGACGTCGCCACCGATATCGCCACCGACGTCGTCCGTGGGTCGGTCGCCGCGCTGTGCACGGCGACGGGCCGTCGCCGGCTTCATTCAAGGCTGGGAGAAAATGCGCTCAGAGGGAGTATTTTGATTGTGGGTGGGTTCTTCGTTCCCGGCACTGTCAACATCCTCGGCGGACCTCGAATTACGAAATCGAAAGTGCAAAAACGCCCATCTTGCGGCATCCAGCCAATAGTGTGAAAAAACCAACGGTCGCGTCAGACTCCTAAGTGGTCCAGTACCATTTGGATTGGGTTAGTCTAGAAGAAATAGAGTTCGCTTCAAAATATAGTTCATGCCTACTTTGAATCGACATGAGTTTCATAACCGCACATCAAGAAGGCGCCTCGTTTGCTTACTTTCTCTCAATGTCGGCCATCATTTTGACGATGTTTAGCACCTATCGCGCCGTAATCATCTTGGCTCTTCATCACTTGATACTTAAATAGGTCACATATTCGCGCTCACAATCTTCTTTTCCTCGCACACTACAAGATTTCCAATTATGCTCTACCTTAGACAAATCACATTTTATTCTATTCAGATATTCTATCGCCCAATTATGCAATCGCGTCTGCTAAATTTGCATTTCTTAAAGAGTACATACAGAACAACAAATCATCATCAAGTCTTGAAATTAAGAAGATTAAGAAGAATTAAGAATAAAAAATCCTTTTGAAGATTAAGAAAAGCACAAAATGTATGCAATCGGCAGACTGGTGGCCAAATGATGACATTGAAAGCGCGCTCCGATGCTAAAAATGCGCTCCGATGCTCTCCTGTCAACGACGTCCCCGACGCCGCCACAGAATCTGTTGACGACGTCGCCGACGTCGACCACGCGTCTGTGGCGACGTCGGCGGCGTCTGTGGCGACGTCGGCGACGTCGCTGGTGACGTCAGCGTCGGCCGACGTCGGTGACGGGCCGTCGCTGACGTGTCGCAGCGTCGGCGACGCGTCGCCGAAGTATAACATAGGCTTAACTGCAATCGCGCAGCTGCGCGTCAAATTCGTGGTGCGGCGCGACTGGCCGCGCCGCTCCTGAAATTGACGCGCAGCGCCTAAGGCGCCTTTTATACTCGCGTCGCCTCGCGGCGCGGCGTGATGGTTGACATAGCTATCGATTTTTCGCGCCGCCCGGCGGCGCCGCATCGCATTCATACTCCGCCGCCTCAAAACACCACATTTACGGAATTTCGGGTTACGGTATTCAGCGAATCGCGCCACTGGAGGGGAGGACGCGGCTCGGCGCGATCAGCTGCGATAGACTAGATGTAGAGTGGGAGATTCACCATCGAGATGAATCATTTTCGCTGACGCTCCCCTTTCTAACTACAAACGCAGGGGATTCAACTCAATACCACACTCACCAGTTTCAACCGTAGGTTGAGCGAACGACTTCGACTCCAGGCTTAAGAGAGGATTCGTCGCTCCCCACAGGAATCCCACGACAAACATTGACAAGATGCATTGCGCTGATCAGCCAAAAAATCCTTTCTGTTTTGGTCCCTCAATGACTCAGCGGCGCGTCAAAATCGAGGCGCGGCGCGACTGGCCGCGCCGCTTCCCAAATTGACGCGCCGCGCCGCGGCGGGAGTATAAAAGGCGCCTAAGGGAGGGCGGAACTTTTACTCACTTTTGGCCGCCTTCCGCCGCGCGCGCACGCCGCGTGTGCGACGTCGCCAGCCAGTCGTCGGGCGGTGCGCACGAGATTTACTCATACGAGTTCCATTAGTGGGCTTCTTGCTGCCTAGTATGCATGAAGTTGCGAAAACTGGCTAATGCGAATTTTTGCTGTTGCTAAAAGCAAACTACATAACGAACATTAACTGCTATTGTAGCTACAATTGTGATAAGGTCCTTAATTTGTTAGGAAGTCAGTGATAATAGTACATATGACCTGAGACCATTACTAGAAACCTTTTTTGTACCATTTCCACGTCAAATTTGACACTTCTCACGTCGAATTGGAAATTACAATTATCCTTGGGAATAAAAAAATTGGGAGTTACAATCACAATTATTAGCCAAGCGTGATGCTTTTAAATTCAAAGTGAACGTCTTCCAAATCACATCGACAGCCTTTCGGTCAAAGTAGAGGATCTCTAAGGTATCATCGCCTATCGTCTGCGATGATGCTCAAGCCCTGGGAGGTCAGAGGCGTGAAGCTACCATACAGCGGACGCACAGGAGTTCTCGCTCCACCTGTATATAGACCAGTTGGTCTCAATAAACTCTGCCTCATCTCTTGTACTCGCAATCACATGCACTGAACCACAGCATTATTAGGGCGTCTAAGTCCTTCGCCGTATCGTCGTATACATTTGGTGCAACGGCACCAAATGTCGTATACATTTGGTGCAACGGCAACAAGCCTAAGTGTCCCGTGTCAAAGGGTAACAGCTTTGGGACCTGGAGCATAAATCGGTCGAATATAAGATCGCATCCTCTGAATCCGAGAGAATAAGTCTCCCGTTAAATACCTGGAGCACAAAGTCGAGTCTATTCACGATCGCACTTTCTTAATAAGAAAGTTAAGTTTACGTTTGCTAAAAGTATCTGGAACAGGCTCTTCTCTCCGTCGCTAATAACATCAAGGAGGATAAGGATAAGGATAAAGTACGGCGCTACTCAATCCCTTCTGGGATGCGCCAGCGCATTCTACTTCTACGGGATGTCTTGGAGGCGAAATGAATGCGTATTTGGCCATACAATGACTTGCGGTGGCCCCCGATGAACAAGTCAGCGCATAATCCTTCCCAGACAAGTCTGGTACCAATTCAGCGACCCCGGAGGGATGGAAGGCTTGGTTGGCCTGGGCGGGAAATCCGAACCAGGAACCTGGTATCGGGTGCACGCGATAGTCGCGCCTCCTCCGACTGCGCTACACGCGCCCACATCAAGGAGAATTTTAAAAAAGTGGCATTCCATTCAAGGAAATCAGCAATCATATTGAGCTCAACCGCGCTTCATGATTTAGTAACACGCTATAAAGAGCATGCATGTAGCCTAAACTGCCCAAGTGACTTTAACTATGAGAAATGAAGGTATACCATAGTTCGCTTAGAAGAGTGCATAAGAGAATTAAAAGAGGGTGAACAAAACCTTCAAAAACTTTTTATCGAGTTAAGGGATGAGTACATGAACTGCAAAGATAAAGCAGCGAAAAAAGAGTTAATGGTTGAATTAGAAGAAATTGAGCGGGAAACTCAACCTCACAAACCTAATGCAGAAGCTATCGACCTTTCGTTTACGCTAAGACCGCATTCTGACCAATTATGGTGTAATGAAGAAAGGAAAAGAGCCCAGCTCGGGTGCTGCTCTCAGAAAAACACTAGAGTCGGTACCACAATCTTTTCAGAGTTTCGAGGTAGTCATTTGAATTACGATCAGCATGAAGCTAACGACAATCTCGTCGCGAAGGTTCTAGCACAAAATCAATCAGATCAAAGAGGGCATCGCTCCATAACGGCACCGGAAGTGTCCCTCCCAAAATTTTTTGGAAATCCAGAAGAGTTTTCGGAGTACTGGGCAGTCTTTGAGACGCTGGTTCATAAAAATATTGAACTTCACGAACTTCACGTCATCGAAAAGAACATTTTTTAAAGGAAAGCTTAAAGGGTAGGGCAAAATTAGCCATACAAGGCATCCAGTCATTGCCTCATAACTATGAATGGATGGTGGAAACACTAAAGGACAAATACTGTGACTATTCAATAAATAGGTCACAAATTGCCCGAAAGCTGCTAAATTTAATGCCAGCTAGAAATTTTGCCAACAGCTGTTCCTTAGTCCACGGAGAAATTCAGGTTTTATTAAAAGAGATGGTATCCGCAGGATATGACGTTAGATCTACGTGTGAACCAATTTCGACAGAAGTCATATTATCTAAGTTTCCTGATTATATTGTAAAAAAACCTGTGCTGATAGCTAGCAGAGCAGTGCACAATCAATCGATGAACTTAGGAGTAACCGCAAATGGAAATTGCCATCGAGGTCTACATTGAGAACAGACTGGATAATACAATCAACTGCGAGGTCATCTCAACGCCACGTAGGTATAACGTTCCAGGACCTCAACCAAATGGGGGATGTATCTTTTGCAGCACTGCTAGGCATGCGTCTTTGTCATGCAAAATTGTGATTGACAAAAGAATTTTGAAGGAGCAAAACAGATGCTGGAAATGCTGCTCCTTACGGCACGACAGCTTCAACTGCCAAAAGCCGAACTGCACCGGATGTGAAAAAATGCACCGCGCATCAGTGTGCTTCAAAAAAGACCCTAAGGGGACCAGAAAAGGTTCTCCATGGAGTTCATTGCGACGACACCATCAAAGCTGCCATTATCACACAGCATCTAATAATAATCATGTCGACAATCAGCGCTATTACACCGAAAATTTTTCAAATCTTAGCGCACCTTCCGCTAAAGCTCAAGCATTTAGCCATTTGTCACTATCCAGCAAACTAACTGTTGCAAATAATAGCGGGTTCAAGCGAACAATAGCTAACGAAATACGGAACCAGTCACTGAAGCGAAGACCACTCACATCAAAACGAGAGAAGGGCGTTGCATCTATCAAGTGACCGCGCCTGCCATTGGGCATGCCCTTTCGCGCGAACCTAGGTCAGGTCGCTACTTTTTTAGCTGGATCGGCCAGGTCACCAACAAACCGTGCCGCAAAAAAGTAATGAAAAAAGGAGTGATGAGTAATGCTCGCGAAATTCTTGAACCTACGTTGGCGAAGATCAATAGGGAAACTCTCGTGGGACCGCCGGAATAACACATGTTTACTGAACCATAATTCTTCAAAAATGGATGCTGTACAAATTGATGTTCAAAATCTGTCATGTTTCCCTTTGTTCCATACCGCCGTCGCCGTCTACAACTCTCAACTAGTTGCTGCTGCTCAACTGTCCGTCAAGCTGTCTTCAACTATCAACAAGCAGTTTGCAGCCGTCAACCCCAGACCGTCAACAGTCACTCGAGTCTTCTACACATCCGGTACTTATGGTCTGCAAGAGTCCACCAAACAAGCCGATCGATGAAGGCATCGTGATGTCATATTTTTCATGCATATCATGTCATGCTTGAATTACATTTCTTCGTGTAATTCAAAGAATTCGTTTTGTCCTCGCCGGGAATATCATCGCCTACCATCTGCGATGATGCTCAAGCCATGGGAGGTCAGAGGCGTGACGCTACCATACAGCGGACGCACAGGAGTTCTCGCTCCACCTGTATATAGACCAGTTGGTCTCTCAAAACTCTGCTTCATCTCTTATACTCGCCTTCACATCCACTGAACCACAGCATTATTAGGGCGTCGAAGTCCCTCGCCGTATCGTCGTAAGGTAAGTAGAGTAATTGTCTGTTCAAGAAAATTTTGGTATAACTTTCTTTGAAATTTTTTAGTTGACATGCCCGATTTTTAGACACTTTTATATTTTGAGAAAGAATAATACATTTAATTTTTCTAAAGAGCAATAAGGCAGCAATCATTTCGAACATTAAAATTGGACCACGCCGTTCAACCGATTAGCACGTGCGTTTTTTTGGCTGATAGTATGAGTGACGCTTATATGAAGCTTCAAGGTGAAGATATGCGTGTTCTTTAATATGAGTTTGGTTGTGTATTACACGGTGAAATTGCAAGCAAGCAGAAATTATGCGATCAATCAACCGAACATCGCGACTCTTAGACGAGGGCATGGCGTAAACTCTTTTTGTGGCACAAAAATGGCCGTCTTTGTGGTCTTCATAACATGCTTTAAACCATTTATTCTCAAAAAATTAGAATTTTATAAAACTCAAACAAAGTTTTCAATTATTGAGTAGGTAAATTAAATATTAAAGTAATTATTCGGAAAATTTTTATTGAAAAAATTAATATAACCTTTTTGTAGAGTCCCCAGTTTAACGTAGAAGGAGCTTGTTTTGATTTGGAAGATGTTCAGCTTGATTTCAAAAGCGTCCGACCTGTTTATAAGTGTCCAATTTGGCGCGATAATCGTACGTAAAGACTGCAACATGGTTCAACAGTAAAAAATCAGCAAGGGCGTGACGACGATTGGCAATTTGCCAGCCGTCGATAATCGGTACAGGATCCACGCGCATGGAGCTAGCAAGCCGTACGCGTTTTCGTCGCGCCATCGCGGGCTTACCGCGGACTGCAGCTTCGCGCCTGAGGCATGCTACCGAATGTGAATAAAACTTCCCACACCCATCTTTAAGCATAGGACAGAGACGCAGAATCGCATGACGAGGCAAAACTACCCTAGTCCGGACTCCCGCTGATGCGCCGTTTACGCGGCAGGCGGAGTGCCGCCAAAGCGGCAGTAGCTGCCGCAAACGAGGCAGCGGCAGTAATACATCGAGGCATTATCGCCGCTGCAGCCGTTTTGCTGCCGACAATTTTTGTCTGGGCTCCTGCTTATCGTGGTGGGATCTACAATGGAAACTTGGCGATGAGTGAGCGGCAGTGCTGAGGATGAGTGACGCCAGAGCGGCAGTTTTGCCTCCTGCGAGGCGGTTTGTTGCCTGTCGCGTGCCGCGTTGCCGCAAAAGTGTGCGTAGGGCTTTAGGGATGGTTTAGTGTGTACGCGAGGCGCGACCTAATTCTATATCGATGTATTGCGTCGCTGGATCAATGTGTGGGCCTACCGTGACATCGCGTCACGCGTCGCGTGCACACTAAACGATCCATTAGGACTTAGCTCTTGTCAGGCGATGTGTGTACTGTACTCCCATTTCTAACAAAGACATCTCTGATGGAAGACCTTCAGCCTTGTAGGGCAGTTAACAGACATCGCCTATTACTCATCGTCAGTCGCGAAAACACAAGGGAAGAGAATTGCGTGCTAGAACCGCAGCTTGATTTTCAGATGGAGGATGAGTTTTAGTCTGTTCTAAGCTTTCAACACACAGCTGACGGCTTAACAACCTTCATTACTATTTCTAATTCCACATTCGTGTGACACGGTGTTGGATACCAGGATATGTGAACTTATGAAGTTTGAAGCTGCTATGCCTCGATGTTGGCATCTGCGTTCATATCTTTTTTCCCCTCTTCATGACGTTCGATTTGGTTCAATCCCAAGCCGGGAGGGGGGGGGGGGGGGAGGCAAGCCGCCCTCTGGCCGCAACGCATGTGTGCGCGTCGACAGGTTCTCCGTAGCGATACGCACAGGAATAGCCGTACAATGGCCGTGGGTCGATGCGTGGAGCCCGCGGGCGTTCCTGTACATATCGCCACGGTGAACCTGTCGATGCGCACACATGCGTTGCGGCCGGAGGTCATTGGAGGCTTTACATGAATTTATGTCTAAATTTCCTCTTTATTTCAGGAGGTAGACCGCAATAGTCACAGGAGGGGTTCAGGTAGACATGTTATGTTGCAGTGTTCAACTATTTAGTGTTTGGACGTGGAGTGCACTCCCCCCCCCCCCCCCCCGTCTTGGGATTGAACCTTCGATTTGTCCGGGTTTACTCGTATTGCAACTTCCCTAGCTTTTTTCGAAAGATTTGTAGTGGCATGCTGCAGTGAGTCGTTATCACCATCATCACCATCACCGATGTTCCTTGACGGTTGGCTGGCGTTTGAATCAGCATTGGCGCGAAAATTTCGCGTTGGCGCTGGAGCACGGAAACCGATGCTCTTGTCAGTGCGGTCTGATTCTTCGATGGTTATAGGGTAAGCGACGACCATGACACATGTTATCCTCCTCTGGCACTCGCTGGCCCACAGTCGGCCCATTTTCCAACGCGAGCCTCACGGCCACTTGCTACTGGGGCGCAGTAGCGTTGTCACTGTGTCGAAGCGTGTTGATGGGGTGCCGGCCCGAGTTGCTAAGGTGTTGCAACGCAGCAACACGAGTTGCAAATGTCTGCGAAAAATAGCAACACAGGTTGCAAATCGGCATATCCCGCGTGTATATCCGCGCATATCCACGCGTATATCCACGCATATCCACACATATCCACGCGTATCCAGCTCGTACATACAATGGATGTCCACAGTACATCCATATATGTGTATACACGCGCGTATACACATGAAATATATATACACACAATATACACATATATACACGTATATACACGCGTATATACGGTGTATATATACCCATATATATGTATGTATATATGCATATATATATATACATACATATATATAGGTTTACATAGATATACTCGTATATATGCATGCATACACAGTATACACCACTGTATATACATGTATATACAGTGTATACATGTGTGTACACGCGTATATACATGTATGTGATCATATATATGCATACATAATGTGTGCATATATATGGTTACACACATGTATATACGCGTGTACACACATGTATACACTGTATATGGATGTATATACAGTGGTGTATACTGTGTATACATATATACACATGTATATACGCGTGTACACACATGTATATACGGTATATACATGTATTTACAGTAGTGTATACTGCGTATACATGCATATATTATACGAGTATATCTATGTAAACCTATATATATATGTATATATGTATGTATATATATGCATATATACATATATATGGATATATATGCACCTGTATATACGGGTGTATATACGCGTATATATATCCATAGTTACAAATTTTTTATGTATACATTTATTATGTGCGATACAAGAGCATTCTAAATAGAATTTAAAATGTGAGGCACAAGGCACACATGGTGTTGAAGAGAAAAAATGTGATGACAAAAATGAAAACGATATCAATGTAAACGATATCGATCCGAGTGATGGATCAGATATTCAAAGACTTCGAAGAGGTCTCGCGAGATGGCAAAGAAATGAGGTTAAATGTAAAAAAGGCTTAGAATTCGATGTAAGTGAGATGAGTGAGACCAGTAAAGCGAATGAGAACCGAGCAATGAGTGAGAATACCGAGAAGAAAATAAAGCAAAATTAGAAAACTAGAAAGTAGAAAATCTCTACTCTAGACTAGACTATATATGTACATAACTAACAAGTACAGGACGTGTAAGCATGATATAATATAAAAACTACTAGCGGTTAACTACACTACATAACATGATGTATAGGAAGGAACACAAGGGTGGGTGCTCCGCTTGAGGGAGTTCAATTCCAACTCATTTCAACTCAAAAAGCAGGTCTTTTGCTTAACTTTTCACTGAAGTTTTTGACCGAACTTTATCCAAAAGCTTAGATAACGTTCGGTCAAAAACTTTAGTGAAAAGTTAAGCAAAAGACCTGCTTTTTGAGTTGAAATGAGTTGGAATTGAACTCCCTTAAGCGGAGCACCCACCCTCGTGTTCCTTCCTATACATCATGTTATGTAGTTAACCGCTTGTAGTTTTTTATATTATATAGTATAAAAAACTACTAGCGGTTAACTGCATAACAATGATGTATAGGAAGAAAAACGAGGGTGGGTGCTCCGCTTAAGGGAGTTCAATTCCAACTCATTTCAACTCAAAAAGCAGGTCTTTTGCTAAACTTTTCACTAAAGTTTTTGACCGAACGTTATCTAAGCTTTTGGATAAAGTATTCAACAAGTAGTGCTGTTGTGAAGTTGTCTAATTTTACGCCAAAAGGTGTCGCTAAAAACAATTAAAACTGATGACAGACAAGTAGTTAAAATTTAGCATAAGTTAAAATTTAGCGTAGAGCGCACACCCTTGTTCAACGAGAAGCATGAAATACATGAGCCGGATGAGGAATCAAAATGTGGAGCGTTAACCTCTCACTCTAAAATCGTCGTCGTCGGCAATCATAGTCGTCGTTGTCGTGGTCCTCGTCATCGTCATCGATGTAACGGCGGGACGATCGTCGTGTGTGGCCGCTGTCGCTGTAGACCAGTTTCACCTTCTGGAAAAAATTTAATTATTTTTGAATTATTTCGAGGGGAGAAAGAGAGGAGAAAGACGCACCGGAGCGGGAACGAGCCGACCGTTGGAATCGAGGACATATTTCCTGATGTCCCTCCTAAAAAAGATAAATTTGGTTAATCTCTCTCATAAACAGATGAGAAGAGGCGAGTATCAGGCAACCTACAGCGCACGTTGGAGCGCTCCTTTTATCAGTCTCCTCCAGCGCCTCATGGCCTTTCTGCGCTCTTCAAGCTGTGTGCGCCTCTCCTCATCTGTCTCGCCCAATGCGGTCCAATACCTGACAACTTTATGAAATTAGCCAGTGGTTAGTCAGTAAAGTAATATAGTAAAATAGTATTTATATAGCAATGGAAACCAACGAGGTGGGGTGGGCTTCAGCGCTTTGGGCGAGAGGGACAGTTCTTGTGCTCCCAGCCGCATGCCGTCCAGGCAGATTCCTGCAATAGGAGGGTCAAGAGTTGAAGTTGGAGGCAGAACTAAACAGTGTGGAGCTACCTATGAGGGGCTCCACAATCTGCTCAGGAAGATCGTGCAGTGAAGGCTTTACAGAGTGCGAAAGCCGGACAGCGTAACGCTGTATCAACTGCGGTGGATCACAGGCCTAGAAAGGTAGGGTCTTACAGGAAGCTACTGAGAAGGTTATGGTCTATCATGCATGTAGAGGGGGAAGACGAGGGGACACTACTAACCGTCCTCAGATACTTTCGAAAGAAGTCCACGCAGGAGACGATGTGGTCATCTTGCTGGATGCGGCCGCTGCGAACCCAGAGCTCGAGTACTCTATTCAGGTCACAGCTCTATAAACCACACTTTGGTGTTGTGTTCTTAAACAGGAGTAGGAAGAAACATCTCTTTACATCGACGCTACCGACCTTAAAGCAGGCATTAGGTACGTCCTCCATTTCGGAAACGTCCAGCTGCGGAACCCGCCAAACTTGCGTGACATTGTCGTAAGCGAGGAAGGTTGGCTCGGGCAGTGTGAGCTCCTTCGAATTCGTTACAGTACAGTCGGCCTGCTGTTGTTCCAGGTGCTGCATGCCCTCTAGGCAGGAGTCCAGCTGTATATAAGTGGTTTCAGGGAGTGTCGTAGGGAAGGAATGAGCGCGCAAAACATCTTCAAAGTCTTCTCACCACCGCAGTTAGTCCCATTATCGTCGACTGCTGCTGCTCCACGATGCTGAGTAGCTGCCGTACGATGGAGTCGGACGGTTCGGGCACTGTGGCTAGCATTCTGGCTACGGCTTTGCCTTCTTCTACGTCGAGGCGGATGCCGCGCAACGTATTAGATACGAATGTCTAAAGTTTAGTTATAGTTGAGGTAGATCGCATGGTTTTGCATTGTATTTTGTTTTGTATTGGAAAATGTGTTGAACCCACATTGTAATCGGCGCCTATGTCGTGCTGGCAAAGAAGGCGCCCGATCGCTCCCACGGGGAGCTTTTCTTTCATCTTCACCAGGGCCTTCGCCCTCTCCGCGAAACCTTTCGCGGCCATCATCAAAGTGTCTGACGCTGTCTGCGTTCGACGCTGCCGCTTGAAGGGGGTGGAGAAGCCAATCCCGGTGATCGTTGCATGAATCTCTGAGAAAGCTAGGTATGACCAGTCTTTTCTGTTTTCTTTCTATGTTCTCGACCCAAAATGTGTCTATTACGTCTGTACAGACGAACCTTTCTTTTTATAGGCTTCCCGCTAACCGACGACGTGTGAGAAATGAGGGACGACGGAGGAGGGGCCTCCTCCGTATCCTCCTCCTCCTCATCGAAGATGTCGCGGTCACTGTCTGTGTACAGCTCGTGCCCTGAGGTGTCGCGCTCTCCACGCCTGGTCTTATCTCGGCCGGTTTCCTGGGAGCTCCCCGTGGCGCCTGTGAGAGGAATGATTAAAGGGTTTTGTGTTTTATTAACTGACTGGTATAGATGAAAGAACTGACAAAAGGGTGACCACTCTCCGCGTGATGTGTGCGCTTTCGACTGACTTAGACTTAGACTTAGGGGGCTCCATCCTCCGTGCGACGACTCCGTCCTCCTCAGCGGCGATTCTGTCCTCCTCAGCGGCGATTCCGACCTCCTCAGCGGCGATTCCGTCCTCCTCCTCAGCGGCGATTCCGACCTCCTCAGCGGCGATTCCGTCCTCCTCTTCCTCGGTGGCGATTCCGTCCTCCTTGTAGTCCTCGATAGAGTGCGTGGTGTCGTCGTCCTTCTTACGATAGGAGTCCATGGGGGCAATCCCATCATCGTCGCCTTATTTGCCTCTTTCATTGCCGACTTCATGATGTGAAGAAGCTGTCACACACTGTAAAACAGGACAAACCGCAGAACTTGCTGCTACCCACTCTACAAGAAAGGACCATCTTGGTTATGGTCCTTTCTTGTAAAGAGGGTAGCAGCAACAAAGTTGCTTAGCAGGTAAAAAGTATGAGAGGTATGAAAGTGTTAAACTTTTCGTAATTCAATCCATGCGCAGTAACGGAGAGTTAATGATTTATCACGATATTTGAGACACGAACATGTGGCCTCCAAAGTGCACAGTTACAGTGCTCGACTGAATGTCAAACGCGGGACGAAAAGTTAGCTCTCTAGAGATGACTCGTTTGAAGAATCGATTTAGAGGTAGAAGTAGGCTTAGCGTGTTGATACAACGTTCTCTTGCCGGAGAAGTTACATCCCGTGAAATGTTATCAACAAGAGTTAGAAAGGGGTCTTCTAAGACAAATTCATCCATTAGCATTGAGCAGGTATTTCGTACTGGATCATATATAAACAACAGCACATCTCCAAAGACTGCTTCCTCGCCGACTACCAGCTGAACACAGCTCTGCCCCGAGTCCGGCGATGTCCGTGTCCAGTATTTCCGAGAGCAGAATGCCATCTTATGGGAGTCGAAGTCGCGAACGAGGCGGGAGCTGAAGGTGGTGAAATTATGATGAAGCTGCACTGGCGCAATGGCATTAATCTAGTTCTGTAGCTCGGTTCCAACCTCAGTATGCTGTCTCTATGCAGTCCACGAAGGGCCATCTGGTGAGACTCGTCCAGTGAAGAGAAGCGGACATTGGAATTCACTGGGAAGTACCATTCAGTGGTTAGCATTTTTGAGGGCGGGAGCCTGCGAAGAAGTCCATAATCCTCAGGTGCCATAGGAAATGGAAATGGATTGAATGAAATGAGGGATGCCGACCTTTTTTCCCTACGCTCATGGCGTCATTGAGTGCAATGAAATCTCGATGACGTGTGTTTGTAGCTTCCCGGCGGAGGTCACGAATCAGCTTGTTCTTCACCACGAAGCTGAACAGGACCCATAAGCCAGATGAAAATTACAATCGATAGCTTAGCTGTATTATATTACTTTTTGACAATCGTCTCTTCGCAATTCCTAGCGTCCTGGGACATTCGCAGCTGCAGTTTACGATGCACTGACTCGAAACCGCTGGACCTCCAGTGATAAACGGACCCACAGAGAGGCATGTCCTCCAGAATCGAGTGGTCGATGAAGCACTAAATCCAAGAGTTCAAGATAATCTTAGATCCACGCTGCCCAAGGTGGGAAGATCGGAAAGCAAGCCACCTACGTGCATTTTTAAAGTGAACAACGATTCCGATACTTCTCGCCAGATGAATTTCATCGCTACAGCGATCCGCCGTATGCGGTCGATATCTTGAGGCCCGAGCGCGCTGGATCTTTGTAGAAGGCGTATAATGATCTCCCATTCACTGCAAACTCCACGATAGCTCCAAATGTTTCTTAGGAATTCCTTAGCACGACAATGGTCTCCTTTAATAGCGACGTCCATTTCGAAAACTTCCATATTCTACTAAATCCCCTAAAATGCTTATAGCGACCGATGACTAGAGGCTTGTGCTAAATCGTTACGATGAACAACGACGACGGCGATTCCAGGCACGACCAACAATGGAGGAACGAGAATTAACCAAAGAACGAATGACGAACGCGGATAATCTAATCTAATCCAATCCCTCGAGGCTTTAGCTTTAGTTGCTTTCTGTTTGTTGTTATTGCTTTCTGTTTGTTGTTGTTGCTTTCTGTTTGTTGTTGTTGCTTTCTGTTTGTTGTTGTTGCTTTCTGTTTGTTGTTGTTACTTTCTATTTTTCTTGCTTCTATGTGTTGCATTTCGTGATGTTGCTAGCGTCTTCCTGTTCTTGTTGTTCATGTTGTTTGAATTAAATTTTAAATTTGTTAAGGTTAAGGGTGTGCGTTAGTGTTAGCGTATGCTGTACATGGCAAAAAAAATGAAAAATCATGCATGCAATAACAACGAAATCGCAAATTGAAATCGAGAAATCGTAGTAAAATGAAATCGAAAACGAATCAAAAATTCATGCCTTATCGAAACGCTTATTCAATAATTTTATGCTTAAATACTTAACTTAAGCCTATGAGTTTTTCTTTTTTTCTTCTTACTTATACTTGAGACTTCTTAGCAATAGTCACTGCTCTCTCTCACTCATCCCACTCACACACTCAGCGTCCCACTCACACACTCAGGCAACCAAACCGTTCACGAAAAAATCCTAGAAAAATCAGTTTTCCCTAGTTTGCTGAACTTAACTTCTTTTCGATAACGCTTAAAATTCCGTTTTTGACGTTAAGACTTTCACTTAATTCGTTTTCGAGCTAGTTTAACGATTAACGACACTCAATTCACCACTCACTTTCATTCTCACTACGTACATTTCCATTTTCACTACGTAACCAATTCACAACAAAGTTACCATTCTCCCTGGTCAGTATAGTTGTGGTTATTCGACTTTCGAAAAATTATTCGAACAATTTATTTTACTATATTATTCGAATTCGAAACTTCCTGGTCTTCCAATATTCAATTTCAAACGGAAATCGAGAATTAGGAAACTTTGAGTATTCGAATACCAGGAATTATTTGCGTAATTTGATCGAATAATTATTCGAATAGTCGAATAGACACAAATACATAGTGAGCTTAATTTCCTTCTTACCTTCCTTAATTCGCCAAATCAGATCCGTTGCAAATTGGCTCGCGGGGAGGGGGCTTAGAGGGGACTTATGTTACAAATCTCTTGTAAATCATCAGTGATCATCTCTCTTCAAGGTATATATGAATGTCTCTTCTCACATCAAAAATGGTAGAACACGTTCATGAAGTTCATGAAGGAGTTCGAATTCTCTTTTCACCAGTATTCAGTTTCATTTTCAATACAACAAGGGGCTTTCTGGCACGACGACCCCGTCCCCCCGAGCCAATTCACGCCACCACTTTGCTCGGCCCGCATGTCATTCTCGCTTAGGTCCAGACCGATACCAACGGCTTAGGCCCTAGGCGAGAATGACATGCGAGCCGAAACATCAAATGAAATAAGAACCAGCTAACACTTACGCGGTCGGTGACGCTTAACCGACCAGCGCTTTCCTCCGCTGCTGTTTTTATCTTCGAATAATTGACTCACGGTAAACTTCCTTGGATTGCTAAAGGAAAAGAGAGGCACGCCAACGTCTCAGCTTCTGAGTTCACTTCACGAGCACAGTTTCCTGAAAACTCATTCATGTCATGTGAGCACTACGACGGCAGGCGTGCGGCCGGTCGAGCACCGGATCGATCCGAGGACAGGGACAAGGCCACACGGCAAACCCGACCCCCTCACGATGCACATGGAAGCCCAACGCCGGGGTCGCTCTCGATGACGTCATGAAATCGGCCGCGAGAGTGACATCATGTCTCGCCCTGGTGCAAACAATGCTGCAGCTCTGTTCTGTGCTCTCCTCCGCGTCAGCGTCAGCGGAGGAGAGCACAGAACAGAGCTGTACCATTGTTTGTACCTATTCTTTACTATCAGTGTGTCGTCGTTTCTTTTGTCGTGTTGGTGACATTTTTTAAGAGGTGACCCCCCCCCCCGACCCTATTTGCGCCAGGGGGTCACCTTATAAAAAGTGTCACTAACACGACAAAAGAAACGATGACACACTGATATTAAATAAAACAAACAAACAATGACAAACAACATCATCAACTTATATACGTTCACAACGCCGAAACATAAACCGCACTAAAGTCTGGACCCACAATCTTGGCCACGCTGAAGAAACCGCTAGTCTATTACGACGTCAACGATGCCAGGATTCAATACGACCTCAACGATGCCACGATTTAGCCAGAGTTGAAACAACGCCGAAACATAAACCGCACTAAAGTCTGGACCCACAATCTTGGCCACGCTGAAGAAACCGCTAGTCTATTACGACGTCAACGATGCCAGGATTCAATACGACCTCAACGATGCCACGATTCATCCAGAGTTGGACGTGGAACACATCAACTTGTATATGTTCACATGACGGCATGAGCAAACGGCATGCAGTGTGACTACGGCATGCACACGCCATCCCACGCCGCTATTCACTGCGCCCGGATAGCAACACTGCGTTACTACTGCGTTGCTACCCTCAAATTTTTCCTTTCCGCGCGAGCGGCGCGAGCGGTTGCATCGGAGCACGCTAAACGCTTCCGCCCGAATAGCAACAGAGTAGCAACAATTTCCAACGGAGTAGCAACTGTGTTGCTGTTACCACCCCAATAGCAACTGCAGTTGCAAATGGCAACTGCAGTTGCTAAACCGTTGGGGGGGCTGAAAATGGTTCGGCCCGTGGCGACCCAGTGTCCGAGTCTATTGGTCGATCCATCAGGCCATCCTAACTATGGATTCCCCTTGCATTGCTCCCTACTTCTCTTCTCGCTCGTCCTAGAGTCCGGACAGAGGGACACTCGACACCTCTACTGCGACCGGTGCTGGGTTGGTTGACGAATGCGTATCAACGCATTTTAACGGATTTTTCAAAGGAGGAAGGAATCGTTTACAACCATTTTTTATTTGGCAAAGCACGTATAGAGGCATGCGCCAGTTCCATAAAGAGCCATAGAAGGCGATTTTTGATTAGATAAGAGGGCAATGCATTTGAAAAATCTCTTCCAATAATGGTATTAAGTGTAACTGGACAGCGAATTAATCAGGGGAATGGAGGAATGTCTACTGGAGAAGCTGGTTTGTCAACAACATCGAATAAATGGAACTTCAACATCTTCCTGACTCGTGTGGGAAAGAGGCAATGCACATGATAGCAACAGGTGTTGTCTTTAAAAAATGGGACCGACTCGTTAGGCTGGGTCTGCGCTCAAAGAGGCTAGGGAAGGGACCCCGGTGTGTGTCAGCCAAGCAGCTGGTGTGGAAACTCCTTTCGTCGCTCAGGGAAAGCTCGCGGCAGGTTTCTGCTTGAAGAGCGGCGAAGCGCATACGGCTGGAAAAATGCGCAAAAAATGCCCCAAAAATGCGTACGCCCTCGAACTCCAAGTAGTAAGCTGAAATGCAAGTATACGACAACGCAGTAGAACCGAACCCCCGACCTCCCTCGCATGAAGCGACGCCACTTCTTCCACTGCAGCACGACCCGCTTGCCCGTTGTGCCATCCTGGGCGCATAAGACATTCTGGGACAATGCGTCTCCCCGGGCCGAACCGGTTCTGTCCCTCCAACGGTTTAGCGACTGCAGTTGCAAATGGCAACTGTGTGTTGCTATTCAGTTGGAACAGCAACACATATTGCTACTTCGTTGGAACCTGGCAACGCACTGTTGCTATCCGGGCGAAAGCGTTTAGCGTGCTCCGATGCGACTGCTTGCGCCGCTCGAAAGGAAAAATTTTGAGGCTAGCAACGCAGTAACTGCGCAATAGCAACGCAGTGTTGCTATCCGGGCACACTCATTAGCGCCGTGGGACGGCGTGTGCAAAGGATGTCGTCATCGCGCGTGCCGTAGTCACACGGCATACGCGATAACGACATCCTTTGAAAATGCGCCGGCGAGCACCAGTGTGATACACAGCCTTGTTCTGACATTGTTTCTATTCTGTCCTTGTGACAAAGAGTTCTCGGGAGCAGCGGAGTTGCCGGTTTAGGTTCTCTTACGCTGTCGGAGACGCAGGAGGGATCCTGCCGCACTAATTGCAATGTCGTTTCAGTCGGTTCAGTCGGACTTCACTCAGAGCGTTTGATGGATGTTGACCTATTCCGGTGGTACACTAAGTACACTACTAATCTGCTCCCAGTTTTCTTCGCCGTTCCGTGCTACGTACTTATAGATACCGAGTTCCCGCTGGAGCCTTTGCTGGCTCTGCAGCTCATTATGTCAGTCATACAGGGACGCACGGATGAGGTTCTCATCACCTTGACAACCAATACGTGATGGAGGTTTGTTATTTGAGATTTCGGCTGCGGTCTTAGCAATTTTAAGACGGATGGCCACACCCAGGGTGGCCCAACTGACGCACTATCTCTTCTCCTGTAATGGATCGGTATAGTGGTCGCTCTTACTAGTGCTTTTTGGTTTGTGATGAAATCTTGGTACTTGTTGAAGAAAAGAAAAAACCTTGTCGTCCTCGAAAGCACTAGTGTGTTAGGTGTTTTGCAAACGAACAGCAGGCTGTTTGATGTTCTTTTTTAAGGCATCCTTTACCGGTCTGTTTCTTCGTGTCGCAATGCTTTTATCCAGTGCTCGACTATGTATCTCCCTGTACTCGTAGTAGTTCGTAGCTCGTTGTGCTCTGTTTATTCTTGGCTTTCTGTCCTAAGTCGTCTAGAAATGATTTTCTCGCTGGGCATTTACAACTGAATGATATTCATTCAGTTCTAAAAACCCAGCGAGAGTATAAGATTATTCATGATTGCCTTATGAATCTTTGCGGGCTTGCAGATTCTCCGATAGCAACATTCTGATTACAAGATTTTCACGTTTTGAAAAAAAAATGTAAACAGCCCTTCACTATCTCTGTGATGCCTCGAGCCAGTGAGGCCTGCACCAAAAATATTCGGCTAATCGCACAATCCATACACTTTAGAGATAAAACGAAGCCGGTCTTGTCCAAGCCAATAAGGCCAAACTGGCATTGATATTGCTTCAACGTGAATGCTTTGAAGTGCTTTGCGTGTCTCATAAGATTTTTCCTTAAAGGCTGCTTGTGTGTAAAGCATCATGCAAAATGGTCTATAAGAAACCTCTCAAAGCAAAGTGTATCAAGCGAAAACCTGCCGTGCAAATTATGTATGTGAGTAAATACAGCTTTGCTACCCAGAGAATTAACCTATGGTGTAGTCGATTGGGTATATGGTGCGGAAATGAGCAGCATTGAAAGGTAGTTGCGCGGCAGCCAATCATTCAAACAGAGAGGGCTTGTGCGGTCAGTATTCTGATTTCCTGGCGGTTGTTGGACCGCTGCTCGTGATGCTTATAATTGCCCGCCGCCAACACCCTCGAATGCTTCCTATCTTCGCGAAATGTACCGTCCATTGACTAACACAATATCAGCCGTGAGCCTTATCTTCGACCCCACTGGTGGGTTAGAAGTTTGTGAACCCACATTGTTTGTAAAACTATGAGAGTGTGAGACAAGAGAGTTCTTCCTGGACCTACGAATAGGTTGGGTACTCCAGCTATCAATCGCATCTTGATTAGTCGAAGAGCTAATGCCTTGTTATGGTTCAAGGAATGTGTATCTTTTTGTACACGCTCTGTATACGTGCACGCCCTAATGCACCAGACTTGAATAATAAAATAATGTAGCAACATTATTTAACTCGGCAAAGGCCACTGTGTATGGTCTCATGTTTCATGTCCTTATTTGTCACAGTTCTGCATGAATTTATGAGATTTATCAAGCCCGCAAACAAACATAGGAAGATCTCATGTAAGGAAAACATGAGTTAGGACACATTTTATCCTTGATCGTTATATTTACAACTCCATCGGTACTCGGAAGTGCAGCCGTAGGAAGCACCGGTTGACCTTTTGTCCCCCCCCCACCCTCCTAATCAGAGCTCCTAGTTGGGGTTCCGCACTAGGCAACAAGCTTTCCGTACTCCCGGTATCTCCATTTGACTCCACTTTGTGCGTCAGATGGCCACATCCGCCTAAACTCGCAAAACTGGAACCCTTGAGCGCCTCTCGCGCTGTCGCGCTATCTGCGTCGCTGCGTGGGCGCGTGCTAGCGAGTAGGGTCTCGGCGCTCTCGTGCCTCGCGCAGGGACGCACGCGTGATGAAGCGCGAAGGTTCTCGAATCCAGACCGCTTCTGATGTTTCAAGCGTGTTTTCTGCGCCGCCGCCGTAGTGTGGATGCAGCGTATCAGTCCTGCATGCTCTAACGTCTTCTGTTCTATCCATCTGGTCTATCACTTTATGAACGACGGTGGTGGAGTTCAGGCCCAGACTGATGTCGCCTCTTCCTCATGCATGGTCACCTATGATTTCTGTAATACTTTCTCAAAGCCTTTTGATCAAAAGGATCCTTCCCCCACCACAACATGATTGTTACGCACATGTTATTTACTTGAAGTTTTGCAATGGAACAATCAACAAAGTTTTAGCGCCATAAATCTTCCAAGGCTCCAATTTGTACAACACGTTTACGTTTGAATGCATAAAACTATTATTCATTTCACAAATAAATACTTACTCAAAACTTACAAGCTTTAAGGGAGTATTTATTCTGTGAGATGACCCATAAAACAAGGTAACCCTATCTTTCGAGAGAAACGACCTCATCAGGAGCAGTTTCAAAGATTTTGTGACATTAGACAGCTGCTCTACGCTACGCTACCAAAGGATCGCACGCCCACCATATATCACAAAGACTTTTGAAGATTTTAAATTCCGAAGACACCGTCACGGAGTCGAAGGGACTGCTGATGTTGAATATATTGGAAATTAACTTTTGGAGGTGTAGCAAGATAATACGCGGTCGATGCTTGAGAAGCGTTCGTGCTCTGTCCATTAGAGCAGATACGCTGATTTCTGGATCCCTTACTAAATTTGCAGCTATCTGGTAAACCTCGGCGCGAGCCTAATTCGCATGATGCGCAAGCGGAGAAGACGCCGCATGTCGTGTGCACCATTTCCTAATTACTTCTAGTTTCCCACCAGGCCAGCCAAACCTCTCGTTCCTCCTGGCTTGGAGCATTGGTATCAGACTCTTCGCTGGGAAGAATAAAGCGCTAATTTGTTTGGCAGGTCATCGCAAGTCATTGCATAGGACGAATACACATCCAGATTGTTTCCACGACATCCCTTAGAAGTAGAATCGCATACATACTTTGACATTCCATAGAAGTAGATGCGTGACGCATCCCAAAAGGGAATGAGTAGCGCCGTAGCGCTGTCCTTTATCCTTTACCTTCACAGCGATTACTGTTCAGTCTTTGCAGTCTCTATAGTGATCTAGATCTCGTTGTCCTTTATGTGGACAATGAACCTGTGGAACCTGCAGAATGTAGCATGTTGTACAAATGTCTCTTCCTTCTCAGACACGCGTTTTTGCAGAATGAACTTTTCGCATCTGCCCCTTCTTATCCTGATATGGCTTAGTGGACTGCAACGCATTGCTTTGTAGGAATGCCTTTCAGCAACCTGCCCTACGCGTTGCGATTACGATTTACGATTTACGATTTTACGATTTACGGCTATTTTTGGGAAGTTTTTTTACGATTTACGGTTTACGACATTTTGGGTCGTAAATCGTAAATTTTCGTAAATGTGCTTTGGTCTAACTCCAGATGAGGCGATGCAGCACGGTTACAAAGGCGTGCCCACTTTAAAAGTCTGGCTCTCTCAGTCTGTTCGTTTTAGTGTTTATGGTCTGATTTCGCACCGTGGCAGAAGACACCGTACTTTCACAGGTCTCTCAGATCTCTGCACAGTTCGGCTTAGTGACTTTTACGTTTCTCCAACACTGTAAGGGCTGCCGCTTCGTACCAGACCTGTACTAAAAGGGAAGCAAGAACACTAAACAATTAAAAATAAGGTCGCTGAGAGATTGGATTTCTGCCTTTCCAACAAAAAATGTATTCCTACTGTCGAAGAACGTTCCTACAAAGATATGCGAGGATTTTTTGTGAGGAAAAAGAAATTAGCGTTTGCCGCGATTCGCACACTATTATTAGGGGGGGGGGTGGGCAAAAGTAATGAAACAAATTGAAAAAGTTATTTATCTCTTTATAACTCAATTAGAAATCAACGATGCTGAGGATTGTGTATGCCATTAAGGTCAATGACTTGCTGCCATCGCTCAGCCAACTTCCTGATCCCATCCTCAACCTGCTGGAAGGATGGGATCAGAACTGCTTGGGCCTGGTGTTGATCAACTGCTCGATATAGTTGTCAAGGACTGCATTGGTTCTTGTGTCCCTTCCGACCAGGAAGTCCCGTAGGCTCAAGAAGTGGTGGTAGTCGCATGGAGAGATGTCCGGCGAATACGGTGGGTGAAGCATGTGAACGTAGCCCAGCTGTGCAAGCTTATCCGTGGTCACTTGTTCCCGATGGGGTGCAGCGTTGTCGAATAGGAGGATCTTCATGACGCGCTGCGACTGAATAAGTTCGAGTCGAGGTCCATTTTGTTTTTCGTTTATTTTGCCTTGGAGTCAATCGTCGTGCTTCTGGTAAACAGCTTCCATTATACCGGTCTGTGGGCGCAGACCCAAAAGCTCTGAAGGTGCTTCTCGCCGTGAACATCTCACCGAACGAAGGTCGGTAACGGGTCATCCGGCCTCACCCAGACTGGCTGCTTGGCAGGTTTAAGGTAGGTACTTCTCATCCTGCGTTAAGATTGAGTCCAGGCTGTTCGGGGTTGGGAATCGGGAGAGATTTGCGCGACACAGGTCGACTCGTCAGGCTGGAGTTTCGGCATGAGACAGACTGCGATTTTGGCATGCTTTTCGAAAGGGCGGAAGTGGTAACTTCTCAGGCGGCTTTCAGTAGGTAGCATACAAACATACAAATACGATAAACAAGAAACCAGACTGCAGTCACGAGATATATGGACACGGCATGGGATCTCAATACTTTTGCCCCCCCCCCCTAATAGGTCCCCGTTTTACCCTCTTAGAATGCTGCGGACTCTCCGAGAGCAAATGCTCGTTACAAAACTGGTGAAGAGTACCCGAACGAAGGCATACCATTCTTATACAGGTGTGCAAAATGTTAGCCTTCGAATGCGCTTCCATTTCTTCATAAAGGTCCGACATTCGCCTTTGTTTGCCTCATCTCGTATCTCGAAGGGACAGCATCTAGTGAATATTATGTATTCTGTCAAGGGAACTCCATAATGTAGGCAAATTTAAAGCTGGTGCGCTAGTTGGGTCACACCACGAAGTCCCTTCCCCTACAAAAAACTATGCTGTCTTCTGCGTCAGAAGAGGAGAGCACGAACGCAATAGTATTATTGTTTGTTTTCTTCATTAACAGTATGTCTCGCTCCCCCACCCCCCAAATATCATGACGCCGAAGCCTGATGTTGTTGGTCGTACTGCTTGCTTCTTCTTATCTGTTAATGAGAGAGATTAATCAAATTTATCTTTTTAGAACGGACATCAGGAAATATGTCCTCGTCTCTTACGGCCGGCTGGTTCCAGCGCCGGTGCGTTTTCCTCTTCTCTTTCTCCTCTCGAAATAATTCAAAATAATTATATTTTTCCAGAAGGTGACATTGGTCCATGACTGACACGCACGACGATCCTCCCGCTGATATATCGATGACGAGGATTGAGAATGACGAGGATTTAGACTAGACTGAAGACAAGGTCAACACTCCACATTGATTCCTTCTCTGGCTCATGTGCTTCATGTTTCTTTTTGAACGAGGGTGTGCGCTCCATGTTAAATTTAACTATTCGCCTATCATCATTTTAATCATTTTAAGCGACACCTTTTGGCGTAAAATTCGGAAACTTCACAACAGCACTGCTTGTTGAATCCCGTTTTTTTGTTCAAAGCTTGGTCAAAAAGTTTAGTAGAAAGTTAAGCTTTCGGTTAAAGTTCGGTCAAAAATTTTAGTGAAAAGTAAGCTAGATACCTGCGTTTTGAGTTAAAACTGAACTTCCTTAAGCTGAGCACCCACCCTTTTCTTCCTACATCACGTTATGTAATTAACCGCTAGTAGTTTTTAGCTGCTTTACCACTTCACTTCGTCATACGCACTTATTCCTTTATTTTCTTCTCGGTTCTCTGTTCGATTCTCACTCACTTTTCTAGGTCTCACTTATCTATATCGAATTCTAGGCCTTTTTAAAATTTCACCTCATTTCTCTGCTCATCTCGAGACCCTCTTTGAAATCTTTGAAGATCTGATCATCACTTTCACCGATATCGATTTGAATTCTGCTATTACATTTTTTGTCTTTAATACCATGTATCACATTTTAATAGATGGCTAATCAGATCTGTATTTTTTACATGCATACTATATCTATCTACCACTATATAATTGAGTTAGCTCCCTGCCCTGTAGATGATGAGGCGTATCCCACTCAGGTTGGAAGCCTGGCTGAGATACGTCTCAAGAAACACGTGCAATCTCATGGAACCCCTTGCGACGCCTCCGCGTACCGCGCGCGGGCAACGTCTGCCGTTCAACATGGGATATTGCTGCATCAGAGGAAGCGCATCCTCCTCCTGCTTGACACAACGGCGTCTGCGCGCGTTTCTGAGTGCCTGAATCCAGAAGACGGTTTCCCTTCGTCGCACCACAACCGTCTCGATTCAGAAGAGGAGACACCGTCGTCCTACGACGAGGGATCGCTTTCAGAATTGAACATGAGGTGGTGCTGCAGCAGAGGAAGCGCAGCCTCCTCCTGCTTCACACAACGGCGTCTGCGCGCGTTTCTGAGTCCCTGAATCCAGAAGACGGATTCCCTTCGTCGCACCACAACCGTCTGGATTCAGAAGAGGAGAAACCGTCGTCCTACGACGAGGGATCGCTTTCAGAATTGAACATGAGGTGCTGCTGCAGCAGAGGAAGCGCAGCCTCCTCCTGCTTCACACAACGGCGTCTGCGCGCGTTTCTGAGTCCCTGAATCCAGAAGACGGATTCCCTTCGTCGCACCACAACCGTCTGGAGTCAGAAGATCGAAAAGAAAGGAAGCAGAGGTCACATCGTCGTCGTACGACGACCGGCCGCATGCAGAACTAAGCATTATCCCATGTTGAACGGAAAAGTTTACCAGCGCCAGGTACGCCTCTGCGTATATCTCCCCAGTCCAGTATTTTCTCACGGCCAACTGTACGTGGTGTGCTCGCGAGTTCGACAGAAGTCCCATCTGAAAACTTGGTTAACACCAGGACTCAAGTCGATACCAAACGTAGTATTCACCGAGATGCTTCAGTAAATGTTGTCTTTTTGTTGTTCTGTTAACAAAATTGTTTTGAAGATCACACGTACTTTTTGTGTGAGAGTACTTTCTGAGAACAAGGTTTAAACTTATAACCCCGCAAAGCGGGCAAGTGCGAGACACGCCGTTAGGCGTGTCGTAGCACTTGTGTGTGTATAATGTAATTGCTGATTTGCGATAATAATTATATAATAAAATTTTTTGTATTTGTGAATATATACACGCATATACACGTATACACACGTGCATACACGTGTATATACAGGTGTATATATGTATCATATGTATATACGTATACATGTATACATATATATTGATATACGTAAATATACACCATATATATATGCATGTGTACACAGCATTCACTACTGTATATACATGTATATACCGTATACATGCGTACATGCATGTATGTGACCATAGATATTTATACATAATGTGTTTATATGTATCACATTGTACATCTATATGCGAATGTATACACGTGTATATACGGTGTATACATGTATATACAGAGGTGTATGCTATGTATACATGCATATATACGGTATATATCTATGTATATCTATATATGTATATATACATAGATATGATACATATATGCACTTGTATATGCGGGCGTATGCACGTGTATATATGTGTATATTATGTGCATATATATTTATATGTGTGTACGCGTGTGTATACACATATATATGTGTACTATGGATATGCTATGTATGTACGAGCTGGATATGCGTGGATATATGTGTGGATATCCATGGATATACTCGCGGATATGCCGATTTGCAACGCATTTGCAACTCACGTTGCTATTTTTGCAACGCATTTGTTGCTACGTTGCAACACCTTAGCAACTAGGGCCGACACCTTGTCAACCGACTTAGCCACTTAGAGTAGCAACGCTTAAGGCCCGAATGGCAGGTGGTTGTGAGGCCCCTGTTGAAAAACTGGTCCTACCCCAGCGAATGTCAGACTTGATCGATTGTAAACGTGGACGCCTTCGCGCGATATCTAAGCTAGGAGGGCGCGACAGCAAGGGATTACGTGCTCCAGCGCCAACGCGCGCTTGACTTTCGCGCCAATGGTCGATTCAGACGAGAGCAAACCGTCAAGGAACAACTTCCGTCCACAATCACCTATATATAAAAGTTTGTCCGTCGAGTGATCTCACCTAAGTGAGATACGCCGCATCACCTACAGTGGCGGCGGTCGAATGAGCTTAAGCGGCTTTCACACTGCCGTTGCTGCTGTTGCGCAACCGATGCCGTAATGATGAAGCATACCGCGAAGACGCAGAGGAGCAACAGCAGCAACGAAGGGGGCTTCCACACCTCTGTTGCCGCAACCCTGCATCAGCAACACCGGCATCGGTTGCACAACGGTTGCGTGGCCTCAGCAACGTGGAATGATCGTCATCATTCCTTGTTGCTGATGCTCGTCAACAGACGATATCACAAGTCTTAGGCATCTGGCATACCTCCTCGGACACTAGGTCACCACGGGCCGCACAACCAGTTGCTATTGGGGTGAAAACCTGTTGCTACATATATACATATATATATATATACATATATATACATATGTATTTATATGTAAATACGTAGTATATACCTACTTATATACTTATGCACATATATATGTAGGTACGAGCTGGATATACGTGGATATATGGCTTCACAAGAATCGGGGGTGCGAAGGCGACTATCCTGCAACACTCTAGCAACAGGAGCCGACCCTTAAACCCACCCACAGGAGTGTCAACAGAGTGCAGGTAATCGCACCGGGCCCCCTCACCTGGCCAATCGGCGCAGCCCGCCACTCCCACTGCAACAGGTTTCCACCCCAATAGCAAGTGGTTGTTCGGCCCGGGTTCAGCGAGTGCCAGAGTCCGAGTCGCTTTAGCGACTGGCGCGGGAGTGATTTGAGCGCAGCGACTATCGCTCCAGCAATTATCGCACACGTGGCGATCGCTGCAGCGACAGATAAGAGATAAGCTGGAGAGATAAGCGCTGAACTGCTTGATAAGCAGCTGCAGCGATTGGAATCGCTGTGCAATGCGCTGCAGCCGACCGCTCTGGAGAGAATCGCCGGGACGGAGGTATGCCAGATCATCTGCGACGCGTCGCGGAAGCGACTGCGCGACTACGGGCAACCGTGAAATCCACGGTTGCCCGTAATCCGCCAATTCAGTGAGGGCGCATCTTTGACAGTTGCCCGCGTCGCTCAAAAGACAATCGCTGGAGCGACTCGGAGGTATGCCAGATGCCTTATCCCATTATCTTATCTCACCGCGTTGAGGCTACAAGAAACATTGTACTCCGCCCCTTTTTCATTGTTCGTTGTTGCAACAGCAGCAACGGCAGTGTGAAAGCCGCTTAACGTGAGGTACGCCTCATCATCTACAGCGCGGGCAAAATTTGCTATTTAACGTGGGATGTTGCTGCAGCCAGGGGAAGCGTAGTCCTTTACTGCTCAACACAACAGCATCTAGGCAGGTTTCTGAGCGTCCAGATTCAGAAGCCGACTTCGTACCATTAACATGAGAAGACCACTAAAGGGGTAAGAGTAGAAAGAGGACTTCGAGGGTGGAGACCGACAGCGGCCAGGAGGCAGCGAGGGCGGTCGAGTGATGTGACCTGGAGGAGGCATAGGAATGGGGGGGGGTCGATAGAGGGAGCAATGAAACAGGCCAGGAGATGGCACCAAGAAGGGTCCAGGCAATAAGGAGGGACCAGTAGAGAGTTACCAATCAGGGAGGGGGAGAGAGCCATTAAGGAGGATCAAAAAGGGGATCCATTACCTCTAAGGGAGACCGGATTTAGAAGATGTGGCACCGATGTCGCGCAATGGGGTTCGCTCGCCGTCGTCATGTCGTGAGCGTGGGAGGACTACTTAATTAGGGTAGAGTAGTAAAGAGGATTCCGAGGGGGGAGGAATCTTCTTGGAAGAAGCGACCTGGAGGTGGGACAAGGACAGGGAACCAACAAGAGGAGAGCCGTAAGGGAATTCATACGGGGAAGAGGGAATCTGCCATATGCATAGCTTCTTCATGCTCGACACAGCGGCGATTGCGCGCACTTCTTAGCTTCTGGAACCAGGAGACGGGCCCCCTACGTCGCGCAACAAGCGTCCTGGTTCTGAACACGTGTCACCGAGGTCTACCGTGAGCATGGGAGGACCACTAAGGGGGTGGTGGAGAAGGGCAGTAAAGGGATCTCTAAGATGAACCAGAGGAGCGACCAGGAAGGAAAGGAACAACCTGGAGGAGGGGGAGAACAGGGAAGCCAGCAAGAAGAGACCAGTAGGGAGTCAATAGTGGAAACAAAGAAATGGGGCAAAATTACTGCTGCAGAAGTACTGCGCAGCCAAACCAATGACGTTACTGGCCGGGTTGATGCCTATAAAATACGCACCAGGTCCTAGATTTTAGCGAATTTAATGTCTTACAAAAACTACTTTACATAGGTCAGTGATGCTATAAAGTCGGGAGAAGCGCGCAAGTGCGAGAGCACTTGTTCTTGGATATGATAGCTACATCGCCTACAAAGTCGAGGTCTGTCAAACGATATCTCCTACTCCACTTGGTCCCCATTTCACTGGCTTTCATAGGGCTCTTCATAATGAAGTCCACAGCGACATCGAATAGAAGAGAGAACACATCTTTGTCCCACTCCTACAACAACTTCGAAAAACGCCGTGAGCTCTGCATTCGTTCTGATTCAACAGGAGGAGCACTCGCCGTTAAACGCGCACAAGCGAAGATTGCGGACAAGTTTTCGGACGAGTTGTCCGTGCGCGAAAGGTAAAAATTCAGACAGTCGAACACGGGCGTTGGCGATGGAGCGCGAAATCCTTCATTCCAAACTTACACGCGCGAACCTCTCGTCGCTGAGGGGAGTCCGGAGCTGGGATCTGCACTCTTGAAGCGGCGAAACGTATACGGCTGGGAGATCTACAAAAAAAAAGATTCAAAATCATGTAGACGTCGAAACCCCTCAAATATCACCTAGTCAGCTGAAATGCAAGAATGCCACAACGCAGAAGAACAGAACCACCAACCTTCCTCGCATGAAGCAACCCGCTTATCCACTGCACCACAACTCACTCAACAAGATCGATCAAACGTCAGCGGGACGTCAGTACGATCTCTAAGCTAGGAGTGCGCAGAGAGCAAGAGACTACGGTGATGACTGTGTGGGCGTGTCGCGACAACTCATCCGCAGTTTATTTCTTGTATGCGTTTAGGGAGGAGTCAGGAGAAGCTCTTGTACAAATCCTTGAACACCACAAAAGGCTGAGGTATACCATAGGTCCTATACCATAATAACGGCCTCCCGGCCGCCAAACGTCTGGTTGTGCTTCGCCTCAAACCCGGAGAATAGAACACCCCGAACGTCTTCTTCTCCTCTTTAGACCTTCTCTTATTCATTACAGTAAAGAACTGGTTTTGCTATATAGAATGGTGTAGCGGAATAAGGCAGGCAAAGCGTGACTCCCACTTCATCTCGTTTTACAGCGGGAACGCCAAAACGCAGATTGACTATGTCCTTGTTAGGCGTCGCGACCAAGGCCTTGTCACAGACGCGAAGACCGTGCCGTATGAGACGGTTGCCACGCAACACCGTCCGCTGCGATTGAAGGAGAAAGAAGCAGCTGTTGTCTCTCGCATTCGGTTGCCGACGGTAACAGCTGTCGAGGAAACCTGGAAAGAGGCTACCGATGCGATAATCCGGGCTGCACGCCTCGAACTCGACACAACGAAGCCTGGACGGCGTTGGGTCGACAAGCAGGCTTGGCTGTGGACTGACGATGTCAGAGAGAAGGTCAGAGAAAAAAAAAAGAAAAAAGAAAAGAGGTCGTGTATCACGTATTTATCGGTGACAAAACAGTCTGTCATTGGCGGAATTACCGAAAAGCAAAGAAAGCGGCAAAGAAGGCAGTGGCTGCTGCTAAAGCCGCATACTACGCTGAAGTCAGCAAAAAACTGAAAAGGCGCGACGGTGAGCGCTATCTTTACCGGCTAGCCAAGGCTCGCTGTCGCCAAGCAGAAGACATCAAAAAGTTCTTTGGCATTAACGATGAGAACGGCCATCTTCTGATGTATCGTAAAAAGGCTGTGAAGCAGTGGCGCGACTACTTCGAGGTAATCTCGAGTGTAGAATTCGAACATCCTGCCGTTCCTTTTGCTTCACCTGTATACGGTCCCGTTCAGAAGATCACAGTGAGCGAAACTGAAACAGCCCTGAGGAAGATGAAGTCAGACAAAGCCACTGGTCCAGATGACCTGCCGGCCGACCTATGGAAGTCGAAGGGCTGGTGCCCTGCTGACTGGCTGACAGAGTTTTTCAATCAGGTTGTTGCTGAGAAGAAAGTGCCTGAGAGTTGGCAGCAAAGCACGACTATCCTGATTTGGAAGAAGAAAGGCAGCCCTGCGGACTGCGCTAGCTACCGTCCGATTCGCCCACTTTGGCACACCATGAAAGTCTTTGAGCGAATTGTCGATAGACGTATCCGGGATGTTGTCCAGCTTTCCAATAATCAGTGTGGTTTCGTTGCCGGCTGACGAAAAAAGACGGAATACTTGACGACGGATATGAATGAGCTCGGATCTATCAAAATCAATGGTACTGAGCTTTCACGAGTTACATCTTTCAAGTATCTCTGGTCAACAGTCACGTCCGATGGCAGCCTAAAGTTGGAGGTAAATGCGCGCGTAAGTGCAGCCTGGTCCAAATGACGGTCGTTGACTGGGGTTCTCTGCGATAAGACAATACCCGAGTACCTCAAGTCGAAGGTTTATAGAACAGTCGTCCACCCAGTAGCGACGTACGGTGCTGAGTGCTGGCCCGTGACGAGGGAAATTGAAAGCCGCCTCAGTGTAATGGAGACGAAGATGTTAAGGTGGACGGTCGGAGTAACGCGATTGGACCGCGTTCGCAATGACACCATACGACAGAGGTTCGGTGTCGTCCCAATAGCCGACAAGTTGCGCGAAGCTCGTCTACGATGGTATGGCCACGTCCTTCGCGCTAACGACGACACCGTCTGTAAGATTGGCCTGAATCTTGAAGTCCCTGGAAAACGGCCCAGAGGACGCCCGAAGCAACGTTGGCTAGACACTTTGCACTTGGACTTAAAGATAGCTGGTGTGCATCACGATCAAGCATTTGATCGGGAGAAATGGCGTCATCACAGTAGAGCGGACCCCGCCACCTTTTTCAGTGACAAACGCCACTGAAAATGGTGATGATGATGATGTAGCGGAATAAGGCAAAACAGCTACATCACCTTCACTGGACCCCTTGAATAGTCACTTATCACTGGTTCCCCTTTATTGTCAGCCCTTTTCCGGTTCACCCTTCACTAGTCCCCCTTCCCCTTCGTCGGTTCTTACTACTGCTCCCACCTTCACTGGACCTCCCTTTACTGGCCCCCTCTTCGCTGGTCATCCTATCCTTCACCGATCCCCATTACTGGTACCTTCCTCACCGGTCCCCCTTCACCTGATTCCCTCTTTCACTGGGCAACCTTCTATCGGTCCACCCTTCACTGGAGCCCTCCTCCAACTCACCGGTCCCCCTTCGCTGGATCCCCCCCCCCTCAGCCGTCCCCATTGCTGGTCCCACCTTCACTGGTCCCTGTTTTATTGGTCAACCCTTTACCGGTCCCCCTTACAGGAACCCCATCCCTCACCGGTCCTCCATTACTGGTCCCACCTTCGCTAGTAACACGTCTGAATCCGGAATCCTCGCGCGACATCGGTGACACCTCTCCTCAACCAGAACCTCCTCGGTGGGACATCGGTGACACGTCTTCTGAACCCAGACACCTGTGGACCCACTTCGCTGACACCTCGCCTAAACGCATGATGAAGGAGGTGGAGACATCTCTTCCCAACCCGCACTTCCTTTGTGCGACATCGATGACATGTCGTCTGAACATGGACGCCTGTCGACAACTTCAACAGTTGACAACTGGTGACAACTACAACCTCCAAAAACAAAAGCAAACGACCCTTCTCGCTTTTATATTGTAGGATAGGATATTTTTGATAATGAAGCACATTACACGTTTCTATGATCCTGTTCCATATGGATATCACAGCTCGATCGGAACTGACGATGAGTGAAACATTTATTGAGTCGTGAATAGTGGATGCTGAGATAATCCATGTCATCCAGAATTACTTCCTGAGAAAGTGTGAACTAAACGTCATTGCCGCTAGAGATCATCGGTGGATTTCATTAGATCCCGGTTTCACATACATGAACAAATTAGACTTTTTTGAACATGTCAAAAAACCGCTGTAGGATAGCACTTCTTCGTACATTTCATATATGTAAAGCCCTCCTGCAAGGAATAGAACTCTTTTAGTAAGGGCTAACAAGACCTATATACGTCCACTAGTTGAAAGCTCTACAGTATTCAACCCTAGTAGGATTAAAGAGATATCCAGAATTGAGAAGATTCAAAATAGCTTTATTTGGAAATTGCTTGTTCGCATGGGAGTCTTCTTCTACTCCAATATCTCAGTGTTCAGAAATAGACATTTGAACCTTCCATCTCTCGTATCACTACCAAGGTATTTGATGTTTGTCTCGTTCACAAATTCTGCACCAACCTAGTGTGGCTGTGACTAGTTTGATGCCTTCCAATACTAGAGGTGGTATAATTAAAATAGCAATACGATGTCAGAGATCAACAGTTCGTGCTTCCTTCTTTACCTTCTTTACTCAGAGGAGAACAGGTAGCGCTTCCATAAGAATCACTAAAAACGTGTCAAATGCTTACTCTATACCCCAGTTTAAGCGGTATGCATCGAAAACTTACTTATGGTTGAGAATTCTAGTCATGGAGATCGACCATACCCATTTCTTGTTTGATTGTGCCACTTTCTGATGTTTGTTGTTTGCTTGTTAGTACTGACCTGGTCCTATCTCGAGTCTGCCTCTTGAGACGTAAAAACGTTAACATAAACATTGCATCAGTGCTACAACTTATCCTTTAACTGAAGAAAAATGTGAGCAAGTTTTGGGCGAGTCGAAGTTGTATTAGATTATGATAATTCGCTACATTAATTAATTTCATACAGATAGCGCAAGTAAATTAGCTAAAAGGATCGCTGTGCAGAATCATGCAAGGGAGATCTTCATTCCGACACTCTGACAACTCCGTGTCTGTGTACAGCGACAACTGAAAGGCTTCATCCAGCAAACAATTCACGTGGAGTGTATAAACGGTTGAAAAAATATCTTTAGAGTATATCAAATCATTTTTGGGATGTGAGACGCACCCTACTTGTTTCTCAAATTCATTGTTAATGTTTCAATTTATATCATTTATTGTGAATCGAACTCAGACGGGTTATTGACTGAATAAGTACTTGCGGTGGATAACCAATAACAGTCACAGTGGAAGTGTAATCAGAGTCCTCCCGAGCGACCGCTGGCCGACCCACCCACTTTTGGGACGGCCGGACAAACGGGGAACTCCGGGGGGGGGGGGGGGCGTGGCATGGGCGTGCTCCAGCCTTTGGCCTGCCACCGGCGCTCATCGATCCGGAATGCGCCCATTTCTGGGCCGGCCGGACAAAGAGGGAACTCCGGCAGGGCGGTAGGTCCCGGCTGGATTCAGGCCGCTACCGCGGGAACCCTGGCGCCGGTGCCTGTCGGCGTGGAGCGACGCGTCGTGCGAGACTCACTGCCCGGGGTCGACCTCCGGTGAATGCCCTGGGCGGGCAAACGGCGGACCTCCGGAGAGCAGCTCGCGATTCACAACGCTCGTCGGCGCTCAAATCGATCGCTCGCACGCTTCGCATGCGCATCGCGGCGTGCGGGTGATTGACGGCGCTCCAGTTTGCATCCGTCCGGCGCCCCTTCGCTGCAGCTCCACAAATTTACAGCGCAAGCTCTTAAAAGCTCTTCGGTTTGCTGAGCTCGTCGTCTTTTGAATGTACTTGGCTGTTATGAGAAGAAGCTGCTAACAAGAGGAGTTCATGAAATTCCCCCAAAGACTCTCAGTGAGACCTACTACATGGTCTTGTAAGGCATCGGACGAGGATCATGGAACTGTGCTTCGTTTTTGCTACGGGCTACTAGGTGTTACGAAAATGGCAAAGAACGGCGTCACTTCAAAGCGGGTTGATAAGGCATAAGGGACACCTAGAATGACCCTTTCGGGAATTATTTAAGCTGCTGACATCGAATCTGTCACCCTTTTTCTAAATTATCGCATAAGTCTGAAAAGAATAGAGAAGGAAGCGATCCCACTAACGTGGACAGCTTTACTCACCCATATCTACCGTTACCTACCGCAATATACCGAAATTTTAAAAGCAGGTATTATACCCGTGATCAGCATCCCAAATAACCTCCGTGGGCGATGCTTGGGCAAAATTTTTTCTTTCGACCTCCTCGACCTCTGGAGTCGTGAAAGGCAGCAGTGCTGCCTATTCTGCGTACAGCTTGTTACTTACACATACCCATCGTAACCTACCGTTTATCGCTTCAACGAAAATGATTGTCAGATTGGCGATCTGTATCCCAGATAACCCTATAGATGAATTTGGGACGAAAATTGTTTTCGATCACCGGAGTTGAAGGAGTGAGCATAAGTGCTCCTATCTACAATGCCCGATCGTCTCCTGTAGGTGTACAGGAGAATGGTCTGAAAAAATACACAGCTAGATAAACACCATGAGGTGGATAAAATATGCTGTACTTGGTAACAGTTAGTGAAATTGTGGAAGTTGCGAGAAGAATGTAAAGCAGTCTGCAAAGAAATCCGAAGAGCAATGAGCATGTCTTGATGAGGGGTCGAATTAATGCTTGTCGGTCGTGTTCATAAGGTGACAGTGAGAAACACTTCCAAAAGTAATTGAAAACATAACAAAGAGGTCACATCGGGATAGCATCTAACAGGACCTTCCTCAGCGAGACAAGCATCGTTTAATGGATCTCAACTTTAGTGCCTTTGGTTTTACGCCTTGGAGAGAATTACGTGTATGTGGAGTTGCATCGGAATGGCCCACCTCAGTTCACCGCAGGGGTAGAACACATCACTGCTGCAAAAAAAAAATTCCGGTTGTGAAAAGGACAAAGCGCTGTCCCTCGAGGTGACCTCCCCGCGACCGTATTTGCACCTTAGAAACTTGTTCTCATCGCACCAAAGTCACTGAATGTTCAACTCGATTTTTATTTGGTATCAATCTCTTGTTTTAGAATGTTCAGCTCTACTTTTTAAATAATATCAATCATTTTCCTTTACCTTGAGCAGATATTTTTTCGAGTGCAAGTTTTTGAGGAATGCAAGGGTGTAGGCGTCGATCCGCTCGCGATTAATTATGGTCCATATTTCCGAAATTACGATTGAGGCGCGTCGATTAGGATGCAGTGTACAGATCCTCTGGGTATTGTTACTTTTCCTTATTCCATAGTGATTTTGCCTTGTGTGCTATAACAACAACCCAAATAGGGTCGGGGTCAGGGTCAAGCTTGAGGTTCGGGAATCGAAGGGAGGGTCGTAGGGTGGAGTCGTCAGGAGGGGGGTCGTACTGTCCCGGTTTTAGCAGAGGATTCTCTCTAATTTCAGGTTTCAGATGATTGCATCTTTTAATAAGTTATTTTTTTCAGGTGTCGCTACGACCATGCAGACACATACAAGCATCGCGTTTCCTGGAATAAAAAATAGGATTGACTATCAAAAAATATTGTACAGTGAAAAATAAAGATTTCCTGTTGGCAGATTTAGAGTCAATGAGAGGCTTTCATTCTTTCAGATTCTGACAGGAGGTCATGAACATGGAGTTTTCTAAGTAACATGTTCAGACCTCGATTACCCCGAGGGCTGAAGTTTCGCACCGCTTGATTGACATCTTCAAAAACCTCAAAAACGAACTTCAGATTCGTGTTCAGCGGTATCGATTACAACCACGGCTAAAGTTTCAGACCGCTTGAGTGACATGCACAAAAAATTCACACAACTCTTTTATATGTAAAAGGATAGGATATCAACTTCGTGATCGAATTCTGTGTAGAATGTTGGCTTGGAGACATGTCCCTAACGGTATGACACACACAACTTTTTCATCAGAAAAGAGCTCCTCTAGAAGGTATTTAGACGACATATTTGAATTCTGTGTGAAATTTTAGCCTGGAAATATACCCTTCACAGCATCGTCTCAGGTTTGCGAAGAATTATTTTTAAGCCTTAAATTTGAAGAATATCTCATCAACGGTAGCATTGGTAAGCTTGGGGTATAGCCCATTAGATTGAGATCGAAATTCTGATGTACAGCTATGTTTGTTTCACACCAACATAGATATTTACACTGGTGTTGTAAACTCTCTGAACATCCTATTGATTGCAGACCAGCAAATCTGGTCGACGGGTGTCACAGCGTGAGCGGAGAAGGCGAGCAAGGGAATGACGCCGCAGGTATGGCCACCTGGGCGCGCGGCCGCGGCGCCTACAACCAGCCGATACGAACGCTACGCACCCCAAAAAAGGACACCTTCCAAGATTTTTGTAAATGGCGGATCCGCTGGTCAGCAGTGAGAGGAGGCCATACTGGTCACCAGCTGCAACGATGGTCACTGAACAGCTCACATCGGATCCGACACCGATGACATTTTAAATTTTTAAAAAATTTCTTAGAAATTTTCCCGCTTCATTCTCCTAATATGTTGACTGAACATTGTGGAACTTTGAGTACAAAATGGTTAGGCGTTGCAACCTACGAAGTGCTATTATCGAACTTCATAAGGCGGGCAAGTAAACGAGAGATATTGTGAAGATCTTTTCCGTGCCCCGAAGAACGGTTCAGAATACAGTAAAATGCTACAAGAAATTGAAGACCGAAGAAGATGAGAAAGGAAGAGGGCGTCCCTAGACAGCTACCAACCGGAAAAATGTAAAACTCGTGAGAGAAAAAATCCGGAGAAACGCCAGGAGATCGATGCGCCAGATGGCAAAAGACGTAGGAATAAGTGAAAGGTCAATAAGGAGGATAACCAGGGGAAGGCTTAAGAAGTTCCCTTATCATTTGCAGAAATGTCAACTCCTTACGGACACTATGAAAAAGAGGAGATTGGAAAGGTGCAAAAGGTTGCTGCAACGATTCACGGTGGCACGCGCTCGAAACATCGTCTTTAGCGATGAAAAAATTTTCACATTGAATCCAGCCTTCAACTCTCAAAATGAGAGGATTATTGAAGACTCGTTTGCTGATGCTATTGCCAAAGGACGACTTCAGGAAACTGCGAAGAAGTCTCAATCCATTATGGTTTGGGGAGGAGTCACATCTTCAGGAAAAACATTTGCTTTCGTCGAAGCTGGCGTGAAAATCAACGGTTTACAAGGATATTCTGAAAAAAGTTCTCAAGTCGTAGGCCGATTCCCACTTCGGAGAAGCCTACTGGTGCTTTCAACAAGATTCTGCTCCGGCACACAAAGCGAAGGTGGTCCAGGAATGGTGCGCCGAGCAGTTGCCTGACATCATCACAACCAACGAATGGCCCTCCAGTTCTCCGGACCTTAACGCGATGATTATTCAGTGTAGGCCGTCTCAGAGCAAAAAGCCTGCTCTACCAGGCACACAAATTTGACTCTCTTAAAGAAGCGCTTTTGAAATCTTTGGACGAAATTGACGAACCGTACCTGTGTGCCACATGTGAAGCCTTTGTCGAAAGTGTGAAGGACTGTGTGGAGGCTGAAGGCGGACATTTCGAAAACATGCTTTGCATTGTCATGTTTGTAGTGGATAATTTTAATAGTTAGAATTGATCTGCGAAGTTTGATTTCAAATTGCCATTGAATTTTTAGTGGGTACGGTAATTTTGCCGTACCCTGTACAAACCTCTGGTAAAGGACCCAGTGGGATAACGACATTTTTCAAGTCCCGATCTTGGGGCGATTCGGGTAAGGGTGGTTTCAGCAGGCCATTTTCGGATAATTCCGATGACTGATTTAAATCGGAAAATCATATCCCATTCGGATAACCTTTAGACGATCCGAAAGTCATCGATATCATTCGAAAATGGCCTGCTGAAACCACCCCTATCCGAATCGCCCCAAGATTGGGACTTGAAAATGTCGTTATCCCACTGTGTTCTTTACCGAGGGTTTGTAGAAAATCACGAATCCGAATTATCCGTCATCCGTCACCGATGTGTGCTGTGCAGTGACCATCGTTGCAACTGGTGACCAGTACGGCCTCCTCTCACTGCTGACTAGCGGTCCATAACGTCACACTTTCAGTTATGGGTCGAGTTATGGAGCGACGGTGCTAACCGGCGGTCCATAACTGAAAACGTGTGATGTTGTGGACTGCTGGCCACAACCGGTGGACCGCTGATCATATTCCTTCTCATCCCTCCTTTGCTGCAGTTATGAATCGCTGCTCATGTGGCGGTGGACTTCACACCGAAGTGCTTGTGAACCTATGAACAACCGCCGGAGGAGGTCGAGCGTTCTATTCCCTCGTCCCTCTGAGCCGTCCACATCCAACCCCTGGGCTTGCTCGAGAGTCCAGTGGCTGCCTTATGAGATAGTGAAGAAGCAGACATTTGCCACGCCTCTGTTTAAACGCCGCTTTGAACGTCGCTCCGCCACCACCGGACCCTTTGAGGCAAGGCGCCTCACCTCTGGCACCGTGACCTCCGACTCTGCCCACTTTGCGTGCCGACCGAAAGCGGGCTGACTGGATTTCGTCAGTTCGCCGGCGGTCGCTCCAAAGCTTGCCTGAGTCACTGGCGCTGCGCGCGGCCGCGGCGCAGTTCCACAGTGCCGCAGTGGAAAATGGGCGGAGACAATTCCGCTTCATTCCGCTGCCCGCTGCGAAGTGTGCATGCGGCTTTATCCTTTATGTTGCCAAGATGGCTTCTGTAGAATGCTCTCCACTTACAAATGGCAGGTTCAGGTTTACTGAAGAAGTTTCTTCGTTATTATGCCTGTGTTAGTCTCCATTTTCGTTACATTCAAAGGCATTTGGGAGCTAGAAAAGAAAAAGAAGAAAGAAAAAAGAAAAAGAAAAACAGCTTCACTTGAATGAGACTAAAGAATTCATTATTCAAAACTCAAACACAAAGCAAGATACGTTCTACAAGAGGATGGCAAAGTCAGTGCTTTGGCAGCACCTTTACTCGGTTGAAAAGCAGATCAAATATTCGAAAATCTTCGGCGGTCAGGTTGTGCACACTGATGAGAGAGTCACTTAGCATCGACAGAGTCTGGAAAAATTACTTCAGTGGAAGAGAAATTTAGGCGACAGTCATTCGAACTAGTGACGAAATATAATTAACTGATAAAACCCCAAGTTCCATTTATTCCTCAAAAGAGAAGCAAGACGGTTATTTGATAATACGTCCAGCAAGAAATTATCTGTCACCCTGAAAATTATAAACAATTGAAATTTTCTGACATATTTTCTAACAAATTTTTAGCATATAAATCTTTGTCGAAAACACGAAAATACGGATTCATCCAGGCCGTACTCGTCGGAACTGAAGCACTCAAAAAGCGACTGAAGAATGAAGTCAACACACTATCGCCATGCTCCCCTATGGTTGATGTCAAGGAACTTCTCAAGGAGTTTAATGTAAGTGTTGATGGTAGAGATGCATGTCTTATCGGAAAAATTCAAGGAGAGCACTCTAAGTAGAATAGTAATGTAGCATAGCAACACCTTCAACTATCCTCGGTGAACTGCTACCAGACCTTCCTGGGAAGACTGGAAACTTATGCATCCCAATAGGGATGGAATGAAGCTGATAATTTATTTCCTTGTGTTTGACATGAAACGCGCTACCTTTTAGTAATCGAGAGCAATAGGGTCTTTAGATACATGAGGGTACGAACAAACAGTATAAACATGGCTATCAGCTGTCTGCGAATTAATCCAAAGAGTTTCCATCCCGTCTAGCATCTCATTGCGGATAAGAAGAAAGGAAAAAGTGCGACGTTATTCAATCCCTTCTGGGATGCACCACTTATTCTACTTGAATCGGAATATTGGGGAGGCAATTTGTTTGTGTGCCTGGTCTATGCAGTCACTTGCGACGGCGAGCCGATGAGCAATTCGGCGCTTTATCCTTCCCAGGCAAGTCCGGTACGAATTCACCGACCTCGGAGGGATGGAAGGGTTGGTTGGTGAGGAAATCCAAAGCAGGATCTCGGAATCGGGAGAACGCGACAGCCTGCGCCTCCTCCGACGCACTTTGGTTCATTAATAAGCTTTGCTTTTTCAGCATTACTAAGCATACCTAGAGCTTGCAAAAAAAAATCCGATTCGTTATCAGTAAGCCATGCGCAAAACAGTCTCGCTCTTAAGTCTAGCTTTCTTCAAATATAATATATAACACGAGCTCTCTAGAGGTATCGCAATTTGTACCTGCGCGTCGTCGGTGTACGCTTCGTGTAGGTGGGCGTAGTCCCTCATTTCATGCTTAGAGAAGTGGCGCCGCATCACATGAAACCTGAAGAAGTGGAGAACCTCGGCCGCAGAGCTCCTCGCAGCGACGACGCGTACCTGTAGCGCTCGTGAGCGTCTTGGCGAAGGTTGATGTGTACAACATCACTGAGGCAGCGCTCTGGTGCGCTGGTTACCGAGCACCCCTCACGGCCATCTCGAATTTTGTCCCAGATCGAACTCATGGCACCCCTCGACGCGACGATCACGGAATGCAAATCGGTTGTGGTCGGCTGAAAAACCCAATTATTTTTGTTTTTGTTACTTATGTGCACACGACTTTGCCGTGCAAGAAGTCGTGGTCATTTAGAGGTCAGCAGTGCTGAAGAAATGCTTATACTATAGTTCACTAAAAATTGACCTTTACGAAACAAACCCCTTATGATGTTTCTCCAGACCTACGCCCAAGAACGCTGCTCTCTCGACGTTTTTCAACTGGCCACCTGTCAAAAATGTTTTCCAAGGAAAACCCCATGCAAAAGAACTCCTGCGACGCACTGTAACTGCGCGATATAGTTTTCCTAGTCTAAACTCTCGCTTGTGCTCACCATCAGTACTTTTTTACTTCTAAGGGCTTACTACTCTATGGATACTGGGGACTATACTAAGGGTTTGCTCTACTTCTCCATACGATACAGTAGGCAATGTTGAACCAGTGCGTTGGAGCATTAACCACACTGTGGCGTGTAGTAGTGTACAATTTGTGATTTCACGATTTGCGATGTTTTGGTGATTTTCTACGATATGTGATTTGCGACTGCGACATTTTGGGCCGTACATAGTACATAGATCTTGCCTTGATCCACTAAACAACAGGTGCCCGAACGAAGAGCACGTTGAGGTATATCCTGGATCATAGGGTTATGCATTTCCTCTAGATGAGTAGAGCTACATAGCCTACGTTAACACGACACGGGTGCGCATGGTAGCGTAATTGGAGGAAACGCCGCCTGTCGACCCCTTTAGGGGTCCTTGGTTCGGTTCCCTCTCAGAACAGCCAAACCTTCCACCTTCTGGGGTAGCAGTGTTGGCACCAGGGTGTGCGTAAATGAAATTTGAAATTTCGTAAATCGTAAATCGTAATTACGAAAAAACCGTCGTAAATCGTAAATCGTAAACCGTAAATCGTAAGAGTCACCTGAACTGTAGTGCAGCTACAACTAAATTTTCTGAGGCTTTTTCTGCTAATTTTAATCAGATGTGATCCAATATTTATTTAACTGTCGTGTTACTTTCAGCTTCATCTGAACAGTGTTCTCACCGAACATTTTTTTTCACGGCTTCCTAATAGTAAAACATCGTCCAAACCAAACTTTACACGTTTCAGAAAAGTCGAAAAAGCTGTAAATTCAAAAATTTTACTTAAGCCTATGCATGGCATTCCAACAAAAAGCTTGCATCGTTTGAATATGTATTATATTCCTAACTTACTACCAATTGTTTAGCTTGAATATAAATCTTGGAGAAAGGGAATCTAGCAGAAACAACAGCGGAAAAATCAAAACCAACAATTTAAAAAAATTTCACCACTGACTAATGCGCTGGTTTCCTGCTCTAGCCTGCATCTGTAACATTTCGAAAACTTCATAACGCTTTCACGGCACGCGCGATTTTCAGGTGTATGCCGCGTGGGACAGCTTTCCCGCGCGCTCATTATTTCTTTATTCTATTTGTATTAATTGTTAGGTATGAAAAACAGTAACAAATAAAGTTTTTCATGAATCATCTTGACTGTAGCTATTAGCGGACTCATCGATTAAATTTGTTCTATAGAATGTGTGATAATTTTCATTAACTATTTTTATGATGGTGTCCGACGACATCGTCGGGCAATGTCGTGAAAGGGATAATTTTGCTCTACCATTTAATAACTCCCAGCACTTGCACGGGCTACCCTTCGCCAGCTCTGTAACGAACGTTTGCTCTCCGAGAGCCTGCAACATCGTAAGCGGATTAGATAGGCTGAATACGATAAGCTCAATCACATCATCGAAATTGGAGATCAAAGCTGTCAAAACCAGTTCGACCCATTCTTACAGTGCTACGCGCTCGATTTTACCGCATTTTACCTTTTTATGTCAAATTGCTCAACCCTATAAAGCACAATGCAAACCGATAGAGCTATTGGTACATGCCGCGAAGGTGAGCAGCATTGGTAGGTGGTAGCGCGTCAGTCAATAATAACCAGAGCACACACCGGACACATGCAAACCGATCAGGGTTCCAACTGTACACACACTCCCTCTCTGAATGACATGCCCATTCAATGCGGTCTGATTCGATGGGGAGTTCCCATCCTACAATGCTGCCCGTCCTCGCGACGTATAAAGAAACGTTAGAGGTTTATCCTTTCAACACGAGTGTAGCAACCCCCTAGACTCCGCTTGCAATCACGAATAATGTTCGAACGTGTATTTGTGTCAATTCTATTCAATGGGATTTACATAAATATAAAAAGATGAAGGACGGGTTATTCAATCCTCTTTGGGATGCGCCGCGCATTCTACTTCTACGGGATGTCGTGGAGGCGAGTTGAATGCGTATTTGGCCATACAATGACTTGACGTGGCCAGCCGATGAACAAGTCAGCGCCCTTCCCTGACAAGTCTCGTACCAATTCACTGACTCCGGAGGGATGGAAGGCTTGGTTGGCTCGGGCGGGAAGTCCGAACCAGGAACCTGGTATCAGGTGCAGGCGACAGCCGGCGCCTCCTCCGACTGCACCCCACGCGCCCACATGAATATATTATAAGCAAATTGAGTATACGTTATTACCAAACAGGGCACGGGTCAAAGAATACTCCCTCTCTTTTCTAAGAAACTGCCTCCAGTGGCTTCCTGTGGGCTGGAATGGAACAACCTTCGCCAGTAGGAATGCTATGTGCCTTGCTAGCTCTGGACCGGTAAAGGAGGACCCGAGCCTCCCCTGCCTTCTAGACATGAGCTTGTCATACTATAGAAAAATCTGCTTACCGATGACTCATAAATTAGTCATAAAATCGGAGGAAAATATGAGGAAAATCGGGGGAGGGGAGAGTTTCGGGCAGCGAAAGTAGCGAGAAATATACAGACGACTTTTACATGTCAATGGAACTTCAGCCCTGGAAGTAATCGAGGTCATTGAGCACGGATTTGAAGTACGTTTTTAAAGTGTTGATCACCATCAATCGATAATGATCAAATTATCGATCAGTGTCAGTAATGGGAAACGAGGTCCAGTCACGTTGTGCCAGTAGTGCTGGACCAGTACAAGTAATGGGGAGAGGGGTGAGTTCTTTCGTCGTGCGACCGAAATATATTAGATCTATCGAAAATGTCGATTTGAGCCTGAGGTTGATCGTTTGAGGACGAGAATTGAAGGCGTCTGCAGTCAACCTGGCGCTAGAGTGTTCAAATATTGCCTTTTGTACTGCTAGGAAGGGGAAGAAGCTGGATAAGCAGAGCAGCTAGCTTGGTTTGATTCTCCTTAGCTTAGTGATACTGCAACATCGCGCGAGGCATGCCGATTGGCCTGTTTTCTATTACTGTATTGCATTTGTTTCTCCTCTTGATCATGTCCGGTTCCAAATGGGAGCCCTTTTGTCAATGTCAGTGAAATGGAAAAGTTGGTTAAGCGAAGAGAAAAGTCGGATTCGAGAAGCATGTGCACAGGACGATATTGTCTAACACTGTAATACATTAGATCATCAGAAATCAACCCTAAAGGGACGTGGAAATGAGCTACATATAAGAGGGGACCATTAGAGTGGGCACATCTTTATAGCCCCTCAACATAAATTTGGTTGCCAGTTGGTTGTTGATCAAAGATCACATTTACGAAAATTTACGATTTACGACCCAAAATGTCGTAAATCGTAAATCGTAAAAAATTTGCCAGAAATCGCCGTAAATCGTAAAATCGTAAATCGTAAATCGTAAATCGTAATTACGCACACCCCTGGTTGGCACCACTCTTGTCTAGGAAGAATGAAACAAATACTAAACTTGCATATCGGTTGGTCACACAACTCAATGAAAGTCCCTCTACGGTATCCCGTCAACTGTTGTATGAATTCCGAACAAAGATTCTTCAACGCCGCAATTTATCCTTAATATAGCAATAGTGGAAAAATATTGCTGTGCAAGTTAACCTATCATCCCATTTTTTCGAAGGCTACTGTCTTTGTAATGAACAGGAAATGGAACACACATGTTTGTGGGGAGCAGGGATAATGATCCGCTAAAATGCGCCCCTGACCATAATGGTAGGCTCCTGTCAACATCTCGTAACTATAACAGCACGTCATTAAACATTACAGTTGTCGGGAAACAGAATTACAACTGCCAGAAATACGTAAAAAGCTGTCTTGTTTTATGTTGAGAAACACAATCATTTGCTGACAGTAAGCACAGCTTCCACCTAGTCCATTTATCAGTCATTAATTCTAACCCAACCAAATAGAGTGGACGCAAAGCAACGATGGACGCTAGACTGTCTTGGGGTATGGTGTGACTGCGGTTGTAGCCCTCTCTCTCTGCAGAATCGTATAGCACTAGGTCACCGAAAAGCAAATGTTGCTACATGTTTGGTGGAGAGAAGGCCAGGCGATTGAAGCTAAAAGAAGGGCTTTCCGGAATTGATGGCATAGAGATATGAGCTTCCAACGATAAGATAGGTCACGTTGTTTATCCAGCTGGAGGTGAAAGTTCTCTTTTTGGCATTTCCAGTTTACCCAAAGACTTCATTTTAAACTAGATACTTTTTGAGGAAAAGCAACTGTTTCTAATGAGGGAAGCCTTTCATGCGTATGTCTGGACAGCGAACACGAATACCACTGTGAGATTCTCCACCCTTCAAATAGTAGGAAGGATGTTCCATTTTTTGCAAAGCCCTTGAACACCAAGAGCGAGAGACCCTCAAAGTTTACTATGGGACCAGGGGTGTGCGTTTAACGATTGACGACTTACCGATTTACCGGATTTACCGGCATTTTTCATTAAAAGTTTTTAACGAAATTAGCGACGAAAATTTCCGTTAAATTGCACTAACGACATTTTACGAACCACTTTTGAAATTTCACTGCCTCTTCGTATAAACGCATTTCGAGCGAATATTTTGGATGAGCTTTCGCAGTACCCTTGCGATTCCGAGGACGGCCTCACTTGAATCTGTGGAAATAGGCAGTAAAGTTCGCCCTCATATCTCGAGAATTATTGGCATTCTTGCTCCTTAACCAATTTATTGTGTTCCCCTCTTTTCTATGCAGCTATTTCGAAACTTTGGCCGTTTCTAGCGCTCGGTTGCTACGCAACTAGTCAGTTTTTAGCAGTTTTTTTGCGGTATTTATTTCAGGGGGTTTTTGCGGTATTTATTTCAGGGGAAGAGCGGTTGAAAAGGCATAGATCACGCGAAGAAAACAGCGAGATGCAAATAATGCTGAACAGTAAGTATAAGATACGAAGCAGGGAACGAAAAACATCTCTTCCCCGCAAGTTCCGGAAAGCCGGACGGCTTCTTCGTTCAGCATCAAGTGATTATTATAGGACTACGTTAAGGCGACGTTGAGCACCGCCTTACTGATATAATGTGGCTGTGGCTACACTCGTTGCTTCGCTTTTACTGAAATTCATATCGTGCTTGCCGGCAATTTTGCCTAACTTCTTCGATTTCCTGGAGGGCTATCTTGGAATTTTTCATTGGGAGAAGCATAGTCACTATTCATGTGAAGCAGTGAACATATGTACATAAATGCAATAAAATTGATTAAAAAAGAGAATATGCCAATGTCCACTTGTCGTTATTTATTATATACGGGATTATCCATGTCGTTGGCAAAAAACTGATGTTTTAAATGCGCTCTGTTACATGAAGTTTTTTTTTCTTCAAGTTCTACGAAAAGGTATATCATTGAAGGTGCAGCTCTGGCTCAAGCAAGAAATTTCCCTTAGGTCTATAGAGTTTTCTGTCTAATTTGCAAAATTACTATAATACCGTTCAACAATCAAAAATTTGCTATATAAAAATGGGAGAAAATTGAGAAACCCTAAACACATTGCACATCACATCGTTTCTGGCTTTACCAGGACACCTGAGGTAGAAACATATGTGGGCATGCATTTCGTCTTGTGGAACTCCCCCCCCCCCCCCCTCTGCGCAGTAACGGTACAATGGTTGCGGAGCAATTCGTGTCCAAGTCATCGTGTCTGCTCCACAATTTTTTTACTGAAGTTAACGACTGTCCAGAATTAGGATGGTCAGAGGGTTGACGATTTCTTTCTGAATTAATGTTTTTCTTGCGTTTCTTTTTCCTCACATGTTCAACCATATCATTATGCCCGTTTTAAACCCTTTCTGACGTACCTTCTTTCCTTAGACGGTTAGCAGCTCTCCAAAGCTTATGTACGGAGGAGTCCATTAAGACCCCAGATGCTTTCACTCTTTAGTCACTTTTGTACAATGTCTTTCCTTACAGTTACATCACATGAGTATATCACCTTCAAACATGTTTTATGCCTTGTCGGTTAGGCTAACACAGTTCCTATGGAAGTAGCATCCAATGGAAGCATAATGAGGGCCTAGGCATGACCGGATCTAAGACGGACTCCTAGGTGCTTCTTACATGATGCTCAAAAGTAATTTTTCTCATCCATCCGGAATCACTCCATAGGTATACTGTCTGCCTAAGCGACCTCTGCACCGTTATACCACGATCAAGGTAATTGCGTAACCTATATTAAACTAAATTAGTTATTACTGTTATTCTCATGTTATTGCCATTCTTGGGGTCGAGCTCCTTGTATCTGAGCTTTTGAATGCTGCAGAACACTTAAAAATAACGAAATTACAGGGCACAGTGATACTACGCTCGTTTCGCATCGTTATTTCCTCGTTAGGTTACCAGTATTGTGCAGGATTGCTTTATTTGTCACTTTCTTGTTATATGAGAACACTAAGGTCTGTTATATGAGAAATAAATAAATAAATATTCGTGATCAGCGTCCTAGATAGCTCCCTTAGGCAAAGTTTGGGTGAATTCTTTTCTATCCCTTCTCGACTTCGACCAATGAGCTAGTAGTTGCGATAGCGTAATAGTACTGCTTCAGATTTATCCTTAACAACCATCGTGATCAATTTTTTGAAAGATATCTCTTCATCCCTATCTTCAATAAAAAAACTCTCTATATTTAACATTTTCTAATTAGTCGGCTCACCAAACAGTTTCAAGAACACCCTGCCGCTGTCTAGCGATACGTTAGAATATGGCGGTGACCTATACTCGCTGACCTGCCGGGGCTGCAGTAGCTACCAGCCCGTCATCATCAGTGTGTCTAGTTCATTTGTACACCTTCGACGGGCAGTAGGGTACAGCTGGACTTGTACAATGATCGGCTGCTCTTCTCTGATCATGTGTGACATATGCTAGATGATATGAGATTGACTGGACAGCCATTCTCGGCTTGTGGACTGGTGCCATCATATGCTCTTCTAATTGCTTTCTTTATATCTAGTTGGGAAGGTCCACTCCCCATGTAGCTAAGGGTCCTATCAAAAATCAGCAGAATGTACAAGGTGTCGCATATAGAGGGGCAGCTGATGAAAATATCTCACTGAACATGTACTTTTCAGCCTATAGTGAAGTACATGCATAGGAAAAGTTGGGAAAGTGATTGATCCAAACAAGAATGACAAAAATGCAAAATTACTTCGAGTTCAAGGAACCGAACATCTGACCCTGTGTCTATGAAGCACCGTTACTCCACTGAGCCACCGAACTGCTTGCGTCGACGTCTTTCACCCTTTCTCTTATCTCCACGTACGTGTTAGATGCTGACAGTGCAATATAGTGCTGGGTGTTCAGGGTCCTTAGCTCCTTGGTTTTAAGGACTTTGCAAAAATGGAACATCCTTCCTACTATTTGAAGGTGGAGATTCTCACAGTGGTGTTCGTTTTTGCCGTTCAAACCTACGCGCGAGTACATACGACCCCATAGTAAACATTGAGGGTCCCTAGATCGCTGGGTTCAAGGACTTCAAAAATGGAACATCCCTTCCCATTATTTAAAGGGTGATTATTCTCACAGTGGTATTTGTTTTCGCAGTTCAGACACACGGCTGAGAAAATCCCCTGGTAAGATCAGAATAGACACTTTTTGGCATGGGCAAAATATTGCTCTTTTTTACTAAGATCCTCTACATGGTTCGCACTGGACGAAAGCAAGTTCATGACTGCCATCCTTCTTTCAAATTGGGATAATTGTGCTCTGCGCCCAACTGCCAGGGACCTGCTCCGCAGCAACCTATGGTGGGATTCATCAAGTTAATGGCACGGTTCATATACCGGAAGGTAACTGCACCAAGGTGAAATTGTGGGAACCAACTGTTTCTTCTGCCTCCAGAGACTTTCCGTGTAGACTGCTAGCACGTAATGAGTAAAATAGAGCAGAACCAAGAACCAGAAGAGGAATGGAACGTAGATGATGCTGCAGATCCAGACCCGAAGTTGGAAGCCCAGATGACCAAAAACATTGTGTTTAAAAAGGAGATGCTCTGTTGAGGTACAGGCATGCCGCCTCTCACTATGGACGTTCAGTTCCTTCCAAGTGTGCTTCGGTAGTCGAAACGCACACGATGCTTGGTGCGATGCGTCTATTTGTTTCCCACACTCCCATCTTTTCCAAGAATGCGACTTATAATTCTCTTTGGTCCCTTCAGAGTTATTGCAAAATTATTGCCTTTTGATGACACCTAACAGGGTAGAGTAGCCTGGTTGAGAAAATCTCCGTTTATGACTTCACTTTAACCTTTATATGGTTTGATTTTTAAAGTTTAATGCTTCAGTTTTAACTACTTGCTTTACTCAAGCGGGGTAATATAATATCTTCATCTTATTTCTAATGCAATAGTTGTCCATTAATCACAGGTATTGTGGGATTCCATCATTAAACCCAACATGCGCAATTATTAGAGGCATGAGGAGCTCACGGTGAGAAGGAATCTATGCTGCTGTTGCTCTCTTCAATTTCAAACTGATAGAAAATCGGACGTCTCCACAGACCTGCTGCCTGCTCCTTGGCCCAATCACTGCAATGTAGGGTTCGTCGGAGTCAAATGCAGCCAAGTCCTTCAAATAAAAAACGTTGCCCCGGCTGCTGAATTTCTCGGTGGCCACTCATCTACCTGCATCAGGTCGTCGACGAGGATGTAGGTATCGTCCGTGGTAATGATATACCAGGAGAAGTAGTGCGGAATGTAGCGATCGGCAAACAGCGCCTTCGTGCTGAATTGTGAAGTAGAAGCAGGAAGAGAGAAAAGGATCACCTCAGTCAAGCTGAAAATCGGACCTGAAGGAGGACCAGAGGGATCCAGCTCTGTGAGGAACTCTGACTTGGTTCGTTTTCACGCTTTTCCGGGAAGAGAAGAGTACGTAGCTGTGTAGGCGCTTAAGCCAGGTCTCCTCGCAAAGAGTGGTCTAAAATTCTTATACTAAAAGCACTGTCTATAGCCCTACGGCTCTAGGAAATCTCTGGAACCTTAACGGGATCGCTGGACGAGATAAATGCAATGACGGGAGCCGTAGCAGGATTCGATATTCTAAATGAAAGGCGTTCATCCTCAGGAGAAGGCCTGGCAGTAGACGGAAGAACATACCTGGGAAGAATTGCCGGTGCGGTTACGATGGCGTGCAAGATGTAGCCAAGGGTGAGGCAGAACAGTGCGCCAGACGATAGGCTAGGCTTTTGCGTTGGATTACGCAACCTGCGCATCCAACGCGCACAGCAAACAGATTGAAACCCTGAAAATAGCGAAAATCTGAGCCGCCACTACCACTTTACACGATTCGTACGGGAACCGCAATAGAGCCTTTGGGCTACGAATATGGGAGAGCTATAAGACGGAAGGGGGCGGTGCACGGTGCAGAAAATTCATGGAAGAGGCGCTGTTGGTCATCGCAGAGGTCTCTGTCAAAAAGAGTTTCACCTCTAACTGACACATACCGGCGAGTGCTGCATGTGACGAATTTCAGTCGTTGTTAGTGACTTCAGGCGAGATGGTTTCCACGCAGATGTGCTTACCAATGGCCAGCAAAACTACAGTGATTTCTGTTCCGCACCTATGACCAGGGAGAAGGGAACGGAAACAGTGGATTTGCCAACTTATTTTTTCAGCTACCAGAGAATCTGCGCAAGGCCCTACCCTATTTGAAATCAAGAAGTAGGTTGGGGAATCGACTATACCCTTTTCGCTGACTATTAAAGGGGGAATAAAAGTGGAGACCTACTGCGTCATTAAGGCAAAATTTCAATGGCTCTCCATGAAGGAAAACAGGAATTGAGAGAGAGACCTCACTCCATGGCAGACTGCTACACAACGTTAAATACCGGTAAATTGAATTAGAAATGGCCAGAGCTGAAACCACAAGTCAGTCAGTCACAAGTACTGGCCAAATAGTTCCAATCGCCTAACTCAATGATATCCCGTGGAAGTATAGCAGCATCCCAAAAGGGATTGAGAAACGTCGTTCTTTATCCTTATCCTTTTACTTTTCTACGATGGCTCGTTTTTGAAGGAATTTTCATGACAGAGAGCAGTGTCCAGGCACCCAGCGCGTGTGTCTGATTCCAGGAGTGTAATAAGTTGTTAGTTCTTCCTAGCCTTTCTTCCTAAAGCAGAATCCTCGCTTTATTTTACACCTTGCAAGACTACACGTCTAAGTTTCTTCTTCTTCAAATAACATGAGCCCTCTTGGCACGTTACGCCTCCAGCTCATTACAGCGTTGGCAAATTGAAGGCGTTCTTCAGCTGCAGTTTTGTTTTCCAGAGCAGAGAGCTGCAATGTCGTTCTACACAAAGAAAGTTCACTTTAAAGAAGGCCTTAGGGATCCCTACACGTTTCCGTAACACAGCACATTCAGCGATCATTCTTCAGAAATTCTGGCTGTATGGAAAAATAACCCTCAAAGGCACTCTTTCTTTTAAAGCGCGGCCCTCTACGTCTCAAAAAGAATACGAGCAATCTAGCGGGCGACGACAATTCGGGGGAAACTTTTGGTCAGTAGATGTTCATCCTAGCTCTGCTTGTTGGCACTGTGCCACGCATAAGCATTTATATGGATCTTTATTTCAGATCAGCGTTCATACTAAGCTGTTGTGCTTAGATGCCTAAACACGGTCCGAGTCAAGAAGAAAGTTTCCGAGATGCTCATTAGTTTGCCACGACGGCTTTAGCGTCTTGGTTCTAGGTTAATGTGGGTCATGAAAACCTGAACCTAGCTTAGTCTCCGGTGAGGCCGATTTAGCAGGAACTTAGGATGACATATCTAACAAGGGAGGCCCATGAACTTACCCAAAGATTCTCAACGTGACCTATATGGTCTTGTAGAGCATCGGATCACAGAACTGTGCTTCGTTTTTGCTAGGGGTCACTGGGAGGTCCGAAAATGGCAAAAAATGGTACCGCTTCAGGGACGGCTGATAAGGCAAAAGTGACACCTGGAATGGCCCTGCCGTGCTGCGAACTTGACTTGCAAGAGGTTTGGAGCTCAAATTAAAGATTGATTATAGTAATTTCCTATGTTTCCTTGGCGAAGCTGCAGTGTACATTCAAGTGATTCATTTGCAATGTTGCGTGCTGCGACTGAATGTCGAGCGGATGGGCGGACTTTTAGGCCTCGTGCATACTTCCCGTCGCCGCGATGAGTTTTGCAGAGCGACGCGAAAGAATTTGAACTTCTCAGCGCCCGTCGCATCGCTCACCGCTCTGCAAGGAAGCGCGACGGCGATCCGTCCAGGACCAACGGTAAACACCTCGCGCGGCGCGAAAAAGTATGCCATGCCCGCGATGGGCGCGGGAAGCCATCGCGCACCCTGACTGCAACTGTTGCGGCGGTCGCGGCGAAGTTTCCTTTTACTAAGGGAGGGGGGTCGAGGGTTCGATCCCGGTAGTGGGGTTTGTGCGTCCCTAGGTGGACTGTTAGGGTTTTTGCAGATGAAGACTACATTTTGGCCTCGGTAGGATACCTTCTTCGCGTCCTAACCCCGCTTTCAACCTGTTGTCAGATGTGGAAGAAGCTGGTTGTATTGTGTGGAGCGATATCACGCGTCCATTAACCGATGCTTGCCTTCCTGAAGAAGTTCCCTTTATATGTGATCCCCATATGACCTCTTTGGTATGTTCTCAACTACTTTTGGAAGTGTCTCTCACTGCCACCACATTCGTGAACACGGTCAACAAGCATTGATTTGATCCATCATCAAGACATGCTCATTCCTCTTCTCATTTCTTTGCCCACTGCTTTTTAATCTTCTCACAACTTTCGCAGTTTTACTAACTGTTACCAAGTGCAGCATATTTTATCCAGCTCATGGTATTTATTTAGCTGTTTTTATCTGGCCAATAATACGGTAATCTACCGCAGCTAAAATGTACTTTTCAGTTGCAAAAATGGGAGCAGACCACAGAGCAAATCCCGTAACCTTCTCCGGAATCGAACCCTAGGCCCCCTCCCGCAAGTCCGTATCGCATCCACTCGGCCATCCAGTCGCTGCGTGCAACGCTGCAAATGAACCACTTGAATGTACACTGCACCTTCGTCTAGGAAACGTCGTAAATTATCGTGTTGCTACAATCAAGCTTCAATTTGAGCTCTAAACGTTTTGCACGTTAAGTTCTAAGCATGACAGGGCCATTCCTGGTGTCACTTTTGCCTTATCAGCCCGTCCTGAAGCGGTACCATTTTTGGCCATTTTCGGACCGCCTAGTGACCCGTAGCAGAAAAAACAGAGTTCTGTGATCTTCATCCGATGCCCTACAAAGCTATATAGGTGTCGTTGAGAATCTTTGGAGGAAGCTCATGGGCTTCCCTTGTAAGAGAAACTGGGGAAATGAGAGGTTTTAAGAAGGGAGATACTTGAGCCTGTACAACTCATCGTTGTCAGGTGAAGCATGAAGTAAAACAGACGTCAGTTCCAACAAAGCTGATAATGACACCAGACCAGAATGAAAACTTAGATGTGTGTTTGAAGCAAAGCCTTCTAGTCTCTAGGGCGGCTATGTTGCTGCAAAACCCTTAACTCCTTGAACCAAATCAGTGAAGTTGTCACGAGGGCTGTTCTCCTATTCAAAATGATGCCTCCGTTCTCAGATTCATTAGTATGCAGCTAGCTTGCAAAGGAAAGGAGGAAAAACAGTCAGTTCACCACTGGCCTCTAAAGTGCTCTTCGCACATTCTAGCGGAGTGACCACTCAAAGGCTGAGTAAAATCGTTTGCATTCGAACTTGTCGCCGTTTTCAAACAGACGGAATGAACCGCGAAGGAAGGAAAAATATTTCTAAAAACTGACTATGTACTTTAATGGTGTAACAATAAGCTATGGGTATGAAAATATTGCCCAGCTCATTTTCGGTTTCCAACGTTTTTACCATGGAAGTTGCATGTGCGCATATCTTTGGCTCGCATGGCAACTATGGATTGAAGACTTGCATAAGGAGTATCAGGAGGAGCTGGAATTCTGCCTTTTGAGTTTCTGAAAATAGTACTTGACGAAGTTACGCCTTGTTGTATTGAATGTGCAAAGCTTGAAATTTCTCAGAGGATGTCTAGAGCCCTCTGTTTTGAAGCCAAGAAGAAGGCAATGCTTTTGCTTCACAGAATGTTGGTGGAACTGTTTAGCTTTAGCACTTCCGCAACAGGAGCTGCATTTTCGCTACTTGTGCGAGATTCTCTGCAATGGTCCTATGATGAGAGGACGTTGAGATTTCATAAAAACGACCAATAAGCATGTCAAGAAGATCTTGAAGATAGCCGGACTCAGAGATCTCAACAAGCTATTAGTTTTGCCGAGACATCTTGAGTACATTGGGTAGGATTGTAGCTTTGATAGTGACAAAAGATTCAACCGAATAAGATGAGGGTGAACACCTAGGCATGTAATTTTCTTGGTCCATAGAGCAAACCTGCACGAGAAATAGGTTGAAGTAAAAGAGTCATGTGTAAACAAGTTTTTATTAGTTATGATTTGTGCCACACGAGGTTTTTAGGTGGATCTTTATTCAGAGCCTGACGTTTCTGACGTTTTTTTTTTGACGTTCCCAACTGACGTGGCCCTTGCGTTGCATCCAACTGGCCTCTGAAGACGTCGAGAAGTGGAAACGTTAGGCCATGCTAAATAAAGATCCACCTAAAAACATCGTGTGGTACAAATCATAACTAACTTACAACTTACAATGCTGAGGATTGAAGGAGAGCGAAGTTGGAGATCAACGAGTTTTTAGTTTGATTTTGCAAGTTTTCGGATGGGGCAGTGTATCAGTTATACCACAAAAATCAAGACCTAGACGCCTTTCGTTTTTGGTTTTAAAATAACGAACTGCAGAACATAGTAGAGTGGTACGCAAGATATAAAAACGATGTGAAGTGGTACGTGAAACAACATTACAGTTAGATAAGGTAGATGATAAGAAACATGCTGCTGATCAGACGAATCAGAATTGCCGAGCTCTATAGAGCTTTTCGCAGCGAAATCACAAAATGCAGTAAATCGCCGGCAGGGGTCGGATTCAGAGACTTACATAACTTTAACAGAGATTTCACAGCGGAGAACTCAGATAACGCGGCTTATCGCCCACCCTATCGCTTGTTAAGCCGCCGCGCTATCAGGGATTTCGGCTGTAATTTTCTCTTTTGAATTGCTGTAAGTAGTTGGTTAATCCGGCCCCGAGATCTCATTTGCTTGCAGTGAAGGACTCAGAGCGAAACCGGTGTGCAAATACCAGTTTTGCGAAAAAGTGAGTTGGCAGGTAAAGTAAAAGGACTCCAAAGGATCGATTAGGTTGGATTGATTCTATGCGGCCAGGAACAGGTAGCGACAGATGAGAATGCGGATACTTGCCCTGGCGAAGATGGTAATCAGGCCGGGATCCTTTCGACCACCGGCTACTTCGTCCGCCGAATTCGCAGCGGGTGCAACACGTGGGCGAGGGACTCGAGAGCCAGAACAGTGGGGGGGGTGCTCCTCGGGATATCCCCGAACGGGAAGCATCCACGCTTTGCAATTTAGTGTGTGATTTCAACTAAATTTGTGCAAGGAAGGGTCTAAAAAGGTTAGCTCTAGTTGGGAAGCGGCCCCTTTTTTACTCGGATTTTCGTTGGTCCCTGGAAACGCGTTAACGTGGTTGCTTCTTATGAAGAATGGATTATAAACAATAGCGCAAATTGGTTTGCCAAACACTTGAGGAGGAACTGCTTTTCTCCAATCAAAGCTCACTTTCGAACGACCAATTTTTATAACGATCTATCGCTGGAATAATTCACAGTGGAATATATTATATTAGGTTGGAAACTAATTTCGTGGACTCTCAAGCGCCTTCAACAAAAGTGTTCATAAACAAATAACAAATAACAGTTTTCAACCAAAGTAAGATCTGTTGGAACGCGGGACTGCTTCCCATTTATCAGCTACCTGGCCCATCCCACAGCTGTAGAATTCTTGTGCTTTTGAAGCCAAGAATCCTTGGAGGTGCATTTTGACATGGTCCACATTAACAAATCGTCCTCCAACCAAGAAGTGCTGCAGCGTGCTATAAAGGTACTAGTCATTTGGTCTCACCCATCTTACAGCACACAACCTGTGCTGTAAGATGGGCGAGTTAGACGATCTCAGCTGAGGTCTTCGATTTTTTGAAGATCCCGATTCGTGACGTGTGATCTGGCGTTATCTTGCTTATAGATAATTCCGCTCCTGAAAGTCTGTCTGAACCGATTCCAGCGGGGGACAACCTGTGCGCGGCCAGGTTGAGAAGAGTAGATTACAGCGTTAATGCTGGAACCATTCTTGACGAGCTCCCAGAAGTTAGTACCTTCTTGACACCACCAAACGGAGAGAACGTAGCGAACCGGGCGCCTCAAAAAATAGAAGACGTTTACTGGGAGCGGCCTAGATCTTGCGCCGAGTGACTACCACATTTTTAGTTCGGTGCAGTACTTCTTGGTTGGAAGACGATTTAATAATGTGGACAGGGTCAAAATGCACCTCCAAAGATTCTTGGCCTTAAAAGCACAATAATTCTATGGCCGTGGGATAGACCAGCTACCTGATATATGGGAAGCACTTCTGCGTTCTGAGGAACCTTATTCTAATTAAGGATTGTCATTAGTTATTTGTTAATAAATACTTTTGCTGAAGATTCTTGAGAGTCCACAAAATTAGTTGCCAACATAGTAAGCAAGCTAACAAACTAGTGCAGAGCATGGCGATAAACATCTGATAGCAAAACACGAAAATCTCCTGAAAACGTGTTCTGGTCAGAGAAATAAAAACTCCTACCTCCTCAGAAAGCGCGCTTCGGTAGAATATTATCGAAATTCATAAATGAAGATCTCCCCTCTCTCAGTAAAAAGAATTCACTTAAAGGTTTCTCGCAGTTCACATCAGGTCTTCTTGGCGGGAATGTAAGTGAGCAGAACTGACGGCGTCATCTCCTCGAAGACTCTCCAATCAATGTAGGTATGAGCTCCCAGCAGAATAGTTTGGGCGAGTTTTTAAGGAGTCCCAATGAACGATATTCCGTTCCTTGTTCTGTCTGGGTAGTGTAAATTGACTATGTAGTAGCAAATTGTCAGCAGCGGATAACGAAGATAGGAGGTAGAACTACGATTAACGGCTAGCACAATCAGTTGAGCTGTAGTGGGATAGAAACAGTAATTGAATTGAAGAGCTCCTGCGAAAGAAGTGCTAGCGGAAAAATAGCAAGGCGAAAGGTCCTCGCTCAGCGACGCGCTAGTTGCTCATAGGGACACAATGACAAAGGAATCGCTCACCTACATTTTCGTGGGCAATGCTTTATAGGTCACGTTCTCCTTACCTGGATTTCCAGAGATGTTTCTTGCAGAAATACAGTAAGCCTGCTGTTTGGAGGTAGGCACTATTTTCTATTACTATCCTAATAGAAGGAAACACAGGATCTACGTGAGATGAAATCATCGCTGGCACTTGTGTCGGCAGAGAGCGCTGCCACTCAAATGTCACAAAATTTTCACGTTTCTGGGCCGCGTTTGTACTACATGTGGTATTTAGACGGGCCAGCAGGCGTGATGCATCTCATGCCTTTGGCTCCTTCGAAGGAGGCACGAAGTCGACATTGGAACGCTGCCTGAAGTGCTCCGAGGGGTTCTGCAAAACCCCATCTTCTAAGATGAAATGCCGTCATACACGAAGACTCTTATCTCGCAACGGTGACGATTCCCTGCGTGCGTGCTCCACCAAAAATCACATCACTGGACAGTGCGCTTCGTGATAAGCACGGCTCCTTTCGACATACCGGTTGCCATCCGTTCACCCTGCAGCTGGACAAGCACTTTTGGCTTAAGCTACCGGACCAGAGGCGGCACCTACTCGAATCCATCGCTGTTCGGCAGACTCCATCTCTACTCTACATTATTAGAGCTCGACTCTGCTTTCGCCTCCCTATAAATATCAGATTTGCACAAATTAATGTTCCGCAATTGGTTAGCGATTGCAATCCATGAACTCTGAAACTCTTCAACAGCAAATGGTTTTGACTGGAGCAAAGCTACGCTTTTTCCTATTTCTTGGTTTGCTGGGGCCTTGTAACTAGGAAGGGTGGACGTCCTGGTTTTCTTTTGCGTTTCGAATCGGTTAAGTTTGATTCGCGCCCAGGCCAATAAAGAACTTAAGGTTGTGCTATGCCAGACGCTGCTGCCGGAGTGTTATGAAACACTGATTTACCCATCAGCTGCCGACGCCAAACTATTTCCTAAAAGACGTGCCTTTGACGTGTCCTAGCGACCTCATGCCGGCATGAGAAACTATAGTTTTAGGTAACAACGCCACAATAACTCTAGGCTCATTGAAGCATCTGTACAGGCTCCTAAAAGCTTCTTATTCCCGGAAATTCTGACTAGATCTTAGCGAGGGAAGGTCGTTCAGAACGTATGAGTAGAACACCAGACCAAGACCCTGTACTGTCTGCAAAAGCACGGAAGAATGAAGCAGGATCACACTTTAAAAGCAAATCTTAGTTTCTATTCTGAGCTGATTTGCCTCAATCAGAAGAGGATCAGAAGCGGCCCAGACGACTAATGGTAAGGCGTAAAATACCTGCTACATCCCACTTGACTATGAAACTCCTCGCTAACAATTTATGGGTCGACGCTGCGTTCGACGAAAAGCGCCGGTGGAGTGAAGGTCAGTAAACAGAGGAGGGGTTCGAGTTCCGGGAGCTCGAGTTTTGATCGCTACAATATAACGTTGAACAGCTTCAACCCGCTAATAATAACAACAAGTTCAACCATTCGCTGGAATTCTTAACAGCTGAAGAGATTAACGAATGATGGAACTGATCGAACTGATCACATAGAATTCATTCCGTTTTCGTTGATCCCAGAACTAACGACATCTACACGCTGCGCAAAGGTGCATGCAGACTTCAGCATTTGCTTTCCTCACGTTTGCAGCGGTGAGCTTACTCACTGATTGCTCTTCTGTTCTCTTATGTTCATTGGATGACTTTACAATTTTTGTGGTCTGCTCCACATGGAATGGCTGTTCGTCATAACAGCGTAAAAAATAGCCTATAAAATTCCTATTTAATCTTCGTCTAACACTTGGTCTACAGCTGACCTGTCTATGATAGATAGATATAAAGGATGAAAAGGATAAAGGACGGCATTATCTAATTAACAATATTATTTAATCCTTTTTGGGATGCGCCACGCATTCTACTTCTACGGATATCGTGGAGGCGATTTGAATGCGTGTTTGGCGATACAATGACTTGCGGTGGCTAGCCGATGAACAAGTCAGCGCTCTATCCTTTGCGGATGAGTCTGGTACGAATTCACCGACCTCGGAGGGATGGAAGGCTTGGTTGGCCTGGGCTGGAATTCCGAACAAGGAACCCGAGAATATATGTACATATATCTATCTACCGGGTGCACGTGACAGTGGGCGCCTACTCCGACTGCGCTACACGAGCCCGATAGATAAATATATGTACATATATTCTCATTAGTACATTTCAGGTCTAGCCTCTTTCCTATAAGGTTGCATTGAAAAGGAGAAGGCATCAGAAGTGATTTGTTTGAATTTGTCACATCCTGCCGCCCACACATTAATTATAATATTTCGAGCGCATTCACTGAAAAGCCGTATTTACTCTGCTTGCAGATGACAGCTACAATTTGGCAGCTAACAGCAATTGTTAACTTTCTAATTCAATCCTAGGGTTCAATTCCTCCTCTAGTTTCGTTAAAACCTTGCCTAGGTGACGGAACACGTTTCCATTGGAGTCCTGTTTGTCTTGTTCTCTTGCTCCGTTTCCATTCTTCATTTCTACCATCCATCGGAACTGGAATAAAGAGGCGAAATTCGCGTTCAGCGGTCCGTGCGAACGTCACTGCTTTCCAGTACACTTACCTCTAGGGTGTCCGGTCGGTATCGTGCAGAATGCTGGGAGTTCGATCTTGTGGAAAACGAAAAGCGAAAACGCTGTCGTCGGCGGATATCAGCTTCCCATTCGACTTCAGGTAATACGCCTTGGGTTTGCTGGTCCTGAGTCAGCTTGATCGGATTCAACGCTTGGCGTCAAAAGTGGCTGCGATTCGAGGAAAGTCCGCAGAAATGTCTCCGCCTGCCAACTGCAGAGGGCTTAGGGCCAAATAGTCATCAATATTTAAATTCTGGTATTAAATTTTCAAGCAAAAATAAATAAATTCTGGACTCTGCAGCAGCTCGAAAATCAGCAACTAGGGAGCTTTTTTCGCCGGAGTTCTTCCTAAAGTTTCTCTGTGCATTTCCGTCCCAGAGAGAGGTTTACTCCACGTCAAATTCATACATATTGTGTAATATTGCATATTAATAGTACCGTCATAATACTTCTTGCGCCTCAAATCGAACCGGATGCAGCATATCGCAGTTCTCAAAACACTGCATATTGCAGCACTTTTTCATTTCACCAATCTGAATACAGAAACTAGAAGCTATTTACAAGGGTGGTAGAGTTGTTCATTTTTTTGTTATATTGTTGTGTCGTTTAGGAGTGTTATTTGCTCAGAGGTGGTGGCTTTCAACAAGGCAAACTAATCCGGCTGACCGATGTAGGCGTGAAACGAGAATAGAAGGTTCAGCCAAGGGTGGCTATATCAGCGGTATAGGCTCCATGAATCATCTCTTTCTTTCTTCTTCTTTTCCTTCTTTCTTCGCTTCCAATTTATGGACCAAAACCTTCAACGGCTGTCAGTTAAAATCCAAGTAGAGCCGTCAACCTAAAGGAAAGCTAACTGACGTGTCATGGCTCTGAATAAGAAATAGCGTAGTTTCGTCCTACGGCTAACACCAGAGTGGAGATTGTTTCAAGGTTTCGCAGAAGTTTTCTGCTCAATGCGTTCCACCAAGTCACGCGGCATTCAGTGACATGTCCCATATCTAGTTGTGCTGTGGCTGTCCGCATGAGGCAGCGAAATGGAATTCGTTCCTCTTATCAGCTACCTAGGAATCGATGGGGCACTTGCGAACCCCTGAACATGTCACTCCCCACAAGACGAGAACACAGCTCATGCAATGCTTCCAGGATTGATGACGCTCACCTCTGCAATGGTTAGTGGATGGGGCAATTGGGATGGCGAGGAACGTTGGCTACTTCCTTAAGGAGATGTTCCAAATGAGGGTAATATTTCCCGCAGTAGGATATCCACGCTCTTAACTCGTTCCTTCCCCTTCCGGTGGGTATACAAACTTGGTATATAAACTACACTACTGGGTATATAAACTATTCTTGAAATATTTCTTAGCAATCGACCTTCGCCTTTTCACGCTTCAAACCCGACGGTTGAAAAATACAAACAGGCAGTGAAGCAGGATACTCTTCTGATCCCACCCCTTGTCGTTCAGGATCGAAACGCACATCGAGGCGGAGAGCACTGTCACACAAGTGATCAGCTTCGTGAACAACGCAACGCTCACTCACCGAAACCGTCCGAATTTACTTGCACCGTGAGTTCCTCACCAACAGTTACTTCTGTCTTATCACGTATTGCAAGCAACCAAAATGGATCCACGTGTCTGCAATGCTTCGGTAGTCAAGGTGCGTCCAGGGAGAAACCTCCCTTTGTTCGTCCAGCTTTGGAGCGCTTAATAAGATGGGCAGAAATCAGTGGTTGAATTGACTCTGCGAATCGAGGGATTGCCGATTAAAATTCAGTTCAGTGTACTCATTTTAATGTTGGTACCCATGCTCTTCCAGGAACCCCAATTGGCCTACTGTAGGACAGCGACAAAGGTTAAGCAGGGAACCACTGACGGAGGAGGAGCTTCAAAGAAGTCCGTTCGGAAAATACTTGGTTAGCACTTGGAGCGTTGATCAGCACCCTTTAGTAAGACACGTTGGGAGCTGCTATCTAACGCAATATTATCGTTCAGATTGATCTACGCCAACCTAGCGATGCCCGGCTTTTTCCAACGTATGGCTCGAATCAAACAGATCCGACTCCATTAGGAGGAGACGCCGGAACAGGTGTGTTTAGTATTACAAGTGGCCCAATTTTAAAGGAACGGGCGTGTTTCAGTGCCAACTACGCCAATACCTAGAGCTCCTACGAGGTACAGGAATAGACTGCCATCTCCATGGATGAACAATGGACCACATGGTATTGCTTAATGAAGTACCGATGAAGTATTAGTATGGGTAGACCACAAGCTATGATAATAATATAATAATTTGCTGTCGTACAGACTTTTGTAGAAGATATCTGCCCGCAGATTCCATTCTACTCCACTGACGATCCAGCGACAAAACGAAGTCGCACACTATCCCAAATATTGTGTTACCTATTCGTAACTGGAGTGGTGAAAGGTCGAGGAGTTATGAAGGAGAAGAGGTCGGGTGCCTCGGAAATATGTATTGATCTCCCGATAGATTGTCGACGAGAGTTTCGTTTATGCACTTAAACGTGCCAACCGCTTGGGCGAGGTTTAGCACCAGGCTTGCCTTGAGGAAATAATACGTGACAACAACGTAGGGTGACGGGCTCATGCAAGAATGTGAAGTGCCCAAAACAAAATGTGTTTAATAATCGAGCATTATATGAATGTACGGCAGGAGTATGCCAACAGCTTTCTGGAGAAGGAATGCATTCCGTTCAGGAAGCCTTTAGAACAACGCGTATGTTTCAAAAGTATGTGTGCACCCGAAATGTCCATGACATCGCACGTTTTTACGAGCTGGCCTTAGCCGTATTGTAATCGAAGGTGGGTCACTCTTTGTAGAAAAATGCTTCACCTTTAGCAAAAACAGGACGTCTTTGAAATTTTTTGTTGGTTTCAAAAGTAAGTGTCCACTTTCAAATGTTACAATTTTTATTGAACATTAATAGTCCATTTCGCCAAAATAATTTTTTATTACATCGGAGACCCCATTACGCATGCTGTTGAGAAGGATCTGGATCACGTCGTCGTCACCCATGCAGTTAACCGCCTTCAGCTCTTCCACGTCACTGAACTGCCGGTTGTTCGAATTGGCTTGTAGAACCACGATCCCTACATGTTCTCCATTGAGTTACGGTCAGGAGAGCAGGCCGACTAGTCCACTACTTTAATCTGGTTATGATGGAGCCAGTCTGTAGTCGATTTGGACGGATGAACTGCAGCACTGTCCTTCTGCAGAGCATGCGTCTGCCGTCTTTTTCCTCTCGAGAAGGACAGAGTTCCCGCTTCGAGTTCCCGCTACTGCAAAAAAGAAGGTTGGACTACACCTTGATATAAAGATTGCCCATGTGGCACGACGGGAAATCAAGCTCCAGCTTTCCGCTACTGCAAAAGATGGCCCTTATCTTTGAGAAACCGCCTCCAGGGGCCGGATTCATCAACGACTTACGGCAATTTAACAGAAAAAATTACAGCCGAAATCCCTGATAGCGCGGCTTAACAAGCCATGTGGTGGGCGATAAGCCGCGTTATCTAAGTTTTCCTCTGTGAGTTCTCTGTTAAAGTTATGTAAGTCGTTAATGAATCCGACCCCAGATTGAACTTTTCATCTTTAGTGAAGATGACCTGAAGACATAAGCTACTAAAATTTATAACGCCAATCCAACCAAGAAGTCCTTACCTTACCCCACTGTGTCCCCTTCTTGTTTTGCTCAAAATTCAATCGCGCCTGCCTATGGATGTCCATAAGGGGTGCTTGGAATGTCTGCAGATGAACTCGTTCGACAGGATGCAGCGCCATTCGTCGCTCTAGACGCGGTAAGGCTGGTTCCGAAGCTAACTTTGTTTGGCACTACATGTAGAAGCTGGATACCATACGAACAATCCGTTGGTGGTCTTACAGCAAAAGCACCTGATGACAACTAGGTCCCAAACCGACAACCATCAGGACTCCGAAGGAAACGTTTGATACATCCACGCGAGCGACCGAGTTGATGAGCATAGCACTGTTTTTCGAGCCGGTTTCCTTGAGGGCTTGGATCTAAGCCTGCTCTTCGAAAGACAGCACACTTCCACGAACTGGCATAGAGACTACTTTGAAGTGCAGCTCACGCCCCCTATATGAAGCACGATTCTCCCACCAAAAAGTGAGCAGTCTGAAAAGGAATATGAGCAAGTATGATGTCTTGGGGTGGCATTTTTCTGGAAAGAGTGGCCTAGCTACCATATTTTCGACAAGGAGGAATCAAATTCTGCTAACGCCGTTTTGTAAAAACGAGAGCAAAACGTGGAACTGATAAGCTTAGGGTGGATACATATTTTCCAAACGTTTTGGAATGGAGCGCTAAGAAGGCTTTCCGTTCGAAAGAAAAATGGCTGAGCTATTACTGCAGTTCGATTTGTGTAAGTATTTCTATAGCTGTCATCAATAATCGGAGAGTGTACAGTGCACTGGATAGGCTTTATAGTTGTGCCCGAATGAATATTCGAGCATTTGAATTCGAATAATTCTATTCGAATTCAAATATTCCTATTCGAACGTTCGAAAAAAAGCGATTTTCGAATGTATTCGAATTCGAATGCTCGAAAAAACGCGATTTTCGAATGTATTCGAATTCGAATGCTCGAAAAAAAACGCGATTTTCGAATGTATTCGAATTCGAATGCTCGAGATTCGTCGCTATTGGAATATATTCGGTTATTCGAAATTTTTGGGAGAGCACAACTATAATGGACTTGTCAGTTGCATGGGTTGGAAATATAGAGTGGAGCAAAAAACACAGAAACAACGCAGGACTTCTATGCGCGTGCACTTGCCTTGTCTAGAATTAGAAAGCACACTCAACAGCAGTAGGATTACATGGAGGTTGGTCTTCATAGCTTCTGATAGAAGCTCGTTGTCTCATACCATACCGTTCTCTGTCAAGGAAGGCGTAGCGATTTTTTACTAGTTATCATCAGTAGTAGGTCAGTAAAACAAACGCTGTAAACTGAGGCAATAGACGGACAAACTTGTCACTGGCATGTCGATCTGAGAGTACTTGTACTGCTTTCAGATGGGAGGGATGACCACGCTTCGTTGGAACGAACCCACTCGAAGTCTCTTCCACAGATAACGAGACCTCTCTGCGAAACGAGGTAACGCAATAACTCATCAATGGCAGCTTGCTCTTCCTTTCCTACAAGCTTAATGCAAATAACGAATTCGAATAGTGAAAATCGGTAGCGGTCCCTGACTCTTAATTGATAGTACATAGACAGATAAGCATACCATCAAAATCTTGACACCATCCATTGCCTGATTTCCTAAGCGAGATTCCAGAATCGCTGGAGAGGAGAACATTGAATTTTTCAGGAAAATTATAGACCACTAAGAAAACCCCCTGTCTATGCAAGATTGCTTCCATTGCAATAATCATCGCTGTGAACGAAACCCCCAGAACCAAGCGCGTCTCGAACTATCACACCGGATTTTAAGCAGGAGGCTACGCCATTAAATCATCACCAATGATTGCTCCATCTCAATATCCAATATGTTCTCTTGTAGCCATCTGCAGCAGGGGTGTGCGTAATCACGATTTACGATTTACGATTTTACGATTTACGGTGATTTTTGGCAAATTTTCTACGATTTACGATTTACAACATTTTGGGTCGTAAATCGTAAATTTCGTAAATGTGATCTTCGGTCTACGGATGAGAAACGCCCACATAGCGTGATATAATTCGGATTATGACGATGTACCCACTTTTGAAGACTTTCCTAATAGCTCGTTGCTATTTCCTATCTACTTTTTTATGTTATGCTGTGGCGCTGCGAAAGAAAAACGCAGCATTGTATGTAGAGTACCACTGGACTTCTCAAACAACCAGGTGTCCTTCCTTGAGCATGTACGGCACATGTCCAGTGACATCAAATGGGGTACTCATTCTCGACCTGTGGTGGGATCATGCCCATCTCATAAATGCTACTGCTCTATCTATGCCGCTAGTTGGGAAGCTTCGTACTCCATGTAGTCAAGTATCCTGCCTAAAATGTGCAGTAAAATACAAAGTATCCTAAAAGTATCCTATATAAGGAAGACAGCTAATGAAAAGTTGTTACTGAACACGGGTTTGGGAGCCTGGAATGAAATACGTGCCAGCGAAAAGCTGGAAGGTGATAAATATCAAAGAAGGAATGAACATCAAGATTGCAAAAGTTGGGCAAGGCCGGGAATCGAGCGCATGGCCTCTCACCTATGGAGGAGGGTCACTCATCTCTGAGCCACTAAAGCGCTAGCAGCTTTACTTAAAAACGCCGCTTTTCGCCGCCTCTCTTGAGCCAACACACTTGGCACATAGTGCGCTGACCGCGCCTGCATGATAGGCTTCGAGGTCCTCTGACCCAGCAAAAGACGACCACCGAACAGAAGCAGAAGTGCAGGTTTGAGTCCCACGTTGCAACAGAGCTTTGATCGCAGCAAAACGTCGTTGTGAGAGCTTACTAGCTCAGTAGCCGCCAGTTGAGGAATAAGGAAAATGAATTGCAAAAGGAAACACACTTTTCCACTATTTGGAGCATGGGGATTCTCGTACTGATAATCATTTTCGCCGTTCAGACATACGCCTTCATAGGTGGCCCTCTGAGCTGAAAGAATAATTTCTGTTTTCTGACCAAGTTTCGCCCATTTTCCGCTAAAATGGAAAACAAAAAAATGCCAGAAAACTGAAAACGGAAATTCCGCCCATCTCTTCACGAGATCCTCTTTTAGATTTGCACCATTTTCACCTTAAACTGGACACTCTTTTAAGCAAGCGTGACGCTTTTAAAGTCAAGCTGCTGAACACCTTCCTGTTCAAGACGAGCTTCCTCCGTATTAAAATCTAGACTCTCCGAGACGGTTGGGACAAATTTTCTTCAAGGAAAATTTAGCATGACTTTACATGAAATTTTTTAAAATCATCCTCCCTATTTGGTGAACACACTGCTTAAAATTTTATTAAACGTTTATATTCAAGAAAAATAATGAATTTAAATTGGTTTGAAAGCGCAGGAAGGCGGCAATCATTTAATGTGTTTTAAGAGATCGCGCCATACACTTGACTAGACTATGTACATTAATATCCGAAGACCTTTCCTGCAATTCGAATGATTTTGGTACGATTTTAAATATTGGAATTCGAGTATTCAAAAAGATCGCGTTTGTCGCATGCATTTGCATTCGAATATTCAATAAGTAGCATTTTTGAAATGTTTTGGCATTTGAATACCCAAAATTTTCCGGCGTTCTAAATCATTCAGGTATTCGAAAAAATTTTGGAACCAGAGAAGTGCACCATTATGAAAAAGTAATTAAACTCCAAGTGAGTTGCTCACGCACAAACAGTGCTTTTTCAAGTAGTTGGGACAGGGAAAAGTAGGAATGGGAAATAGGGCAGGCTACCCTGTGCATCAGTGCTGTCGATTTTACCTTGCAGCAAACGCAAACTCATGTCAGAAAACTTCATGAGAACGCCCATTAGTCATAAATGGCTCCCTCAATGACCTGTGGTCCACGAAGCAGAACATAATGGATTGTCTCCCATGAAAATGCCTCAAAACAGCCATATATCGCAGTCGCGCATGCCACTGGTCCAGACCGATGACCCTGTATCGGCGGCGACGGGCGGGGAGACCCAGGGAGAGGAGTGTTCCCGTTCGACCTCGGTTCGATGGCGCCCGACTGAATGTGTTACATTGATTCGTCCTAGTAACTCGGACATCCGTAACCAGTTCTCGATGGTAGCCCGACTGTGCCGGCCGTCGAGGCGACCGACTACCTTTTTTCGCCGCCACCGTGCCGCTGTCAGTCGGCTGGTCGGTCGCTTGCTCGGAGCGACAGTTCGCCGGCCAGGCATGTTGTCGATCGCTGCTGTTGACAGACAAACAGCAAACAGCCATGCTCGTGCTTGCTGGTCTCATCGTTCTCCTCACCACCATTCACTCACGGTACTTACTGTTCACTCTCGCTCTATCGATTCGTAGCTAAATTCACGACAGCTCGGAGGTCACTAGGATGAGTTCATGTTGAAGCCTTCAGCATGAATTCAACCCAGCGGTCTGAATTCCGAGCTCGTCGTGTCTCCGGTTCAGCGATCAGGCGGCAGGCATTCTGTATCCGTTTTCTCGCGACCACAGAAAGAGTTTTGTGTCCATTCAGAGTGAGACACCATGTCTCAGTCTCATCTTCGTATATGAAGACTTCCTTCGTTAAAACTAATGTCTCAAATCTACATAGTTGGTGGTTATCGAGCAGCAGAGAAGCTTTGATGTCGAGTGAGATGCTGGGCGGCGATAGTAGAACGTTAGCTTTTTTTATTTCGTCTCCAGATCAGATGGTCAATCATGAAATGTTGGTTGTAGTTGAAAGACTGATTTGCACAGTTCGTATGCGCTTAAGAATACAACGATTTGGCAAAGTGAAGAAAATGAATGCGGACGGAATGAAACGAACTTCCAGGGCATGAAATCGAGTGTTCTTGATTTATAATACCTAAATTAAAGCCTAGTAAAACCACTCTTTCTTTTGTTTGATATTATATGCCATTTTTATGTCGAATTGGACCCTTTTCATTCAAATCAAACGTTTCACGTCAAATTAGATATATGATTTTCTTGAAGTTCTAATTCCAGAATAAGTTAACACTTTGTGTAAGATTTTATAAAATTCTCAATTTTATGGAAAAATAACAGTCATCGTGTTTAATTTCAAAGAGAAGGAGAGCGGCAATTTTTTAGTGCTAAAAGAAGAGATTGCGCCATGCACTCGTCCAGGATATCGCGATTTTTATTTGACTGATAGCAAAATTACTCTTCGCATGGAGTATCATACTTGCAAATGATGCAACAAAAACATTTTTAAAAAACGCGCGTATTCTCACTTTGATGCTTCATGTAAGCAGCATTTACACTGTCAATCAAATTAAAATCACGACGAGTTTTTGAGCGCACGGCGCAATCTGGTCTTTTAATGCCTTACTAATTGCTGCCTTTTTGCGCTTCGAAAGAATTAACTTATTATTTCTCTCAGAAAACAAAAATTTCACTCGGGCAGTTGTGCTAAAAAAAATTTAAAAAGTTATACCAAATTTTCCTTGAACAAAAACTTATTCTAACCATTTCGAGGAGACTACGGTCCCAAGCGCGCTCGGTCCAGCTGCACCGCGTGTGTTGTGTGAATGCACACGACACACTGAATTCGACGGCGTCGTCCAAAAATCGAAAAAAAAAACAAAACCAACTGCATTCCTCGATCAGGAAGAGTCCGCGGCTGGGTTCTGCGCTCTTCGAGCGCAGAACTAGGCTAGGGAAGGGACTCCAGGGTACGTGCGATCCAAGCTGCCGGTGTGGAGACTGATTTCGTCGATCAGGAGTCCCGCGATTGGGTTCTGCGCTCTTCGAGCGCAGAACTTGGCTAGGGAAGGGACTACAGGGTATGTGCGATACAAGCTGCCGGTGTGGAGACTGATTTCGTCGATCAGGAGGAGTCCGCGGCTGGGTTCTGCGCTCTTCGAGCGCAGAACTAGGCTAGGGAAGGGACTCCAGGGTACGTGCGATCCATCAGGCTAGGGAAGGGACTCCAGGGTGGGTGCGATTCAAGCTGCTCGTGTGGAAACTGCTTTCGCCGCTCAGGGGGAGTCCGCAGCTGGATTCTGCGCTCTTCGAGCGCAGAATCAAGCTAGGGAAGGAACTCCAGGGTGGGTGCGATCCAAGGCTTTCGCCGCTCAGGGGGAGTCCGCAGCTGGATTCTGCGCTCTTCGAGCGCAGAATCAAGCTAGGGAAGGGACTCCAGGGTGGGTGCGATCCATCAGGCTAGGGAAGGGACTCCAGGGTGGGTGCGATTCAAGCTGCTCGTGTGGAAACTGCTTTCGCCGCTCAGGGGGAGTCCGCAGCTGGATTCTGCGCTCTTCGAGCGCAGAATCAAGCTAGGGAAGGGACTCCAGGGTGGGTGCGATCCAAGGCTTTCGCCGCTCAGGGGGAGTCCGCAGCTGGATTCTGCGCTCTTCGAGCGCAGAATCAAGCTAGGGAAGGGACTCCAGGGTGGGTGCGATCCATCAGGCTAGGGAAGGGACTCCAGGGTGGGTGCGATCCAAGCTGCTCGTGTGGAAACCGCTTCCGTCGCTCAGGGGGAAGTCTGCAGCCGGGTTCTGCAGAAGCATACAGCTGGGAAATGAGCAGAAAACGCCTGAAAATTGAACAGACGTTAAAACCCCTGAACCTCATCCAGCCAGTTGAATGAAATGCAAAAACACCACCATGCTTAGGAACCGAACCTCTGACCTCCAAGCCTGAACCCGCCCCTCTACCCACTGCGCCACGACAAGTCTGGCAGCCAGGCCACCGCTGGCACACAAGAGACCAATGCGCATCGATCGAATGCCAACGTCGACGCTAACGCAGCTCACGTGTGCTGAGGTGCATTTCTAGGGCGGTGTCGTCAAATGCGGTGTTTGTGTGCATTCACACAACACACGCGGTGCAGCTGGACCGAGCGAGTTTGGGATCTTACATTCGAGGAGTCTGCAATTGAGCCTGTTTCGTTTCGATTTGGATGATATTCATTTTGATTTCAAAATTCTTAGGCTAGCTTAGAAGTGTGTCATACTTGATTTGGAAAGTGTCCGATTTGATTTAAAAGGTGTCCAATTTGAGTTGAAAAGTGTGTATGCGGTCGTTAAATATATAATAGTTTAATAGAGTAAGTAATTACTAATTTAGGCCAATTTAGACTACCGGGAAGAACGCATGTGTTGTAACCTGCTTTCAGCCCTGCTATATGTCTGGTTATGTCTAATTATGCTTATCTCTCAACCTATATGGATTGGACCTCGTATTTCTGATTCGATTCTGTGATTTCTGTTTCGTTTTTAACGTCGCCTTAACTACCTGTTTGTTATAAACTTGTTCACTTTTTTCCCACCATTTTCCTTCGAGACTAGTAGTTTAGTCACATGGCTTATTTCTGTTTGGCTCTTCGTTTTACACTTGTGGCACTCCCTGAGACGTATTTAAATAAATAAATAAATAAATAAATAAATAAATAAATAAATAAATATATATATATATATATATATATAATTCGACGTGAAAATGGTGTACTCTTCGTCTTTTCTTGGGAATGGAGATCCAACGACGCTGTATAGATTTTAGGTGGAAAATTCCTTGCTGTTTTATTTGGAATTGTTTGCTGTCGAAACTTCTTCCAAGCGTGAAGGTTTAGCCAAGCCGAGTGCATCCGTGTTTCCGATTATGAGTTGCGTGTAATTTACCCTAGAGGATGCTTTGCCACAAGGAGTGCACATCCAATGGTTAACGACTTCACGATTTTAATGAGTTTATGGATTTTTTTCAGTTAAAATCTATCTTAACGAATTAATGGAATTTTCAGATTTTTAACGGAATTTTGGTGCACTTTCGCAGTAGGGTTAATATGAATGCTCAGTAACTTGTGTGTGGGTGCCACGCGGGTCTTCTTCTGTTCGAACACCAGCCACAGCCGAGTTTTACCTCAAACTTGGGTAATTAAACATTTATTTAATAAACAGCTTAATAAATATGTGAAATGTTTTCAAATTCCTCTACAGATCAGCCTACTGATAGTGAATCAAACGGAAGACGAATCATCCATACATATGAAATCGACAATCTCATAGTAATACACCGTGAATCTATCAAAGCTACAACGGGTAGAGGAATCTCGATACATAGTTGCCATGTTTCCTTGTCTGTCTTCATTAATATTGATAACGCCGCCTACTCGTCTGCTGTCGCATGTTCCGAGGAACAGGTCCTCCTCGTCGGCGGTAGATGGTGGTGTTTCCTCGTCGTCAGTCCAATAACGTGATAGTTGGTTTGCCTAGCGTGAAGCACCACGTCGACAGATGCTTCCGATGGAAGCGTGTGGGCGTTGCTAGTCCTTCTCGTTCCGCAGCACAGCCTCTGAGATTTCAACAACCGTTCCCTTCTCATCCATCCTATCCATCGCTTTGGAAATGAAGTCTTTCAGCAAAGCAAGTTCCTTTGATGCTGCTTTTTGGCCGAGGCACAACTGCTGAGCTCTGAGGTACAGTCACAATGTGTATGGAATGAATTGTATAAGCACCTAGTGATGTTTGAATATGTTTCTACTAAACCTCCGCGGCTTCGTCTCAAAAAATTGGACCACTCCGCTTCACTTCTCTTGAACGGAAGCTCCTTTCTGACAAATATTTAATTACTGAGTGCTAGGAAAAACGTGAAGACTGAAGGAAATCAAGCCAGTACTGCTCGCTTCGGAGTGAATAACGCTAGCTTCCAACCGTCCTTGCCTCTGCTCTTGAACGGCAGCTGCAAGTGTTTGGAGTTGTCTCTCGTCAGCTGCCAGTTTGTTCTTCAAAAGTGTGCTAGAATGAAGTGTTCTTCTAGAATCGCTAGGAGAGTAAGACCGGTGTCAGTTCTCTCAGTTTATATCTCCAGAACTCAAGCACAAGTGCTACTGACTGGCTGATTAGGTGACGGCAGCCTTGTCCGCCGCAGCGTTTTCTGTGAAAAGGCGTTGCTCTTGATCAAGCGCTATTCATTGCGGATAATATGTACCTCTAAGGATGGACTATCGTTCATCAGAGATCATGCTACCAAAAATTCGCTGGCAGCTTTGAATAGCCAGATCTATAAAAGCTAGGCTTTGGATTTTTTGGTCGGTATCTCGTGATATCGATTTAGAAGTCCGCTCTTTCTTAATAATTTATTTATTTAATTGTACGTGGTAATCCACGCAAAAAGAACTCAAATTGAAAAATCAGCACAGAACACAATGAATATGAGCAGGAGGGTACAATTAGTACAACAAAATATCTATACACCGCAGTACTATGCCCTACATAGCATGGGTTTCAGTAGGCCTTTTATGTGGCTAATATATGCGCTATTGAACTAGTTTCAGGGATTTAAATATATTATGCACAACTTATAAGATTTCGTTGTGGCGGATGGGCGTTCAACTTTGCAAATGTGATGTCCCATTTAGCCCCTTGAAGAAGATGATTTTACAGAAACGCTGCGTGGCTAAGACAATTTCAACAACATCTTCGAATGGGTTGAGCTTGGAAGACTGGGGAATGCAATATCATACACCAAAATTTGAAGACTTACTTTGCCATTTCAGTGAAGCGATCTGTACATCTCAGGAAAGTGTCTCATTATTTTGGACCGTTCCGCTCAGTTACATTGAGAGTCATGAAAGCGTCTCATTATTTTGGACCGTTCCGCTCAGTTACATTGAGACTGTCTTTCAGAAGCAATCAATGAACACTACTAATCAATCTGGAGGCGTACTGCTGATCCTGCCAATTTTTTCCGCTAATGTTTTTTGTAATTTTGTTTTCAAAACGCTTGTTACTGACGAACTAACGACATGCTGCTATGCTTTTCTGTTAGGTCAGATCGAAATTTTTCGTTGATCGCGACTTCTAGTTTCAGGTAATCATAGCTTTGCGCTTTTTAGACCTTTTAGTCAAAGTTTCAGGTACTAAACGGGCTGTCGCCCGCTGCACACCTGCAAGGAATCTTAAAAAAGGGCAAGTAATATCAGCTAGACCCCGGAGTTCCTTCTCATGCCTAGTTCTATGCTCTCTTCCGCGTGAGAGCACAGAAACAACGTTTATGTGAGTGTTCCAACCATGTGCAATCTCGGAGCGGACACCAGTCCACTAAGTAGCAATCTGCATTTTGCATGTTTGTGCCAAAGAAATACCGTCTCTTCTTATGAAAAATTGGGCAAATAGAGCCCATAGACGTCAATAGCCTTTCTAGCATCCCCTCTTGTTTGCGGGTCGATGTGTCCTCTGAAAGCTCCCTAAGAAATCTAGCAAATAATGCTGAAAATCAGACATCCTAAAATAAGCGGAATGAAAAGTTACTTTCAAATTTGTTCATAGTGAAGCATATTTTCGACAGATTATTGTACCTTGTTTCTAGGTTTTTGTCAGCTTCACTAATGCGTTTTGCTTCCACGCCTACACTGTGAATCACAAAAACAGGATAGTCAAATTCGAAAAACGACGCTTTATTAGTTTGCTAAAATATTCGCAATAGTTCGAAGAGACTAGTTTTTTCCACATTGTTTGCATATTACTTCTGTCGTTGACCATGTTTTAAGTGATTTTCAAAGAAATCACACTTAAATTTTCCTCGGAAACAAATAAACCTTCCTCAGGCAAAAAATTATTTTAACCTTTTTGGAGAGCATTTAGTTTAATCTAGAGGAAGTTTATTGCGGCTAGGAAGAGTTCGCTTTGATTTCAAAAAACTCAAGCTAGCGTAGAAGAGTGCCCAATTTGTCCAGTTTGATTTGAAAAATGTCTAATTTGGGTAGGAGAGTATGTCAATTCGACATGAAAATGGTATATATTCTATTGGGCGGGGGCCTTCTCCCTGAGTTAATTATATCCACAAGAGCGCTACCGTATTTGGTTAACTAGTTCTCGTTGTGGAACAAACCAGTTATGCAACTTTTATTTCTTAAAAGCCCCTTTTCGAGTATTTATCTTCAGTAGATGTTAACAGGTAAAGCAATATAATTGCTTGAACAATTGGTTTTGTTCGAATACATCCTTAATGTCTCACTCCTCGGCATAAATCTTGAGTTTTCTGAGCTCTAATTTCTAACACCACTTCATATTCCTCTTCCAAAATGTAGGCTAGAGCAGTAATAAGAGGATCACCTTAAACACCAACCTTTAAACATGGAAACGCTTGAAAACTGCACCCTTTTAAAGCTAGGTGCAACCATCGTCCTCTAGTAAAAAAAAAAAGAATTTTCCCTCATCTGAAGCTGCGCCTAACCTGCAGTTTTCGAGAAAACTACCTACAAAGCAAAAAATCTTAAATTCCAGTTTCTTTCGCTTGTATTCCTAAGCTAGCTGAGAACAGCGCATCGTTCTCGGATAAGCCTTCAGAGTTTCTCAGGAGAACAAAGTCGACTTGTTTTGGAGACGAGTTCAAAATGTTGTTCATTTTTTTAGGAAAAAATGGCTCCCGTCTGGACGTTGTACCCATTTCTAAATCACATGATATCCTGACCTTAGTTTTCAATGCACTTTACCCTTCACGGCTTCCAACTGTCCCACTATCCAATGGACTCTGGCTATGGCTCCAACAAGCGTAGATACTGCTACCGTGTCTATGACCCGCCGCACAAATTATCGCCTAAGGATGTCCACCGTCGCCCATAAAGCATCTTCGCACTTCTAGTGTCGCGGCACCGTTATTGATCTTGAATTTTTTACGACACGACAACGATTACGTGTATCTCGTCCTACAGTCGCGCAGTCACAGAAGCAGCGTGTATTTTTAATCCTTTGTGCTAAATCCGGACAGAATAAATGATAGAGGGTAATGAACGGCGTTAATAAATCGTCTTTAATTGTTGGGGGCACCCCAGATCTTTTTTCATTCGGGATGTCGTGGAGGCAATTACAGTGTTTATTTGTCCCATACAATAATTTGTGGTGGCTAGATGATAGGTAAGTCAGTGTTCTTGTATTAATTATGTGCCAACACAAGGTTTTTATGGATGATTTTTATTTTGCCATACGCTCCGTCGAATCGTGGCACAGTGTTAACACAAGTACAAGAATTACGTCGAGTTTTTAAGAAGAGAGGAGAAAAATCAGTGTTTTATTCTTTCCAGACAGGCTTGGTACCAATCCATCCACCTGAAAGGATGGAAGGCTTACAGTTATTTGGCCTGAGCGGGAAATCCGAACCAAGAACCTGGAATAGAGTGTACACGACAGCTGGCGCCTTATCTGACTGCGCTTGCAAGTGTCCAGTGGTCAATGAAAATTATTTTGATATGCGTAGATTTATCTGTTTGGATCCCCTCCAGGTCTTATTTGTGGCCCTAGAAGTCTGCAAGGGGCAATGAACGAGGGGAAAATCAATTTAACCTGGCAAAAACTATACCATTTTTAAGTTGAATTGGACACTTTCGAAATCAAATTGGGCACTCTTCTAAACCAGCTATATGATTTCTGAGATCGAAGCAAACTCTTTCAAATCGAAATGACCTTATGGCAGGTTAAACTACACACTCAATAAGATGGGTAGAAAAACTTTTATTCGGAAAAAATGTTGTGTAACTTTTTTCGATTTTATAAGTTCACCTGTCCCAATAAGTGTAATAATCTATATAAAAACTTTATAAAAACTTTATCTTCAAAGAAATTAAAAGTGTTTTAAGTCAGATCAAAAAGCCAAGATTTAACGCATTAAAAGACCAGATCGCACTATATACTCAAAAAGTTCACCGCAATTTTTATTTGACTAGTAGTGTAAATGCCAGTTACACAAACATCAAAGAGAAGATATGTGTGTTCTTTACAGTTGTTTTTGTTATATCGTTAACAGATGTCAAAGTCCGTGCAAACAAAAATTCTGTGCTATCAATCGAATGAAAATCCCTGCCTCTTGGACAAGGGCATGGCGTAATCTCTTCTTTTAGCGCTGAAAAATGTCCGCTTTCTGCCCTTTAAAACAAACTTTAAACTATTATTTTTCCTAAACTTTTTTTATAAAATTTCAAACGATGTGTTCACTTATTGGGTAGGTGAGCTAAAACTCCAGAGAAAGTTGTATTAAAATTTTTTCTTAACACAAAAATATTCTAACCTTTTTAATGAGCCTCTAGTTTAATGCAGAAATGGTTCACTTCAATTTGGAAGAGTTCGCTTTGATTTCAGAAGTCTTAGACTAGCTTAGAAAAGTGTCCAATCCGACTGAAAATGGTACATACTTAGACGGTTTATGAGCTATAGCTGCTCAGTTCTTCGTAAGTAAAAAAAATTGTTAGCATTGTATTTCTCTGAAACGAATATGACGGATGTATTAGAACTAAATTTCAACTAAAATGGTTTTAAAAGCGTATAGTTACGATCACCTAAAAATAGAAGTCGAAATCAACGGAAGCTTTCTGTCCAACTTAATAGAAAAGCATAACAACATGTCGTTAGTGGCAAGCGTTTAAAAAAAAACAAAAATCAAAAGTTCTATGCTCTCACGCGGAAGAGAGCATAGAACTAGGCAAGAGAAGGAACTCCGGGGTCTAGCTGATATTACTCGCCCTTTTTTAAGATTCCTTGCAGGTGTGCAGCGGGCGACAGCCCGTTTAGTACCTGAAACTTTGACTAAAAGGTCTAAAAAGCGATTACCTGAAACTAGAAGTCGCGATCAACGAAAAATTTCGATCTGACCTAACAGAAAAGCATAGCAGCATGTCGTTAGTTCGTCAGTAACAAGCGTTTTGAAAACAAAATTACAAAAAACATTAGCGGAAAAAATTGGCAGGATCAGCAGTACGCCTCCAGATTGATTAGTAGTGTTCATTGATTAAATGTAACTTCTCGCAGTAAATGGGTCAGCGCCGACGGGCCTCACAGTTAGGCGCAAGACCGCGCGTAGGTGTACCTGGGTCGCCCGACCGGCGTACGACCAGGTCGAACTGCCGGCCTGGAACTCGATCACCGGCTAAAAACGACAAAATTCGATCACATTCGATCAGCACAATTCTACATTGGTGGATAGCTAATTCTATGGAGAACAAGTCTATGAAGATCATTTTCTAAACAGAAGTAGCACAACGAAGCGATCGAGTAAAATAGGCCCTCTCCAAAATTTTTGTCGAAATCACGCACTTTGAGTGACTGTTCCAATCTAAGCATAGCTCCATTAGTTGAAGAAAACACATTGTTGTAAAGCGCAGTTAGTCGATTATCCATCAGCAGAACCCCACCTTCTCAGCAGTGACTTGAAGATTCTTATCGTCAGTCCACTATGAGAAAAGTCCACTGGCGAAGTCGAAATAATGAAAGGCAGCGGAATTACGGCTGAATAATCTATTGGCTGTCCAATTTTAGAAAGTGAAATTGTGATAGGTTGCACACGCTTACCGCTTTGTGCATTTCATAGGTTAGGGTTTCCTTGGGGCGCGCTGTAGACTAGGATACGAGGGAACAATCTTGAAGACAATCGTTTGCATGCTAACTGGCAGATACTTGAAGTCGTCCAAAGATGGCGTTGCGCCCTATCGAAATAATGGATATTGCGGCAGGAATTCAGATTTGAAACCGGAAATAGACAATATGCGCTCCTATGAGAAATTCGGCAGAAGTGTGGGTTTGCGACCAATTATGGAGCCGTATCCTGTGGGCGTAATTATCTCCAGCGAGCAAGACGGTCGCCGCGGGACGTACACAGATCGCCGAAAAACTTTTTGAGACACTGCGGAATAATTTTTAGATCAATGCAAAGCTGACTCCACGGGGATTCCGAGTATGTGTCTTATTTTAAAATGTAACCATTTTGAAGGAAGCTACCAAAAATCCGCTTAAACCACCGTAACTAAGTCAGATTGAACGCTACATCGAATCCGTGTCGATTTTCGAGATCTCCTCAATGAGGAGATTTCAGTGATGTAATCAGCTTTTCATTGAAGTCACCTCGAACGATTCCGACGCTTTGCGACGCTCCTGCGCGTCGCCGACGCGACGGAGCGTCGGCGACGCGAAATGCGACACTAGTTATGAGCGGTATTGTAGATGGGTCGCTCTAGTTAATTCCTGGTAATGGAACTGGGCTAGCCTATTTTTCTGGTCGCATTCTAGCTCAAGATCTCACATTTGAATGGCCTGAAAGCATTTCGTTCCTGTCCACAGAAAAACATGAAAATAATCCTTGCACTGGAACTGAGGTGATGACTTGCTGAACCATATTCTATGCTGAAACCACCGCCTAGTCAACTTGTAGCTTTTTCACTTGCTCACCACATCTTTCCAATGCACACGAGTAGAAGTCATGCAAAGCCATCAAGGAATATTGGGTTTGATTGGAGGCTGTGGAATAACAGCTAAACTCTTGGAAAGAATAAAACAATCATGTTCCAATCTGATTATCACTGCACGTCAGGGCGCGGAGTGTATTCACATTTGACGTGCACCTTAAGCAGAACGTCTGGCATTTCCATGATAAAAGTGAAAAAAATTTGGTACTTTTGGTCTTGTTTCAGTGGTTTGATTGGGGCTGTTGTGTTCGCCCTATGCGATCCGTTCAAAATGTTAAAGACTGGGCAAAAGATACGATAGCGTTTGTTACAAAGGTAGTGGAGAGCAGTACTGGCGAATGTAAGCAGTTATTAATTAGTAATGCAATATTTTGGAGTTTCCGAAATTTAACAAGTGCAAGCAAACCTGCGAGCGAAATAAATGCCGAAAGTAATTGCCTTGTATCGTCGAACGACGATCTTTCATTCCAGAAGTTGTGGTTGCCTTCAAAAATGATAAAAAGCGCGACGTTAACCATTACCTGTTTGAGATGCGCCATCCATTCTTTCCACCTCTGTGGGATATCGTAGAGGTCATTTGAGTGTGGGTTTGCCCTATAGAATGAATTGCAGAGGCCAGCCCATGTAGAGATCAGTGTTTTATCCTTCGCAGGCAAATCAGGTACCTATTCTCAACCAGCAGGTATGGAAAATTTGACTGTCGTGGCAGGATTCTAATCAAGAACTCCTATTTCGGAGCACGCGATAACCATCCTCCTCCGACTTCTCCACTATGTGTTTCCTCTATGTGTTTAAAACGCACCTTGTACGAATCAGTTAAGCCACTATCAATTCAAGTTGCACCTTTCTTCTCCACTTTACTCCTAAAGAGTGCCACAAAAATATCTTCTTTTATAATTTTAAGTCAAAAATCCAACTATGATGAGTGTCCAAAAATGTGATCAGACTCTTTCAATCGTCACACAATTCCTTCCCGTCTGCTACAAAAATGTATTGGGTACAATTCAAAACGTGAGAAGGCTCAGAACTTTAGTTGTGTCATACCATAAAAATGTGCCATGCGCTCACTCAGTAGGGATGCTTGTTGGATTATTTGTGCAAATACTGTTTTCGTCGAGTTGGCCAGCGATCAAATTTTTTTTGGTTTTGGATGGAATGGCTTTTGTTGATTTATTCGGAGTTGTTGCGTTGTTTCTACAAAGTCATGGTTTTATATCCAAGCCAATGGCTAGTAGAATGATTAACATTTTTGATCGTCCAAGCAGTGTAAGCTTTTTATTTGGGCACCGTGTATACAGGCGCCTTTTAAGATAGCGTTTTTGAAAAAGCAGTTTATTTTGGTTCACCAAAAAGTTGTCCAGCTCGATTTGAAAGGTGCTAGTTGATTTTAACGGCTTCCATCTTAATTAGAAAAGTGTCCTGCTCGAGCTGAAAACGTTTCAACAAAACATAGTTTCGATTAGGTTTAACATAATAGAAAAACAATGAAATTAGATGCATTATAAGTCAGGCACCTCTTACGATTTACGATTTACGATTTACGACGATTTTTTCGTAACTACGATTTACGATTTACGAAATTTCTGATTTCATTTACGCACACCCCTGATCTGCACCCACTCATTATGTGCAGGAGAAGCCTGCTAACGTCGGAGTGGAACTGGTTAAGCTGAAGGCCATGCCAGGAATATTGCTTCACAGTTTGCTTCAGCCCAGAGCGACAATTATAGAGGTTATACAAAGATTTAATACTCTCAAGCCTGGCCACTGTGTGAAATTAAATATTCGCTTGCTACAAATGTGGTGCAGTGAATTTTCTTAGGGGGAATGCAAAATCTCGAGAGGCGGAAGCAGGTTGCAGTTACATGTCATCAGTAGGTGGAATTCTCCGTTATAATCCATAGAAATCACACCATCAAGAAGAATCACGGCAGGAGCGAGCAGGTTGTTGTCGATGAAGGAGAAACGATTCTTTAAAAGCGCCACTCGGCTTAGCTTGCACTCTTGCTCGATATGACATCTCCTCCTTAGTGAGCGTATAGCTTTGAACGCGCTGGAGTTCGATATGAAGCTCACTCCTCGAGAAAAGAATTTTTGAAAAACGAAGTACCGCACAAGATTTTTAGCTCACTGTTGAGTAGTCTGCTTCATCATGCTGACATTTTTTTTGAAACTGTGAACCGTTGTGGATTGGAGTGGAAAAGAATTGGAAAACGTGACTATTCCACATCGTAGGCTACTCTTTTCTGCCGATTCTCCCCACTGGTGTCTTCAGAACGCCCGTTCACTTCGATCAACCTGAGGCCGGATTCATCAATGACTTATATAACTTTAACAGGAATTTGCAGCGGAGAACTCAGATAACGCGGCTTATCGCTCACCATACATATCCCTTGATATGATGCGCTATCAGAGATTTCGGTTGTAATTTTCTCTGTTAATTGCTGTAAGTCGTTGATGAATCCGGCCGCTGGGTCTCACGAGTGAGTTTACTTCAAGCATGAGGCGCTATTGCTGTTAGTATGTACCTGAACATCGAATTGAGTGAGAGCGCAGTGCCATTCACCTCAATGGATTGGTTATATCTATATTAACCTACAACAAAAAAATTCCATACCACAACAATTGAATAGGATTAGATAGCATCAGTTGCATAACTATACACAAATTCGCTCGAAATTTTACAATTCCTCAACGCATAAAGTCAATATCACAACAATCACAAGCAAAAGACAACAACCAAAACAATGACAGCCATTACATTGAACATATTTTGTTTCGCCTCTATCTTCATACAAAACATGTTTACAAATAGTTACCCCAAGCTACCCAAGTATCTGACGGCTGACGAAGATGAGCCCAGCTCCATTAAGGTAAATGGCATTGAGCTGACACGTACTTCGGTTTTGAAGTATCTGGGATCAGCAATCGCGTCCGATGAAAAAAAAACAAAAAAAAACCAGCGGAAAGTACCCAGGCTTCTTCTATCATATCATACTCTATAATAACGCGCTAAGAGCTAAGTCATACTATCGATCGGGCCGCCGCAGAAATGAGCCATAAAATAAGGGGAAATAGGGGGGGGGAGAGAAATGGGTGGAAATTATGGCACGAATATAGCGAAAAATACCAACACGTCTTCTCCCTGCCTTGGAACTTCAGCCCTGAGGCAATCGAGGTTTATGAACACGAATCTAAGGTTTGTTTTTGAAGTATCGATCGCCATGAGTCGATATAGTCCACCGCAGTTACTTCCAGCCTCGATTTCGCTGACATCCGCTTACTACATATATTGAAGAACCTTGTGGCGGGTTCTGTCCAGTGAAATCTACTGCTAAAGCCACCTTGTCAGGTATATCCTGTGTCTTCTGTCTGTCTGTTTGTTGCGCTCAACGACTCTCCAATCGATTGCCATTTCGCAACATTCTTGTTCAACCATGTCGCCGTCGAAGTCCTCTCAATCGCAGAAGACGAGCAAAATTGCGACCACTGGTGAAGATCCGGATGCAGTACATGGAGCAGATGAAGTGGCGCTAGCGCTTGAACAACTCCAAGCAGATAAGAAGACTCCTGCCTTTGTTAAAATTCTCTTCAACCATATGCTTACTGTTCAGCAGCAGCTCAATCTGGTATTAACCAAAAATCAAGAGCTGCAGGAACAGGTGGCTAATCTGCGTGAAGAGAATGGTGCTCTAAAGGCCGCCTTAGCTGAAGCTGGAAGAGTGAGCAGTGCGGCTCAGTTCCCCCCACGTGATTCTTTTGCTGCTAGCAATTTGTCGGCCGTCGATGAAAAAGAAAGACTCCGTTCCGTTGTCATATCTGGCATCACTGAGTCTATTGATTCTAGATCTACAGAAAGGGCCATCCACGATTTTAATTCTGTGAGAAATGTTCTTGATCATCTAAATGTAGAATGTGTTCCGCAACTAACATATCGACTTGGAAAGCCTCAAGAAGGCCGTCCACGTCTTTTAAAGGTTGTACTTCCTAACACATTCTACCAATCTTTGGTGCTTAGGAGAGCTTCCTGGTTGCGCTCTTTTTCCTGCAGGGGTGTCTATATACGTCCCTCCTTAACAAAAGAGGAAAGGGAGCGCAATCGGGAAGCTAGGTTAGCCCGAAGAGCATCTCTGGGTGTGACCGTCACTAACAACCAGCCTACTCAGCTGGATATTTCAACGGGAAACTGCTAAACTCTCCTCGGATATTGGTCAAAGACCTAAGTTTCCTTTATTGCAACATACGATCTATTCAGAAAAACATACTACCGTTAAAGTTCACCATCAGGAAATTAAACTCAGACATTATTGTCATCACAGAAACGTGGCTACATGATTCCATAAATTCAGCCATAATTCTCAATGATTTGTGTGGCCAGTTTTGCCACATAAGATGCGACAGGACTCTCAAGAGAGGTGGTGGTGTGCTCATTCTCGTTAGGTCTGGCATCCACTCTGAGACTGTATGGTGCGAATCGGTAGCTGACAGCTTTGAAATACTGTGCTGCGATTTGAGTTTAGCTGATACAACCTTGAGACTTGTTGCTGTTTATAGGGTTCCTTCTGCATCTCTAAACAGCACAATCATGCTTGTCAAGGTATTAAGTGATCTCTGCTCTTCTAAAACCCAATGCCTTGTTCTCGGCGATTTCAATTTTCCAGATATTGATTGGTCTAAAAATTATCCGTCTTCAGTTTCTATGGCATCAAAATGTTTTGTTGATATGTGCCAATCTTGCAATCTTCATCAGAACATTGTGACACCCACTCGACATAACCATCTGCTTGATATTGTTCTCAGCAGCAGTTTGGGACTTGTCAAAGACATCAATATTGGGCCACCAATAGGTTCCAGCGATCATTCTAGCATTTCATTTAAAACTGATTATTCACTGAGTAAACCAAGGTATCGAATTCAAAAAGCATTTCATAAAGCAAACTACGACATTATCTGTCAGTATTTGCTTTCAATAGATTGGAGAACACTCCTTGAGGAACAAGTTACTGTGAATGGCAAGTACGAGTTCTTTATCTCAATTCTCCATAAATGCATTGACCAACTAGTACCTACCGAAAAGTTACCAGTACACTTTAATAAACTTCCTCCCAACCTAGTCAGACGTTTTGAACAGAAAGAAAAACTATGGTCGACATATCAACATTGCCCAAGTTCTGAAAACCTTCACCGTTTTCAAAAAATCAATAATAGATTCGACCGACTTTTAAACAAATTCCACAAGTATGTTGAGAGAAAAACTCTCGATACTCCCAACAAGTCATCTCTCTATAAACTGTTAAATTCTGTACTGAAACGTACCGAGCGAATCCACACACTGAAGGACGAAACCGGCGTCGTAGCATTAACTGACTCAACAAAGGCTACCATGCTAGCTAAATATTTTCAAAAGACCTTTGCAGAACGTCCTTTCAACATAGACTCCTTTGCTGTTAATAATAATAATTCCAGCATGGAAAGTTCGGTTTGGTTCTATAAGGAGGAGATTTATAATGAACTTTGTAAGCTACCACCTAGTTTTGCTACTACTCCGGATGAAGTACCGTCCTACTTTATCAGGAAAATTGCCATCGCGATTGCTTACCCTCTTGAGCACATATTTAATGCCAGTTATATGACTGGTGAAGTACCATGCCGTTGGAAACATGCGTTTGTTACACCCATTCCAAAAAAGCCTCCTCACCAACTTGTATCAAACTTTCGTCCAATTAGCATCACATCAGTTTTTGCTAGGGTCTTTGAAAGAAAACTCAAGACAGCGCTTGTATTATATCTCGAGTCCAATAATCTTATCCCTAATGATCAACATGGTTTCCGTTCAGGTAAATCTACTGAAACACTGATGTTATCTACGCTTAATGATTGGACGAAATCTCTTGAACAAAAAATTGATGTGGATGTAATTTATTTTGATTTTATGAAGGCCTTCGACAAGGTCCCTTTGGATAAACTAATTGTCAAGCTCACGGATATAGGTGTCCATCATAGAATTACTCTATGGATAAAAAACTTTATATCTGGTAGATCTTTTCAAGTTAGGGTAAATGACGCATTCTCTGAACGTCATTCTATTAAAAGTGGTGTTCCTCAGGGCGGTGTTTTGTCCCCAATCCTCTTTTCTATATATACCTCTGAAATTCCGTCCTTAGTTAATCAGCTTGGTGTTTCATGTAAAATGTTCGCTGACGATATAAAAATTTATAAGAATATTGCTCTTCGAGAAGACCATCTTTCTCTTCAATCAGCAATAAATGCAATTGCGGATTGGTCATCAAAATGGGAACTTCCACTATCTCCGCAAAAGTCACAAGTACTTTATCTAGGGCAGCAGGTAGGTAGATATCCTTACTACCTTGACAAGATGCATATTAGTAGTACAACTTCCCTGCGTGATTTGTGCTTTATTTTGGACACCCAACTTTCGTTCAAGGAACATATTGAAACAATATCGAAAAAAGCTGAACGAATTGTGCACAGCCTCTTCAAATGTTTGCGAACAAATTCAATACAACACCTATTAATTGCCTATAAGTCGTATGTTAGACCAATTCTAGAATATGGCACCACAATTTTTAGTCCCAAATATAAGCGTGAAATTGCCAGGCTGGAATCTGTACAAAACAGCTTCACGAGAAAGCTATGGATACGAGTACATGGGTATGATTACAACACCATCCCCTCACCGGCTTCACGAAACAGATTCTTCAATCTACATACCCTTGAACGTCGTAGGAGAAGAAATGATTTAATTGCGATATATAAGATGATACACGGTCTTACTCGTATTCCCCTCCATGAGTTCTATACCTTTTCTTCATCGAACACAAGGGGTGGTCAGTGGAAGATTCAGTTTCCTGGAGCAAAAAACAGTGTAAGGTCTCAATTTTTCACTTGCCGTGCTGGCTCTGATTTTTTGAGGTTATCAAAAAAACACATTATACCAAATTCCTTAAAGAAGTATAAAAAACTTCTTGACCGATATCTTCAGGATGCAGTTTAGTAGTTTTCAACTGTATTATGTTGATACTTGTTGCCTGTTCTGTTTTTTTCTGTTTTTTCCTGTTTAGAATTACTTTAACTTGTTTAGTTTTACCTTGTTTTTCTTTTGCATGGTTATCCATGTAGTGAATAAATAAATAAATATTGATCAAATTACCGTGCGGGAAAATAGCGAAAAATACCAAGACGCCTTCTCCCTGCCTTGGAACTTCAGTCCTGGGGTAATCGCTGTTGCTGAACACGAATCTGAAGTTTGTTTGTGAAGTATCAATCGACATCAATCGATATTGATCAAACTATCGATTTTTTGTGGATGTCGTTCAAGCGGTCCAAAACTTTACTCCTGGGGTAGTCGGGATCGCTCAACACGAATCTGGAGTTCGTTTTTGAAGTACCGATCGACATCAATCGATATTTTGCTAAATTACGAGGCGCGAAAACACCGGAAAGTATCCAGGCTTCTTCTATCATATCATACTCTATAATAACGCGCTAAGCGCTGAGCCTTACCATCGATCGGCGCCGCCGCCACAGAAATTAGTCATAAAATAGGGGCGGTGGGGGGGGGGGAGGAATGCCCAGAAGTCCTCTCCCTGCCTGTGAGCTTCTGCCCTAAGGCAACCGAGGTCGCTGAACACGAATCTGAAGTTCGTTTTTGAAGTATCGATTGCCATCCATCAATATTGATCAAACTATCGATTTTTGTGGATGTCGTCTAGGCGGTTCAAAGACGTGCAGAATGATGACGAGCCTGGGACTCAAAGATCGTGCTAAAGACTTCGCTCAACGTGTTTGGGGATTCAGGTAGACGTGCCGAAGACGTCGTCCGCTAAGGGGGATCATTGAGGGGGACCAGTACCAGTAATGGCGGACCGTTTCATTAAGCGAGGACCAGTAGTGAGAAACCAATAGATCGCCCTATCATACTACAAGAAAATCACCCGTTCTATAACACGAAAACTAGAAAATTTAGAAAAAGTCCTTAAAGTGAAAAGTGAAAAAGTGAAAAAGTGGCCAACTGCGCAGTCGCTTCTCTCCGCTTAGGTTTGGATTTTTTCACAGTTTTTGGCATTTTTCAGCTTTTGTAAGACAATGTTTTCTACTACAAGAATCCGTCTTGGTCTTACTTGCCCATATGTCTTATTGATTTTTAGGTCACCAAATTGGGACATCCGACTTTTTCGTCCGAAATTTAACCGACAGCTTCTGCTCTGTGATGGACGTTTTTGCTCGGTGTTATACGTCGTTCGGAAGAGGATGTTTTGCTCAATAAGAATTTGTGTCGCGTTTGTTGGCTCATGCTCACTTTTGTCGAATATCAACAAAATTTCAAAAAGAGAAAAATCATCTTCTCCAACAACTCCTTGTCCTTGTTCAGTTGCTGATATTCGAAAGAAGTCAGCGTAAGCCAACAAACGCAAAACGGGTTCTTGTTGAGCAAGACATCCTCTTCCGAGCGACATATAACACTAGCAAAAAAGTTCACCCCAGAGCAGGAGCTGCCGGTAAAATTTCGGACGGAAAAGTCGGATGTTCCAATTTGAAGGCTGAAGAATCAATATAGGACAGATGAGCAAATAGCCCAAACACGTATTATTGTAGCACTGAACATTGTGTTCCAAATGCTACAAAAAACTGCGCAAAAATTCCAAACCTAAACGGAAAGAAGCGACTGCGCAGATGGCCACTTCTTCACTTTTTCACTTTTCACTTTAACGACATAAAAATTGAAAAAATTCATGATGAAAATAGAAATGCAATACAAGTTGTAATAGAGCTAATCATTTTCTTTCGAGCGCTTCTTTATAGAGCTATGCAAGAGACCGCCGGCGAAATCCGCAACGAATCGTTAAAAAACGGCGGGGACCTATGGGAGAACCTAATACAATGTACATATTTACAATATGACTTATATTGCAGTCATAATTGTTTTTGTTATATGTGTTAATTCTTAAATTTGTAGAATGAATATATTCAGTTTTATTGATACTTGTGCAAATATAACAATTTTCAGAACAATTAATAAATTTGTTGTCATTTCCGAAATTATCTAAAACATTGATACCATTAACCTCTTAGTATACTGTTATTTTTATAGTGATGGTTTTGTTGTAGGGGTTACTAGTGTGTGTTCTTCGAGCAAGCCAAATTAATAAAGTGCAGAACAGGCCCAAGCTCTACACTGTTTTCAACTTTGGGGAGGTATTTAGTGGGGCTGCCACGAGTTACCGCAGGTATGTGTCCATACCACCCTATTTCTGTTCCATTAAATGTAAATGATTACACTAAATTAATTAGTAATGTATATATATATTGATGGAATTGTTCGTTTGGAAGCCCGGGAGATTTTCCCAGCAAATTCCTACATTTATCACTCAGCAAAAGAACTTTTTTTTATAAATGCAGGCTGTGGTCCTTTTATCGTATAATGTGAAATGAGCGTATGAATTCGAACACACATCAGAATCTAGTTTTTTTAATTGAAATAATCGTGAAGGTAAGCTTTAATATTATCATAACTTGTGTTACTTTTATAAAACGATTTTTTACTTGAAAAATAAATTCTTTGCTTAATTTTTAACGAATATGAATTTTAAAAAATATTAAAATTAATGATTCTGTTTTTGAATGTTAAATCAATAATTGTACAATTTTTTATATACATAAAGAGAGGAGGACAGGAATGTAACTTTATGTGATCATGAATATAACTGTTTTAATTTACTATATATAATTCGCTTAATCCTTGGGTCATGTCGTCAGTCTCGCGGAGGGGGACTGAAGCCAAGAGATTCCTACGACAGTGCGGCGTATGCCAGCTGGTTTTCCTTTGAGCTTAACCATAGGCGATTGCTGGCGATCTATATCCTTGGCGGCGTGTCGTCCAAGTTTACGAAATATACCTATACAAGTGCTCCGACACACCTATCGGCGTGTCTCGCACTTGTGTGAGTAAGTGAGTGTGAGTCTCGCCGCTATGTCGAGCATGAAGAGGCTATGCATATGGCAGATTCCTTGTTCTCCGTATGAATTCCCTTACGGCTCCCTTCTTGTTGGTTCCCCGGCCTGATCCCGCCTCCAGGTCCCTTCTTCCAGGTAGAATCCTCCTCCCCCCCTCGAGATCCTCACTACTACTCTATCCCAATTAAGTAGGCCTCCCACGCTCACGACACGACGACGGCAAGCAAACGCCCATTATGTGACATCGGTGTGTCACATCCTCTAAACCGGTCTCTCTTAATGGTAATGGATCCCATTGCTGATCGTCCTTGCTGTTTCCCTCCCCTGATTTGTAACTCCCTAATGATCTCTACATATTGCCTAAACTGTTCTTGGTACCACCTCCTGGCCTGCTTCTTTGTTCCCCCATCGACCATCCCGATGATCTTCTGGTCGCTGCCTCCTGATCGCTGTCGAAGTCCCCCTTCTACCCTTACCCCTTTAGTAGTCTTCTCGTGCTAATGGCACAAAGTCGGCTTCTGAATCTGAACGCTCAGAAGCGCGCGTAGGAGCTGTTGCGTTGAGCAGTAAAGGGCTACGCTTTCCCTGCTGCAGCAACATTCCACGTTCAATGGCAAATTTTACAAGCGCTGTAGATCATGAGGCGTACCTCATTCAGGTTAGATCACTCGACCGCTCTCGCTGTGGATGATGCGGCGAACCTCACTTAGGTTAGATCACTCCTCCACGGACAAACTCTTTTATATATCGGTGGTGACATGTGCTCCGACACGCCTAACGGCGTCTCTCGCACTTGAGCGCTTCGCGCGACTTTGTAGCATCACTGACCTATGGAAAGTGGTTTTTCTAAAACATAAAATTCGCTAGTATCAGGACTTGGTGCATACTTTATCGGCATGAAGCCCTTCACCACTTCGGTACCTTCATCATAGACGGTCTTTCCTGACCGACCAGTATGACGTTGGTTTGTGCTGCGCAGTACTTCTGTCCCTCAGTTTGTTCCTCCGCAATCGTTCTCATGCTTAACAGCTAGCTTTTCAAGTTATCGTTTACATGTCGTCCAAAGCCAGGTTCGCTTCTCTCGTTTCTTCTTACTGGATGTGATTGCTAGTCCGCCTTTACAGTTCTTCCCTCCCCCTCCTTAGTCCCCCACCTTCCTAGCTCCAACTACTGGCCCACTTCTTTGTTTTCAGTATTGACACCTACTGTCTCTTCTCGCTGCTTTCCCCGTCTTGGCATCTCCTCAAGGTTCTTCCTTTCCTTCCTGGTCGCTCTCCTGGTCCGGTCCACCATAGAGGACCCCCTTACCGCCTTTCTCCACCACCCCCTTAGTGGTCCTCCCATGCTCACGGTACGGTCGGTGACACGTATTCAGAATCAGGATGCTTGCTGCGCGACGTAGGGGGCCCGTTTTTTGGATCAAGAAGCTCAGAAGCGCGCACAGTCGCCGCTGTGTCAAGCATGAAGAGGCTATGCATATGGCAGATTCCTTCTTCTCCGTATGAATTCCCTTACGGCTCCCTTATTGTTGGTTCCCCGTCCTGGTCTCGCCTCCAGGTCCCTTCTTCAAGGTGTATTCCTCCTCACCCCCCTCGGCATCCTCCCTACTACTCTACCCCAATTAAGTAGGCATCACACGCTCACGACACGTCGACGGCAAGCGAACGCCCATTGCGTGACATCAATGTCACATCCTCTAAATCCGGTCTCATTAATGGTAATGGATCCCCTTGCTCATCCTCCTTACTGATCTCTCTCCCCTATTTGGTAACTCCCTAGTGATCCCTACATATTGCCTAAACTCTTCTTGGTGCCACCTCCTGGCCTGCTTCATTGCTCTCTCCATCGACCCCACAATGCTCCTCCTTGTCGCTGCCTTTTGATCGCCGCCGGTTCTCTACCCTCAAAGTCCCCCTTCTACCCTTATCCCTTTCTTAGTAATAGTCTTCTCATGCTAATGGCACGAAATAGGCTTCTGAATCAGGACGCTCAGAAACGCGCGTAGGTGCTGTTGTGTTAAGCAGTGAAGGGCTGCGTTTCCCCTGCTGCAGCAACATACCACGTTCAATAGCAACTTTTGCCCGCGCTGTAGATGATGAGGCGTACCTCATTAAGCTTAGCTCATCGACCGCCCACGCTGTGGATAATGCGGCGTATCTTACCTCGGTTAGATCACTCCACGGACAAACTCTTTTATATATAGGTGGTGATATTATATATTTTCAGCTCGAATTAGACACTTAATAAATTAAAGTGGGTACTCTTCAAACCAAATTTTTTGCGATCGGTGGCCCATAGGCAGAGCTTCCAACCACCCTCCCCCCCCCGTGGATCTCCCAACCACTCCATGCGCAAATGAGGGTCACCCGGATTCTACCCAACCCAGGGGAAAGAGGAGCCCACGTATTGGCCTTCTCCATAACGCATTGCCGTCCGTTGTATTGGTGGAGCTCCAGCTGTCCGGACTGCCCCCCCCCTTTGCCTCCTGCCACTCGGCTTCTCCCTCGTCCATGGAGGGAAGTCCCCGAAACCCATACAACATAAGGGACATAACCAAAAACCACACCCACACAATATATACACCTGGCACCGCGGCCCAACCTGCGGGGAGACCAGTAAAACAAAAAAGGGCTATGAAATTGGAGCTGAGAATGAAGTGGTATCAAGTTTCCCTCGAGTTTCCCCTACGTCTCAGCGGTTTCAATAGAATTGGTTACAAATCGATATGGACAATTATTCAAAATCGTACAGTTCTTTAACAGTTTAAAATTGTTGTGGTGGACGGTCGTTGAATAACCGTTTATTAGAACAGCATCAGTCGAATAACAAGCGAAGTCATAAGAAGCAGTCCGTAGTGCCACACTCTATAGAAACACGCCGGGTATATGTACGCTTCCTAGTTTTCGCAATAGATTATATCAAATCAGATGAAATATCTTTCCTTGTCCAGATCACCCATGATCCTAGAGATTGGATCAAGTCCCCTTTTTTAGTTCAAATCATATTATTTCTTAAATGGATCGATGTCCAATCGGGCGGTGCGTGACGAGTCCGTGTAGAGCGTCTTACATGTGGTGGCGTAGGTTGAGTGTGTTGCTCGAAGGATGGTGGCAGGTGTCGTTGGCGGCGATGAATGATGGTATGTCGAACACATCCAAGAGTTTGTTTACTGTGACCGTGGAACTTTTGGGCCTCATCTGGTTAACATAGTAGGGTCACCAACTCGAACTGAATACGTGGTATTCCCCAAACGTCGAAGTATTATTCTGGTAGTCCAAGTCGATTCTCCGTTTCTGTAGTCCTTGACATAGACTTGATCTTCAGCTTGAAATTTTCGAGGTCGTAAGCCATGTTGGTGTTTGAACTGTTGTTCCATCCTGGCACCATGGAGGCCGGCGTCTTCCTTAGTTGGCATCAGCAGATCTATCTTTGTGCGGATTTTGCGACCGAGAAAGTTTTCCACAGGTGATAAATGGTTAGGTCCGGAGGAACATGGAGTCGACCTGTATGCCATTAGGAACGTCTGAGTCGCATCTCCTGTTGTTCTTTCCTCATCCTTTAGTTTGATGAGCGCTCGCTTGAAGGTATTGACAGGCGTTCTGCTTGGCCATTACTTTGCGGATGATATGGCGGAGGGCGAATGTGTTCGATTTAACGTTTGATGCAGAAATCCTTAAATAAACGTGATGTGAACTGGGTGCCGTTATCGGTAGCGCGTGTAGCTGGATTTCCGAACTGAGAGAAACGTTTCTTCTTGGCGCTTATCGTAGCAGACGCTGATATCGAGTTCATCAGGGCCCGGATCTCTCAACGATTTACAGCAATTTAACAGAGGAAATTACAGCCGAAATCTCTGATAGCGCGGCTTATCAAGCGACTTGGTGAGCGATGAGCCGCGTAGTCTAAGTATTCCGCTGGGAATTCTCTGTGTTAAGCCCTACGCACACTTTTGCGGCAGCCGCGTACGCGGCAGGGGTCAGAACTGCCTCGTAAGAGGCAAAACTGTCGCTTAGGCGGCACTCATCCTCAGTTTTGCAGTCCACTCCGTCGCCAACACGGTTTCATTAATATTATCATTATCCATCCTAGATCCCGTCACGATCTGCTAGAGCCCAGACAGAAATTGTCTGCAGCAAAGCGGTTGCAGCGGCATTAATGCCTTGAAGTATTACTGACGCTGTGCCTCGTTTGCGGCAGCTACTGCCGCATAGGCAGCACCGCGTCTGCCGCGCAGGCGGCACATCAGCGGCAGTCCGGGCTTGCCTCGCGCGGCGATTCTGCGTCTCTGCCCTATGCTTAAAGATAGGGCTGCCGCGTTGCCGCTAAAGTGTGCGTAGGGCTTTAGGCCTAGGTCATACCATCGCTCACCTCGGGCAAAGCCTAATGACAGGCTCCCATATCGACTCATCGCTTCGCACAATCGATATGGGAGCTTATCACTAGGCTTCGCTCGGGGCTAGCGATGGTATGACATAGGCCTTAAGGTTATGTAAGTCGTTGATGAATTCGACTCCTAGATGATTTCAGGCCACATCGAGTAGGCGTCCACGATGATGAAGTAGTGTACAGCGTCCAGCGGCCCTGCAAAGTCCGTATGTACGTGAGTCCAGGGAGTAGTTGGCTCAAGCCAAGAGTAGAATTCAGCCTTAACCAGATCTTCAGCTGCTTTGGCGCAATCAGCACAACTTTTGACCAGTTTGTCAATGTCCATGCCGAGGGTAGGCCAGTATATGTAGTTTCTTGCTAACACTTTCATTCTTGTTTGTCCATGATATGACTTGTGTAGTGAGATCTTTGGAGCGCTTTCGAGGTTACGATAGGATGGCAGTTAGCATGCAGCGTATCCCGATGGTTGGAGAACGGCTAGAGAAGGCAACGCGAGTCCAATTTAGGCCATGTTCCTGATGAAGTCGGTCACTTGCTTGAGCAGATGATCGGCAGTTGTGGCGGTTCGAATGGTTTTGCAGGAAACTGGAAGATGCATGTAGATGTCGACAACTTCAGCAGAGAGTTCGGCATCATCAAGGGTAATCAGGCAGTCTTCGGCATCCGATTGAGATGAGATTAGACGTGGTAGGGCGTCGGCTTGGCCAAAGTCCTTGGTGTTGACATACTCGATATTGAAGTTGTGATTTGACAGTGAGGTAGCCCAGCGCTGGAGACGGTTTGCACTATAGACCGGAACTCCCTTCTTGCTTCCAAAAAAAAAAGCAGCGGTTTATAATCCGTTCTTAGTGTGAAGGGTCGGCCATGTACGAAACGATGAAATTTTTGCACTGCAGATACTAACGCGAGTGCTTCTTTTTCATTCTGGCTGTAGCCTCTTTGGGTACTAGTCAACGCACAGCTTGCGTGGAAGATGGCCTTCTCGGATCCGTTCGCAAATGCAGTGCGACAATACAGCTTCAATGCCGAAATTGGGCAACAATTATTGGAAGACTGGGATCGAAGTGTGTCAAGAGTAGATCCACAGTAGTTTGGACTTGATTTCGTTGAATGCAGCTTGGCAGGCTGAAATCCATGTGTAGGTGGCATCTCTTCTTGTCAGAGTGTTCAAAGGGCACGTAGACTATGTAGTCCCTTGACGAAGGTTCCATATAAATTGGCGAGACCGGGAAATGTGCGAAGCTGGCTGACGTCTCTTGTAGCAGGCATCTTTTGAATGGCCTCTATCTTTGCGAGGTCAAGACGACGTCCTTCTGCGCTGAAGACTTATTTCAGTTTTCAGAAAGGAGCATTTGTCTGGGCGGATGCAGAATCCATAATCATGGATTCTGCGGAAAACAGCTACAATGTGGGAACTGTTTTCATCGATCGTTCGTCCGGTGATAACCATATCATCTAGGTAGGCAAAGGTGCCTTCTAAACTGGCAGTGAAGGCATCCATTTGCTGATGGAAGAATCCCAGAGCAGGTTTTACTTCAAGGGCAGACGATTGAATGAGAAGAGCCCTCTGTGTGTGTTGATCGTCAGCAGTGGCCTGGAGCTTTCCTTCGTTTCCAACTGTACACTCTGCGAGATTGAGTTGAAAAACGTAGCGGCCGCCGTTCAGTTTTGTGAAGATATCGTCCGGCGTTGGTGGAGGGTATTGGTGCTGCTCCAGGGCGTCGTTCAGTCCAGTAAGAAAATGTGCACAGAGTCGAATAGATCCGTTTTTCTTCTGTACAGCTACCATTGTTGCGGCTCATTGGCATGGTCAACCGAGGAAAGAACGTCGGCGGCAACCAAACGATCAATCTCTTGTGAGAGGCGTGGAGGAGCTACCTATGGGACAGGTCGAACCTTCCGAAAAATCGGGTTTGCATTCGGTTTCGACACCAGTTTTGCCTTTTATTTTGTGCAGCGACCCAGTCCCGACTCGAAAACGGCAGGAAACTGCTTCTGGAGATGACCGACAAGCGAAGCAAAGTGTGCTAAGCGTTGAGCTGGACTCGTCACAGATTGAACCTTCGGCAAGTTGATTGAATAGACGTTCATTTTGGGCTATCCAGTCTAGGCCCAGTACCTTCTCTTTGGTGTCCGTCAACGGCAAAGTTGCGTAGCCGCGAACATTGATAGTTCCACTGTTGGCCGACTTCAGCGTGACGTGTGATGGTAGCAGTCTTGGAGATCCAACTTTCATTCAATCTTGGTGACTAAGCCGTGTCACGTCGGCTCCAGTGTCGAGTGGCATTCGAGTAGTAGTCTCATTTATCTGGACGTTATGGTGGATGCGAGATCCTTGTGCAAGACGATAGAATTCGAAGCTACGACCATGCTGTTCGTCGTTTTAGACTTCTTCTTTGGAGTCGAATTCTTCCTCTTAATAAAATTTTTGTTAAATCCTCGCTTATGTCTTATGATCTTGCAATCGTGACACGGCTTGTTGACGAAGTGGCAGTCCTTGGCCCAATGTGGTCCTCCACCACAATAACAGGGCGAAGGTGGGTTGGTTTGTTGTCGTTTTTGCAAAGACGAAGTTGATTGCGGGTGGCGATGAAGAAGTTGCCCTTCGAGGAGCTTGGCGCCGTGACGGATGTTGACAAATTGCTGGATTTCAGCGTTCAGTTCCTTCAAGGTGGTCTTTGGGTTCTCTTCCATCCTGCGTAGAGCACGAGCCCGGATGTCGGCATCTTCTGGCGCGATAAGGCCACATATCCATACGAGGCACATCATTTGTTTCGGCGTGATCTTGTTGAACTCTGCCATTTCGTGTCGCAGGTTGACGGTTCCGGTGAAGTCGAGCAGGTTCTCGCCATTTCGCTGCGTTATCAAGTACGAATACGAATTCGCGAGAAAACGGACGAGTAATGCCCGAACAACTGCTTCGTTGTCTTCACCGTTTCCACAAGCGAGGTTGACGATGTCTTCTGTCGGCGAATGTGGTTGGTGAGGCGTGCATATGCGGCTGCGTCCAGCTTCGAGACGATCAGTCTGTCTCTGGCGGCATCGTCCAATGTCAGTCCGTCTTTGGAGATAATGTCCTCGTATCCGTTGTACCAGACATCGAAGGTGCAGCCATTCTCTGGATCATAGCAGAATACAGGGAGACGGGTAGACAGCGAATTAGTGATGAACTCGGTCGCTGTTGCAGGTGCGGCAGTCGAGCTTGGAGCAACAGCAGCGATCATACGCTCCATTCTGTCCATTACGGCAATGAAGACTTTCTGCTGCTTAAGGGCTTGGGCGTCGAGGATGGAACGTAGAGGATCGGCATCCATCGTAGCAGCGTAAGGTCGGCTTCCTCCGGGGGACGAGAGTTCTATTTCCTCGTCCCCCTGGGCCGCCCACCCACCAACCACCTGGGCTTGCTCGGGAGTCCAGTGGCTGCCTCACGAGATAGTGGAGACGCAGACATTTGCCACGCCTTTGTTTGAAGGGCGAGGGGTAGAAGGCCACTCCGCCGTTCTTCCGAGTTCTGATCGCCAGAACGTTGTGGTGGACGGTCATAGAATAACAGTTTATCAGACAGCAACAGTCGAATAACAGGCGAAGTCAGAAGAAGCGGTCAGTTGTGGCACACTCTATAGAAACACGTCGGGTTTATATACGCTTCCTTATAGAAACACGTCGGGTTTATATACGCTTCCTAGTTTCCCTATGGCAATAGATCATATCAAATCAAACATCTTGCCTTGGCCAGATCGCCCATGATCCTAGAGATTGGTTAGATCTATAGTAACCCTACAACAAAAATTTCATACCACAACAATTGAATATTATTAGATAGAATCAGTTGCATAACTATACACAAATTCGCTCTAAATTTTACAATTCCTCAACAGCATAAAGTCAATATCACAACAATCAGAAGCAAAAGACAACAACCAGAACAATGACAACCATAACATTGAACATGTTTTGTTTTGCCTCTATCTTCATACAAAACATGTTTACAATTAGTTACCCCAAGCTACCCAAGTATCTGACGGCTGACGAAGATGAGCCCAGCTCCACTAAGGTAAATGGCATTGAGCTGACACGTACAAGTACCTGGGATCAGCAATCGTGTCCGATGGCGGTCTACTGGTTGAAGCCAACTCACGCGTGAGTGCAGCGTGGTCCAAATGGCGCTCTCTGACTGGCCTGCGACAAGAAGATACTAGAGCGGCTTAAATCGAAGATCTATAGAGCAGTCGTCCGACCTGTAGCTATTTACGGAGCTGTGTGGTGGTCCCTCACTAGAGATATTGGAAGGCGCCTCAGCATAAGGGAAACGAAGAACTGCGGTGAACGGCCGGGATTTGGGTCGAGTGCGCTACGACTCCATTCGGCTGAGATTTGATGTCATCCCGATGGTTGAGAAACTGCGCGAAGCTCGTCTGCGATATTACGGCAACGTCCTTCGCGCCAAAGGTGACACCGTCCTGAAGATTGGTCTTAGCCTTAATTTGTCTGGAAAGCATCCACGAGGGCAACCAATGCGGCGGTGGCTTGATGCGCTTCATCAGAACTTAAAGATGTCTAGGTTGCACCCTGACCAGGCGTTTGATCGGAAAAGTGGCGCCAGTATTCCACGAAACCGGACCCCGCGACTAAGCGGGACAAACGCTGAAGAAGGAGAAGAATTGTTTCACTTATTTTAGTTTTTAATTTATTTATCGATTTGTTTATTTATGCACACCTTTTCTGTCAATTGCGCCTTCTCTTCAACCCCTCCTTGCAGTCCTCAAGGCGACAGTCGTTGTCATGATAAGACTGGCTTGTCCATCTGTGCCCACTGCACGTCACAGCATAGATCAAATACGCATTCCACTATCCCGTAAAAGTAGAGTGTGTGGAGCATCGCAAAAGGAATGGAGTAACTCCACCACTACCTCCTTTATTTGTTTAGCGGTAATATCTTCTCTCTGTCCATATTTCGCTAGCATCCCAGAGTATGTATCCAGTTGTGTTTGATTATTGTGGCCTGATAAGTGGCGCTTTTCTACCTCATAAATGTGGAAGGCAAATACTGATTCTATAATAAAATAGGAAAGGCAAAAATGCCAAACAAACTTTGGACTAGCCAAGGATCTACTACACTTTTACGGATTCTACTTGCAGCAGCGATTATTTGTTTTTGAGTACTTGCGCCAAGGTGGCGCCCGAAGGTGTTTGCGAATTTTTTCTTTGTACCAAAATATACTACGGAAGGTGCCTACAACATTCTAGATATACGATTAAGTCCTCACTGCCTGCAATGCAACAGCAGACGGCTGGTATCATATGGCGGTATAGGATGTCCCAATGAGCATTGCGTGGATCCCCTCTTCCTGACGGACAACACTGCGAATATGTGGAACTCCTTTTCATGAGTGACTATACCACTGCGTTTTGCGAAGATGCTTCAGGGAAGGGAGCGGGCCGTGCAGGCCAAACATTGGCAGTTGCGGAGGATCCAATGTATGAGTTCATCCACATGTCAAGTCTGCTTAGTGTTTCCAGCAGTAAGTCAAAAACGCTTGTGGTGAGATGGTTGACGCCTTTTGTGTAATAGATAGCGATTACGAATACACCATGTCCAAACCTGTAAAGCTACGTTAAGTCGAAACCGCAGGAAAATTAAAATTCACTCCAAACCCATGTGGTACAGCAATTATTTATTTGCACGTGGCCAGCCACGCAGGTAAGAAGGACCAAACAAAACAAAAAGTAGTTACAAACCAATAAAGGCATTGTAAATGAAGTCATAGGTTTTAATCCTACAAACAAGCACAGAAACCAACAAGTCTAGAAACGAAGTAAGCAATTAGGAATCCTCGTGGAGATCCTCGTGCCGCTCAACTTGTGTTCTGATTTGCCTTACAATGCTAGCTAATGTAATATTCTTGGAGAACTTCAAGAAATTGCTGCCAGCCCGATTAGTGAAAAAAGCTGCTCAGGTATTACATTTTGGCCTAAGAACAATTACCTTCCACTAGCCACCTCTAGTGTGAGGTGGAAAGAAGACTAAAATTCCCCTAGCGAAAGGTTAATCACACCATTCATCATCTTGAAAATCATGAATAAGTCGTTTCTTTTCATGCGAAATGAAAGCGTAGGCAGACTAAACATTTTTTCCGAGTGGATGGTGAAGCAATGGTGGTGTATTCAAAACCATGAAGTCTTATCCAAAGTTCTCTTGTGAAGCAATTTAAACAGATTCTAGCCTGGTGATTTCTTGTTTGCACTTTGGACTGAATACAGTCGGGCCACACTCTAATATCGGCCTAACATATGTCTTATAGGCAACACTAAGTGTGTAGGAGATTTAGTGCGTAGACATTTGAATATAGTGTGCACAACACGATCAGCTTTTTTCGCTATAAGTTCGCAGTGTTCCCGGAATTTAAGATTTGTGTCGAATACAAATCCAAAGTCACATATAGTAGTTCGGCTACAGAGCTGCATCCCATTAAGGTGAGAACGCTTTCTGTTGTTCTGCTGCCTATAATGAAACACTTGGGATTGTTGTTCTGATAGAGGAAGGGACCATTTCGCTGACCAGTCTGCAATTGTGCTTATTTATTTATTGTGCCGACTGAAGAGCAACAGGATCTTCCTCGCCGGAAACCTTCTTATAAATTTTTATGTCATCTGCAAACATTTTGCAAGCAACACTATAGTGACTAATCATGGAGGGAATTTCAGCAGTATAGATGGTGAAGAGAACCGGCGAGAAAACATTTCTCTGAGGAACACCACTGGAAATGATTCTGAGAATGATTCATTTACTCGTACTTGAAACGACCTATCGAATACAATGTTTTATCCCCTTTGGTTATTCAGGGATGAATTCCTAAACCCGCAAGTTTGGATACCAGTTTGTTCAAAGAAACCTTATCGAAGGCTTTTATGAAGTCAAAATAAATGACGTCAACGTTGACTTTTAATCGATGGCTTTTGTCCAATCACTCAGCGCACACAACGTCAAGGTTTCAGTGGATCTCCCAGCTCGAAACCCGTGCTGCTCACTGGGAATTAGAGAGTTTGAATCTACAATACCGGACGCTTCTTTTTGAAATAACTCTTCTAAAATTCATTCACTTCAAAAACTAAAGACATGTTTGAGCTCAGAAGCTCAAGCTCTATCGTTTGGTATGCACATTTCATACGGAGCCGTGAAAATGATTGAAACTGAAAACTTGCGCTCCATTGCGAAGGGCGGTCGCGGACGAGTTGTCGGTCGCAAACTGTCGAAAACTGTTGCGTGCTCACAATTCCTCTATATTTTTTTAGGAGCGGTTGGTACCGTTCGATTCGTCTCTTCGAGATGTACAAAACGCGTATACTGCTTTGCCAGATCACCGCGTTTTCGCCGTGGGCGGTCAAAAATGGCTGGAGCAGGCTCTTTGCGAGTGGAGCAGCTTATTTTCCAGGACTTGCATGTTTTGGGAGTGTTTCAACCATGGCCTATGTCGCCAGTGCTCTGTCATCCCAGGAATTCTCCTAGAATGCGCCATGCAAAATGCATATAGGATCGAATCTATCAATCGAGAGGGCGCGACAACTCGCAAATTGCACTCGTGGCAAAGCTGTTCTGAGCGCAATAACTCTCTCAAGTTGGCTCTTTCTTGTATATTTTGTAGGCAGCAGAAGAGTGAAGAAATGCGCTGAAACACAGCGACGCAGCGACAAGGTTACAGCGGTGCGAATATACAGGCTACTCTTGTATGACATGTGGGGAGTTGCAAGCATGTCGGTGCGAATATACAGGCTATTCTTGTATGACACGATTTTTCCGAGTTCAGACGACCACTATGGGAAGATGAGGCAAGTTAACGGCTTGCAAATGAGTGGGCGAGCACGAGACTAAAAGCACTTTACGAAGACATGCTTGCAACTCCTCAAATGCCTAAACTGCTACAGCCCCATATGCCAATTTAGAGCGACGGAGGGCAGCGGTGAATTTTCTTCCGCTCTTACTCGTCCATATTTGAGCAAAGAAACAGAAACAAATGAAGGAACCAGAGGGGATAAATCGGCATGGTTCCGTGGAATAGGCATGGCATCGGCATGGCGAAGTCCGTTAATGCTGAGCTTTCGGTATCGTCTTTTAAGAAGGGTTTTCTCTCAGGACGCTTCAGTACGGAATTATACAGTTTATAAAATGATGTTCGCTCAGAACTTTCAAGAATTCTCTTTTCAATATATCTATTGTACCTATCCAAACGTCGAGCAAAGTCGTCTTTTAAATTTTTGAAGCGATGGAAGTGATTGAATGATGTAATGATGGGTGGGATTGGTACATCAGTCACTCTTTTTGTTTTTCATCAAAACGCCTAACCAGATGGGAGGGAAGGTTGGTGAAGTTTAAGAGAACCTTTTCAATAGGAGCGAGCTCCTCAGTGCATATGTGAAGAACAGCCAAAAACAATTCGTATTTGTCATTGACGCTAGAATGTTTCTCTAGCAGTGTTCTCCAATCTAGAGACAGCAGATACTGACCGATGAGGTTGCAATTGGCCTTATTAAATGCTCTCCTTAATCGGTATGATGCTTTCCTCACAGAACACTCAAGCTTGGTCGTCATACGCAAACGGTCACTAGATCCTATTGGTGGTCTAAAGGGAATGTCTTTAACGACACCTGGATGACTACTGAGGATTAAGTCAAGCACATGACCGTAAATGTCCCATGTGCCGAAGTTCCGGTATCTAGTCAGGGCGTCATAGTTGGCTGATGCGGACAGGCAGGCTTTGTCGACTAAAACCAACTTAAATGCTTGCTATAATAGATTATAGATTCTGCCTTAGTCGTTCACTTGATTGACATAACTCACTAGAAACCGGTATGAGCAAGCAATGTTCTTCTAGGCTACCTGAGAAGATTTGCTTTTTGCATTTAATTGCCCTCCTTACTTTTGAAGCATGCCATCATTATATAGACTCTCGCAACCCAAATGGTTGGCTTCTGAAATCCTGCTTAATATCTAATGCTGCCGTTACAATGCTACATTGCTCCTGGTTTGTGTTTTTTCCTTTTTTTAGTCGCATGGCCTATTTTGTTTTTTGTTCTCATATAGAGTGCGCGTCCTTGAGACGCAGTTAAATAAACAAACAAATAAATGGTAGGTGTCAAAACGTTTTGGTGCAGGCTTTATGATTTACATATATGATTTACCCATGGATTACACATAGCATAATAAAAACAACAAAGGAGTTTATAAACACTGGCACGTTACTATACTTCGAAAGAAATACAAAGGTGAACCTTACTTGAATATATGTTGTAGGGGATGTCACAACTGCGAGGTGTGCAAACAAGGAACAATAACCAGCAGCATCTACTTCCCCATGAAATGTCTTCGCTCTCGTGAAGGAGGAAGCCAGCAGGACGTGAATAGTGAGAAAGTGAGTAAGTTCTATATACCAATCAAGAGTAGTCAAGAACCCGTTAAAGCGTTACTGCTGCATCCATCCCTCCCAGCTGTTCGTCACCCATTATCGAAGGTTTTCAACAACTGCTGTGATCGTAGAATGGAGCGACAACGCCAAACTTGCTTAAAGAGGTTGGCAGCTCAGATAGGGTAGGCACTTCATCAGCTGCCACCGACCCCTCTCAAACGGCTCTCCTTTACAAACCGAACGACTGGTAATTCAATGGCGATATTACGGCGCCTGGTAAAAATTGAAGCGGTAAGCATTGTTGGAGTCGCGTCGGGGGGTAAGGGGAGGCCGTCCAAAAGCAGTTGCTGATTCGAACCCCTAATTTAAACTACCTGAATTGAAATTATAAATCTAGACACATCTGCAGACAAGACGTGCATCAAATGATTCCACGGACATGAAGCTTTGGTTTTTGGCAGTCGATGAGGACTGATGGATGCCAACTCTACTAAACTCTCGTGTTTAAGCCAATTCTCAGTTAAAAGATTCAGGAAAGTTTTAAAGAGATACCATTGAGATAGTAACCGTCCTGAGTAAACGAATAAAGTGTGCTGTTTCTGAAAAATCAGCCCCTCAGTGTGCGTCACTGCGTATCTAGACGTTTCCCCGCCTAATCTGTAATCGAAGTTTCCATACTTTTTTTCACAGACTAGTGTCAGCCGTTTCCTTTGCATGTGTTCCTAACTACTCTGTGTATCGTATGTGTTCAATGTGATAGAGTAATTTACAAAAGACTAAATCAGACCAATTTTTGCAGAGCAATCCCACAGTGGTCGAGGAGGAATACGACGAAATTCTCTCACGGGAGAACACCCGAATCGTCAAGCTCCGCATTCCGAACGAGGCTCCCGCCACCCTGCCGCGATCCGCAAAGTCTAAGAAACCAGCAGCTCCTTGCCCACCACCTCGCGGCGTTCCGGCAAAGAAGCCGCCACAGAAGGAGTCTCTAGAGCTGTCGCCCGTGGACACCGTCAGTATTTGCTTCCATTCCCCAGACGGTGCGACACAAGGCAGCTACGATTGCGTAGAGAATCCAAAGAAGGAAGGGTCAACTTCTGTTAGTGGATGTTCACGAGACTCTGGAGTATGGGACGACGACGAAACCAGAGTGACGAGGCTGTGAATGTAACGCGTGTTAACCATCTCATAACGAAGAAGCGATACAAGAAGAGGAGCCTCTTGCGCTTGGTCACTGTTATTTGTCTGAAAATGTTCACCGTGTTGTACACTAGAGATTCACACCCGCAATCCAGCAATATATAAAGTTAGTCCGCCTGCACAGTTGCATAAAGATGTAAAACGTGTAAATCTTGTTGATCTGGCAATGCATGCATGCATTGCATCTTTTGCACTTGCGAGTAAAACCTCTAAGATGCGGACATCTAGCCCATGCTGTGATGTGTATTCCCTTTTTGAAGTCTACAGACTATGTGGAGATAATCATTCAATAATCATTCACATCGGTGTTACTGGTTCTTATCACGGTCGATAGTGACTTAAATCATGCAAACACTACGATTTACGCCTGCGGACTTCAGTGGTTAAATGAGCCATGCCGTGTGTTCGATATAAATGATATTGACTTGTAGGTCGGTGTTAAATAGTGTCCATGGAAGAGACGTGGTGCGGAAAGAAGCTCAGTGAGGTCTCGTTTCTTTCTCCAGATCCAAAGGTTCATGTTGCAAAGATGCAACACGGAGGAGCGGGAACGTGCAGCTGAGGGCAACCCGCCGTTGCTCCTACCGTAAGCGCGGTCACAATCAGGCACCGGCTTAGCCGCACAGGCAGGGCACATGAGCGGCTGTAGCAATTACGGTAGGATCAACGGCATGTTCCACTTCCACTTCATGTTTACGCATCTCCAAGATCCAAGTTCGCGGTTCGTCTTGGACATATACCGATTTCAAATTTTCGATCCCGTATTCCTCTTTGACTGCTACCCTAATTTTGGTGTTGAAGTCTCCGACGACTGACTTGTATAAGAATTTCCTATTGCGGATAACTTCTTCCAGCTACTCGTAGAAAGCCTCCTATACGGTCTCAGCGGATGACGCCAGTGAGTACCACTTGATTATACTGATCGGCTTCCAACGATGAGAATGGAGTGAAAGGAATGCGAGACGTGGTCACAGGGTTCCATAAGAATCGATGAGGTAGACGATAGATGGGGACACGATAAAGCCTACGCCTCCGACATTGCAGTGTGGAACCTTCTCTTCACGAGTGACGAGTGTTTCTTCTCTCAAGTGCCACACGTCGTTCCTCCTAGCCCTGGACTCCTGCAGGGCCATCATGTGGAGCCATATGTACGTTATGCCTCTTCCAGAATAGGGTGTAGTTCAGTGCTTAAAAGAGCCTATCCTGACGTTGTAGGCACAATGCATGAAGCGGTCTCTATGGCGTGTCATGCTCGTGTCGTTTTGGACGTCCTACGCAACCTGAGAGTTCTTCACCTCTCAACGATTTTAATGCCCTTCGGCGTCAAAGCTGATATTCATTTTCGCCCGCAGTGATATTCGTTTTCGTCGTTCAGGTACGCCTGAGACCCTTCCCTGGTTAGCTACATAACTATTATCTGAACGCTGTACCAGCGAATTCTGCAGCTCACGTCAAAGGAGACGAAGGAGAAAGGCTTCATGGACTGGTAGCATTTGACATCTAATACTACTATGTAACGGCCGTGCCTTCTAGAGCTGACAAGTCGTACAGCACTCCTTCGAGTTGTTTTCTCAGTGCAAGTGTCAGCTCTGCGCTCTTCAGCGACAGACGATCGCGTCCCTCAGTCGAAAATGACGCCATCGCTACTCGCCTGTAGTGCATTTCAGGACTTCCCTTTGCAGAAAGCCTGAACCCATCGTCCAAGTTCGACTTTCAATAAACCTTGGCATGTTGACATCAGATCGATGTTGTCTTATTGAGCTGGTAGCCAAAGTTGTTATCACATTTATTCGACTCGGCTTACGTTTCGGCGACCTCGCCTTCGTCAGAGCCTGAAAAAGTCGAAAGTCGAAAGTCTACCCCGCGGACAACCCGACTTAAATAACCTGGGGTCAAACCAGATAGATCAGAACCCGCAGAGCTCGACGAAGGGTGCCAGTTCTTGGGTTACCGCCAGACACTCCTCCTTCCAGTTGACCTGGGGATTCCTAGCCGTGATCAAGAGCGCCTCAAGAGTCTTGCGCGCCGATATATCACTCTCTCGAGCTAAAATCGACACAGTCTTTCAGGCTCTGACGAAGGCGAGGTCGCCGAAACGTAAGCCGAGTTGAAAGTAAATGTGATAACAACTTTGGCTACCAGCTCAATAAGACAACATCGAACTAAACCCATCCTCCTCGCCTTGCGGAGGTTTATTTTTAAAGGAACACAGGGTGCGTATGGCACCTTGTATTGCTTAAAATCGTGGCCCGAATCCGTTCTCTGGCCAGCAACGCCTGAATTTGGGGCCACAGAGGTTTCTGACGAGTTCTCTTATTGATTTTAGAATACAATGACGCGGGAGGAACAAGGAATACGCAGTATGATAACTACCATGTTGTCTTTGTTGTAAGGATTATTAGCGGGATGTTTCTAGAGCATCCTCTTCTACGGAAACATGAGGCCGTCCTGCTGCAGAGCTCGATTCCCCTAGCACTGGTTACATTTGGTAGCTGACGGCGAGGGAGATCTCCCGAAACCACATAAGGCTGCGGCGAAACGCTGGAGATACTTGGCTCGACGAACACCGTCTTCTGCTCACGATCAGTTTTGCTTTAGATTTCCGGTTTCACGCTAGCCTCTGCATCAGGTGTTTTCGAGCTTATCGAATCCTTGTCGAAAAATAGTAACTTTGAAAAAAACACAACGAGGTTCAGGACTTTATTCCACAGCAACGAAAAGACTACAATAGTGCTGGATATCCTCAGAACCGTGTGATCTCCACGTCTGCGACGCTGTCGGCTCCTGAGTCCACTCTGTCCTCCTGAATGTTCTGATGCAGTGTTTATGGTAGTGGAAGCGAAGGATGTGTAGGGGATTGTGTCTCACTGACCTCTACATCACCTCTGCTCCCCTTTCGGCTTCCAAGTCCAGCCTCTGCATCGCAGACGGTAAAGGTAGCTCGAACCTTTTCCAGAACTTTGCTTCCCGCGCGGTCAACATTAACGTAGGTCGCTTCGCCGACAGCACCTTTCCTCTTCAGCGTCACTGCACACTGAGTCTGAAACAGTCTTCTACACTGTTCCTTTTTCAACTGCTCAGTTCGAAAACAGCAAGTGTGTGTTCGAAAAAGAAACGTCCTTGGACAAGCAGCTCACATAACATTCAGCAAGCACATCCACTGGAGTAAGCGAATTCACGTCCACGGCCTTTTCAGGCTTTCCTAGTCGCTTCTAAATTCTCTCTTGTTTTGAGTGCGTTAGCAGGTATGGCTTCAAAAAACACTAAAAACCCTTAAAATGGATTAGGAGAAAACGCAAAACCAGTGCATTCTGATACAAAAGGGCCCAAGACGAGGGAGAAAATGTACTCAGTGGTTACTCGCTTCGGTAAGAAGGCAGGTGTATGTTCAATTACATGGCGTAGCTCAGTTTATCATAGGAGAACAACACACCGGTGCTGTATTAAATGTTTAGTTTCGTACAAAACAAAACGTTGTGTGGGTTGTCCAACATGGTGATCCTCTGCCCTACCCACCGGTGTTGCAGGAAATCAAAGTGTTCTTCAGCACCGCTGTGTACTGCACATGATGAACTGAGCTAGGCCATCTCTGATGTAGTCGAACATGCACGTGTCTTCCTAGCAGGGCGATATCTACTGAGTGATCACTGGGTGGCCCCCCCCCCCTCCGAGCCTACTTACTTGTAGTCTTCAGTTTGCGTTCACTTGAATATTACTCAGTGCAACAGCTGCAATATTTTCACCAGCACAACGAATGCACAACGAATGGCTCCCAATTCAGCCTTCTCCATCACCTACACTTACATTCGACCCTCGCCTCGACTTTCCGAAACTGGCAAGTGCGCGTGCCCACTCACCTTCCTCGGCTTGGGTACGGGGAGAGGCTGCTGGGCGGGTGCACGATGCGGCGAGGCTCCCGGTCCTGGCCCCTGAAAGCAAATCCTTATTGCGCCGCTTGCAGAGTGAGGGCGCCGCTGCCCACCGCCTGAAGTGGAGAGCAGGGCAGATTCATTCACCGCTTACCGCCCTCTAATGGTGAAAACCAGCCAAACCCTATGCTGATGAAGGTCATTTTGGGGGGTTTGGCAGTATTTTCACCGCTAGAAGACGGTAAGCAGTGGATGAATCTAGCCCAGGTGGCACATTGAACGGTCAACGATTTAACGATTCTCACGAATTTGCGGCGTTTTCGGTTGAAATCTGGCTTAACGACTTAATTCTTAATGGATGTTTTTGGAATCGATCGGAGATCCCTCTCAAGAATTTCAGCGTCCAATCCAGCAACACCCAACGGGTAATTTCTCAGAGAATCGCCATAAAAAGGATCTGCCCCCACGGATCTCTCTCGATAGAGAGCCACGGATCTCCCTCGATAGAGAGCCTTCGGGCTCTCTTGTTAAGAGGGATCTCGGGCCGCCTGTCGCAGGGCCACGTGGCGCGTTCCCGGGTGGTGGATAGGGGAATTAAACGCGAACCAAATGCGACCGTGTACTGCCCAGAGACGCAGGTGGGATGCAGGGGATGGACTCCTTGCACCTGCTGTGTCGGGTCGACGCGTTCCTTGTGCGTGGGAGCGGCATGTTCGTGCACAGTGTGCGCGCATGTGTACGTAACTGTGCTGATTGTAACTGTGTCGGCTCGGCCAAAAGCTTGCACTCGGTAGACGGGGAGTACATCGTAAGGCGATTCGAGGCCGCCTTAGGTCTCGTCCCGTCCCTTCGGGCAGTCTGGCTGGCTGCCCGGAGTTCTTCGCCAACACGACAGAGCCCGACTAGCTACCCGTGTGTATTCCAGTGAAACACAGCAGCACTAAAGGGCCTCATTCCCCTGACCCCGAAAGAGCCCCCATTTCTGCAGCGATGGGAAGGACGAGTACGGAGAGGCTGCTAAAATCTCAGGGCCTAACCAGGCTGCGCAAATTGAGAAGGACTAGGATGACGATCTGTACTTACAACGCCCGCACGCTCGCATCGGAAGCATCCGTCGAGGACCTGATGATGCAAGCCAGGAAGATCAAATACGACGTCATCGGACTGACCGAGACAAGAAGGCACCCCCACCCCCTCCCCCTACACGCCGCCTACGACTCCGGAGAAGAGCTGTTCCTCGGAACATGCGACAGCAGGGGAGTAGGCGGCGTTGGTGTCCTTGTCAACACGCACTTGGCCATGAACATCGATTCGTACGAGTCTCTGACAACCCGAATCGGACGTCTGCGACTGAAGCGATGTGGCTCCGTGCCAGCTTTGACTGTATTCGTCGCGTATGCCCCAACATCCGACTACGACGACGAAGAGGTCGACGCCTTCTACGTGGAGCTGGAGAAGTTCTATAAGGAAGATCACACCTTCTACAAGGTGATCGTCGGCGACTTCAACGCCAAGATCGGACCGCAAAGGTCGCCGGAAAAACTTCACATCGGAACCCACGGTTTGGAGTGGAACGAGCAAGGTGAAAAGCTGTCTGAGTTTATCATGTCGACCAAGACCATCCATGGAAACTCGCAGTTCCAGAAGCCTCCCTCCCTACGATGGACCTGGGAATCTCCCGGTGGCCAGTTCCACAACGAGATCGACCACATCATCTTCAACCGCAAGTATTGCCTGACCGACGTCTCCGTTGCCCCCAAGTTCTACACGGGATCGGACCACCGCCTCCTTCGCGCAAGGTTCCGCTTTTCGCGTCAAGGAGAGAAGGCCACGAAGTTCAAGAAGAGGAGTCCCAGAACGACCATCAACTGGGACCTTTACACCTCTCTTGCCAACCTTTGGGAAGATACCGTTATGGACAACATCGACGAGGAATACGACCACTTCGTGCATCATTTCCGCGATAGTGCTAAGGGGGCCGAGAGCTTGAAGACCACCAAGAGACGCCTGTCTCCGGAAACTCTCGAGCTGATACGCCAGCGTGGAGCACCACGGGCGTCAGGCAACTACCGACTGACGTCCGAGCTTGCAAAGCTATGCAGAGCGGCGATAAAGGAGGATCTTAAGGAGAGAAGGGCGGAAGTGTTGGCTGAAGCAGAAGTGGCAGGTTTGAGCACCCGCAATGCCCGCAATGAACTTCGCCAACTTCAGGAACAAGATGACCGCTCCCCGACGTCCTGACGGAACCGTCGCCTCCTCCAGAAGGACCATGGAGAAGGTCATCCACGACTTCTACTCCGATCTCTTCGATAGCCACGTCCACCTGCCCCCACGCCATCTTCCGCAGGATGGATACGTCGTCCCTCTGTTCTCCCTTCCGAGATCCGACACGCCATCTCGTCGGTGAAGAAACGTACAGCACCCGGTCCCGACAGGATCAGACCCGAACACCTGAAGAACCTCCCGTCAGCGCTCATCAACACCCTGGCGCGGCTCTTCTCGCGCTACCTGACGGAGTGAAAGGTTCCATCTCAGTGGAAGACCAGCAGGACCGTCTTGCTGTACAAGAAGGGAGACGTGCACGACATTGGCAACTATCGCCCATCTGCCTGCTGTCCGTAGTCTACAAGCTGTTCACTCGAGTGATCCTGAGTAGGATTAGCAGAATGCTGGACGAAGGACAGCCATGCGAGCAAGCAGGATTTCGGAGAGGATTCAGCACGATCGACCACATTCACACATTACGAAGCTAATCGAAGTCTCGCGAGAGTACAATCTGCCGCTGTGCCTTATGTTCATCGACATGAAGAAGGCATTCGACTCCCTCGAAACTGAAGCGGTTATCGACGCCCTGCTCAATCAGGATGTTCCTACTCAGTACGTCAGAGTCCTTCGTGAGCTGTACAGTGGATCCAGACCAAGATCTCACCATTCTACAACGACGACCTCATCGACGTGAAGAGAGGGGTTCGGCAGGATGATACCATATCCCTGAAGCTCTTCAGCGCCACCCTCGAAAACGTCATGCGCGAACTAGAATGGGAGGACATGGGAGTCAAAGTCGACAGCCGGCAGCTGCACCCTCTTTGTTCCGTTGACGACACCGTGCTTATAACACCGAGCATCAGCCAGGCGGAGCGAATGCTGGCCGACTTCGATCGTGTATGTGGGAACGTTGGACTGCAGCTGAATCTTACGAAGACGATGTTCATGAGGAACGGATGGGTTTCTGATGCCCCATTCTCGCTCAACGAAACGAACATCTCCGAATGCTCCAGCTACGTGTATCTGGGTCGCGAAGTCAATGGCCAACGACCTAGCGTCTGAGCTGAGCAGGAGGAAACGAGCGGCATGGGGAGCTTTCAAGAGCGTCGAAGAAGTCGCGAGGAAGACGAAGAACGTCGGACTCCGGGCCCACCTATTCGACTCCACTGTTCTTCAGAGACCTGGGCTATACGAAAGCAGGAGGAACACGTGATCAGCGTCGCGCAGCGTGAAATGGAGAGGACGATGCTCGGAGTGACACGACTCACGCAAGTGAGAGAAGGCATCCGGAGTTCCGAGCTTCGCCGACGTTCGAAGATCAGAGACGCTGTCCCGTGGGCCAAGTTGTCGAAAATTAGGTGGGCCGGCCACTTTCGCGGACACCCGCTGGACGAGAGCCGTCACCGACTGGATTCCGCGGGCTGTCAAGAGAACACCAGGACGCCCACCAACGCGTTGGTCGGACTTCTTCGTGAAAGCCCTGAAAGACCGCTATGACGCTCTTCGTGTCCCTCGAGCGAGGAGGATACATTGGAGCACTCTGGCATGCGACAGGGACGAATGGAGACCCTCCTGGCACCCGCTCGAGCAAGTCGATGATCAACGGGACGACAGGTGATACAGTTGATGTTCAGGGTGCGTCAAAGGTTCTTGGACACATGTAATTGACCACCCAAACGGCTGTTTCAAAGCAAATCAGATGATATTCATAAAATTTATTACTACTTCCCAGGCACATATAAAGAAGCGGTTAAACTTGGCCAATGGCCTCCTTTAGCGCGAATACACGTCTTCAGTCGCTCGGCGAACGCATACACGGCGGCACGCAGGGGGTCTTCATCAATCACTCCTCAGGCTTTCTTCAGGACTCTTTGAAGTGAAGCAGTGTTCGTGTGGGATGTTGCATAGGTCTTACTCTTCAATACGCACCAGATTGTGTAATCCATCGGATTGAGGTCCGCGCTGAGCGGGGAGCGCTCTTCGGCTGATGAAATCCGGAAAGTTGTTCAGCGCAGCGCAGTTGTTCTGTACCACTTTGGCCTTATGAGCAGAAGCAGAATCTTGGTGATAAGTCCAGTCGCTTTTTCTTTAAGGCGCAGATTCCCAAGGAAAAATGTCTTTCTTCAGGATGCCCTCTAGGGTAGTTTTATAGTTAGTTTTTTTTTCTTCGAGATGCAGTTTCTCCATTAAAGTGCGCAAACCATTTGCATCAGCCATCTTCAAAAAACATTCAGACACGAAAAATTGGTATATGAGAAAATAAGAGAAGGGCAACAATACCACATAAAAGTTTGGTTGAACGAAGCGCATCATCCCATATAATGAGCTTGAAACCAAAGAGTCCAAGAACTTTTGACGCACCCTATAGTGATTTGCATTTCCATTACCTCCCTTGAATTTCTACGAGAGATTCAGATGCTGCCTTATGAAGCGAGGATTTTGATCTGATTTTGGTAGATATGGTTGCTTGGCACGGAGTGAGCCGCGCAACTGGCACTCTACTGCTGCTCCCCCGACTAGGATAGATCCAAACTCTGCTCGAAATATCTGATGTTAGGATAAAATCAGGCAATCTCCAACTTGAGGGCAGGCCCTGTACATCACGCTCTGCCTTCCATTTCTCCACCATCCCTCTCCAAAAGTTGCTGGAGAGCCCTCACATATCATATGACCGCCACTGGGAATCTCGAGCAAACCTAGGAAAGGTGTGGAGTCGAACTCGAAATATCCAATTTTCGCGTCAACATGGACACTTATAAAATTAAACTGAAAGCTAGACACGTCCTAGGAAAGTTAGAACAAAACAAAGTACATAATTCACCTATCCCTAATAACATGTTGAAATATTATGAAACTATTATTATTATTTGAACGAAAAACAATGTTTAAGCTTATTACAAAGTGCGAGAAAGCAGCAGTTTTTTTACTGTAATAAAAAACAAAACGCTTTCATTCGTCCACGGGTTTTGTTTGATTAGTTTTGGAATTGATTAGTGTAAATGCTGCTTACTTGGAGGTGAAAAGTGAAGAGAAGTTTCTACATTTTTTTCTTCTGTTTTACCATTGACTGGTGAGTAACCCTATGCAAACAGAAATGTTGCTATCAGTAAAATGAAAGACTCACATAGAAGGAGCGTGTGGCGCAATTTCTTCTTAAAGCACGCCGAAAAATTGCTGGTGTCTGCACTTTAAATTAAGCTTAAGATTATGTCTGTAGCTAAAGGAACGAAACAATTCGTGGTAATTCAAACAGTGTTATTTATATGTTGTTACAGGATGTTTTGTTACGATCAAAACTCTTGCGCCAGGCGGGACTCGAACCCGCATCTTCTGCTTTCCGGGCAGCGATGTTCGCCTTACACCACCAGCGCTGTTTGACCGCACATAACATCCGCGATATCCTCGAGGTCCGTCAGCACCCACCCGTAATACGGGGATGGGCCGGCCGCTGATATCAGCATGGAACCGGTTAAGCTGAGGACCTTACTGGTAACAATGCTTGAACACATTTGTTTAAGCCTGGAGCGGCTGATATAGAGGCTATAT